>JAKOOJ010000001.1:303298440-304498440 GCA_022577455.1 Arizona elegans | reverse complement strand
AACAAAACCAGACAATCACATATACAAATGCATAGACTGGGAAAACTTCCATACTAATATGAAAGATGGAAAAAGATACATGCATTAGAAAAAGTTCCATATAAGATAAATAAAAAATTTCTTTGTTCATGTATGTGTTTTTAATAATATATTGAAGAACAAACTGGACAGAAAGGAAAGCATATATATGAAACTAACATTGACTAGAAGCAGAATAAATTCTCCTAAGAACTCGGAAGCTTATCATATATGCCATGCAACTTGGTACCTATGTATGATATAGTACATGAACAGTCATGTCAGTAAGTTATAAAGCATACCACTAGGTGGTCAAAAATATTTCTTACATTTCTTGCTGTATCTTGGTAAAAAGCTTTGACTTAACTATGACAATTCAGATCAGTATTCCTAATTCCTATGTACTTTGGAATTCAAAGATATTGACCTGGGAAATCAATCCCCACTGAACATTTCTAAAATACATGTATGGCTGATGAGAGGCAGGAACAGGCACAATCTTTTTCACCCCCAAATTCACAAGGCAACCACAATTTTTCTAATCAATCAATGTCTAGATTGAATCTAAAGATTACCTGTCAGCATAGAGTTATGGAAAATGAAGTTCAGCACACTCTATGCAGCAAAAATATTGGTCCTCCTCCGTTTTTTCTCAAAGATTCCCAATCTGCTCTGAAGTAAGTAAAAGACATCTACCATTTTTGTTCCATAGTCCACAGACCCTTTGCTTCTGATGTATGACTTACATATTCTGAAACACAGTAACTGATATACTGGATGTGACTTGGACTTCAATTGCCAATATTCTATCACTGAACTTGTTGACTAAGAATTCAGTAGATGCTAGACAAAAAAGAGGTAGGAAGTTGTTGTCAAACTAAGGAAGATACTATGGCCTTCTATACCAGCAAGTTCCCACAACTGACAACTTTATACGTCTGCCCTAAAAAAGGGTTTCATTTTTTTCTTCAAGTTCTGTTCCCAACTAATCTCTTCTTGAGACACTGAAAAAATAAATATAACCGAAAACTTTGCAAAAAATAATTCTGTAATTAAATGTGTATAAGGCCTGTATTTGAACTTCTAAAACAGGGTTACCAATTGTCTCAATACTTTAAAATAACTTCTCAAACATTTAAATACTCCACAGAATGTGACTAGGGAAAAATGACTGATGAATTCATGCAGGCTTGTAACTTCAGATTTCTTTAGTCATACATTTATTATGCAAAACTGGTTTCAACCTCCAGTGAGATTTTCCTAGTAAAGTATCAACACTTGAAAAAATGAAGTATGAAAAAGAGTTTAATCTTAACTACCCTAAGCACAAATGCTAATGTGCTCATTAAAGAGATATTAAATGGAAAGAGGTAAAGTGGATGATTGCCATAAGACATTGTAGTCTATTGCAATGTTTCCATTTTCTAAAATGCACATTTCTATGTAAAAACAAGACAAAACCAGACAAACTAAGATTTGCATTTGAGCAGTTCTTACTTCATCACAATCTGAAAAAAGGGAACCCTACTTAATATACTAATTTGCTGTTATCCATTGCAGTGGTTCTGATAACGACAAGAGAAATATATAAATTGTTCTTGAGAATGTGAGATTCAATCTAACACTAGTTCATTCCATGTTGTCATATATTCACATGATGTCCTAATATGCACTGCTTGTTAAAAAAAAATCCTGCTATTTGAGGGCACATGCAGAATGTTCTCTTTAATGCTTAGCCATTATTCAAGAGCTTTAATTGCTTAACTCCCCATATAGTTCTTACTCCCTGCCTCAAGTGAATCAGAGACCAACAACAGCTATTAGTGTTCAATAAAGACACCCACAATAAACTGTTGTCTACATACACAAAGAGAGACAGAGAGAGTTTCCATATCTCCTGCTCTTTCTTCACTCTTAGGAAGGCAAGATCAAAGAGAACTCTGAGCAGAATACTATAGTCCCTGAATCATCATAGCTGCCTTTTTTTTTATTAAGCTCAGATTTTACTTCTTGAGCTTTTTACTTCTTGAGTTTTTCTTGATAGCTGTATGGGCAAATTTGAGGGAAAGCAGTATCCCAAGTACAAAATTTAGAGACTGGAAGAATACTGCGTCTCATAATATGCTTGTTTTTCTTTATGATTGTTTCTTTACTCAGTTATTTTTCAGGGATCTGGACCGTAACTGAAATGACAAGGTTGAAAACTGTTACACAGAAAATACCTGACTATTATATGTTCCAGATACAACTCTTCATTGCATAAGCAAGAATTGCATGGTAGAGTTTCAACTACATGTATACAAAAACACATGTAACAAACATTTCTAGGGCAATTTGACTGTCTAATAAAATAACCTTCATAATCATTTTACGACTAAGCAGGTCTATCTCCCTAATTTACCAATTTCTTTTCCTCAGTGGCTATGAAATATAGGTATTTCATAGTTCCAGAGGGCAGATAATGAATCCACAAATCGGATGCCTCTGACTGAAATGCCCTAGTTACTGCTTCTGCATTATGACATATTCCATTACAGCTCCATAGTTTTATCCATCACTCCTTATCTGACTAATTGCTTACTCCATGAAGAATTTGAACCCCTTGATCCAGGCTAAACTTAGGATGCTAACACTCACAGGAAATACGGTAACACTTCAACTTCCCAGCTATGAAAGGTATAAAAAGCATTCAGATACACACAATCTCCTCTACAGCACAGTGAGCCATTCCCTGGCATAAATCAGTCTTAATCTTCTATCTCCAGACCTCAGCTACAAACTAGTATGCCTAGCAACCGAAATCACCCACCTGGGGCAGCATGCGATTTTCCTCCTCCAGCTGTCTTACTCTTGCTTCCAGCTGCCTAACATAGGACAAGGTTGATTCTAAAATTAAAAAGACAAAAGAAAAGGACTTATATTACACAAAGAAGTCTGCTCTGGCAAACTAAAGGCCAAAATTACTCACCAACAGATTTCTGGCTTCCTACTGTCTCTAAAATATACTGTAAATGTGTTCTCCTTTTTATGGGCTACAAGGAGGAACGTGATATATTCATGAAACTTTTAGCTTTCCAAATGTGTAAATACTCAGATAGAGCTGAGATGGGTGAGTGTTGGATTCCTTTTGAATGGTTTTTGGATTATTCAGAACAGCTGAGTAGCATACTATATGGTCTGATCTAATGTAATAAACTATTACTATAATCAGTCACACAGTCAGCCAGAGGTTCAAACCAATTTGGGATTTTTATCCACCAATCAGGTCCTTCCCAAAGACCTGATAGATGATTTTGTTTAAATAAATATTATATAATATTATTGTATTATATATAATACATTTAAATAAACATTATATATGATGTTCTGCTATTCTAGATGCCAGTACCATTGTAGATACATTCACCCATTCCTTCTGATCCTCCTGCTCACTGGTACAAATGGATTGGACATGTTGTAAATGTTGAGAAATAGGCTCCTCAGCAGAGACACAGAGGAGGACAAAATGGTCCAGAAGTCATTGAGAACAGTTACAAAGGCAGAAAGAAGCAGCTGAGGCATAAATGATGGGTTTCAAACAAAGAATAGAAAATTTTCAGTGCCACATTATCTTTCTCAGGAGGCATTGGTGTCTGCATTGAACTATCCCTCCCCTCCCCCATGTGTGATTGCATTCCTCCATTCTAATTGCAGAATTAGCTGATACCTCAAAAGCCTCACCCCCAAACAAAACCAGCAGAGAACACTAAAAACCTATAGGAAAAAACAAAGTGTAATCATTTGAAAACAATTACAATAGACAAGGTATATCACTCAATGGAAACCCAGCCTTACTACAGTCCAGGTCTATAGATTCGGTAACACTACAGGATTTTTCTTCTTAACCAAGACAACAACTGCTGTGTTTAAAAAGCTGTCATGTTGACAGAAAAGTCACGCACAAGCTCAACAATCTTATGTAACTTTGCTTCTGCTGCTCAGACTATTATACCCACGTTACCTCATCTGCTAGGAACCTATAAAATAAGAAGGAACGATGATGAAGTTTTATTTTCTCCCATTCCAAAATTTGTTGGAGATTTAAATAGGCTCACACACTGGGAGTGAATGTGAATTGCAGATGATCAAGGCAGCAATCCATTGTGGTTTGACATAAGTGATTAATATACAATGTACAATACCAGGCTAAAAATAGGGCTCTAAGACAGCATGGGGAAAAACGATCCAAGGTTTTATGCGCTTTGCTGTGGAAGAGTTGTCATAGTAAGTGAAGGGGGAACTTTGATGATTTGAAAATTAGCATACCCTGGCTGCAAATTTTCATTACAGCAATCCTCATCTTTGGGCCCACCCACTGTTTACTCTGGGTTACTGCAATCAATATCAGTTCTAATTTTCAGCAAGCCCTTGTATTGGTGCTATTTTTATGGATCTAACATATTAATAACACCCGCAACTCCTGGACTCCCCAATAGCTGATACACTATAGAAAAGTGGAAGCATCAGCAGCTTTCAATAAGTGTTACTTAACAAATTGTTTATTTCAATTTCATTTTGCTTCTTACACATTTTCTGTGGATTGAAGCAGTCCCTCTTAATAAACAAGAAGCTAAGGCTAAGAACCTGCATTGAGAAAGCATACTTATGCCTTTGATGTTACAAAATAATTATAGTTTTGTTGCTATTATATATGCTTTTTCCCTTCTTTCTTGGATGCACCTGTAACTCCTCTCAGACAAAATGATATATATTAGCGCAGGCAAAACTAGTAAGAGTGCTTGGTTGAATCAGGCACAAGTCTTTTTATCCATAATTCTGCTTCCAAGAAGAGCTAACTAGATGACTCTCAAGCTAGCTAGATGATCACAAGCAGAACATCTAACTGAAGACCTTTTTACATTTGTCTCCAATCGAGTGTATTTCCTCTGATGTTACTTTTAGCTACCACTGCTTTGGATATCTGCCATGAATTTTTGATCATTTTTACTTTAAATCATGTGTATGAGCTATAATTACCTAATTTTGTTACTGTAAATTCCTCAGGTTAATTATATGTAATGTGTGAGATACAACCTGGTATATGTCCTGAATCTACTGATTATAAATATATTATTAGAAAATATGTCTTGTACTTTTCATATTATTGTTTAAGATCTAATCCCCAACTTCCAATAATTATTAGAGTCCATAGATCTCCAAATTCTTCCTCCTTTCTCCCTCCCTGCAGAAGTCTAAAATTGAACTATCTAAAGGCAGACAAGAACATAAGAGAGAAATAATTCGGTTACTTGTTTGAAACCACAAATGCCCGGTAAAATAAAGCCTCTTCAATATACTTCTTGCTTTCCAAGTCTTTAGGGATAGCCTTTCTTGCCAGGAAATGTCAGGTTTTAGAGTGTTAAAAAAAGTAATCTACCAAGACAAATAGGTGAACTGTTTGCTTTCTGGTAAACTTCAAGCTTGATTGCTTCCTCTTTCACTGGTACATTATTGTCTCTTCCCCCTTGCTGATGCAGTCAAATCAGACCCCAGGTTCCATTGCCTCCAAATCCCCACTATATTTAATCTTGATCAATCTTGATACAAAAGGAGCATAGACTGAAATGCTTAAGATAAGAGAAATATACAGACATCCAAATGACATTACATCCACATCAGGGGTGAAATGCTCCCGGTTCGGACCGGATCACCTGATCCAGTAGCGATGGAGGCGGGTGGTTCCAAGCTGTTTGGAGCCGCCCCGTGAAGGAACAGGATGGCGGAGGGCGTAGCAAAAATCCCCGCCGCCCCCCCCATGCCCAGCTGAGCCGCACAATCATCAGAGGCTTTTTTTTTACTTTTAAAAGCATTTTTTCTACAACTTCCGCCGAAAAAATGCTTTTAAAAGTTTAAAAAAAAAGCCTCTGATGATCGTGCAGCTCGTCAAAGGCATTTAAAAGAAAAAAACCCTTTTTTTTTCTTTTAAATGCTCTGACGATCCCAGCTGAGTTCCCTGATCGGCAGAGGCTTTCAGGGAACTCAGGTTGGATCGTCAGAGCCTTTTGAAAGCATTTTTTTACAACCTCTTCGGCGAAGAGGAAAAATGGTTTTAAAAGTAAAAAAAAATGGCCATGCCCACCCAGTCACATTAACCCCCCACCCCCCCAGCCATGCCCACAGAACTGGTAGTAACAAATTTTAGATTTCACCCCTGATCCACATGCCTCAACCTTTTCCCATCAACAAAGATTCACTTTCTTTGGCTATTCTATAGGATTCAAGGGTAAATATGGTGCTCTATTATTCTAAATCAAATTTTCCCATGAGAAGAAAAGGCACAAGCATCTGGTAGAACTTTCCTAGCCATAGTGAAAATAACACATGAAGTCAAATCATTTGGTCATCTATTTAACTCAGGGATTACAATTTAATCAATGTGCCCTAAGTTGCAATCAACACATATTGGTATCAGAATCAGAGGTGGGTTTTACATAATTTTACCACCGGTTCGCCGCGCACTGAACATGTGAGTGTGTGCGCCTTCTGTGAATGCGTATGGCCTTCCACAAATGAGCTCTGCTTGCGCGCATGGCCTGCATGCATGCACGCAGCTTAGAAAACATCACTAAATAGGACGGCATAGTGCCAGGGCACGTCACCACTACCAATTTGCCCAAACCGGTCTGAACCGGCTGAATACCACCACTGATCAGAATTGACAATTTGTGAACCTTCACTGTCCACATAAAGCAGAGGTCTTCAAACTTGGCAGCTATGCTGGCTGGAGAATTCTGGAAGTTGAAGTCCACAAGTCTTAAAGCTGCCAAGTTTGAAGACCTCTGACATAAAGGATAAAATAGTCCATCTGGAAATCAAACAAGTTAAAAATTGTCATCAGTCATCTCTTTTTAGCTCAAGATACAAAGATTTTAAGATTTTTTTTGGCTGGAATTAAAGAATAAGCCTTCACCTCGCAGCATCTACATATCATCTTTGAAAACCCATATAAACTTCAGCTCCTTCATTGCTGTGAGATATTTAAATAGCCTTTAATGGTATTTTATAGCTCTGAGGAATTCTACTTAACTCACTTTTTTCTGCAAGCATAAGTTATTGTCACTAAATCCACAGATGGCAGCTCTTTATCTATCTTAGCAAATGCACTGTGGAGTTTGACAGGAACTAATGTAGAGAGACAATTTTCTCTTTTCACTGCACCTTGCAAACAGTGCAGGGAATACAGCTAGATCCCAAGGGAAGTACAGCCCATAGCCCACCATTTGAAGTGTCAGTGAAGCAGCATATAGCTATAGATAGATAGATAGATAGATAGATAGATAGATAGATAGATAGATAGATAGATAGATAGATATAGATATAGATATATATTTAAAAGGCTGAGATCCCACTGAATAACTAATACTATAAGGTAATCCAAACAAACTTCCTCCGTCCCAATGTTATTTTAATAGCTATCCTTCACTCAATACGTTCACAGAAGATGGATAATTTATTCAGGTGGTTTTCATTTGGATATCTGGATGAAGAATGGAATTGATCAAGGATAGAGTCTTGGTGGGGGGTCCCATTCAATTAATAGCTTATTGTACACCATCAGTCTATCCTTCAGAAAATATTCTCCGCTGTGGCTTAATGAAAAACCTAAGAAAATAGTGACAAAATCTTAGTCAATATATTGATGTATGCTTTCACAGCTAGTTATCTATTTAACAGTACTGGGCTTCAGGCTTTAGTGACCATATAAATGGCTGAATACCATAATGGTTAGAGTGCTGCCTTTGACACAGGAGACTGTGTCAGTAGAGGTCCCTAAGAACCCCTAACACTTCACTAGCCTACCTCAAAAGCTGAGAGTAACACAAACTAGGAGTGTCATGCTGGTTTGGACATCACCCATATTAACAAACTCTGTATCAGATGTTGGAGAACCAGGACAATCTGATTATAAGAAAAATACTGGAACAAACAAACACAACATAAGAGAATCTGGAATTGATGGAGTTGATGCTATTACTACAGTAGGACTAAAAATAGGGGATATATGAAACATACAAGAGAACAATGGATGGACAGAAGACTTTCATCTGAGGCTAACTAGCTCTTTCTCATCACTAACTAAGGAATAGCTAGTTAGCCAACACTTCAGCATAGTGAAGAGGAAACTGTTCTCGCAGCTAGAGATAGACCAACTACACATTATATCCCATACTCAAGAAGACTTAAGAGAAGAACTGATGTGCAGCCAACAGCTGAATCCAGATCTTCATTAGCACCCTCTCCATGTACAGTTGCAGATATGAAGCAAAAGATAACTAGCTACAGTCAATCTTGATTACTGTAGGCTTGGTGGAGAAGTACCATCAGACAGTATGCTGGAATATACCAACAAAGCCCTCACAGCAATCCCTACTATCATAACTAAAAGCAATGAACTGTTATATACTACAGTCACCATAGTCCTGGAGATCCTACAAGAACAGTAGTATATACTCTCCCTGGAATATGAGGTTAGAGGCTAAGATCATGGGAACTTGGTAAGAGGTTAGTCAGCTTGGTGGAATTACAGAAGGGTGTGAAAATTAGGGGTAATCTTCAAGAGTGTAAAGATTAGGGATAAGACTCATTTATAAACACAAGAGCCTGACTGCATTTGAAGCTCTAGACAAAGGCTCAAAGCACTGGTGACCAGACCAGGGAAATACACTAGAGAAGCAGAAGTCGAGAAGCTAAATACCCTGCTTTCAAGGAAAGCCTACGGCTCAATGTCACACGCATCTGTGTATTTGTGAATGCCGGGTGCTGTACAAAGTCAACAAAACATTGAGGACCTTTTCAAGAATTAAATGGGACCATGGAAGAATACACAGGAAATCAACTCAAAGCAACTCATATGCGGCATATACCAAGGTGATACACTGTCCTCCTGTTCTGCACAGGCTTGAACCCTGTAATCACAAAGACTAGATATGGATACAAGTTCAAGAGTGGAATTACTATAGCCACCTCCTTTCTGCAGCCTATGCAAAGGCCTCAGGAATCAGTCCAACATATTGTGGCAGGATATAAGATGTAGGCAAGAACAGCATACACTGAATGGCACGACCAAGTAGCTGGCATTGTATGCATATTTATTTTTTATTATTCATTAACAATCTCTTTTCTGGATTTGCAGCAGTGGAGAATAAAACTACATTATCTAAAACTATACAATGAACATAAATTAAACAGATCAAAACAAAAAGCAGATGAGAAAAAGAGAAAACTTCCATTATATATACAATTATGGATAAAGTATTACAAAAACTTGTCTAGAAAGTCTCTGGCATAGTATCTCATGCCATGTCAGGCTACTACCTGTTGTATAGAAGTATCAGAAGAGACACATCTGTGTCTCTATCTCCTCCTAGAAGCAGAGGTGGGTTTCAGCAGGTTCTGAGCAGTTCTGGAGAACCAGTAGCGAAAATTTTGAGTAGTTCGGAGAACTGGTAAATACCACCTCTGACTGGCCCTGCCCTCATCTATTATCTGCCTCCTGAGTCCCAGCTGATCGGAAGGAAATGGGGATTTTGCCATAACCTTCCCCTGGAGTGGGGAGGGAATGGAGATTTTACAGTATCTTTCCCCTGGAGTGGGGTGGGAATGGAGATTTTACAATATCCTTCCCCTGCCACACCCAAGCCACACCCACCAAGCCACACCCACAGAACTGGTAGTAAAAAAATTTGAACCCCACCATTGCCTAGAAGGTTTTGTTACTGTTGGTTCCTTTCTTTTTGTATTTCTCTTCGACTGGAAGCAATGGCAGAGGAATCCATTCAGTACTGACAGAAATGGATTGTCAAACAGTGAAGACACAAACTGTTGGCATAATATAACTACATCTGCCAACTCCTATTAAAAGTTTTGTTGTTTACCTTGGACCTTTTTGGAAATGAAGATTTCAGAATCAAGAGTTACCAGGTAATTAGTTGGATACTGTCTATTCACATAATGTAGTTGGTATGCTAGCATGAGCCGATAAGAATTCTATAGCTGGTTCAAAGTACAACTGTGTGAGTAGTAACAGGAACTTTTTGTTATGCCCATGTTTTATATGACAGCTGCACTGCTGCCAGTTGGTTTCAGTATGCAATTCAAAGTGCTGGTTATCTTTAAAGCCCTTTATGGCATATCACCTGGTTATTCAACCACTGCCCCTTTGTTTTTGCCAGCCCAGTATCTTCTGACAGAGTGGGTGTGTTCCAGGTCCATTCTGTTGTTGTGAATGTGGTCTCCCTAAGGGATATACGAAACATGCCTTGTTTCTCATGGCTCCTACTTTCCAGAATTACATCCCTCCCAGAGACATAGACAGTGCCTTGTCTCCTGTGTTCTGAAAAGCCCTTAAAACCTGCTTTGGTCCTAGGCCTATGATGGAGGGGAGGGAGCTATCTTCCTTGTTTTAATGGTTGTTTTTAATCCAGGCTGCCTTGCTTTCTTTTTTAATTGTTTAATTGTTAATTATATTTTGTAAGTAGCAATAGCACTTAGACTTATATATCGCTTCACAGTGCATTACAGGCCTCTCTAAGCAGTTTACAGAGTCAGCATATTGCCCCCAACAATCTGGGTCCTCATTCTACTGACCTCGGAAGGATGGAAGGCTGAGTCAACCTTGAGCCTGGTGAGATTCGATCTGCCAAATTGCTGGCAGCAGGCAGTCAGCAGAAAGCCTGCAGTACTACATTCTAACTACTGCGCCATCACAGTTCTTAGTGAGCAGCTATCTTAAATCTAATAAATGTATTTTCTATATCATCAAAGCAAAGGCAAATTGCTACTTACTGTACAGAGCAAACCCCATTCCCTTCTAGCATTGATGATGTTACCTAGGTTGGTAATGAAATGTCTGCAAGAAAACAACCCAAAACAACTAGAGAGCAACAAGGACCCCTCAGTTCAAGCCCCTGAGCTATAAATATTCTCTTCTATTGTTACCTACTGTTGTAGGAAAAGGCACTTTGGGGATGCTTTGTCTCAGGTTGCATATTTGAACAGCCTTGGGTGCTCTTCATCCTAATTTGGAAGGAAATGAATTTGGCTGCTCTGCATCAGATAGCAAAAGATCTGATTTTCCAAGTAAGGAAAGCACGTCTTGCTTATTTCAATTTCAAGCAGCAGAAACAGCCAGTTTGTTACAGAATGAGACAAGAAGCATTTGTCTTGCCCAAGAGCTTTGAAGCACTGTGGGAAACCTTAAAAGGTTACTTGTTTGCACTGAAACATGACCAATTACATTTAACCCAGCTTTATCTCTCTGCCAACATTCTGTGGTAATTTGCTGAAAAACAAGCAGGCTTGAAAGCATTTATTGATTCATCACTATGCTTAATCAATTAATTCTTTAATCAGACATTTTCAAATTTAAAATCTGAGTCTTTAATGAGATTTTAATTTGATCAACCACCTGGATCTCAGTTTTCCCAAAGGAGTGGCTTGGGGCCTATTCTATGGGAGCGAACAGGAGGGGCAAAAGAGGGGCAAAAGTGCATGGTCGTTGCCAAGCAACAAACTCACTGGCTCATAGCCATCTTGGTGCACATTAGCAGCAAACATTTTATCTAGTGGAGAAAAATGAAGAACAGCAACTCTGCCTAACCTTGAAACTAGAAGAGAGATTTCATTATTTCACTCATTTGTACCATTCAATAGCCAGCTCCCTTTGTTTAAGGAAAGCATTCAAGTGCTGAATTCTGATGTATTAGGTAAGGCAGGCCCTGTTACAACTGCTACTATTGATGTCACCTGTACATGTAGCCCTCAATCTAAGCCCACAACTGGGACCAGAACATCCATCGCTAAGCAATGCAGTAAGGTATAACGTTGTGTGACTGCATCTCTTAGCAACAGCAATCCCAGTTCTTCCCATTCCCATCTTTAACTGAATTCAACGGTCATTAGGTGAGAACCCAAGCCAAGCCATCCTGGACTTGGTGCCTCTCTGTAATTGAATGTGTGAATGAGTTTGGGGAGGAAGGGAAAGTGATGCTGCCTAGGAAACAATCAGACAAGAGAAGCAGGAGCCCTAGTGGCTTAACAATCAATGACAGAAACTTAGGAAGGACCTGCCCAATGAATCAAGCAGTTGAAAGTGGCAGGTGGAAAGTGTGTACTTGCAGACTTGCCAGATTCTGTAGTACAAACTAGAACTGATTCATCTAGTTGTGGTTCCTGTATGTTGCTTAGGAGGCCTGATTTTCTAGCCTCTGTAGCATAAGGGACTGCCTCCTCTTCAATTCTCTCCATTTGCCTATCTCCCTCGGCTACCCATCTCTGACTGTTTGGCTGTTCTGAATTCTGTCTTGCAGGATAGCAAGCAGCAGAGAACTACATGCATCTGGAGCTGCTTGCCCCACTGTGGCCCCAGGGCTTCTTGATGCACCACGGCTCTAGGGCTATAAGAAGACCCTGAGCTGCAATGCAATCTGGAAGACTTAGCCACACTAGTAGCATAGTGCAAAGTTATAGCATAACAGAAAGCTGAGCAGTGCAGTGTAAGGTCACAGCACCCTGAGAAGCCCCAGCTGCCCCCGCAGCATAGCAGAAAGCCATATCCATTTCAGGAAACTTCAGCTTCTCCAGCCCAGGCCCAACTGCCCTTATCCCACACATTCTGCTGCCCTGGTTGACCTTTGCTGTCTTCTTGCTCTTCCTGTTGATAAGCTGTGCCCATAATGGCCCTTCATGAGGCAGCCTCTGGCCATCTTCCTCAGGTCTCCCAAGGAAATCACTGTGTGCAACCTTGGGAAGAAAACTTTGTGTAGCCTACAGCTAGGCATACATGGGCAGCAGTGAGAACAAAAAGACGGGTAAGATTAGTTAGGGTGGTAGAGTTCCCAAATTGCAGAGGGTCAAAAGGACATAGATGAGGGGAAGACAGGCAGGTTGATGCACCCCAAGCACTTGAATTTTGGTCACATGACCATAGGGGCCACCACAGCAGTCTAACGTCAAGGACCAGTAGTAAATACCTTTGTTCAGTGTCTCAGTAACTTTGAATAGTCGCTGAATGAATGGTTATAAATTGAGGATTACCTGACTTATTAAGGGGATTATAGGAGAATCTCCCATTAACTTAACCAAGGTAGCAAATTAATTCTTTAGTGAATAACTTCATTTAAGAAAGCAAGTTGCGGAAGTTTAAACTTTAGAAAGGACAATTAGAAAAACAGCTAATGAAAAGTGAGTATGTTCAGTGGCTAAGAAACTATTTGTTGGGAGAGGATCAGAAAAAATGGATTATTGTGAGGGTAGAATGAAATATCCAAGATATGGCTCAATAATATTTTAATCAGAAGCACCCCTATTTTTAAGTCTCACATGAATTAAAACATTGTTCAAAATTGCTAATTTCATACTGGGATAATTAGATTTATTTGCGATGTACTACTTGAAAATTTAAATATTCCCATTCTTAAAAGCTTGAGGGATTAGCAGTCAAAATAAATGTTGCTGCTGCTATTCTTCTTAGTTCTGTGCCTGGAACCTAACCTAGCATAGCAGAACACTTCAACCCCATTCTTCTTCCTCAGAAAATAAGTATAGCAGAAGCATAAAAGCTATTTTGGCCAATTAGTTGTTCCTGTTTTAGGGATGAGGAGAAATGCATTTGTTCACATATAAATTGATATTTATATATTTCCTTAATATACAAATAAAGTGAAACATATTTATCAATATTTTCATTTTTATGAATAAACAGTGCAATTTTGTTGGAAAATATAACAAAGTAATGTTGGGTGAAAACAACACAGAGAAGTGTTTTGTAATATGAAAGCTGATTAGAAAAATATGTTTATTAGAAAAGCTGCAAACCAAAATATGTGTCACAAGAAATGTACAGAAAAATGTATAAATATTTTGATGTGGATTTTTAAAAACAGATTCAAATTCATGTAGATATTAGTCCCAATGAACTGATAGATTCAACAAGAGAACTGAGTATAACAGAATCAGACTCATTGCAAAATTATACAACCACTTAGCAGACTGCTCAGTCTAACTTCTAGATACTGGAGAAATACTGTATGTTATCTTAACGTCTGTAAAGCAAGAGTTCCAAATGGGCACACAAGGAACTTGTCCTGGTGCATATGCTCTCAGTGTACATAAAAGAAAAGATACGTTCATCAAGAATCATAAGATACAACAACAAATGATAGTCATAGGGTACAAATAAGCAATCAAATCCTATTAGGAAACAGTCAATATAAATCATAAGAATACAAGCAACAAGGTTACAATCATACAGTCATAAGTGGGAGGAGATGGGTGATAGGAATGATGACAAGATTAATAGTAGTGCAGCCTTAGTAAATAGTTTGACAGTGTTGAGGGAATTATTTGTTTAGCAGAGTGATGGCATTTGGGAAAAAACTTTTCTTGTGTCTAGTTGTTCTGGTATGCAGTACTCTATAGTGTCGTTTTGAGAGTAGGAGTTGAAACAGTTTATGTCCAGGATGCAAGGGGTCTGTAAATATTTTCACAGCCCTCTTTTTGATTCGTGCAGTATACAGGTCCTCAATGGAAGGCAGGTTCGTAGTAATTGTTTTTTCTGCAGTTCTAATTATCCTTTGAAGTCTGTGTCTGTCTTGTTGGGTTGCAGAACCAAACCAGACGGTTATAGAGGTGCAGATGACAGATCCAATATTCCTCTATAGAACTGTATCAGCAGCTCCTTGGGCAGTTTGAGCTTTCTGAGTTGGCGCAGAAAGAATATTCTTTGTTTTGTTTTTGATTACGTTTTTGATGTTAGGTGTCCATTTTAGGTCTTGAGATATGGTAGAACCATATCTGAAGGTCTCTACTGTTGATACTGTGTTGTCTAGTATTGTAAGAGGTGGTAGTATGGGACGATCTCTCCTAAAGTCTACCACCATTTCTATGGTTTTGAGTGTGTTCAGTTCCAGATTGTTCTGGTCGCAGCACGGGGCTAGTTGTTCAACCTCAGGTCTGTATGCAGATTTATCCCTGTCTCAAATGAAACCAATCACTGTTGTGTCATCTGCGAACTTCAGCAGTTTAACAGATGGATTGTTTGAGATGCAGTCATTGGTATATAGAAAAAAGAGAAGTGGGGAGAGCACACGGCCTTGGGGGGGCTGTGCTAATTGTACAGGTATCTGATGTGATTCTGCTTAGCGTCACCTGCTGCTTCCTGTCTGTTAGGAAGCTTATGATCCACTTACAAGTGTGTTCAGGTACTGCTAGCTTGTTTAGCTTAGTTAGAAGAATGTCTGGAATGATGGTGTTGAATGCTGAACTAAAGTCTACAAAGAGGACCCTTGGGTAGGTCTTTGGAGATTCAAGATGTTGTAGTATGTAGTGCAGAGCCATATTAACAGCATCACCTGTTGATCTATTTGCCCAGTATGCAAATTGCAGGGGGGTCTAACAGCAGATCCGTGATGGTTTTCAAGTGGGACAGCATTAGCCTTTCAAACTGTGCAGTACCACGAGCAATAAAATGAAAATGAGTTTGTGTTACGCTTCATGAGTAAAACTAATGATTTCATTGCAGTTAAATATATCACTTTATCTGTAGTACAGGCATAGCAGTTATTTATTCTTTTGTTACTCCCCAACAAAATATTTTCTATTTTGAAAAGATAGAAATTTAAAATAAAGGATAAAAGCAATATTTTATTTATGTGTCTACACATATCACAGCAATACAGATATACTTGTTTCACGAGAAGACACTAGCCAGTGGGAAACCATCTGCCCCAAAATCCTTGCTGTGATAGGTGGATGGTTCTGGCAGACAGCTGGACCCACAGATTTAGCCATCTCTCAAAACTGATTGACCTTTGCTCCTGGTTTGCCTGTGCAAGCATGCTCAAATATAGTGGAAACTAGTTTTGAAACTGTTCTCACTTCATCTGAGCAATTCTGATTGGCTTTTAAAAAATGAGTAATACCCCCAATTAAGAACTGCAATATAAAAGAAAAGTGATTTGAAAACCACAGTAGAATTCCCTAATAATTTTTTTTAATCGACTGTATACAGTCTCTAAAATGACTTTTCCAAGAATTTATAGACCAGCAAACTTATTTAAGTCAAGCGTGACTATATTTGAGAGAAAGAATGCAGCTAACCGTTCACAACATGTAACCCAAACAGGAGTTTATTGAAGAGATCCAACATATGTTCATTCAAAAGATGACCATTTGCTGAGACACATATGGCACTTTTGAAAAAATAATCTGCATGGTAGTTACCATAACAACTGCAACAGAACCCTAAGAAATTTAAATAAACTAGGATACATGATTTCTGGATTCCATCACAAAATTAAAAGTTCATCAGAAACTCCCCCCCCCTTTCCTCCTTTGTTTCTGTAAGATAAATGAGTGCATGGACCCCAATGACTAAGTTATCAAGCACCTCTGGTTATTCATCCGAGGACCAGAACATAGACCCATGATAGCGATCCTACAGCATGCGTGCCAGAGGTGGCACACAGCGCCCTCCCTGATGGCATGCTAGCTGTCACCCCAGTTCAGCTCTGCTGCGCATTTATTCCAGATTTATTCCTAAGTAGGAATAAATTTGTTTACTTTGTTATCTTAATGTGAATCGGCATAATTTACATTTTTCCAATAAAAAGACTCTTCGTTCATCAATATTACAACATGTTATACATGGGGCTACCCTTGAAATGCATCCTGAAGCTACAGCTGATGCAAAATGTAGCTGTGTGACAAATTCTGGATATCCAAAGCATATGGAACACTTCTGCTCTGCAAACTACACTGGGTATCAGTGTGCTTCAGACCCTATCTGTTAAAGAATTCTCACTGGCAGAATCTAGGAAGAGAACCTTCTCTGCCATTGCCCCCACCCTGTGGATTATTCCCTCCTTCGAAGTGAGACAAGCCCCCACTTCCTTGCCTCTGAAAAGAAGTTAAAATGTGGCTCTATGCCCTCTCATGGCGCCAACCACTCCCATGGCTGCATGCTGCCGTAAGCTCCCTCCCTTTGCCTTTTTAATTAATTTTTAACAGATTTTAATCCTCCTTGCCTCCTTTTAAATTCTATATTTTCTTTTTTTTAAATTTTGATATATTTTTATATTTTAACATTTTATTGTTCACCACACAGGGCCCCTCCCAAGGGAGATAGGTAGTTCAAAAATGTGAAATAAATATTCTCAATGAACATTATAAGGAAATACACAGAAAATATATTGATTTAATTTATTTGACATATAAACTGTAGAGAAGTTCAAAGTGGTGCATGTTTATCAAATTTATTTGCCGCTCATCTTGCAGTTCAAGGCAACTCAAGGTATCATGCTCCTATTTTTCCTTCCTGAATCAACAACCCTGTGAAGTAAATTGAGCTGAGAGAAAATGGCTGGCCCAAAGTCACCCAGTGAGTTTCCATGGCAGAGGGTGGGATGACAACCTAGGTGTCACTGCTCCTAGTCCTACACTTTAACTATTACACTGTGTATCTCTGCATCATGGAATAGGATAAGCAGTTGCTGAAGATAGCTAACATTTTTCATGAGTGACAGATTAGGGTTTGCTGCTAGAGCCCATGCATAATGCTGATGAAGATTCCACCCAACGATCTGTATTACTGTGCTTCTGTGACTAAGAAGGCTCACTGCTTATGGGCAGTAAGGGTTACCTCTTACCACTGTAGAGGGAAGTGATGGGAAAAAATACTCTTGATTTAATTTATTACATTTATTATGGCCATCCATAGATTCTAGGTGACTTAGAAATCCCAAAATTAATTAAAACAATAAAAAATACATAAACAGGCACAACAGGCAACTTAGATTTGTTCTGGAATAACTCTCATCACTTCAACAAGTATGGTCAATGATTAGAAATTGTGAAAGTTATAGTAAAAATATTTAGAGGACACCAGTTTGCCTATTCATGGATACATGGCTTACATTTAGTTTGGTGGGACACAAATTAAAGAAGATATTAAGAAATAGGAACAAAGATGCCAGTATGATGGGAAACCTGGAGAACAATTACACTGAACTGAATGTGCTTAGCCCTAAGAAGATTAACATGGCAGTACTTTTTAATATATAATTGTTTTAAGAAATAGGAACAAAGATACCAGTATGATGGGAAACCTGGAGAACAATTACACTTTAAAGCAGGGGTCACCAACCTTTCGGACCTCAGGGACCACTAAATTCATAATTTTAAATCCCATGGACCACTAATATGGTCTGCTTAATGACCGGCTGGGTGGGCATGGCTAGGTGGGCATGTGACTAGGTGGGCATGGCCAACTTATGTCGAGGGGTGCCTCGACAGCCTCTACTCACCCCTCCCCTCCCGAGCCCTCCTTGCCTGCCTGCCCGGGCTCCTTAGGGCCCCAACATAAAGCAGTTGTTGGAGCTAATCAGCCACCATGAGAAAGAGTTGGCAAAACAGCTCAGTTCAAATTGGATCTGACCAAGAAGGAAGCTCAGCAGAAGAACCTCATTGAGGACTACGAGCAGAGGATTTCCAAGATCTGCGGGAGTGCAAGGCCAGGTACCGGTACCTGGAGGCTCAGCAGGCTGAGATGGTCAGCCAGTTCCAGGCCATAATGCAGTCCCATTGGAACAAGGCCCTCCAGTTCTTTGCCACCAGTGGCGCTTCCCTCCAGCCTTCGCCCAAAGCCCCACACTAGGAGGCCAAAGCAGACCCGAAATCGGAATTTCTGCCCCCCTCCGACCCACACAAAAAGACCCCGAAGGGAGAGACTCTCTGCAGCAACACAAACGTTCATTGCACATATCCGGCCCAGGGGCTATAGTTTGAGGAGCCCTGATTTTGTGCAATGTTAAAAATGCAAATAATTTTTCTGTGGACCACCAAAATTTTCTCACAGACCACCAGTTGGTGACGGCTGCTTTAAAGAACTGAATGTGTTTAGCCCTAAGGAGATTAACATGGCAGTACTTTTTAATATATAATTGTTTTACAAAATAATGGAGTAGACTTACTCTCTTTAGCTTCAGATGATAGGACTCTGATAATGCTAAGAACTTGCAGGAAAGCAAACATTGTGAATATATGAACAATTTGACTATGGAAGAATATATAGTAAAAGGTGATGGATTCTTCACACTTCTCATTTATGTATAAACTGGATGGCGATCTATCAGAGAGCCTATCGGGAAGTCTAAATAGCAGCTTTTTTGAGCAAAGACTTGCACTATATAAACCCCAAAGTCGTTGGACTCTCTCTCTCTCTCTCTCTCTCTCTGTGTGTGTGTGTGTGTGTGTATCTTAACTTTGTTGCTATCATAGATAGTAAATGACAATTTAAGATTGTTCAGTTTAAAAAAATAATCTCACTGTTCCTTTCCTGAGAGATGATTTTTGCCGGTGTCATTTTAGCAGAAGAACCTGTAATAGCCCTGGGCATTTCCAACCTTTTTTTTTTCCTAATGGAATGCAGCCAAAGAGTTTATTGATGGATTTCTCTGGTTGGTTAATTCAATTTTGCACAGCTTTTCCTGACATGATGTAAAAATTAATTTAATGTGGCTGGATACCTCCCAGTGGAGATGTTTCATTGTACAGAAGGAACTCACAATAGTATTAAAGTAAAGTAAGTTACTGCACAAACTGTTCATACTTTCTTCAAAATATGAAATTGGAACAGTCCATAGTAGACTGAGAGTAGGATAGGTAAATGTGAGAGAATGAAGCTCCTACTGATAATACCTCATATTCTGTCAGTGTCTCCCTTGCTGAACATCATTCCCCTGGGCAATTTGAGCTACTTCACTGCTGGCTTCACCATTGCTTGTAGGAAGTTGGCAAGGAAGGTTGCAAATGGTGATCATATAATGAGACTCACTGCAATGTCATAATCACGAGTCAGGTGCCCAAGGATCGGGATCACAGACAGGTGACTATGGCGATGATACAATAGTCTGAACTTCATGAAGCAGTCATGATTTTTTTCAGTATCATCATGACTTTGAATAGTCGCTGAATGAATGGATGTAAGCCAAAACACATGTATTAATTAATTTTTCTATTAGCAATTGTGACTGGTTGGCTAATATCAAAAATATTTTTTTAAAATATACCATAATTTTGCCTTGAAATGATAACACTATATTCAACATTACCACTATTTATCCTTCCCATACTTCTGGCTACAAACATATTCTTTTATTTTTCAAATTACATATTTCTTGAATCCCGTTCATTCTCTATTCCCTTTGAACTAACAGGTTAAAAGTTCTATTTATTCAACCTTAAACATTACTCAAGTACTGTTCATTAAAATAGATTTGCTGATTTGCTTGAGGTCTTCTACATATTTCATAGTCACAAAACTTAGTTTTAATTTGACTCTGTTTGAATAAACATTTCACGGGTGAGACAGGGCGGTGTAACTATACACTGTTATTTTTACATATTATATAAATATTGATTTTATTCTGTTCATTGGCCAAAGTCTTAAGTGTTTGAGCACTTTATAACTATTTTAACTAGCATATTATATTCATGAAATTATGCTTTAATGATGTGGTCATTTTAAGTTTGCTACTATAATACTTAACAATGCATGCAACTCCTAATGCATACTGAAGGTAGTAATAGCTGATGACTGATTACAAACATTACAGCAAAGTATTTTTTATATATATGCAGCTACTCCAGGTAGCTGGAATAATCTAGATAATTAGCACCTAACAATCTTACAAGAGCCATAAAGAATCTTCTCTGATCCCTATTATATTCCAAAAAACAATTAATATTTCAGTTTTGCTCTTTTCTTTTTTTTAGCTCCTCCCCCAAATGTTTGCCCAAAGCAACCATTTCCACTGACTCATTTTATTCTCTCAGTAGTGAAATAGGTCAAGGCATTTTTTAAAAAGGAAAAATCTTACCCAGCATAGATATAACCTAATTAGCAGTCTACAAGAGCCAAAATTCTCTCTAAATATTCTTCAGTGTCTAGATTCTTGGCAGAATCTAGAGCAAACAACTTTTGCTCAGTGTTGCCAATTATTAATTATAAGTTTAGACATCCATTTTTTTCCAAGGTCTGTTCCAATCATAGCATCTCCCTCTATCAGCACCAATAAATAATAAATATCCCAACAGGGATATTTTTAAGAAAACATTTCCACAGTGCATTCTCTCCTGACAATATACAATATATCTGTAACAAAAAAAAAAAAAAAAAAAACCCATGGTCTATGATGCATATTCAGTACAGTCTCCCAGGGGGCATACTGTTGAGCTCAAAATTTTAGGTCAGTAACAAGTGGTACTTAAAATAAAAACGTAACACAGATTGTTTCTGTTCCAACCTGTAATGTCCTTCTGTACAGAACTCCCCTCTACCACTCTACTGTTTTCTGTTCTTCTTAACAATCCATGTATAATCTCTGCCAATTTTGAAGACAGACCTTTTTTTATTAAATTACTTCTGGGAATTGCTCCTCCTTCCATTTTTTAAAAAAAAAAAAGAATTAAATCACTTTATGTGATTTAATCAAAATTTTCATCATATATAATGGACTTAAAATGGACAAGGAGTGGCAACATGTAAGATTTTCAGTGATGGTAAAAATTCTTTTAAATCTTCACATTAAGCCCATAGTTCTAAGAAGAGGCTTCTAATGCTTTCCATACAAAAGTTGTATTTCATGTTCCTCAGCTGTTAAAATTTTAACAGCATTTGTTCTAGCCTTTTGTTTGTGGTTTATAAAAAAGTCAACAGTTGCTCAGACCTTTATAGTTATCTGTGTATGTGTGTGTGTGTATACATATATATGTATCTAAAAGGTATGTATGTGCTAGTCGTTCCCGACTCTAGGGGGCATGCTCATCTCCGTTTCAAAGCCGAAGAGCCAGCGCTGTCTGAAGATATCTCCGTGGTCATGTGGCCGGCATAACTAAACACCAAAGGCACACAGAACGCTGTTACCTTCCCACCAAAGGTGGTCCCTATATTTCTACTTGCATTTTTTACGTGCTTTTGAACTGCTAGATTGGCATAAATTGGGACAAGTAACGGGAGGTCACCCCATTATGCAGCCCTAGGGATTTGAATCGCTGAACTGCTCACCTTTCGATCAACAAGTTCAGTGTCTTAGCCACTGAGCCACCACATCCCATATACGTATATACATATATACTTGTTTTCGTAGATTTTCATGGGTAGAGGTATGCAAGTTTTGGTGTATTCGGGTCTTTTCCCATGTAAGATTGAGAGTATCTTGGCGACGTTTCGACGAGGTCCCACTTGTCATCTTGACATCAGCCTAAAGATGACGAGTGGGACCTCTTCGAAACGTCGCCAAGATACTTTCAATCTTACACGGGAAAAGACCCGAATACACCAAAACTTGCATACATATATACATATATACATACATACATACATGTGTGTGTGTGTGTGTGTGTGTGTGTGTGTGAACATAAGGAAGGAGTATGACAAACTAGAAAAGTACTTGCTAGTGCAAGAAATCAGGAATCAGGATAGAGTTCAAAAGTACACATTTATTTCATGCGACTTATGCACAAGAATTTGAACTACTAATTGTCAAGGCAAATTGGTGCTAAATAAGAGACAATGGATTTCAAGGGGGTTGGACTTATGTCTCTTTTAAAGTAATAGAAACTCCAAACTGATGATGCATTTGACCCCCACCCATGGGCTCAGTCTGGTAATCTCCTACAATACTAAGGCCTGAAGGAGGAACTAGAGATAATGTACAAAGGACAGTGGTGGATTGCTCCCGGTTCGCACCAGTTCAAAAGAACCGGTAGTAAAAATTTGTAGTAGTTCGGAGAGCCAGTAATAACATTGGCTGGCCACGCCCTGAACTGGTCCCTGGCCCGGTTACCACTCGCTTACCCCGCCCGTCTCATCAGAAGCTTTTTTTTTTTTTACTTTTAAAAGCATTTTTTCTACAACCTCTTCAGTCGAAAAAATGCTTTTAAAAGTTTTTAAAAAAAAGCCTCTGATGATCGTGCGGCTCAGCTGGGATCGTCAGAGGTTGTTAAAAGCATTTTTTTCTGCAACCTCTTTGGCCGAAGAGGTTGTAGAAAAAAAAAATGCCTTTAAAAGCCTCTGGCAATCCCAGCTGAGTTGCCTGATCAGAGGCTTCTAAAAGCATTTTTTTCTGCAATCTCTTAAGGTTGTAGAAAAAATGCTTTTAAAAGTTTTTTAGAAAAAGTTGACCATGCCCACCCAGTCACATTACTCCCCACCAAACCCTGCCCACAAAATAAGCCACGCCCACAGAACCGGTAGTAAAAAAATTTGGAACTCACCCCTGACAAAAGAGTCTCAGTGATAGGAACACTTGGGGCTGTGACTCTAAGACAGTACCCAAGATACATATTACCCATGGGGTGAAAAGGAATCTCTCTCTCCCCCTCTCTCCCTCCCCCTCTGAATTGTCATTACTATTAATCCTGGAATTAAATATGGTCAAAATGTATTTTTTCTGATGGAAGAATCAGAAGAAATATAGCTGAAAAAATGTGAGATCTAGGAATGAAGCAATGTTTTACTTGCAAAAGATCCCATGTTCAATCTTGTTATTTCCACTGGGAAAAAAACTGGCACATAGGGTGATAGAGATCTTTCTTTGCTTGAGGCACTAAGAACATTATTATGAAAAATATAAAAATAACTTTTATGCAGGCTAAAGCAAATTCACACTTCCAACTCCACAGAACCTAAATCAGGGCTGTCAAACTCGTGTCGTCACAGTAGCGTCACGTGACATATTGGGACTTCTTTTTCCTTTGCTAAACTGGGCATGGGCATGGCTAGCACATGATGCATCCAGCCCATGGGCCACGAGTTTAACAGCCCAGACCTAAATAGTCCTCCATAAGGTTCCTTCTCCCAGTTCTGTTACTGTTGCCCTCTTTGCTGCTATCATCCAAGAGAATGGTTAGGATCAAAGATCTCTCACATCTCCCATTCAATTATTTTAATCAAGTTTCATATTACCAATAATCTAAATATCATACAATACAATTTGGCCGCATAATAGCCAATTGAACAAATAAACTTAACCATCAAGTATATTATTTTTTATCATATAAGCATACAGCTTTTCTTTTTTAATCACAAGTAAATATATAGTATAATCCACAGAAATACAAAGAAACAACTTAAAATATAAAATATCATCTCATCTTTAAGAGCCCTGGTGGCGCAGCAGACTAAAGCACTCTTATTAATATCAGCTGCCTGCAATTACTGCAAGTTCAAATCTCACCAGGCTCAAGGTTGACTCAGCCTTCCATCCTTTCTAAGGTAGGAAAAATGAGGAGCCGGATTGTGGGGGCAATAAGCTGACTTTGTATAAATATACAAAAGTATGAAGGCTATTGCTTAAAAGCATTGTAAGCCGCCCTGAGTCTCCGGAGAAGGGTGGCATATAAATCAAATTAAAAAAAAAGTTTCCCATTCTGTTAACTTCATTCCCAAACTCCATCCCCCATGCATACTTTCTTGAAAAGTAGAAGGAAGAATCTTATATTGGTAGCAATAGAAAGCATTAATTATGAAGGAAAATACTAATTACTGATTATCAAAGCATTGAGATTTATTTATTTTATTTATTTATTAGTTTGATTTATATGCTGCCCTTCTCCGGAGACTCAGGGCAGCTTACAATGCTTTTAAGCAATAGCCTTCATACTTTTGTATATACCTGCTTAAAAGAGCTTTTGCTCCCCTCCACAAGCGGTGTTCTATTTTATACAAAGTCAGCTTATTGCCCCCACAAACCGGGTCCTCATTTTACCTACCTCGGAAGGATGGAAGGCTGAATCAACCTTGAGCCTGGTGAGAATTGAATTCACAGTAATTGCAGGCAGCTGGCAGCTAAATACTACTTTAACAGTAGTTTAGTCCACTGCACCACCAGGCTCTTAAAGATGAGATGATATTTTATAATCAATGTTGGCACAGACTCTCCTTGAAGCACTGAGGCTTCTACATAGGTAGAAAGCTGCTTCAAGTACTCTCTTACTTGTTTTCACAGGAAAAAAAATATGCACAACTGTTTTGTTTTCCTGATGATCTTACTAGAAGTTTTGTCTATGCATGTGCATGGCTGCCTCAAGCCCTCAGGAGTATATGGTTTAATTCATGTTAACATGTTTTGCTGAATGCCCCTCTAAATGCTTTGCATAGTTTACTAGTTATGCTTCTCTTATGCTTCTCTGTAACATAAAGAGAAACTTCAAGTAGCCAGAAGCTGTTACTCACACATTTAATTTCTAACCTATCCCATGGGTGAGTTAATGTTTTCCTCTTCAATAACTGCAAAATAATCCATTCCCAATCACAGAACTTGCCTTTGCCAGAGCTTCTGTCTAAAGGACAAATTTCCTAGAAACAATTTCCAAAAAAAGCTCTTTTTGTCTCATTTCGTCAGAATATTCACACAACTATTTGAAAAACTATTTGAAAAACAAGCATGACCTTTCATTCAGTAGAAGACTCCTGAAAAAAATGATTTGCTGTCAAAAAGGCACTAAGCTTTTTGATGAGCTTGCCAATTCAATATAAATTGCATTTGGCATTTTAAAAAATGCAGAGGAAATGTTTCCATGTAAATGTTATAAGCCAAAAACATTATTGTGATGAGGTTGAAAAATCAACCTAAATCAAAACACAGAAGCACAAATCAGTCTACTGAATGCTGAGATTTTAAAGTATTAAACAACTGACGTTTTGAAGAAACTTGGTTTTATTGTTCCTGGAGGTCTATGTACAGATGGAAAGAAATGTATATTTCTCATGGTAAAGAATTACATTCAAGATATGTGTTCTTTATCACTTTTCCAAATATCTTTAAATTCTAAAATGATTAGATAAAGATAGATGTCTATATGGTCTAGATTTAAAAGATTTGCTAAATGGTTTAAGAACTGAATTAATTTTATATGGATACAACATAGTAGATGCTTCTTCCCTTTTTTCATTTTCTTTTAGTGCAGTGATGGCTAACCTTTTTCTTGTCATGGGTCAAAAGTGTGCATGCGTGCCCATAATGCAATGCGTTCATGCATGCCCATAATGCAATGCACACACACCCCCGTGCATGCACACATAACCCTCCCACACTTCCCTCCCCCCCCCCGGTATGCATGTGCGGCACCCCTGCCCTCCGTTTTTGGCCTAGCAGGCCTCCCTGCAGCCTTCTGTGCCCAAAAATGGGCTGTGGGGGGGCCACGCCACACCATGGGCTGTGGGGGGACACACACACTCCCCACGCTTCCCTCCCCCCATGCATGCGCACACGACCCTCCCACACTTCCCTCTGCCCCCCCATGCGCGACATCCCTGCCCTCCGTTTTTGGCCTAGCAGGCCTCTCTGCAGCCTCCTGGGCCCAAAAATGGGCTGTGGGGGGGCACACCACACCCCTTGCACTCCATCCCTGCCCCTGTGCATGCACGGATCTCCCGCGTGCATCCCCTGCCCTCCCGTGCATCCCAAAAATCAGCTGGCCAGTGCAAGGCGCGAGGGAGGTGCACATGAGCACATGCACGGTGGAGCTGAGCTGGGCGATGGCTTGCATGCCTGCAGAGAGGGCTCTGCGTGGCAGCTGTGGCACATGTGTCATAGGTTCACCATAACAGTTTTAGTGTATATTAATTACTCTAATATACAGCATATAGCTTTTTATTATACTATCACTGGTGTATTATTTGGGTTTTTTATTTTTTACTCATTTAAATATTTATAACTATTTAAAAATATTCATACAATATTCACATTCATTGAAAAATTTTGGAAGTGGTTTACCACTGCCTGCTTCCTGGGGCTTAGAGAGAGTAACAGGCCCAAGATCATTTATGGTCTTCTGGTTTGTACCTTGGAACCATTACACCAAACTGACTCAATACATTCTCATACAGACCTCTAAAATATTCTCTTCAATATCCCTTCAGTTACTGTAAGTTTCATTGGAAATTATTTCATTTGTTTTACTTTTAACTCCATCCACTATACCGGAGGATCCTTGTTTGATCCTCCTCTTCTATTCTAATATTTGTTTTCCTTACTACCATCAAAATTACTTTGCATTTTCTTTGCATTTTTAAACTTTAAATATTTCTTGTTCTCATGGGTGATATTCTGTTGTTGTTTTGATTCCTGTATGCTGCCCAGAGTCATTGTTGTGAGATGGGTAGCCACATAAATAATTTAAATAAATAAATGTAACTGAAGAAATGTTAAAATATGGATGAGATTTGCTTATGAAATGCTGCTTGACTTGTTTAATACATGTGTGAAGAGCACATCTATATGTAACAGAGAAAAGAATTCTGTTACTGTTCCTCCATACAAAGAAAATGGTACCCAGAATTAAATACAAAAATTCTAGGTTAATGGCAGATAGGACAGTGCTCCAGAGGGTTAACATCATTGCCCAGAGGATCATTGGTTGCCCTCTCCCCTCTTTGGAAGAGCTTTATAGCTCCCGCTGCCTTAAGAAAGTTCAAACAAGATCCATTTCATCCTGGGCACCTTTTTTTGAACTATTACCATCTGGCAGACGGTACAGGATAATAAAAACAAGGACAAATAGGCTGAAAAACAGCTTCTATCCCAGAGCAGGAACTATACTGAATTCTACTGTATAGTGCAATGTTAATGCAATATCAGGGGTTTTCAATTCAATTGTATAGAATGTGAAGGATGTATATTTTTATTTTATTTTTTATGTATAATGTACATTGAAGATGGCATTTAATTTCGTAGTATGAGGTGCAATGACAATGAAGTAAAGTAAACAATGAGCAAAGTTTGGTAAATGTAGTGCAGCTTTTGTCTTAGGCAGCATGTGTGCATACCAGATCTTTATGCATTCAATCAGATATATCACTGAGATGAATAAAGGTGAAAAAGAAATATTATTGTATATTGATTTATTTAAAAGATATGATAGTAAATAGGTACAACTTAGGGAATGTTTTACATCAATATGAAATTAAATGTTGGTTGCTGAACCTGATGAGAACACTTCACAACTGAAAACAAATGAACATTAAACAGATGAAAGACTTCAAGTCCTCTGTTTACTGCATTTCTAGACAAGACTTACAGATATATTGGTGGACCTGTATCCTTGTATGCAATTTTGTGTGCTATTGGCTTCACAAATGACAAAAGTTCTGCAGTCAGTGTTAGACTGTATAATGCAACCAGGTATATAAAATTGAAAATTAATGCATCAAAGGCTAAGGTTGTTGCATTTCATGGGGGAAATGTACTATAATAAATGGTTGCAAGTATTACAAAAATGGTGAAAAACTAGTAGAAAGGTAGGGACTAGTATGTGACTTGTGGCAAGAAATGAATATTAGTTGAAATAAATGGATGGAGATATATGGTGTGTATGTGTGTGTGCACCGTGTTTCCCCCAAAATAAGACCCTGTCTTATATTTTTTGAACCCCGAAATAAGCGCTTGGCCTTATTTTCGGGGAGGTCTTATTATTTTAGGGCATGTGGAAACTAGAGTAAACGGGGACCGGCTGCACATGCATTTAAATATTTTTGGGAAGGGGTTATTTTCAGGGGGGAGGCCAGTAGTGAAATCTAAAATTTGTTACTACCGGTTCTGTGGGTGTGGCTTGGGGGGAGGGGTAATGTGACTGGGTGGGCATGGCCATTTTTATTTTTTTTTACTTTTAAAACCATTTTTTCTACAACCTCTTTGGGGAAGAGGTTGTAAAAAAAATGCTTTCAAAAGGCTCTGGCGATCCCAGCTGAGTTGCCTGATCGGCAGAGACTTTTTTTCTTTTAAATGCCTCTGATGATCAGGCAACTCAGCTTGGATCATCAGAGGCATTTAAAAGAAAAAAAGGGTTTTTTTCTTTTAAAAGCCTTTGATGATCCCAGCTGAGCCACGCGATCATCAGAGGCTTTTGTTTTACATTTAAAAGCTTTTTTTCGACCGAAGAGATTGTAGAAAAAATGCTTTTAAAAGTAAAAAAAAAGCCACTGATGATTGTGCGGCTCAGCTGAGCATGGGGGGGGGGGGCAGGGATTTTTGCTACCAGTTCTCCGAACCACCCACCTCCATCGCTCCCGGATCGGGCAACATTTCCAGGAACCAGGAACATTTCACCCCTGGGGGAGGCTTATTTTAGCGCATGCGCTCAAAAGCCCAATTGGGCTTATTATCAGAGGATGTCTTATTTTTGGGGAAACAGGGCGCACACACACACACACACACATATACAAGCATGATCCTGCTCAGTTTATTGGTCATAACAAAGTGAGGCAAACTATACATTCCAGAAATAAATAAGGAACTGAGTGCTATGCATGCCAGGAGAAACATCAAACTAAATTCCATGCTGTGGGAAAGGGTTTTTAATTAAATTTATTAGTGAATTTATCCTGTCTTGCTGTTTATCCCAATAATCAAAGCAGTTATTTAAAAAGTATGTTGACACTTATTAAAAAGCCATTTAGAAAACTTCCTTTCATTTAATAATTTTAAATCTTAGAAGAAAAGTTAAAATACTTGTTGCGGTATCTCACTAAGAAATCTGAATGTGTACAAGGCAATAAATACTCTTTATAGAGATCTGGATGAGATTTTTTTTTTCATACCATTATTAAAACTTCACACACAACATCCACCTGAAAACAGAGTGACAGCAAAAGCTAATATTGAAAAATGAACTGAAGTGAGGAGAATTGCAGTTTACACTCTGCCAAGTTTCTGCTAATGTTAAAGTTTTGTCACCATAAAATCTGATAGACAGTTTATGCTTCCCACTACATCTAATAAATTGCTAACTTAAAACTAGATGCCTTAAAAGTTTGGGAGATGAAATTAGCAACTATAATCTAATCCAATGTCAAACCAGTTTAGTTTGGTTCAATCTTATTTGACAATTGGTATTAATTAAAATACTTTAGAGAAAATTTATATGCCCTCAAGACATAAATTAGCTTATATTGATCGCTACACTATATTGGGTGATTATATTGGGTGATTTACTCTTCTAGATCCTGAACATCAATTAGCTCTCAGGCAGAGGTACAGACACCTCTGCAACAACTGTAACTGGAGGGCTTTCATAAAGTAGTTTAAGCATCTAAAAGTTAAATGACATAAGAAGAAACTTCAAAGGGAGTTTATATAATCTTTCAGAAAGGCACATGGTGCATTCCTCTTATTTGATTATGCTTCTTTCTGATTTTTCACAAATCATGTTTTATACATGTGTGCTACTTAGCAGTAATATACCAAGAGAACAATGTTCTAAGAGATTAAATAAACTCTGCTATCTTATTATTTTCACAATAGTTTTCACGTGGTACAGTGCAGGCATCACATATAAGATATTTAACTGGAATCATTAATCAAATGTACAAAACGCAATTCAATCAGTTGTCCATTCTGCTCAAAATCTGGAAATTATAACTTCAGACAGACAGAAAATCACCCATTATTTTATATTATTATCATGCATACAGGGCATATAAACAGCTTCCAGATACTGAAAGAAGATACAATATTTGATGTGAAGAGGAAAAAAAACCTATGTGTGAATTAAAACACGAATACAATCCCAACACATAGCATATCTTGGCTGAAAGACATAAAAGATCTAAATAAGTGGAAAAGGGTAAGGCTGTACATTTAGCAAAATTATGATTATACACAATTGGTACCCAAGTATCTATTTTTCAAGAATAACAACCATTTCAATCTTTTCTCAATGTATTAAATTTCCTGCAGGTGATAAATAATGCCTTCTGAAATGCCAGATTGATTTAATGATCAGTTAGTTAACATATTTTTTAAAAAAAACTATTCCAAATTAAAAAGGAATGAGATTATGTGTATTTTAGATTTAGTCATCAAGTATATTTATGACTATTGTCTGAATAAACTATACTTTTTAAACACACTTTTATAAACAGCTAAATAAATTTTGTTAAGTAGCAAAGCCTTAGTGCAAGGGTGTCAAACTCATGTCATCACGGTGGCGTCACATGACGTATCGGGACTTTTTTCTCCTTTCCTAAAACCGGGCGTGGCCAGCGCGTGACACATCCGGCCTACGGGGCCGTGAGTTTGACAGTCCTGTCTTAGTGCACTGAAAAAGATGCTAGAAATGAAAACTGCATACACGTTTTCTGGAATTTGTGGCCATCCATGGGAAAAACACATTTGCTGCTTTGGAATGACATGTTCTCTCATATATTCAGATTGTACAATTATCACCAAAAATATTCATCAGAACTTTGATACGGCAAGTTTGCCTAATACAGCAAAATAGCTGTATGGAAAAAAGAAATCTAATTTTCACTCTGAATGTTAATACCCTCAGTTCTATCTTTATTGCATCATGTGCAAGACATGATAATTTTGGATTTAAGGGGAGGAAAGTAGGAGAAAAGATGAGGTTAATATAGGCATTCCTTCCAATGGTTATTGACAGGTTTTTTTTAACCCAGAAATCCATCTACTACAATATAATATCACAGTAAAAACTGTTTTGGGACCTTTTAATGTGGCTTTACAGACTGACAGAGTTGGAAGGGACCTTGTAGGTCATCTAGTCCAACCCCCTGCCCAAGCAGGAGACCCTACACCATTTCTGACAAATGGCAGTCCAATCTCTTCTTGAAAGTCTCAAGTGATGAAGCTCCCACAACTTCCAAAGGCAAGCTGTTCCATTGGTTGATTGTTCTGTTAACCAATGGAATAGCTTGCCTTCGGAAGTTGTCCAGAAGCAACTAAAATGGGCATTGGTCGTACCTTAATGCCGATTCTCAGGGAAGCTGTGGTATCGTCCAGACATGGGTTGCTTCAATCAGATCTGCCTAGAGACTGAGTCATAGTTTTTTTACCACACCCCTCGTTCCTCCCTTTCAGGCTCAGTTTCGGTGAAGAAAGACCAGAAGAAGGAACAAACAGGAACAAACACCATTGAAGATAGGACCTAAAAAACAAGTCTCCATCTGGAAGAAAAAAAACTCCTGTTAGAGACAGGAAAGGACAGGCCTGAGTAGAAGGGAGGGGCTGGACAATGCCACAAGTTCCCTGAGAATCGGCATTAAGGTAGGACCAAAGCCCATTTTCCAGTGATGGCTGTGGCATTGTCCAGACATGGGACATACCAGAGCTTTTGGCAGTCCTAAGGGCGGGATGCCGAAGGGCCTGGATCGAACCCAGCTTGATGCACCTGTTGTAACACTCTCCTTCCAAATGATGCTTCTGCAGAAGCGAAAACAAATAATTTATAATGTCAGATGAATGGGGAAGGAGAAGACCAGCTGGCCGCCCTGAAGACCTCCTCAAGGGAGGCCTGCATTGCCCAGGCCACTGAGGTAGCTGTGCTCCTTGTGATATGGGCAGTGATACACTGGGAACAGGGAGCACCTGGGATTGATAGGCCGAGGCAATACAAGCTCTGATCCAGCGACCTTTGGTCGAGGAGGAGACTTTAGATCTTAAAGAATTTGGAAGAAAGGAGACAAATAAGGCCTCGGACTTTCTGGAAGGGACTGTTCATTTAATATAAATTTTCAGAGCCCTCCGTACATCTAGAGTGTGCCACTTTCACTCTAACTTGTGAGATGGTCTTGGACAGAAATTAGGGAGAATAACCTCCTGGGCCCTGTGGAAAAAGGAATTTATTTTTGGAATGAATGAAGGATCTAGACATAAGACAACTGTGTCTGGATGGAATACATAGAGGTCCTCCCTGACGGAAAGTGCTGCCAGCTCAGATATACGCCAAGTTGACCTTATGGCTACTAGAAAGGCCACTTTCATAGTAAGGAAACGAAGATTGACAGTCCGGAGAGGCTCAAAGGGGGCTCCAGTTAATGCATTAAGCACCTTGGTCAAATCCCAGGTGGGATATCTATGCACAGTCGAGGGCCATAAGTAACTATCACCCTGTAAAAAAGTCTGATGACTGGGTGCCTTGTAAGGGACTCCCCTGCGTTACCTGGCAATACCGTGGAAATGGCCGCCATGTGCCGCCGGATGGTGCTGTGGGCCAGGCCGCAATCCAGGCCATCCTGAAGAAACTCGAGTACCAGCGGAATGGAAGCTGAGAGAGGATTAATCTGGTGAGAAGTGCACCACCTGGAAAAAGTCAACCAGGTGGTGTTGTATAGTCTGATCGTGGACCGACGCCTGGAAGCTTGTACGGTGTGGATGACCCTGTCAGAGAAATTGTCCCGCTTTAGGAGGGCCCTTTCAAGTGCCAGTTGGAGCCACTGAGGGTCCGGATGAATCAAGGCCCCCTGACGCAGGGTGATCCGGTCTGAGGGGATCCTCCATGGTCATGAGACGGAGAGGTTGACAAGATCCGCGAACCATGGTCAATGTGGCCAATGAGGAGACACTAGGATGATCTCTGCCTTGTTGGAGATGACTTTCCAAAGTAATGCTGGTATCAGAGGCAGCAGGGGTAAGGTGTAGTGTAAGCCGGGGGGGGCCACGTGAGCCAGAGGGCATTGAAACCTTCCGCCCTGGGTGTCAGGAACCTTGAAAAGAATTGAGGTAGCTGGTGGTTCAGGTTCATCACAAAAAGGTAGATGTCCAGAGTCCCAAACCTGCTGCAAATGTCAAGGAAAATGTCTGGATGGAGCTGCCATTCGGCAGTGTCCACTTGAGACCTGCTGAGAAAATCCACTTGAATGTTTGCAGTCCCCACTATGTGTTCCACCCGGATGGAGAGGATGTTCTCCTCGGCCCACTTACCGAGGCGAAAGGACTCCTCCATGAGCCCCCATGAGCAGGTCCCTTCTTGGCAATTGATGTGTGCCTTTGTGGCGATGTCTGTTAAAATCAGGACATGCTGATTCTGTAATGACCGTTGAAAGTGACTGAGGGCAAGGCAGATGGCCTTCAACTCTAGCCAGTTGATTGGATTGACAAGGTCCTTGGAGGCCCAGCGGCCCTGTGCCACTCAGGAATCAAGGTGGGCTCCCTAGCCAAAGAAGCTGGCGTCCATCGTGAGAGTGAAGCTCTGGTGGTCCGCAAAGAGACATCCTTTGTCTAGAGAAGGCGACATCCACCAATGAAGAGATTGTCTGACTGAGAGAGGAACCCTGACCTTGGTCATGGTGTGAGACTGTTGGGTGCTCTGAAAAGGGAGGAGGAACCACTGGAGATGCCGAGCATGGAGGCATGCCCAGGGAACGATCTGCACACTTGAGACCATCTTGCCCAGTAACTTGGTGGCCAGGGGAACTCACAGATCCTTGTGAATCTGAGATATCAGCTCCCATATGTCGGTCCTTCTTTCCAGTGACAGGTAGACTGTTCCCTGCACAGAATCAATTATAGTGCCCAGATGAACAAGTCTGGTGACTGGAGTCAAATGGCTTTTCTTGTAGTTAACCATAAAGCCGTGGTCGATTAAAGTCTGAATCATGAGATCGAGATCCTGTAGGGCTTTGCTGTAGCAAAAGCCTAGATCAAGATATCGTCCGTTCTGGCAGGCTGATACTGCAGATGCCAGAGCTCTGGATACATACTTGGCAGTATTTAAGGTAGCATCAGCAGAAAATTGGGTAGCTGCACTAATTTTGTTAATATCTTGATGGAGGCGAGCTTCGCTTGGGGCTACCCTGGCCTATAATTGTTGAAGCCACAGGATAGTGGTGTAGTTGAAAAAGGAGGCAGAGGAAGCTGCTTGAATAGCCCAAGCTGCAGCCTGGTGATTCTTTTTAAATAAAAGGTCAATTTTTTTGTCCTCTGGATGGACAAAAAGATATCCCCAGTAACATAAGAGAAAGAGGAGGAGAAAGCTGAAACAGGACTGCCTACCGGGGAAACCTGCAACAATTGGTCAAACTTGGGGGCTGCAGAGTAATACTTTCTATCTGCCCTGTTCACTGAAGAGACAGTTGCAGGATTTGACCAATGTTTTTGCACCACATCTATAAATAATTGTGGAGCCGGAATAAATCATTGCTCAGGAGCAGACTCAAAAAAGAGACCTTGAGGTTGTCCTTGTTGAGCTTCCTAAACTTCCCTGAGAATGTCGTCCTCTTTTAGGGCAGCAGTGATTTGTGCCTTATGAAGTAAGGACTTGAATCTGTTTTGGGGGGAAAGTCCTGTAAAGGCAGGTGTGACTGGGATCACCCCTTCATCATCTGAAAAGTCAGTGTGATGTTCCTGTTCAAAGACAAAGGCCTCACTGCCTCTGGAAGCGTCAGGTGAATGGGAACCAGTCAAGCTAGCTGAGGGAGAGCCTTGACCTGAACAGACTGTTCTGAAACTACTGATCCAGACTGATGACCCTGGAAAACAATTGCCAAGCGAGAGGCAATGGCTGGTCAATAAGAAGTTGTAATCTTTCTGGTAAATTCTTAAAAGGATCATCTGTAGGTCTATTTGGTAAAGGAGATCCTCTTGCAGAGGCTGCCACTGCAGAGATCCTACCAGCTTCAGGAAGTGCAGATGGAACTGACAAGCAAAGGGATTCTGTGTAGGGACTTGCTCTCCATGAGTCAGCAATGCTGGACCTAAGTAAGTTCCACCTTCCCCTTTAGGGGACCAAGACTGATTTGGGGATGGTGCAGGAGTCTGATGAGAAGGAGTACTGGGATCGGAACAGACCTCCTTGGCAGCCAAATTTAAAGCAGCTTTGGAGACTTGCTTCTCTAAAGACTTATGCCTTCGTTCAAGGTCTTTTGCCTCTGCCTTAGAAATATGCTTGCGTTTGCAGGAAACCTTTTTCTCAGTGGAAGTCTCAGCTCCCTCCCCATGGGAAGAGCTATCCACCATTTTAAATGCAACCAAGATGGCGACTGGAGGAAGATGAGTTTCACTTTCGCCATGTGGTGGAGTAAATGGCAGCGGCTGTGCTGGTGAAAAACTGGGCTAGCCAGCACACACGTGAGCAAGGAGGATGCTGCTCAAGGGGTGGCTTGTCTAAGCAGGAATCTTAGATCTTGCCAGCTCCCAGCGCCTATGACCGCGGTCAAGCAAAGTGAGATCGGCAGTCGTTCCAGTGCCACGTGGAGGGTGCAGAAATAACCGTGCACCACTCCACTTTTAAAGTCTTCATTGGTGGTGTAGCAGGAAATAGAGGCCAAACTGCTCCCAGGCCTCCTCTCTGCTCTTGTTGGTGGCAAAGTGGTAAAACCTCTTTTAGAAGTTGCCACAGCACTTCAAAGAGTCGCCCTACAACTGATCAGAGGTAAAAGGAAGCTGCTGGTGGCTGCGGAGTTAAGGAGTTGGTGGTATAGCCTCTTGGGACTGTTGCTGCTTCGTTGTTGGTTTAGGGCTTGAGAGGTGTCCACCAGAAGAAAAAATGGCCGCAGCAAAAAAACCGCCCAAAATGGTGGCCGCCTGGAGCGAAGAACAACCTGGTAGTCCAGGACGCTCCAAATCGAGTGGGTAGGCTCAGAGAGAGAAAAAATTAAATTATTATTATTATTACTATTATTATTACTATTATTATTATTATTATTATTATTATTATTATTATTATTATTAATTGAATTTGTATATCGCCCTACTCCCGAAGGACTCAGGGCAGTGAACAGCCAAAAGATAAAATACATATAATACAAATGTTAAAAAACCATTAAAATACAATTAAATAAATTGTAAATAAATAAATAAATAAGCCTAGTAGACCGGTACTCTTGCAAAAACTTTTAAAAAAAAATTGGTCAAAAAACTCACAGTGGCTCTGAGGAATCGAGCAGACATGGGCTGAGAGCCAGATCTGCTGGAGATGTTTCTCTCAGGCCGACTGAGTCGAAACTGAGCCTGAAAGGGAGGAGCGAGGGGCGTGGTCAAAAACCTATGATTCAGTCTCTAGACAGATCCGACTGAAGCAACCCATGTCTGTACAATGCCACAGCCATCACTGGAGAATAAAACGTATATAGGCAGGTAATGTGGAAAAAAACTAGTCCTCGCATGCTAGTACTTTTTTTCCTCGGTATTCTTAATAAAAAAAATTTGTCCCAATATACAGGTTATTGTTTGGTGTATGGTGATGGTACAATTAGCCAGGAGACTACAGTGTTATACAAAATAGTTATTTGGCTGCCAAAGTGTACTAGTCCATTTAGTTCATGTTGATGCACTATCTAGGTCTGCCCCAGAAAGATGAGTTATGCACTGTGGAGTCATCTGGGGCCTTCTCTCACCACTGATGTTGCTTTGCAACTAGGCATTGCATCTGGGCAGGTCCAGCACTAGCAGGGGTCCAACTGTCCAAAATGGTACCTATTTATCTACTTACATGTAGCATACTTTTGAACTGCTAGGTGGAAAGAAGCTGAGGCCAGAGACAGGAACTCATCCCATCACATAATCTGAGGACTCAAACTGCAGGAGCACAGACCTTTTTCAGCATCTTTTAAGCCACTGAGCCACTGCATCTCACAATGCACAGGTAAGGTACATTGTATAAACTTTGAAAGCAAAATGCAATCTTGTGGAACTTCCAAGATTGAGAGAAGGCCTAAATTCTCATAATTCAGTCTTACTTGAAAAAGAAGTATGGACATAATATAACAACTGCACATAAATGCATTTCAAACAGAACTTTTAAGCAAGAACAATTTGTAGACAGCTAAAAAAACACACTGAAATCTGTTGCTCCTGATTCATCAAAACATGGAAACATTTAATTCAAGAGCTGGCAGATTTTGCTTATAATGAAAATAGTACCTCAAGGACAGAAACTCAGACATGTCAATCAAACAACAGAAAATGGATGTTCCCGGAATGTGGAAGCTCCAGCATTTTCCAGAAGCAAAAACCAAACCCTGAGAAATCCCAATATTGTAATTTCAGCAAGTCTGGTCAGTTAATGGTTCCAACTATCATTTCTACATGATAAGGAGGAGACAGCAAAAATCTGTTTTAATTAATCTAGGGCAACGTTTCTAACCCTTAGCAACTTTAAAATGTATGGATTTCAACTCCCAGAATTCCCCTGTCAGCTGTGCTGGGGAATTCTGGGAGTTGAAGTCCATATATCTTAAAGTTGCCAAGGTTGAGAAACACTGCCCTAGGCTACTTGCACGCATACATACATACACACACACACACACACACCTGCAGAGGCTGCTGTGGGAGAAGGAAGAAAGTGCTCAGGGAGGGAGGGCGGCCCGGCCCGGCCCAGCACAGGCGCATCCCCTGTCATGGACTGGATGCAGACAGCAGGATCCAAGACGGAGGGGAAGACAAGCAGGCGGCAATCACCCAAAGGCCCAGCAGAAGCCAGGCCCAAAAGGCGAGCAAGCTTCACCATGTTCCCCCAAGGTGGTTCTTCAGCTGAGCGCAGCAGGTCTCCCTTCCCCACCACCAGTGTTGGCCTTACATCTGCCCATCCTCCCGGGGCTGCCCATGCACACCCCAACAGTGGAGTAGCAGTCTCGGCTCCAGCGACAGGAGAGGGAGAAGGAAGAAAGTGAGTGGCCCCTCTCAGCACCGGTGGCGCCGCCCCTCTTCAGCCCCAGCACAACAGTTGTGTCTCCAAGGGCCACCGGGCCAGCGACAAGCAATTCTCTCCCACACAAAGGCTGGATTCCCACTGCAAGCAACAAGAAAATCTAATCGGTCCTCGGGTGGGATGGGGAGGGTTTCTCTTCCTTCCTCGTGAATTAAAAACCCACATTAGAGCTGTGGAGGAGAAGGAAGAGGGGGGCTTGCTGCACAAAAGCCCCAAAGGCCGTGCAAAGTTGCAAGCCTTGGGCGAGCTTGCAAAATGAACTCAATGAACCCCGCAAGGAGGAGGAGGAGAAAGTCACGGTCACCTTGCTTTCCCTCTTGCCGCTCCGAGCCCTGCCCAGCCTCGAAGCTGGCAGAGGAGAAGAGGGGGAGGAGGAGGGCTGCTTGGTGTGATGCCTACATTCTCTCCCCCTCTTGCATGGGCACTATCTCAGCCTTGCAGCCGCTGTGGTCTGCCCCGCAAGCCATGGGCATTGCACTGGGGCGCTGGAGGCAAGCAGAGCTGCAGAGCAGTTTTGCAGAGGAGGTAGAATAGCATGGCGGTGGCTGTCCACACCCTGTTTCTTGGTTTCTTAATTAAGTGGACATTTTCCCATACCTGACTGATTGACTAGGTAGTTGTGAAGAAAATGCTCACTTAGATATATTCGTTCCACTTTTTCATTAATTTCTATATATGGTTTTCTTTCTATTTTATCCATTTTAATCTGAAACATAATATTGAACTCAGAACAACCACTAACTTCCGGGCCAAATGGAAATCTGTACTTGGAACTCCATTTCAGAGCTCAGAGGTACCAATTCACCATCCCTGAGTTACCCAATATATTAGAAATGTTGTCTACTTATAACTACCAGTTGTCTGCACTTACATGTATATTAATGCATCTTCAGATTGCTAAACCAAGGCCATCCATTTCAGGCATGAAGAAACACTTTATCATGGCAAATTGAATTGAATCATTTATTCAACGGACTGCAACCCCTTGCACTGTTGCAGATTTTGTTTTCTGAGCTTAAAATAAATCAAAATCTCTTCTAAATCCATGTGTTGCTGATAGGGGAAAGAATCATTGCTACTATTTCATCCAAGTAATGTAGCTAAAAGTTTCCTACAGCTGCAAACCAGCATTAAAGTTTTAAGTTCCATCATCCAATCATAAAAGTCATGGTTGGTGGTGCAGTTGTTACAATGTAGTACTGCAGGCTACTTCTGCTGACTGCCGGCTGACTGCAGTTCGGCAATTCAATTCTCACCGGCTCAAAAATATTAACTGATATTTAAACTATGAGTGTTTAGTTTGGATGGAGCGCCGAAGAACACAAGAATTAGGCTGGGGGTTTACATAATTCAACATTCTGTGTTGCAGTAATTAGTTGGATGCACCACAGAAACACATGAGCAAGATCTAAAGATGACAGCTCTCTTTCTACTTTTCTCTCTAGCAAATGGTGTTGAAAATATGCTGCCTTTGATTCTGGAAATAAAATATAATTATCAAGCCTAGTAATCACTGATGTTCTTATCCTTCATGAATTTGTCTACTCCCTTTTAAACCAACTAAATCAGTTGCTATCACATCTGATGTAAGCAAATCCCATAATTTATGTTTATAAGCATTACACTAAGCTAACTCTGTAATTTAAAAACATAGATATTGAGCAGACCATAAAGCTATACTCTAAAAAGGAGGTGAAGTGATTCTATGCATTCAAGGAGATTTGGGATTTCTGGTTCCTAAGCAACAATATCTCTGATGTATTATGCTAATAATAAACTTTAAGAATATGTACTACTTCGAGATAAGAAAGTACTCATCTTAAAATATGATTTCTTCTCTACAATTGATCTTCATGTTCAGAGCTCCAGGGTAGCAGATGTTGAGCCTGACTTATAGGCAGCAATGGGCTAAAAGGAGCTGAGAAGATCCCCACAGAATTCTGGAAGCAGCATATGCAAGACAAACTAGTAGTGGGGTCACATATACTCCATGTATACCCACCACATGCATTTGTCTCTCCACTGCAAATCTGACCATTGTTTCTTCACCATTATTAATAGTAGAGAAATACTTTCCTAATAGAGAAATACTTTCCATCAAACCTACTACTGACCACAACAGAGAAATGAGCGTTGGTCTTACCTGATACGCCACTTCTAGTCACTAGGAAACGCCGGTCACTAAAGGGTTACAACCAAGCCAGTAGCTCTAGGACCGAGTCCACCAACAAAAGAAGCCCCGCCTCTTCCTGTATCCAGTTTGAGACGAGGACGAAAGGTAGACTGTCGTGTCTGTAGAAAAATAAAGGAAAGGTAAAAAAAATCCCCAGGACCCACCCCCCTCTGTCAACAGTCAAAAAGCCAGCACGAGAGGTGCCGGACCAATTGGGAGGGGGTGACCGGCGTTTCCTAGTGACTAGAAGTGGCGTATCAGGTAAGACCAACGCTCATTCTCAGTCACGGAGGAAACGCCGGTCACTAAAGGGATATACCAAAGCCCGTGTACCTATTGGGAGGGAGAAGGCCGGCGCCTCTCCTGGTTCTGGGAAGATACCCGCTGCAGCACACGTCTTCCAAAGGAGGCTTCCGCCGATGCATAAACATCCAACCGGTAATGCCAGATAAATGGAGATGGAGACGTCCAAGTAGCGGCTCGGCAGACCTCCTCAAGTGAAGCTTGGGTAGACCAGGCAGCCGAAGTAGCCGCGCTCCTGGTAGAGTGGGCTGTAACATCACGAGGCACTGGCAACGATTGAGCTTCGTAAGCTAAAGAAATGGAAGCCCTGAGCCATCGACCCAAGGTAGTAGAAGAAACCTTTGACCCCATGGACTGGGGTTGGAAAGACACAAAGAGAGCCTCGGAGCGACGAAAGGAAGAAGTCCTGGAGATATAAATCTTGAGAGCGCGACGAACATCAAGCTTGTGCCACACCGTCTCCAAGTGATGATGAGGGGAAGGACAGAAGTTGGGAAGAATGATCTCTTGAGAACGATGAAAAGTTGAATTGATCTTTGGAATAAAAGCTGGATCCAATCTCAAAATTACTCGATCAGGATGAATAATACAGAGATCCTGGCGAACTGAGAGGGCAGCCAACTCCGAGATCCTCCTAACCGAGGTGATAGCCACTAGAAAGGCTGCCTTAAAAGACAAGAACTTCAGCGAGACTTCCCGGAGAGGTTCAAAAGGAGGACCAGTAAGAGCTAACAGAACCTTATTCAGGTCCCAGGTGGGAAACCGATGAACAGCCCGAGGACGTAGATTGGTTGCGCCTCTGAGGAATGAACGGATGAGAGGATGAGTGGACACAGACTCAGCGGTGCCGCAGGTGAGGATAGATGAGATGGCAGAGATTTGCCTCCGGAGGGTATTGGGAGAAAGCCCCGAATTGAAGCCATCGTGAAGGAAGCCCAGGATGTCAAGAATGGAAGCAGCAGTAGGAAGGACCTCCTTACGGCGACACCAGGCAGAGAAGGCCATCCAAGTGGCATTGTAAATACGGTTCGTTGATCCTCGACGAGAGGCCTGGATCATAGAAATTATTTCCGAAGGCACCCTGGCTGAGGACAGGAGGAACCGCTCAACCTCCAGACGGTCAGCCGGAACCACTGAGGGTCTGGATGAGCTAGACGGCCCTGCCACAGAGATATTTTCTCGGCCGGGATCTGCCAATGGGGAGCAACAGAGAGAGCCATCAGATCCGCAAACCACGGTTGTCTGGGCCAGAAGGGAGCCAGAAGGATGAGCTCGGCTTGTTCCTGCAACAGCTTCCTGATGACCCTGGAGATGAGGGGAAGAGGTGGGAAAGCATAGAGAAGAAGACCACAAGGCCACGGGCTGATCAAGGCGTCCACAGCTTCGGCTCCCGGGACAGGAAATCTCGTGTAAAACCTCGGAAGCTGGTGGTTGGATTCGGACGTGAAGAGGTCCACTGCTGGAAGGCCGAAGCGGTGCACGATGTCCTGGAACAGAAGTGGATCGAGGCTCCACTCCATCTGGTCCACCACCAAACGACTGAGAGCGTCCGCCTGAACATTTGCTGATCCTGAGATGTGAGAGGCGTGGATGGATGCCAAGTGACTCTCCACCCACCTGAAGAGACGAGATGCCTCCCTCATGAGAGCCTTGGAGCGGGTCCCTCCTTGCCGATTGATGTGGGCCTTGGCAGCTACGTTGTCTGTTCTGATCAAGACATCGAGACCTCGAAGGAGAGGAGCGAACTTGCGAAGAGCTCGGAAGATGGCTCTGAGCTCCAAGATGTTGATGTGAAGTCCCCTCTCCTGGACCGACCACTGCCCTTGGGCCAGCTAAGACCCCAGGTGAGCCCCCCATCTGAAGAGGCTCGCGTCCGTGGTGATGCTCACGCGTTGAGGCACTCTGAACAGGCATCCCTGAGCAAGAGCCGGAGAGGTCCACCATACCAAGGACCGGAGAACTTGAGGAGTCAAGGGGACTCTGGCCTCTGACGTGCTCCTGCGAGACCGTTGAAACGGAAGTAAAAACCATTGAAGTTCCCGGCTATGAAACCGAGACCAGGGAGTGATCCCAAAGGCAGAAACCATTTTCCCTAGCAAGCGGGAAAGCCCCAGGAGGGAAAAAGAGTGAGAGGCCTTAACCTGACCTACCAGCTCAACAATGCTGTCCTGACGATCCTGAGAAAGGGAAACCTGCAACCTGACAGAATCAATAACAGCCCCTAAATGCTGAATGCACGTGGAGGGAACTAGATTGCTTTTAGAACAATTAACCAAAAAACCATGGGATTGCAGGGTCTGAAGGGTGACCTGAATATCCTCATTACCCCTAACCTCAGAACTAGACAAAATAAGAATATCATCTAGATAAAACAAAACTCTAACAGGAAAAGATCTCATATGTCCCGATAAGGCAGCCATGATCTTTGTAAAGACCCTAGGAGCTGAGGAAAGGCCAAAGGGAAGGGCTCTATACTGATAATGTCTACCCCGATAACAAAAACAGAGGTATTTCCGATGGTCCGGAAAAATGGGCACATAGAGATAAGCCTCCGTCAAATCGATGGAAGACAAAAAATCACCTGGACAGATAGAAAGGAGAATGGTCTGGAGGGATTCCATCTTGAACCGACGATAGACTATATATCGGTTCAAGGATTTAAGATCCAATATGGCCCTCCAGCCTCCTGAAGCCTTGGGAACTAGAAACAAAGGGGAATAGAATCCCTGGCCAACTTCCCCTAGGGGAACACATTGAACAGCCCTAATCTCCAAAATATGTTGAATAGCCTCATCTAGCAGAACCCTCTTGGACCTGACATGAAAGACAGGGCACCTGACAAACAAGTCAGGAGGAACCGAAGAAAACTCAAGGGACAACCCAAACCTAATAGTACGTCTAATCCAGGGGTCTGAAACTGAACAATCCCATTGGTCAGCAAAAAATGCTAACCTACCTCCAATTAAGGAGTCAGAGATAGGTAAAGGAGAACTAACGGGACCTGCGAAAGGGACGCCCCCTACTCCCCCTGAAGGGTCTGCGGGGAGGGAAACGGGATCCCTGCCTGACCTGGAAATCCTGATGTTGTCCGCCCCTGGGCTGAGAGTACCACTGAGGCCTGGACTGGAAGGAAGAGAAGTTGGAACGAAAGGAATGGCTTCGAAAGGGACCCTGCTGACGAGGATCAGATCTTCTCGATAAGGCGGGCAGAATCTTGCGATGATCCTTCGTCTCGATGAGGAGTGGGTCCAAGGCTGGGCCGAAGAGATAGTTCCCCAAGAAAGGAGCTGATGCCAGTCTCCACTTGTTCCGAACATCTGCCTGCCACTGACGAAGCCACAGGAGCCTACGAGAAGTGACTGAAGCCCCGATAGCCTTAGCTGAAAACCTTGCCGCATTCAGAGTAGCATCAGCAGAGAACTCAACAGCAGCTAGGATCTTGTTGATATCCTGGTGAGATCGCATATCAGAAGGAGGCAGCCTTTCCTGCAGTTGGCGAAGCCAAAGGATGGAGGCCCTGTTAAAAAAGGAAGCTGCCGAGGAGGCCTGAATGGACCAAGCTGAGGCCTGGTGGTCCTTGACCAAGGAGCGTTCAAACTTCTTATCTTCAGGGCGCAGGAATTCCTCTGATGGACCAGTAAGAGGAGATGCAGAAGAGAGGGCGACGACGGGAGCATCTACAGAAGGAACTTGAAGAATATTAGCAAAATCAGATGCCATATTATAAAATCTTTTATCTAGACCATTGGGAACCGGGCCGGAACTAGGAGAAGACCACTGTCTTTGAACGACATCAGAAAACAGCTTGGGAGCTGGAACGACCTCTGCACGAATGGAAGGTTCCTGAAATAATAATGATGAAGAGGGATGCTGAGAAGAGGATGTAGAAGCCCCTTGAGAGGAAGGAGTAGAAGAAATTCCCAGGCCAGTAACATTTTGAGCTTTAAATAGAAGGGATCTGAATAATTGAGGCTTGAAAAGACCAATGAAGGAAGGCTGGTCTGGTTCTAGACCTTCATCATCTGAGAGATCTTGATCAGGGGCAATTTCCCCCTCAGACAGGGAACCTTGACTTGCATTTTCCGGGGAATCCACCCTTTCTTCACATTGCACAGGATCAGCAACAGCTTGGACCCTCACAGAACGGCTCTGCTGACTCACATAACTGGAGGCCTCAGAAGAGGCCCTTTGCTGAAGGCCTTCAGCAATACCCTGCCTAATTGAAACAGAAATAAGTTCAGCTAGGGCAGGAGTTAAATTTACAGGAGCCTCAGACCCCTGAATGCAGGATTGGGCTTGAGCCTCAGGAAATTCTTGCCTTGGGGAGGGCTGAATAGAAACAATTGGAGATAGAGGCCTAGCAGCAGGAAAAACTGAAGAAGCATCAACAATTACATTCTCACCCAGAGTAGACTGATCAGGAGAAAAATCATGTTCAATTTGAATTTGGGAAGAAGGAATAGCCACGTTGGAAGTGGGGAGGGCAGGAGATTTAGAAGGCCCCACAGAAGGAGATGAAACTCTAGAGGCCTCTGAAGCAGCTTTTTGAAAGGCCTTTTCCATGGCCTTATGCCTCCTGGTCTCTTCTCTTGATGATGCAGCAAAATTAGTACTCTTGGAGTGATTAGATCTAGTAGAAATTCTGGTTGCCTTGGGAGGAACAGAATCCCCTGAGGAACTTTCTTTAGGATCAGAAGAATGGCCCCTTTTTCCTTTGCTTTGGGATTTATTGCTCCTAGCATCAGCCATGACAAAGCAGAAATTTACTTTTGCAGCTCAGAATAAATGCAAAGGATAGAAATCACCCTTAAATGCACCCACAGGGGATAATTGGTTCAGGTAACTCACTGCGCCAGGAGAGAAGCAGAGAAGAATCCAGGAGCCAGGAAGATTACTCAGGAGGCAGGAAAAGGCCACTAGCCAAATGGCTTAACAGCGCGGCAAAATAGGGCGTGGAAAGGCCTTGGAGCTAGAAATTAGCAGCCAGAATTTTCCCACAGCAGCTGGAGGCAGGGAAACCTCTCCAAAAGCCTCCAAAATCCTTTGAAAGAGCTGCAAATAGTAGGGGCGTTGCAAAACGCACGTGGGCGTTGCTGCAGGGCTGCTCAGGGCAGTTGGAGAGTTTCTAGCACTCCCAACCTGATTCCAATAAAGTTTTTGAAGAAAACGCCAGCAATTTGAGCAGAAAAGAGCAAACTAAGTAGAAATAAGCCAGCAATGGCCAAATAACTCCCCCACAAAGAGTTAATGAGAGAGAACTAACAGACACGACTGTCCTCTACCGGACCGAGTCAAAAAACTGGATACAGGAAGAGGCGGGGCTTCTTTTGTTGGTGGACTCGGTCCTAGAGCTACTGGCTTGGTTGTAACCCTTTAGTGACCGGCGTTTCCTCCGTGACTGAGAATGGCAATGTACAGTAGAAAACTAATGATTTCAACCAGCACACTTGTGGGGAGAAAAAAATGAGGTTCATATTTTATTTTATTTTTTTCATTCAGATTACTGGTGTTCTGTAGTTCCCTTGGAGTCAATTCACAACTAATCTGTTGGATGGAAAAGATAAACAGGCAAGGCTCTAGGGTTAGGGAGGCCACAGGAAGAAGAAGTCATATGTAGTTCAGATGTCAAAATATAATCTGAATTAATGACAGGCAACTTGCAGTTCATACGCCCCCAGAATCCCCATAGAGACCTGAAATTTTTATGTGTCAATGTTTGTTTTGCCTTTTTAATGGGCTTGAGGACCAATTAAGAGCCAACATATACAAAATGCATATGCAATTTATATTATGTAGCAAAAATATACAAAACTGTACAATTTATATGTGTGCATAAGAGCCGTAATTTACTACTGCATTTTAAATATGCAAATTGATGAGAAAACAGATGGAATTGACTGATGATTAATATGAATAAACTGGCATGGTCACATAGAACAACTTGCTTATTGTTGTCTTAACAACAATAGGGCTCCATTCCCTTAGCTGACTCATGACACCATAAAACATTACAGGTAAAGTTGATAGAATTGCTAATATTTTTATAAATGGTTTTTGTGAACAGCCAAATCACAAAATTATCAGTTTTGTGTTATATTTTTTTTAAAGAAATAAAAAAAGATTACTTCTCAGTACTTGTCCAACCCAAAAATGTGTTTTTAGTACCCAAACTTTTACACAAAAAGCAATTTCTGAATTACTGCCCAAATGCCAAATCATATAGTCACCTAGATTAGAAAGGTGGAAATCCTTCTCATTGTTGGTGTTACTCATATTACTGTTGCTAATATTTGGAGCCTCCCAAATAATTCCAATTTGCATTCTGCATTCTGGCCATTCCAGTCTATGACAATGGACAGGAGTGTGCTGCCTTGCTCGTTCACACACACACACACACACCACAGTGAGTCAATGGACTTTATTCAACACCCCACCGCCCTGCAATTCCAAGAAAGTCCACACAACATTCCTGTCCGGCTGCTCCACTCAGCAAGACTGGAGCAATACAAGAATTATTGGTAACTTCAATCCACAAAACCCAAAACACGGTCCAGAGTCAGTCCAAAGTCTGAAACAGGAGTTGCATTGAGACTTGGATACACAAAATAGGAACACAGAACAAGGAACCGGACACGTTGTTCCAGGAACGCCCATCTCTTAGGGCAGGATTAAATAGGCAATGGTCCTTTATGATGGGCAAGGTTGTCTCCTTGCAATTAGCCTGACTGACCAGCATTGTGCCTGTTTTCTTTCTGCCCTAGGGGTCCTTGGATTGGGAGGAGATGTGGACTCCTCATCTTTGCTAACTGTCAGAAGCTGCTCACGCTTCTAGCCCGGACTCCAGTCTAACCTGCTGCAGCTGCGGCTTCCTCAGTTCAGACTCAACCTGCCGGCCATCCAATCAACCCAGCTGTGTCTACTCTGTTGGGCTGGAGCTCTCCACCCCTGATCCAAGTCTCAATGCAACTCCGTGTTTGCTTCCACCTAAAGGCCAGGATCTGGCTCATCTTCCTCTTCTTCCTCTGAACTCACATCCAGAAAAGAGTCCGGACAAGGATTCATTAGCAGAGTCTTCTTGTGCTGGCATCAAGTTTTGGAATGCCCCTTTCCTCAATATAGAGCTGGCAGTAACATTGTCACTTTCTCTAGCCATCGATCTGGCAGTGTCACTTTACTCTTGCATTTAGGATTTAATGTGCAGAACCTGTCCGTGTCATTTGCCTTAAGTACTTCGGTAACCATAAAACACTAATGGAGGTCTTTAATTTTTTTATAATTTATTTCACCTAGTTTATTGAGACCAATCCTGTAAACACTGTCACATATTATAATCCATCAAATGGAAAATAATGTTTTCTTAATTCTGTCACACAAAGTTAACTGCAGATGTTAGAGATCAAATCTCAATATACAAAGCACATGCTCAATCACTGAGCCATAACTCCTCTACAAGAAAAAAGTATTCTATTTCATTAAATAATAGTCATCTCACAAGATGTCAATGCAGTGCAATATTTTCCCCCAAAATTACCATTTAGACAAGATGAGAGATTAGCAGTAAATCAAGATGAGTTTAACCTTTTGCCCCAGGTTCCCTTCTTGTCCTGCCATGTATTACAAATTATTTAAGGAAGCACCACAACCTCCTGTTTCCAAAAGATTATTAAGTTCATTTCTTGATAATCTTCAAAGAAGCATCCTTTTTAATGGATGAAAAGCTGCAATCTGTTTTCTGAGCTGCAGTAAATTGCTTTTCAGGCTGTGGTTGAAATAGACTTACATTTGTTCAGGGACTAGAAATGCCAGAATACAATCTATAGGGAGGGGCCATTCATTATTTTGAAATCTTGTGTTTTATTCTTGTTTTTCGTCATGCAAATCTGTTAAAATGACTGCACATTTTTCTATGCAGCAAAAGCAACTCTGAACAGACTGTTACTTCCCTGAATGATTGGTCAAGAGATTACTGGCATTTAAATCATTTTCTGAGAATGGGAAATGTAGTCCCCTCCAGAAGGTATTAGGACAATTAAGGAGCACTTTTGATAAATAGAATACACTGAATGTTTGTCCAATCATTTCCTATGTCAATTTTTATTCTAAATAACTAGCTGAATGAGCAGAATTAATAAATCCCACTCCAAAAATAAAACAAAAGATTAAATTGTCTCTATTCTATAGGATTCTGGAATGGAATTTTAAAATACAGAGCACAATAGCTTCCACGAATGCATGTAATCCTATTGTGCCATGATGAAGTTAGTGATATAGTGCCAACCTTGTGCCAAGCGGATGCAACTACTTTCCAGCAGACATGATAAGGCCTTGAAGCCTCCTCATCAGAGTAGAACACATTAAAATCCATAAAACTGACAAACAATCCTCTCTACCCAACAGAAACCCTAGCTTTGATTTGCTGCTTTGTTATGGAAGAAATACAGCATCCTCATGACTGGTGGCTCTTGATTAAGAACTGTTTGGTTTTAGCTTAATAGATGAAAGATGATTAGGAGATTTGGATACAAAAAGGGAATGGCCACAAAAACTAAAATATGATTCTGTAATCACTACATTCTACAAACTATTATTTTAAAAAGGTCATATATCATCACTGCTGCATACTGCGTTCTTAACTTTCAATTTTAGGCTGTTCCATAAAGATATTAATACATCTAGCAGTTTGAATGGCCAAACTGTCATTCCCATCTATGCCAGTTATTCCTTTTCCTTTATAACTTCACAGGCCTTGCTGTGATAATTAAATAATACCTCCTATATCCGACGACCTTTACTACTTCTATCTTTTCCCACTTCTCTCTCACACATCATTCTTTATGCTATTCCCCTTTCCTTGTCTATCCATTACAGCTACAGCTGACCGCTATAAATTGATTGACTGCAGGTATTCTAATTGGTACACAACCCTCTTCCTTCATCCTGCCTTCATCTTCTGACTGCAACAGTGGCATCTTCAGTGTGCCCCAGTCCAGGACCCAAAGTTATTGTAAGCGCACAAAGGGCAAAATATGCCCTGCCTGCTACACCACAAGGAATATCTCCAGACCAAATATGGATTATCAAAAAGAGTGACAACAGAATATTGGGAAGAGGACAGAAATCAACCCCACTTTAAAAATAACTGACCGGAGGCAGAGCCTTACAATGTTTTTTAGATAAGAGAAGCCATCTTATGCTAAAACTGACATCTGGAAATTGTGTCCATGGGCTAATGCCTACTTGAATAAATCTCCTTCTTTAGTTACATCATGCTAACTGTATTAGGTACATTAGAATAGCACCAAACACATGAAGAATAAAAATAAAGTAATAATAACCTCTTAAAGATTTCTTTAAAGATTTAATTTCAATTAAAAATAATATCTTGTTATTAGGGAATAGAAAGCAACCTGTGATTAAAGCCATTCTACTTTGCTTCCATCTTGTGGCTTGGAATGGCAAATTTTATTAAGGTATATCACTATCTAAGGCTGGAGCTGTCAACCCATGTCACCTCTCTAAAGCTCACTGCCCCCGTTTAGTTTATACCTTTAGCAAAAGAGTGAGGAGGACAAAGGAGACACTAAAAAAGGAGAAAGAGTCAGCAGCAAAATGGGGCTTGGCTTTGTCATTGCTTCTACCCTGCCCACAATGACCTATGAAGCAACTCCTACAAATTACTCATTTGGGAAAACAGTTCTCAGCAAAAGACTTAGGAATTCCTCTCAGCTCTGCTTTATACAGTTTCTTAAAATCTTGAAATAAATAATCCTTAGACACCTTTTATTGTACCTAAGATTTGGAACCAAAAGCAGAAAAAAGCAGTTGTCGTGCCATATGCTTCACTGTTCAAATCAAGAATATCTTCCCTCAAAAATATAAATGTTGACTCACAAATCCAATGTCACTGCAATTGACCTCAATTGTCATTTAGTGCAGCAGTCCCCAACCCCCAGGCCGCGGACTGGTACTGGTCCACAGCCCGTTGAGAACTGGGCCATGCAAGAGGCAGGCGAGTGCACAAAGCTTCATTTGTGCATGTGTGGAATTGGGTTCACCATGCAAACCCATCCCATCCCACCTCCATACAGCACACTGCCACCGACCCATGCAGCCAAAAATGGTGGGGACTGCTGATTTAGGGCATCCTGAGCACCAAATCCCTGCTGAGTAAAGTGACACGAATAGTCAAAAGAGCTTTAAATGTGGGAAGACATAAAGCAGCCCCAGCATTTTCAGACTGATCCCTGTTCCTTGACACTTCCACCCATTTTTGTTTGTTGTTGGGAAGACCTGGCATTGCCGCCACTTACAGAAGAAAGGGAGCAAGAAAAAAAGTGTCTACAGAATTATGATGGCTTTATCCTAAGGTGCATCAGGAGCTTTAAAGGCTACTGGAGATTACCTACTCAAGCAGAAAGGTCCCATAAGTGACCCAGACCAAGCTGATTCCAGCCCAACCCTATTTGATTGCAGGAATAAAATGAGTCAAGCCCAGAAAAGTTATTTTGAGCTTCTCTGAAGAACAGAAGACTACAAATACAATGAACTGAAAGACAAATACTTCCTAAAAACATAAAGACAAAAAGATATATTTTACTGTGATTAGGGACCATGTTGTTCTATATGACCCATGCCAGTTTATTCGTATTAATCATCAGTCAATTCCAGCTGTTTACTCATCAATTTGCATATTTAAAATGTGGTAGTAAAATATAGCTCTTATGCACATATATAAATTGTAGAGTTTTGTATATTTTTGCTATATAATATAAATTTCATTTGCATTTCGTATATTTTGGCAATTCAGCCGAATACTGAATTGAAACATTTGGTGAAATGCAAAAATTAAGGACCAATATGATAGTATAGAAAAATAGATTTAAAAATCAGGTTTCAAAAAAATATTTCAACATATCCATCACAAATGCCAAAGTGTTTCTACATTGTGAGTGCATCAATAATGAAACATTCTCCATTTTCCATTCTTCTTTAGCACACCATAGATATAAAAACTATATCCATGTACAAAAACTGCCATTTTCAAACCTGCCGGTTTCCTATTTCTTGCATTGATTGATCTTGACTCTTGACTTAAACCATGAAAAAGCAGATTTTAGACATTAGGCATCTACTACATATTTTTCTCTTTTAGGATAAAATTTCACTTGCTTGCAAAGATAAACTAAGAAGGAGAAAAGGAACAAGAGATGCTGAGTTAGTCTTCCAGCTTCCACTGTTCTTCTCATCTTTCAATACTTTCCGCTCCCTTTAAAGAATCAGCTCATTAACAAAATCATTTACATTCAATTTCTAACTCACTATAGCCCTGACATTAAAACAAGTTACTGTGATTTAAACATCTCAACAGAAGCAATGTGTATTAAAATACTAAGTAATAATATTTAAGCCACGGACACTTTAGAGGCAAACAAGTATTTAGAAAATTACTACTCTTTGAAGTCCCAACTGAGGTTGAGCCATCAAGAACTTCAATATTCAGGTTAGGGCTCAGATGAAAATAATTAGTATGAGGCTCAGTGGTCTGGATAGAGCTCAGAAAAAATAATATGGAGGTAACAATATTATTGGTAGGGAAGAACAGCATCCAGTCAAAATGCTCTCAAATTAGGTTATGATGGAATCCCACACCGGCCACAATATTTCATCCGGAATAATCTTACAACAAAGCTACATCATTCTACAAAATATTAATATTAGCCAGAAGGAGTGCTAGCAAGTTCTGCCATTGCTACAATTAAATACAGTTATGAATCTTCTAACAATAGATTTCTTCTGTCCCCTGCAAAAAGCAAAATCCAAGGACACACCTCCTACATACATATCAAATTCTCCAAATCAAACCCTTTATTCATTTAGCATTTTTAATGAATGCTAAATCATTAAAATCATTAGCACATGAGAGACTCTTTGAGATGTCTTCAAATCAGTGTTGACTCCTGGCAACTGCCTGGACAATTCCCTGCATTTTTCTTGGCAAGTTTTCAGATATGGGTTATCAGCTTCTTAGGGCTGAGATTGCTCCAAAGTCACCCAACTTACCTTGTGCCTAAAGTGACACTTGAAATCACTGTCTCCCAGTTTCAAGCCTTAACCACTATAGCAAATTGGCTCTCTTCTCAAAGCTTAATGAAAAAATACATGGAAACAATATTAACAAGTTTAAAAATGTATAAGCTATGTAGTCATATTAATCACAATGCAATCTATCTCTATATAATTCATGTCTCAAAAGGGCTATATCACCCACTCACAATTAATCATCTGACCAACAATAATGCTCTCCAGCTGAGCAACATTGGTTCTTTGCTCTTCTTTCAGAAATTCTCTCTATAGATTCTAACTAAAAGAACTCACAATTCCGACTTCATTTGCAAATGACCATTAGAATGTTCCATTGACATCTGGATCCTAAATTTAGAATTCCTAATCAAACTATTTTCTAAACATTTTAATCATGATTGAATCATGAATAATTAACACTTCAATTGCACTGACTTCAAATTTGTTGCATGAAGAGTTTTCAGTGTAACACATACAGCGATACTGTGAAGGGAAGAGTAATAATATATGAATTTATTCTTTACATAAGCAAATGTGCATTATACTGTTCAATCAGATTGTTCACTCCAATAATACTTTATACCTTTATAAGTTAACATTCATACAATTCTGAGTAAACAGGATCAGACATCTAAATTCTCTGCATTGTACATTCTACTGCAGGTTAATCTCTTCTGCCAGTCCTTCAGTGATTGGAACTTGGCCAAAACTGCTTTTTCAATATCCTTTTGAAGATTAAGAAAGAGCAGCTTAATGATAAGGGCACAAGAGGATACCTATGTCTATGATCTCACTTCATTACAAAGATACTAAATGGCATTCAAAATTATGGGCATGTTTTAATAGCAGCTGTTTAACATGCATACAAACTCACATTTATGTCAAGAGTACAAGAAAATATCTATGCATAATAGACCTGCTTTTCTATAAACAGAATTGATATTCTAGGGGGTACAAGGAATGGAAGAATATTTAACTTCAGAAAAGCTTCAAAAGAGCTGATTGCAGTGATTTTCATGTTCCACAAAATCCCAGAAATACTCTGAATACTAAGAATTCTTCAATTAAATGTTGTGAACAAGCTTCCCTGAAAAATAACTTGTGTTACATCTTCTGTAACTTTCTCCCATAACGAAGATCTGGGGGACAGCATTACATGTATTCTAGAGTGCTTTCTCAGTTCAACAGCAAAGGGAAATTTCATATTAGGCTAGCAGAGCTTTTCAGCAAATAGGTTGATCCTGAAATGTCAGTTGAAAAAGTATGAATAAAAGAATTATGGGGAGGGGGAGAGAGAGGGAGAGAGAGGGAGGGAGGGAGGGAGGGAGACAACAAAGTTAAAATCTATATAAATAAAAATGTAAATGTCCGTTTATACATAACCACACATCTCCGAAAGTTCTTCACTGATTGCTTTCAAATTTTGCTGTGGTGCGGAGAACTGCGAAGGCCTGGCCTGAAAACGTAAGGACGATGGCAGGGAATGCAGAAGAGGCCGGGCCAGAGACAGAGATAAACAGAAAGAGAGGGAGAGAGAGACATAGAGAAATACAGAGAGACAGTGGGGAGAGAGAGACACATACAGAGATACAGAGAGAGAGGGTGGGAGAGAGAGAGAGACAGAGAGAGATACAGATGGGGGGAGAGAGAGACATAGAGAGATACAGAGGGGGGAGAGAGAGAAATAGAGAGATACAGAGAGAGGGGGAGAGAGAGACATAGAGAGATACAGGGGGGAGAGAGAGAGAGAGACATAGAGAGATACAGATGGGGGAGATATATATATATATAAAGAGAGAGGGGGAGACAGAGAGGGAGAATTTTGTGGTTCCCATTGTTTTTTAGCAACCGGTTCTCTGCCCTAATCACCAGCTGGTAGGCATGGCTCAGGGGCTGTCATGTGACTTATGAAAGTGAGTGACGTTAAGTTGGCCATGCCCACCAAATGTTCGTGGAGACTTTGGGACTTCAGCCTCGCTCTTTTAGCCCAGCAGAAGCACCAGACTGGGCTACAGCAATGCGAGGCCGGGTTCAGCTAGTAGATAATACAATAGATAATTTTTAAAAAATCATTGGAACAAAAAGTTATTTTGCTCTTTCAAGAGTTCTGGATGTAACTGGACTTTAACTCATTCATGGTAACCAGGTGCTTTCTACCTCTCCTTTTACTTATCTTGGTGTGCCACAACCTGCTTTTATCAACTCTTTTGCTGGACCAAGGATAGAAGCAAAGTAGAAGTTGAACAACTGTACAGTCTCCTTGTCTCCTATTATTTTGGCACCATCCTATCCTTACCAAATTACCTCAGTCCATTAGAAAAGTTTCCCATCATGAATAAGGGTGAAAGAAAAATAGAGTTGAGAAACTACTTTCTGTGCTTTCCCCAATCATCCACCTGACCCACTAGAGCAAGGGTGTCAAACTCAAGGTCCAGGGCCAGAGCCGGACCACCAGGTGCTTTGATCTGGCCCATGGAGCCACCCTGGAAACAGTGAAAGACCAGCCCACGATGCCTCTGCCAGCAAAAACTGAGCTTGGGAGGGCTGCATGTGGCCCTCCTGAGTTTCATTTTCACTGGCACAGGGTTGCAGGAGGCTGTCACAGCTGAAAACAGAGCCCAGAAGGGCTACACATGGCCCTCCCCAGCTCCATTTTCGCTGGCAGATGGTTACAGGAGGCCATCACAGCCGAAAACGGAGCTCAGGAGCCCGTTTTCTCTGGCAGTGCACTCGGGCCGCCAAGGTGCCCCTGACACAAATGATGTTGAGATGGCCATGCCCACCTTGGCCAAACTCACCCCGGCCCCCCGAAGTCAAACACAACCCTGATGCGGTCCTCAATGAAATCGAGTTTGATACCCCTGCACTAGAGTGAAGAGGCAAGGAATGTTGCAGGTCCCATCTCCTAAGGAGATATATCTGACCGGACTGATAAGAAGGGCCTTCCCTGTGATGGCTCCCTCCCTTTGGAACATCATCCCCACAGAGATTAGATTGGCCCCCACTTTGACCCTCTTTCACAAGAGCCTGAAGACCTGGTTCTGCCAAAGAGCCAGGGGAACCCAGAATGGGATGAAGCCCGTCAAGTGGCTTGTTTGATTGTGTGTTGTAGCAGGATGGGGGAATAGGGGGTTATTGCTTTTTATTCTTTTATATTGTGTTTTTTTATTATCCATAAGCCGCCCAGAGTCACTTAGAGTAAGGGGGCAGCCAAATAAATAATAATAAAATAATAATAAAATAAAATAAATTTTACTAACTTATCATTATCTCGTTGCAAACATCCCACCCCTTTCTTTTTTCCTCCTTTTCTTTCTGACATAGCTCCAAAAAGCCAGTGTTGTTGTTATTGACTTCCTTTGTGAACCTAAGATTCTTTTGTACTTTAGCCCTCCTAACTTCCTTTTAGCATATTAGCTGCCTGCTGGTAGACACACTTCCTTGGTGCTTGCACTTGTATTCAATTTTCTATACCAGTCCCTTTTAATGTCCATTTCCCTGAGTTTATTACTTTTTCTCCTTTGCTGAATACACACTTTCAGATTGCTGCTCTTTCCAAGTAGTTTTTCAGAAGCTAGTAGACAGCAATATCAGTCAGTAAATGAGTATCACCTTCAACAAGCAAGACTTTTAAAAGGTAAAAAAGCCACTTACAATTACATTATCACATCACATGAATACAGAAAACTGCCTTATATGGAATCAGACAGATTACGCATTCAGCGAGAATTTTCTACATACTGACAACAATTCTCCAGGGTCATTGATAAGACTCTTCCGTGTCTGGAGAGGACAGAGATAGAGAGTGAGACTGAGGCATTCAGTGCACATAATGTGTGTACTATTATCCATTTTCCAATAAAGAAACAGCTCAACAGTAGCAGAGAGAATTTCCACTAGAGACTCTATCAGCAGCTGGCAGAGGGGCAGAATACTTTCTCACAGCTAGTCCCATGTGAAGCATATTAACAACCAACATAATATGGAAATGTTTTCCAAACTGTTTTAATTTTAGAAATCTCATTTTTCAACCATTTGTCTTCAAGGTGGCAGAGGATTCGGGCAAGCATTTTATTCCATATGCTTAGGACTGGTCGAACCCAGTGAGATAATTGTGCTGTATTTGCATTAACTAAAAATATACTTTTAATATTTCATGAGAATGGCAGACTGTAACAGCAATCTGTCTTTCAGGAAGCTTATCCACCATAAAGCCATAATATCTTTTATAAGGAATTCTAGCATCAGAATGAGAAGAGAGCTAGAAGCTTATCTAGTACAGCTCCCTACAGAAAACACAATCAATAGAAAATATATAGCTCAGGGTTGAACTGTGGGGTTCTTGATGCTCTCTGAGCATTGTTTTTTTGTTTGTTTTTTTTGTAGATGAAGGTCAGGAGCGAGACATGCATCAATTCAGACCTCGTTTCTTGGTTGCGGAAGGCTTTCCAGAAGGCCTCTGATGGCGAAACAGAGGCTGGGGGATGCTGCGTTTCTCAGCTGCAGAGGGCTTTCCGGAAGGCTTTGATGCAAGGGTGAAACCCAGCAGGTTCTGACAGGTAGCGGAAATTTTGAGAAGTTCGGAGAACCGGCAAATACCACCACTGGCTGGTCCCAGAGTGGGTTGGTAATGGAGATTTTGCAATATCCTTCTCCCAGGAGTGGGGAGGGAATGGGGATTTTGCAGTATTCTTCCCCTGCCACGCCCACCAAGCCACGCCCACAGAACCGGTAGGGAAAAAATTTGGATTTCACCCCTGCTTTGATGGCGAAACGGAGGCCAGGAGCAATGCGTGTGAGTGGTGGCAAGAGGCCACAGAAGAAGTCAAGGCAGCGTAGGGGTGTGCAAGGCCTGGGAAGTAGGGCAGCTCCACCACCCACCACCCATCCCAACCCTAGCTTAATTTTTACCTCGCCCCACCCTCTGCACTCCGGGGTGGGCGGGGTCTTAATTAAGGCTAATTTTGGGGATAGGGCTTAATTTGAGTGCATGCGTTCAAAAACATGATAGGGCTTCTTTTCAGGGTGGGTCTTGTTTTAGGGGAAACACAGAAGTTGGGTAATGAAATGTCTCCAAAAAAAGCAACCAAGTTCTGGAGGGGTGTCAAACTCAAGGCCAGTGCTTAGAACTGGCCTGCAGGACCACCCTGGAAACAGTGAAGGACTGGCCTGTGGTGCCTCTGCCTGCGAAAACGGAGCTCAGGAGCACCATGTTCACCAAGCTGTTTTCTCTGGCAGAGGGTTGCAGGAGGCTGTTGCAGCTGAAAACGGAGCTCAGGAGTCCATTTTTGCTGCCAGAGCTCTTGAGTAACCATAAGCACTCCCGACACGAGTGATGTTGAGCCGCCCACACCCACCTTGGCACCCCGAGGTTAAACACACCACTGATGCGGCCCTCAATGAAATCAAGTTTGAGGTCTGCTCTAAAGCAACAGAAAACAACTCTGCTCCATAATAACCCTTCTGCTCCCATGCCCTGTTCCCTCACCACTTTCAAACACATTAATTCTTTTCTTAAAATTTATTCTGTTTTATTCTATAAATTTATAAGGATTCTGAATTCTATGGTGACTATGGATGCATATAGTAAAAACAAGTATGCAATACAATTTTAAAAAGAACAAGAAGAAAAAGAGGACACATTCAGTTTCTGTCCTTAAATTATAATAACAGTGTTGGACACAGAGTTTTAAAGGAATGGGGGGGGGGAAGAGAGAGAGAGAGAGAGAGAGAGAGAGGGAGGGAGGGAGGGAGGGAGGGAGGGAGGGAGGGAGAGGGAAATTTTCATTTTCTATTTTTCATACCTACAGTGTTTTTCATCAAAGAGCAAGATCTTCAAACTGGCAACATTTTCAATTTGGCTTCCTCTTCACAGTGTACAGATTAATGTTCCAAAGATTGTAATTTCCTTTTTAAAATTAGATATTTCTAGATGTACTATTAAATATACACAGTGACCTTTTAAAGCAACAGATATGTGAAGCGGGCATGCCAGCAACATTTGCCAGTCACTGATAAAGCTTATTTTCTCTCCTTTTTTTTTTCAAAGTCAAATTTTGAGAAACAACAATTGAATCATACAGACAAGAAACAAATAAAGTTTTTTCTACTTTAAATAACAAACAATCCAATTGCACAGAGAGGACATTAAAGGTCAATCCCATCTTAAGGCAGAGCTAAATAATCAGAATCATACATGATTAATGAGCTTTTAATTATTAATAAGAGTTCAATAGGCTGTCATTAAAAAGTTTTAGAAATTGGAAACCTCCCTCACCAGGTTGCAGCCTCTAAAAATTAAAATATAGTTTTAATCATACAACCTGCTGGTGGGAAGAACCTGTTCCCAATTGCTTTACTCCAATAAGGTACATTCCCCAATAAAATCAGTCCCTTTGATAATAAGGTCAGGGGGCAAATAGTACTTAATTTTCTGTCATGCTAAACAAATTTAACATGTTGTGTTTAACACATGAAGCTAAGTTCATTTGTTTAGAATGCTAATGGGTAATGGTTTTGTTCTTGGCACTCACTTTTTTTCTGTGCTTGGATATACACAGAAAATTTATACAAAATTCAGTTATCTGGATAAACCTCTATTAGAGTTTAAAACCTGATTTCTTTCAAATATTCTGAGACAATCAACTGTTAAACACTTAAAAAGACAGCAACGCTGCTGGACTTTGGCCTTCATCTTTAGACTGTGAGCATGTATGTGATCATTATTTAAAACAATCAAATATGCCCTGTTATTTGAAGGTAGTCCTCAACTTACAACCACAATTGAGCCCCAAATTTCTGCTAAGTGAGACATTTGTTAAGTGAGTTTGCCCCATTTTATGACCTTTCTTGCCACAGTTGTTAAGTGAATCACTGCAGCTGATATGTTAGTAACCCAATTGTTAAGTGAATCTGGCTTCCCCATTGACTTTGTTTGTTAGAAGGTCACAAAAGGTGATCACATGACATTGGAACACAACAACAGTCATACATATGAACTGGTGGCCAAGCATCTGAATTTTGATCACATGATCATAGGGATGCTACAAAGATCATAAGTCACTTTTTAGTGAACGATCACTAAATGAACTGTTGGAAGTTGAACTGTTGGAAGTCTACCATAATCTAGTGCAGTACTAAATGAACTGTTGGAAGTCTACCACAATCTAGTGCAGTGTTTCTCAACCTTGGAAGCTTGAAGATGGGTGGACTTCAACTCCCAAAATCCCCCAGCCAGTTGAAGTCTACCCATCTTCAAGCTACCAAGGTTGAGAAACACTGATCTAGTAGCATGAAAGAAGTTTGGATTTAGCGCCTTTATATATTAGCCAACATATCTGGAATGGCTGTTCTTAAGCATAATACAGTACAAGTTCTATTAGAAAACCATATTATTTTTTTAATGTGTGTAGTACTGAGTCAGAAATGTGATCTTATTTATTTAAGTTTGTCTTCTCTAATATCTGCAAGGCAGGTAGGTACAACTTAGTTTTCAGCCTGTAGATAGATCCTAGGACTAGTAGCTGAAAATCTATCCTCAATTAACTTGACTAACCTGTCTGAGATGATGATTCTCACTAATTATTGAGGGGGAAGGTGTGTTTTTTTTTTAATTAATGGCAATTCAACGTTTGGCAACAATTGACTGAGCTGCCCATTGGTAAGGATATCCTCAGACTAAACAGCCTAAACAAGAAATGGAAGCAAGGACAAATTCCTAAGAAAAAAGAATGAAACAGGAAGAAAGAGCCAGAATATCAGCCATTCTCAGGAAGCGTAAAGAGAATTAGGTTGTCTCGTGCCTTTCTCTGGACCTTTATATATGTCCTACAAGATCAACTGCTAGTGATCTAACTGAAATTCTGCAATCTGTTTCCACTACATCCAACCCACCTCCAGACTGATTATTGATTTGTACTCTTCTGACTTCAGACAAGCCAGGACAAACACTACTAGTAGGCACCCACACTCAAAAAAAAGTGCAAGGCACAGTAAAGTACACAGAAGCAGAGCATTGAAAAAAAAAATCTCCATAATCATTACCCTGTGAGTATCTCTGTTGTGAGACACAACCAATTCAATTGCTCAACATTTTGTTTTGGCAGACTTTGTTGTTTTGTACCAAGAATAGCTAGGCTCCAGGATGTAGACATTATTTATCCCATATGCTCTTTCTCAGTAGCCCAAGGATCAATAATTTCCAAAGGAAGCGGATCACTTAGTGTGTCCCAAGATAGATTTTTTTTAAAGTGAGTAAGTTATTAATAGATTCAATCTGGCTGTGGACTCTTACCAGGGACCTACAGCTCTAAACATTCAAAGACAATTGGTGCTGAATTTGCAAGGTGGGGTTGCATTCACATGATATTGCATTCACCTATATTTGCTTCCAAGGTCAAGACTGAGAAGAGGGAAGGGAAGGGAAGGGGAGGGAAGGGAAGGGAAGGGAAGGGAAGGTGGGATATTGATTCCAGATCAGTAGTGGGTTTCTACCGGTTCGCCCTGGTTCGGGCAAGCTGGTAGCTGCAATGGTGAGCTGAGACTGAACGGGTTCACTCCGACCGTCAGCTGGGGCCTCCCGCCCACCCCTGCACTATACTTACCTATATTTGTTCATTTTTAGCTCAGTTGATAGGCACAGCAGTGTGGATTGCCATGCCTCAGCTGTTCTGAAATGCAATGCGCTTGCGCAAAGCAAACTGGTTGTTACACTGGTTGAAACCCACCACTGTTCCAGATGCTCAGTGCCAGTTTTCCACAAGGAAATTCAATGGGGAAGCCAACAGGAAATCAGAAGTCACTGATATTTTGCCCGCCTGCAGTAATTCTGTTTCTCTGTTTATGTTAGGAAATGTCAATGACCCAAATGTCAATGACCCAATATATGTCTAGTTCATATATTAAATAACTGTTCTTCTCACATACATATCATCAATTTTGTGATGACTGCATTACCAATCAGATATTCCCTGGATAATTGTGAAGGAGGAAACTGCCATCAATTAAATACTAAAGAGAATCCACATATCTTTAACACCATTTTTTCCCCAATGGAAGTAGCTTATCAGCAATGAAAACTATTAATTAGTTTCAGTTTTGGGGAGAAGGAAGGAGGAAGACAAGATGGAAGAATAGAAGAAGAGCAAAATGCTCATCAGCAGTAATAGGAATGCTTCTTCCAATCCCTAATTGCAGTCCAGGGGACAATTTCAATTGCTTATTTGTACAATAATGTAAACATAATAGAAATTGGAAGTAGAGAATTGTGCCGATTTTTACAATCTATTTAACCATGACTTTGAGGTATATAATTAATGTAATATGTCATGTCTTAATCCCTAAAATAACTACTGTAATACTGTAATCACTTTTTATGTTTACAGTAATCATGCAATTTATTTATTTATTCATTCAGCACATAAACTTTTTCAATTGCTGAAGCAACTCTAAATTATATCCAAATCCATTTAAATAAAGCAAGCACACATACAATCATTAACAAAAAAGTATTAAACTACAATGTGTAGTAAAAAATTAAAATATTCAATATCAATGTGATATTACAAATCAGATACAAAGCCTATGCTTTTGAAATTAAAATAAAGAAAACACACCATAGAGAGGCTCATTTCACTGGATTATTCATTGGTTAATAGCAATGAGTTGTCCAGAAGTACAGTTGCTCCCAAGAATTACATGTGGTCTGAGACAGGGGAAAAGTCCCTCCTGCATGTTCCAAACAATGCCCTGAATTAATTTTTTACAAGTTATACAGGAAAAAAATGCTGACTGATGCAGTTTTCTTGGCCAAGAAGAAGAATAACTACAACTGTTGAATTCCCCCTTCAACAAAGTAATCTTACAAATTGTAACACTCCCTTTGTGTAAATTGTTACAAATTGTAACACTCCCTTTGTGTAAACCAAAGGACTTTCACAGGCTTTAGCCACTTGGACTAGATAAGGTAAGGGATGTGAATGTGTGTGTACACACATATTTTTGTGAGCTTAAATTTATAGGACAGAGTTTAGTTTGTGCGGCTCAAAAGTGTTGGTTTCTCTCCCATCTTAATTGGAAGTAGGTTCAATTTAATCAAAGGCATTTGCCTCCAAGCAAATAGTGCAACTGACACAAAAATAAACAGCAAAATGTTTTGATTTCAGGATTTTGAGAGTATTTCAGAAAACAGATAGATCCTATTTCCTAACCATATGGTAGGACAAGTTTAAACAAAACCCTTTGGTATTTAACAGTAGCATATTAAGATAGGGTCAATATATTCTTTATATAGATTTTTTTATATATAAGATCATGGCTCCCGGCCCTCTCAATTCCTGGCAAATAGATGGGGAGGAAATGGAGGTAGTGACAGATGTTATTTTCCTGGACTCCAAGACCATTGCACATGGGGACTAAAGCAGGGGTAAAATCCAGCAGGTTCTGACAGGTTCTGGAGAACCAGTAGCAGAAATTTTCAGTAGTTCGGAGAACCGGCAAATACTACCTGTGGCTGGCCCCAGAGTGGGGTTGCAATGGAGATTTTGCAATATCCTTCCCCCAGGAGTGGGGAGGAAATGGGGATTTTGCAGTATCCTTCCCCTGGAGAGGGATGGGAATGGAGATTTTGCAGTATCCTTCCCCTGCCACGCCCACCAAGCCACACCACGCCTATGGAACCAATAGTAAAAAAAAATTGGATTTCACCACTGGACTACAGCCAAGAAATTAAAAGTCACTTGCTCCTGGGGAGGAAAGCTATGGCAAATCCAGACAGCATACTAAAAAGCAGAGACATCACCCTACCAACAAAAGTATGTAAAGTCAAGGATATGGTTTTCCCAGTTGCAATGTATGGTTGTGAAAGTTGGACCATAAGGAAGGCTGAGCGTCGAAGAATTGAGGTCTTTGAACTATGGTGCTGGAGAAGACTCCTTTGAGTCTCTTGGACTGCAAGGCAATCAAACCAGTCAGTCCTAGAGGAGATCAACCCTGACTACATTTTAGAAGGCCAGATCCTGAAGATGAAACTGAAATACTTTGGCCACTTAATGAGAAGGAAGGACTCACTGGAGAAGAGCCTAATGCTGGAAACGATTGAGAGCAAAAGAAGAAGGGGACGACAGAGAATGAGGTGGCTGGGTAGAGTCACTGAAGCAGTTGGCGTGAGCTTAAATGGTCTCCGGGGGATGGTAGAGGATAGGAAGGAAAGTTGTCCATGGGGTCACGATGGATCAGACACAACTTCACAACTAACAACAACAACAATATATTCTTCTTGCTATTTTGCATTCTATAATCAGAAAGCTCTGAAATAAAGATGGACTTGAGGCAATTCTCATCAAGCAGAAACTGATATAATTTGGGCATGTAATGCAAGTTAGTGATGAACTAAAAATCGTGATGGCTAGAATGGTTAATGGTAATAAAATAAATAGAATACAGTGGATAAGGGGGACATAAATGGTCAAGGAAATTATTGGAATAAAAAACTACTACACTGTTTTCCCCAAAATAAGACATCCCCTGATAATAAGCCCAATTGGGCTTTTGAGTGTATGGCAATAAGGCCAAGTGCTTATTTCAGGGTTCAAAAAAATATAAGACAGGGTTTTATTTTCGGGGAAGCACGGTATTACAAGAGACAAACTAACATCTCTCCATGTACTCACCAAGAATTGAAATTGACTCAGTATCACCTAACCCTACAAATACATATAACTTTATTATTTTAGGCATTTTTACAAAATGTTTCACCATGCATTCCATCAGCCCAACCACCACTTATAATAATCCAGGAAGTTTTAATGCTGGTAATTGCAGTTTGCATGAATTCATTTTTGTACATTAAAACTAAATAAATACTCATATAAACAAGTCAGTTAAACATCTTAGTTGCTGCATTTGTACGGTGCAAGGTTTGGTTAGTTTTAAACTTGATTGTTCATCCACACCCACACTTACACCTGGCCTTAGTGTTGTCAACCTAACTCCTTTAAGATTTACGATTCAAAGTATTGTGTAAAGGTAGACAGAGAATAATTAATTCAATAATGAGAAGTGCACTGTGTAAATCTAACTGCAGAGTTGGATGGCGTAACAGACTAAAGCACTGTTATTAACATCAGCTGCCTGCAATTACTGCAAGTTCAAATCTCACCAGGCTCAAGGTTGACTCAGCCTTCCATCCTTTCTAAGGTAGGTAAAATGAGGACCCGGATTGTGGGGGCAATAAACTGACTTTGTATAAATATACAAAAGTATGAAGGCTATTGCGTAACACATTGTAAGCTGCCCTGAGTCTCCGGAGAAGGGCGGCATATAAATCATTTTTTTTTTTAAAAAAAGTGACTATTTGTGCCACTGCAGGAAGTTTTAATACTGCTAATTTGCAATGAAGCTCCTGCTTTGAGAGATTTATTTGATTATTTTGATTCCCACAAAACTAAAAGTACAGGAAACCATTGTCCAATATATTCGCTGCAAGCTTCTCCATTATAGTGGAAAAAAAATATTTTCTAATATTCACCTGAAATTTGCTTCCTTGTAATTTAAGATTATTAGTATTTGTCCCTATGAGCTTGGTATCTGGTTACTTACAGGACCACCTGACCAAACCTGAATCATCCCAACCTACTACTTCAACTAGGACAACTAGGGGTGTCAAACTGGTGGCCTGCGGGCTGGATGCATCATGCATAGGCCACGCCCACCCGTTCTGTGAATGGGGAAAACATCACGTGTTGGCAACATGACACCGCGGGTTTGACACTCGTGATCTAGGGAGAAGTCTTGCATTTCCAGGAGGCAAAGGGAGATGCTGACTTTCAGTGGCACAACAATATTCTATGCCACCTTCTCTCTTCTTTCAGTTTTTCTTTTTGCCTTTTCTGTCTCTGTGATTGTTGTGGATAAATAGGCTATGGAAAAAGAGAGAGAATAACATCCTTTGAAGTATTTAAAGAGTTCTCTCGTATCCTTTTCAGTCTTCTCTTTTCAAGCAAACATGCTCAGCTCCTTCATTCTTTTTTTGTAAAATTAAGTTCTATTCTCCTGATCATCCTTACTCTCTTCTCTGGATCTGTATCAATGTGTCTAATATCTTTTTAATATGATACACATATATGAGATAGGTCTCAGTAGTGATGTAGGTTGTGACCAATGCAGAATATAGTGAAATTATTATTTATTATTGATTTGAAAACTAAATCTGAATTTACCTTTAAGCAGGAACATGACATGGCTGACTCACATTGTAATCAATCACAATTCTAATATAGTTAAATGTTTATTTTTCAGTCATATACCTGATAATTTCCCCTCCTTTTTAAATCTAAAATAACAACTTGGTAGACAATCTGAAAGGGACACGGTGGCTCAGTGACTAAGATGCTGAGCTTGTCGATCAGAAAGGTCGGCAGTTCGGCAGTTCAAATCTCTAGTGTCGCGTAATGAGCTCCCGTTACTTGTCCCAGCTTCTGCCAACCTAGCAGTTCAAAAGCATGTAAAAACGCAAGTAGAAAAATAGGGACCACCTTTGGTGGGAAGGTAACAGCGCTCCGTGCACCTTCGGCATTTAGCCATGCCAGCCACATGACCACGGAGATGTACTCAGACAGCAATGGCTCTTCGGCTTTGAAATGGAGATGAGCACCGCCCCCTAGAGTCGGGAAAAACTAACACATATGTGTGAGGGGAACCTTTACCTTTACCTTTTAAACAATCTGATAGCACATAATCAAAAAGCACTTAAAAGACTAGGAGGAAGAGAATGCCACCCAGTTTCAGGGTTGTGTATGTCCAAACGAGTACCACATTTTTTAATTCAACTGTGCTGATTCTTTCCCTTTTTTTCTTTTATGCATAACCAGAAGGCTTTTCTTATTTATCTTTGATAGGGGTGATCCTATGAGAGTCCTTTTCTACTTCTGGCATTTCCTTTAACAACTTCACTCATACACAACACACACAATTTCTCACTGATTTAATCATCTGCTTCAGATGGATGATTTGCAAGTGTTTTTATATGCCTGACTGCTTTGCCCCTGCCACTCTCTGACTTACGAGTCTATCCCCAAGCACTTCTACCTGGATGCTCAACACTTCTCATCGAGTCCTCAAGCAGAAAAATTACCTCTTTAGCTACTTAAAGTCAGCACTGCCTCTCCACATCAGAAGCAGCCATTTAAAATCTTCAAAGAATGGCATCACAGGATGCAAGTCTAATTGCCTATCTGGCATTTGTACATACAGTGCATTAAAACCAGTTTATGCTTCTTTGAAAAATCAAAGAATAACAGGGGAATTAGGTGCTTTGAAATGAATGAAACCTAAAAATGGAGCAATATGGCTTATTATACCTCTGCTGCAAAATGCAAATATTTAAAACATCTTGAAGCAGCAGGAGCAATATAGCCCAAGGCATTGGATATTAGAGACAGCACTTTCAGGCAATTGCTGATTCCACTGTGGCTGATGCTAATTTCTCTTACCTAACCCTCTTTTGCTTTATTTATTTATATTTATTGAAAATTCTATATAAACTAAAACACAACTCTAAAAAGAAAAAGAGAAAAAAGGAATAAAATGTTGCAAGGAAAAGGAAAACAAAACAGAAAATTAAAGTTAAAAAATATGACTTCTAACCTTCTCTTCAACAGATATTGGACAAACCCATCATTTCAGAAATCTCTTCAACCCCATAGTAAATTCTCATTTTTTTCAATCATTACATTGAAAAATCATTTCATTTTTTTGCTTGTTCCAGCAAAAAATCCATAAAAGATTTCCAGTCTTTTAAAGGAAGTACATGTTGTTTTCTCCCTGACCAGACAGTTCTGCTTCGCCATTTCCACTAGTTCTGAAAGTTTATGATTCATTCCACCATGGTGGGAAGAACTTCAATATTCTTTCATTTTCTAAATAATCTAGGGATTTTTGCAATACTAATCTTTAATGTTTTTTGTGTCATTGTATTAAAAAGACTAATTTCTTCCTTTCTTTTTCCTACTTGGATGTTGTTAAAGATTTCATTAACTAGCACTGTAAAGACTGTATGTAAGGTTTTATATTTATGAGATACATTTGGAAATGTGTTGACAGGGATTTCAATATGTTGCAATTACATGTGCAATCTTCACTCAAGAGGTTCTAGAATAAAATCAGTAACTGGTTTTTTGTTTTTTTTTAGTTATATTTTCCTTAGATTCTACTCAAATGAAAGTTCTAATTAATACTAGTATGTATTTATATTCAAAAATAAATACTTTTTTATAAGTCCACCACGCATGGCAAAATGTCCGTTCATATTTTTATATCTTAAATACTGACTGGAGGTAACTTCATACATTTTTAATAATTTCTCTGATGTAAAGTACCAATGATGCATTAATTTATTAAAAGGTTCTCTTAAATTATAGCACAATGTAAATTTTATCCCATTTACCCATATTCTTTCCCATCCTTGACTTTACCCTTAACAAAAATGTATACATTTTTGCAATTACATGTTCATCATTTGTAGATAATTCATGTTGAAATCCTGTCTTATGTTTTTCAATTCCAACTACTCTTTTGCCTATATTAAATCTTTCTTTTAATTGTGGACATGAAAACCACTGAACACTGTGTTTCTCTGCAGTCAATTGTTCTTCTGACTTCATCTTAAATTCTTCATCTTCCTGTATTAACAAATCTTGATATTATATGCTAGCCATTTCTCTCTGTCTATTTGTCTTCTATAAAATGCTTACTTGCTGAGACTAATAAAGGTTCTTTCAGACACAACTTGGGTATTTGTTCCATATTCTTAGTATGACAGTGATCTTTAAAATCCACATTAACTTTATTGTACCATTAAAACCAAACCTCAAGTTATGTCCTACTCTTACAGAACACCCCTACGGTGAGGACTAGAATTGGCCATCATAGCCAGAAGTGATACTGTACCTGGGGTATCATATATAATTACAATGAGAACCTTCAAGCCAGTGGTGAAATGTAAAATTGGTTACTACTGGTTCTGTGGGCATGGCTTGGTGGGAGGGTAATGTGACTGGGTGGGTGTGGCCAACTTTTTTTTTTCCTTTTAAAAGCATTTTTTCTACAACCTCTTCAGCTAAAGAGGTTGTAGAAAAAATGCTTTTAAAAGGCTCTGACAATCAGGCAACACAGCTGGGATCGTCAGAGCCTTTTAAAAGCATTTTTTTCTACAACCTCTTTGGCAGGAGAGGTTGTAGAAAAAATGCTTTTAAAAGGTTCTGACGATCCCAGCTGAGCCGCACGATCATCAGAGGCTTTTTTTTTTTTTTTACTTTTAAAAGCATTTTTTTGGCCAAAGAAAAAATGCTTTTAAAAGTAAAAAAAAAGCCTCTGATGATCACACGGCTCAGCTGGGCATGGGGGGTGGGCAGGGATTTTTGCTACCAGTTCTCCGAACCACCCGCCGTCATCACTACCGGATCGGGCAATCCGGTCCGAACCAGGAGCATTTCACTCCTGCTTCAAGCCCTTATTTCCATCACTGCTTCCTACTTTCTACATCCTTATCAAACTTGTCAATTAACAAAGGACCTATGCCCAACTGCATAAGTCCTAAATTGCATAGATCCTAACCAAGCTAAAATCCAAGAAATCAGGAATTTGGTGGAGAGAAAGGAGTATTTTTAGATGATCAAAAAACCACTTTAAGCACCTGTTGCTCCTTGTTTATTTAATACCATCGACAGCTTCGGGGGTTAGGAGTGAGGGGCTCTGTGCTATTCTGGTTCACTTTCTTCCTCTGTGGCAGCTCTCAGTTGGTATTAATAGGAGGTGAGAAAGCCAGCCCTCACCCACTGCTTTGCGAGATCCTGCAGGACTCGGTACTCTCTCTGCTCCTATTCAACATCTACATAAAGCCGTTGGGTGAGATCATCCATCACCATGGACTGAGATAACATCAATATGCTGATGATACTCAACTGTATGCTCAGCCTGTGGTGAATTAAGCGATATCATGACCTCCCTCTCGCAGTGCTTGGAGGCTGTTAGAGGCTGATGGGGAGCAGTGGGTTGAAACTGAACTCCAGCAAGATTGAGTGGCTCTGGGTTTGAGGTTCTTTGGCCCATGGAGAATTGCCACCTTTGGTCTTGGATGGGGTGGCACTGCCACAAACAGACCCTGTGTGTAATCTGGGGGTTGTCCTGGACTCGCGACTCCTGCTCAAAGAGCAGGTGGCAGTCGTGGACAGTTGTGCCTTTGCACAACTGCAGGTTGTGTGCTAGCTATGCCTTTTTCCAGACCAACAATCCCTAATAATGGTCACTCATGCCCTAGTCACTACTGTCTAGACTATTGCAACACGCTCTACATAGGGCTGCCCCTGAAAAGCATCCAGAAGCTGTAGTTGGTGCAAAATGCAGTGGCCTGCATGGTTTTGTGCAGACCTTAGTGTTCACATGTATCACTTCTCCTGCAAGAACTGCATTGATTGCCAATTTGCTTCTGGGTACAATAAAGGGTTGTCACCTTTATCTGAGGGACCAGGTTATCTGAGGGATCACATCTACCTGAACCACTAGAGCAGGGAGGCAAGGAATGTTGTGGATCCCATCCCCTAAGAAGATACATCTGGTGGGACCCAGAAGCAGAGCCTTCTATGTGGTGACTCCCTCTCTCTGGAACATCATCCTCCCAGAGATTAGACTGGCCCCAACTCTAACATTCTTTTGGAAGGCCCTGAAGACATGGTTCTGTCAGCGGGCCTGGGGAACCCAAAGCGGGATTGAGCCCATTAAATGGGTAGTTTTAATGTATGTTGTCACTGGGGTGGGAAGATGGAGGGTTATTATTTTATTATTTTTCTTTTTGTTATTTTTATTTCTTTTATATACTGTTTTTATATTCTTGTAAGCCGCCTTGAGTTGCCATGTGCGAGTAGGCGGCAATATAAATTTTCTAAATAAATAAATAAAATAAATTTGTTTATTTGTGCTATTTCTTAACTGTCCATCTCCCTCCCTGTTCTGTTTACTCACAGCTAAGGATGTGTAAGTCCCCCATCCATATCTTAGGACATACTGTACCTTACGGTTGCCCCATCCTTTCAGAACAACTTCCCCTCTGAGATTTAGATAGTGTGCATCCTGCTGGCATTTGAGAGGTCATTGAAATGAACCTATTCCTCAGAATCTGTCAGACATTTACCTGGTTTCTCAAAGAATGCCCACATGGACAAAAAAGGTCAAGATGCACCAAAATGGTACAAAAAAGTGCTGCTTGTTTTTGATATGTATCATGGGCGACATCTTAATTGTTTTTCACCATACCCTGTGGACCTCCCTGGTACCTACTGTTTTAATATCATAGTACTTATACAGCACTTTAGGGAGTCATTTCAGAATGTGCTGATATACCAAGGTCACAGATAACTAAGCATCTAACTTGTAGACTTTAAGAGGTAAATAAAACATTTTCAAGTTGGAATGTTTTAAGCCTAACACATCCTATTCTAATTTTACCCAAATAATCTGTTGTTAGTATAATGATATAATGGTATAATGACTTTGTCATAAACAGACTGATCTCCAAATGGGCCAGTCGAGGTTGAGCCACTTTAAGTAAGGTCAGAAAAGATTTTTTGTTTGTTTGTTTGTTTATGGATTGTTTGTTAAAGTAGGCACTTAGCAGCAAAGTTTGAATATTTCAGTGATGTTGGGATAATGTAGGAACATAGCTGGTGAACCAGCATTTCCTGGTATTAGTCGGGCCTTCCAAGGACATCAGGGGAATGGCAAAGCATTCCTTTACTCAGAAAGGCAGGGGGGAAAAATCTTGGATCACAGATTTAAATTTACGCTGTGTATTTTGGTAAGCAAATCTTTATCTGTACATAATGGTTTCAATCTTGTCTTCAATAAAGAGACTAATATTGCCAAATCAGATCTATAAATCTTCTGCCAGTCAGTGTCTGGACCAGTGGTAGGTTGCCCCCAGTTTGCACTGGTTCTATAGAACCGGTAGTGAAACCGGTAGGAGGCTCCGCCCACCGACCCCAACGTCACCAAAATGCTTCTGCGCATGCGGCCCCGTTGCGAACTGGAAGTAAAAGTAAGTAGAACCCACCCCTGGTCTGGACAGCTGAGATTTAAGAAGCCTGAGAACAATATCTCATAAACATAAATGTTGGCCTCAAAATGGACATCTCTAGTACTTATCAGAAAGATCAGGTGCATGCCTTATGATATGAAGTACGTACAATATGGGGTATAATCTATATCAGGGGCACCATTTTTCTTTAGCTAGCCCATATAAATATATAGATCTTCTAAATCAGCTCTCTACCAGTTCTAATGACTAGACATTCTTCTGTTCAAATACTATTTATTCCAGCCAATTCTCCAATCCAAAATATTAACTTGACCCTGGAACGTTTATTCAGACAGTTGCCTTTTGCTTTGTGTTTCTGTCTTCACTCCATGATGGCATTGTTAAAATAGGAAAGTTCCACCCACTTCTCTTATGCATTTTATTCAAAGCTACATTCTTGATGAAGGTACAAACAGAAGTGACTCAAGATACGATTAAAAACATGCCACTACTATTTTGTAATATAAACCAAGTCTATATTTGCTAAATATTTTAGTATTCATGTGTATTGCTAATTTTCTGTATTATGCTGTTGTTTTAAAGGTTTTTTAGCTGATTTGGGTGCATCTCAACCAACAAATAAAATCATTTCAGAACATTTTATTGCTTTCTTTTCAGTTGCACCTCTTTTTTTTCTGCTCTTGTTACAAGAGCATTCCCCTTTTTAATATTTCAAAGTAATTTTAACTGACGCTTAAACACATTTAGTTTCCAAACATATCACACTTATTTTAATGGAACACATTCCAAGCAACTGGGTTTAAGATTTAATCTCAACTCTAAAGGCCCAGAATCATTCTGACATTCAACTGAAAATCCAAATAAAATAATACACTGTTACCCCTATTTACTTCCCTAGGACTAGAGTTCACAGCTTTTAATAACTACTCACAGTCAGTAAATTAGTTAGTCAGAGTCTACAACCAAACACTTCAGAAATCCAACTCCAAGAATTTCCTGGAAGCTGCAGTCCCAGGATATCTGGAAAGCATCAAGTTGAAGAGGGCTGATTTACACTTTAGGCAGGCACAATACTTCTACAGCAAAAAGATCTTTCAGGGTGTATAGAGCGTAAATGTCACACTGTCTACAAACAAAATACACCTTTTCCTCAGACTGGAGCGCAGCTACATAGAGCAGGCATACAATCCCAAGAAAACTGCAGATGTATCTATATTCTACTTAATATATTTTTAAAATTATGCACTCTTATAGTGGCACGTGTTTCTACATACCTATAGAAAGTCTTAGTGTCAAGTTTCCGAAAGATGCCCTTGCAAGTTGACAATTAGATTATTCATTTTTAACTTTTCATTTTGGGACTCAAAAAAAGCAGCAGCAGAAATGAAACTGACAAATACAAGGGTTAGTGCCTACCAGGGGTGAAATCCAGTAACCCTAATTTTGAGCAGTATGGAGAACGGTTAGTGGAAAAATTTGAGTAGTTAGGAGAACCTGCAAATACCACCTCTGGCTGGCCCAGAGTGTGGTGGGAATGGAGATTTTGCAATATCCTTCCCCCAGGAGTGGGGTGGGAATGGAGATTTTGCAATATTCTTCCCCTGCCACGCCCACCAAGCCACACCACGCCTACCAAGCCACGCCCACAGAACCAGTAGCAAAAAAAATTGGATTTCACCACTGCTGCCTACTATTAGTTTATCTATGAATGTAGTGTTTGTCTCTCTTAAAGAAGCTACTTAAGGGAATGGCAGCTTGCTATTTTTAAAAGTTAATTCCAGGTCATGGAAAGCGCAACTCTGTACTATGGGCAACTATTACTTCCTGTAAGATAAACTAATATGATTAATCAGATATCTAACATATCAAAATATTTCCTTTTTGCTAGATGAATATATATTTACAAAGTTTAAATATAAGTCAAAATGCAATACAGGCAAATTTGATACAAAAATTGTTTCAAAAGCTTGTAAGGCTTCTAAAAGTGACATTGCCAGGGTGCTAAGTATATTTTTAGCTTTTCAAATATTAAAAACAATTAAAATAACATTCACTCTTAAAAGGAATTTAAGAGATTTATTTTTCTTGTATTGTTTCAGCTTATGTAATCTGTTGTGCAACATACTAAAATCATGAAATACTATGAATGTGCAATTGCAAAAATACACAGACATGATGTAAAAATCTGGGGCGAAAGTTTTTAACATAATAAAGCCACTTTTCACACTGCAATTAGCTTTCATTTACAAGCCATTCATTCAGTGACTGTTTAAAGTTGTTCGAGGTATATTTATTAATTTATTTTTTTAATTTCTATAGCTGCTCATTTCAGACAAGTGATTGTGGGTGGCAAACAAATTACAAATTGTCTTTTGAAAACACCAACACATATCTCAATATGATCCCCAGAGTTGCTCCTCTTTACATATGCATCTATTTGATCTTCCAAAAACAGTAAATAACAACCAAGCATAGCCATTTAAAATATTTTAGAGAAAAGTCAGGGAGCCCACATTTGAACATAGCTCTTTGTAGAAACATGTGATTAAAATATACCCACTGTTCATAATATTAATCATGAGATCAAATTCAGTTAAACAGACTAGAATTTCAGCATATTTTCTTTATTGCTCCATCAGCTATAAATAAGGAGACATAATGGAGCTCAAGTTGATCAAAGAAGTTCTAAATGGAGGATGCAATATACATACACAAACACACACACACACACACACACATATGGGTTTTCTATCGAAGCAACCTGGTCTACCCAAATATGGGAAGGAGCATACTGCTTCCTTTCGCCTTTCAGCCCCAATCCAGGAACCCTCCTAACAGGGATGAAATCTAAAATTTTTCCCTACCGGTTCTGTGGGTGTGGCTTGGTGGGCATGGCAGGGGAAGGATACTGCAAAATCCTCATTCCCACCCCACTCCAGGGGAGAATACTGCAAAATCCCCATTTCCTCCCTGTTCCTGGGGGAAGGATATTGCAAAATCTCCATTCCCGCCCCATTCTGGGGCCAGCCAGAGGTGGTATTTGCCAGTTCTCCAAACTACTCAAAATTTCCACTACCGGTTCTCCAGAACCTGTCAGAACCTGCTGGATTTCACCCCTGCCTCCTAACATGCAGGCAAGCCCAGGTTCGAATCCCAGAAGGGTATGGCTAGCTGATGAGAGCTAAATAGTTTGAAATAGATCAATACTAGTCTCCCTTTATTACTTTGTCATAAATATAAATTGTGTGTGTGTGTGTGTGTGTGTATTATTATTATTTATTGAATTTATATACTGCCCTTCTCCCCGAAGGGACTCAGGGCGGTGAACAGCCGAAAATTAAAATAACATACAATATATCCTCTAGAAACTGACTCAAATGTGTTTTGCTTCATTAATCAGACCAACTTCCATTGTTGTAAATTGAGCTGGCATATTGAATGGCTGCTTCATAGTTTTATTCGTTAAAGACATGTAGAGAAAGCAAGAAAGAAGCTTTTCAAAACTGGAACCCCATTAGTAGAACCTTCCTGCTCTTCAGGATGCTTGTCTGACTGAGTCTTTTGTTGAAGGGCCTGCTATTTGCCTGAGCCTTTTCATTTATTTTTTGATCTCAAAATGCTATTTATCTTTCTTTTTGCAACACTACTATGTTACAGCCTCCTCAGAAACATATCCCATTTGACCTCAGTGGCACTTATCTATAGGACTGATGTCTTCAACTGCTCCCATTAGGGACTTCCTTTTTGAATTTCCCACAGTGCTCTGGGAAGAAATTATACTGATATTGTGGAAACTTAAAATAACAGCTGAAAGCTTCAGGCATGCAGTACAAGGAATTAGCCAAGAATCAAGACAAGATATTGTCTAAGCTTTCCATGATCCCTCCCTTGGAAAGTTCTACTGCAAGGGTGTCAAACTTGTGTCATCACATTGTCATCACATGACGTATCATGATTTTTTCCCCTTTGGGGAAAACATGGGCAGGTTTGGCCAGTGTGAGATGCATCCCGGACCACGGGCTGAGAGTTTGACATCCCTGTTCTACTCTATAAGGACGTCTCTTGCCTACATCCAAGCACAGCATGCTACAGGAAAGGATGCCTGTACCAAAATGTGAGCACATTAACCATCTGTTAAAAAAATAGCACAATATCAAAAATGATCTTATGTCACCTGAATTTAGTATTGTAGACAGCAATATCTCCTAAATTAACAGTAAAGCTAGTGTATGTTAGGCCAGGCACCCACAATTATATATCTAGCAAGATTCATTCACTATTTTTTCTGATTCTCCCAGCCACACAAATGTTCAGTTACAAGCAACTGTGCAGTTGCCAACAATTCTACCTGCAGGACATCTTCTCACTCCCATCCTTAGAAATAACAAAATGTGCTTAAAACTTGTTTAAACTACTTCCTCTGTTTGGCTAAATCTTCAGATGATTTGATTATGGAAACAATGTGGCAGATGTTTGGTGAGAAAAAAATTGCTTTGGACTGCTATGCTTTTCTTTGCAAGTGTGTGTAAATTGTATAATATAAAATTCTGCTCAGGATTCCTTATTATCAAGCTGAATCACCAAGTAAAAACTTTTTTGTCTGCAGCCAGATGCTGTCAAATAATCCAAATCAGTTTTATGACTGAATCATTAAGAACCCCTTACATAGCAGCTTTCTGGCGAAAAGGCAAAGAAGGGAACCATATATATATATACCATTTGCCAATAGGCATTTCTTTACATAAGCAATCCTAAAATGGGGGAGGGACATGAGTCTACATAGAAGACCTGCCAAAATGTTCTTCAGGTAGTCCTCAATTAGCGGCTGCTTTGAACAGTGACCATTTGCACTTACACTGATGATGAAAAAGTAATTTTACAACCGATTCTTTAAGATTTTCACAGGTCTGTAAAGCAAAGGAAAACTAAAATAAAATTATAAGCACAGTCATGTGATTTCTCACATAAGGACTGAGTTGATAGTACCAACTGTGATTGCTAAGTGAGGACTACTTGTGATGTGCTTAATTTACAGAGATCATTGTGCAATTTAGAGCTACAAAAACAGCATGCTAAGAATACAGATAGTCCTAAAAAGTGAGCCAAGCCACACTTCATGAGATACAGAATTTCCAAGCAGCTTGGAAATCAGGAATTCCAAATATTATAATTACTTCATGAAAACAGTACACGAAAATAATCTCATACATGAGGTAGATTTTAGACAGTGACTAAACCATTAGTCCCCATGTGAATCTCATGAGTGAAGAGCTCCTCACAGCTGTAGTCTGTCTTTTAACCTCTGCATCCTACATAAATTGAAACAGCAATAATTGCAAACCAAGAAATATGCAAAACCTAAAAGATCTGAGCAAAACTATGGGTGTATCTATACCCAAAACAGAAAAGCTGGTATTTCGATCTGATGTTCTCTCAACAATTTTCAAAATAACAGCTCAAATTATGCCACCTGGTCAATGTTTATTTCTGACCTGCTAATTGAACATAATGCCTCTCTCTTGTCATAATAAAAAGAGAATCATATTTGGATATAAAATAAAAGTAACTAAATTCAGCTTCAGCAATAATTACATCATAGGTAAACTCGCCGAGTTTACCTGGCTCCTTGGTTCTCCGAGGAGCTGAGGGAGATGAAACGCCAGAAAAAACGCCTAGAGAGCAGTTGGAGGTCTAGTCGCTCCAAATCCGACCGAACACGGGTGAGGTCTCATATTAAGACGTACCTTGTGGCGATAAAAGCGGCAAAATCTAACTATTTTTCCGCTTTTATCGCATCGGCAGATAAACTCCCGGCCACCCTGTTTAGGGTGACCCGCTCCCTCCTCCATCTGGGAGTGCGGGAGGATCCCTTGCAGGGTCGTGCTGAGGATTTTGTTCAGTATCTGCACGATAAAATCGCTCAGATTCGGGAAGGCTTGGTCTCTGACTGGGTAGGTACAGGATGATGGAGGCCGGTCTTGAGAATGTCATTTGGGAGGAGTTCGACCCTGTTTCTCCTGAGGACGTGGACAGGATAATGGGGTGGCTGAACGCGACCACATGTTTATCGGACCAGTGTCCCTCCTGGTTGGTGCTGGTCTCCTGGGAGGCTACACGAGGCCGGCTCCAGGGGATTATCAACGCTTCCTTGAGTGAGGGTGTCTTGCCACACGCCTTGAAAGAGGCGGTGGTGAGGCCCCTCCTCAAGAAGCCCGCTCTGGATCCGGCTGTTTTGGCTAACTACCGTCCTGTCCCCAACCTTCCCTTTGTGGTGAAGATTGTTGAGAGTGTGGTGGCGCGACAGCTTCCTGGGTACCTGGATGAAGCTGTCTATCTGGATCTGCTCCAGTCCGGCTTCAGGCCTGGGCACAGCACAGAAACGGCATTGGTCGCATTGGTGGATGATCTCTGAAGGGCTCGGGATAGGGGTTGTTCCTCTATCCTGGTCCTGTTGGATCTCTCAGTGGCTTTTGATACCATCGACCATGGTAGGGGTTGGGAGTGGGGGGCACCGTTCTGCGGTGGTTCTCCTCCTATCTCTCCGACCGGATGCAGTCAGTGTTGGCAGGGGGGCAGAGGTCGACCCCGAGGCGCCTTCTATGTGGGGTGCCACGGGGGTCGGTCCTCTCGCCCCTTCTGTTCAACATTTATGTGAAGCCGCTGGGCGAGATCATCCGTGGCTTTTGGGTGGAGTTCCATCAGTACGCTGACAATACTCAGCTGTACATCTCCAGCCCAGGCCATCCCAACGATGCCCTTGAAGTAATGTCCCGGTGCCTGGAGGTCGTATGGATCTGGATGGGGAGTAACAGGCTTCGACTCAACCCTTCCAAGACCAAGTAGCTGTGGCTTCCAGCATCCCGATATAGCCAGCTGGTGCCATCGCTGGCTATTGGGGGTGAGTTATTGGCCCCCATGGAGAGGGCTCGCAACTTGGGCGTCCTCCTGGATGCACGGCTGTCTTTAGAAGAGCATGTGACGGCCGTGGCCAGGGGGGTTTTTCATCAGGTTCGCCTGATTCGCCAGTTGCATCCCTTTCTGGATCGGGACTCCTTACGCACAGTCACTCAGGCACTCATCACTTCCCGCCTGGACTACTGCAATGCTATCTACATGGGGCTCCCCTTGAGGAGCACACGGAGGCTCCAACTGGTGCAGAATGAGGCCGCACGGGGGATTATGGTAGCGAGGGGGCGCTCCCATGTGACGCCTCTCTTGCGTGAGCTGCATTGGCTTCCGGTGGTCTTCCGGGTGTGCTTCAAGGTGTTGGTTACCACCTTTAAAGCACTCCATGGCATAGGGCCTGGGTATCTGCGAGACCGCCTTCTGCTGCCAATAGCCTCCCACCGGCCAGTACGCTCCCACAGAGAGGGACTCCTCAGGGTGCCGTCAGCCAGGCAATGTCAGCTGGCGACCCCCAGGGGGAGGGCCTTCTCTGTGGCAGCACCTGCCCTCTGGAACGATTTGCCCCCGGAGATACGCATGGTACCAGATCTCCGGGCTTTTCGCCGTGCCCTAAAAACTTTTCTTTTCCACCAAGCAGGGCTGGTGTAACCCCCCCCCCTTTTTTTTTTTTTGAGATGTTAGATTTTTTAATTGTCTATGGGTTTTAGTTGGGATGTTTTAAATTTTGGGCCAAAGTTGTGTAATTCTTTTAACAAATTTTAAATTTTGTATTGGGATGTTTTTTATTTTGGCTGTGCACTGCCCTGAGTCCAGCAGGAGAAGGGTGGTATACAAATTTAACAAAATAAAATAAAATAAATAATAGCTCTTCTACCTTTCTAAGACCAACAAAAAAGTCAATGCAGCAGGCAGGCCTGTATCATTTTATTACAAATCACTAAAGTAGGCATATACTTTGCAATCCCTGAGTACTATGTAATATAAAAATAACCATCTCTACCACATGTTCTTCTTACACTGGAATGAATGAAAACACAAGCAATACTCTGCATATATCAGCTTGAGTGCAGACCTAAATCATCCAAACCTGGGTACTTGCAAGCCATGTTTACCTAGCACTTCACTACTATATTTCAAAGCAGGGGGGAAATCCGACAGGTTTTGGAGAACTGGTAGCGGAAATTTTGAGTAGTTCAGAGAACCGGCAAATGCCACCTCTGGCTGGCCCCCCGAGTGGAGTGGGAATGGAGATTTTGCAATATCCTTCCCCCAGGAATGGGGAGGGAATGGGGATTTTGCAGTATCCTTCCCCTGCCATGCTCACCAAGCCACGCCTACAGAACTGGTAGGAAAAAAAATGAATTTCACCACTGTTTCAAAGAAATTAGAGATAGATCAGTGCAGCTTCCCCCTTTCAAAGGAACCTAGGATATGTTTTCATCTAAATCTTTGCACTGGGACTTGTCTTCACATATTTTGTAGGTTATTTTGCTATTTCATTTGTACACCATCCAGAGTCTAACTGTGAGGAAGACGGGCAGTCTCTAAATTTTATGAATAAATAAAGTAACTAAATAAATTTGAACTTCTGGGTAGTTATGTGAGGTGGGTAGAATGCTTGGGTTCTTGTCATTGGCTTGAACTGGCTCAAAAGTAAAGGAAGAAAGTGAGCTGAACCTTATTAGTACATGGATGGGAGACCACTAGAAAATATCATGGTTAGTAAGACTGGTCTAGAAATTGGAGGAGGAGATCCTGAAAAAAGTAGTGACAAGCTATTTCCTCTACTATTGTCATTGCTCTATCGTTGTCAAAGAAAACTACATGGCCATCCAATCACTAGGAGTTAATTATTTATTAATTCTACACTGTCATCACCAGCAACCTCAATTGCCAGGCTTTGTATATTGGAAGTTCACCTAAAAGTTTTCTGATATGTCTATATTTGTAAATTCAGAGATCTGATTATTTCTGAAATTCAAATTCAGTAATAAAAAGATTTAATAAAACTAAGCATAATATCTTGGTCCATCTATCATCATAATACAGTTTCTTTGGTTTTGGCTTACTATATGACCCCTTGTAATTTAATAGCCCAGTAACACAATCCAGACATTACACTAAAATATAATGTTTTATGTAAGCCAAAATCCTTGTTAATTACAGACAATGATTTATGGCTATCACTAATGTGATCATTTCAATTGTATTGCTTTTATTGTATGTATACTACATCTTTAATTATCATTTAGCATTTAAAATTGTTACCTCTTACTGTATTCTACTTTATTGCAGGTTGCCCTGGGCAAACTCAAATCTTGACAGCAAACGATGTAATTAATTAATTAAAATAAAATCCACAATCGCATCTGTTCAGAATTTGTAATAGCCCCCGGTATAATCTGTTTGCACAATGAGTCTGTCAGTACATGTCAAGGGCTTTGATGGATGGACAGCCATATAAATATATTAAATACCATATTTTTCAGCCTATAAGACACACCTTTTTACCCCCAAAAAGGGGGTGAAAATCTGGGTGTGTCTTATATACCGAATGTAGCCCCGCCCACCCGCCGGCCCCCACCTTTCAGCCATTTTCAGCCAGTTCCAGGCGGCAGGGATCTGGGTCGGGGCACAGCCTGAGGAACGCTCCCTCTTCGGGACTGTGGGGGGGGGGAATCTGCCCAGCAGCTTTGGGGAACAAGGCGGGTGCCACGATTTGCGGCTGATCACCCCTTTGACTGCGCTGACTTCACTCCCCAGCAATGTGAGGAACCGCCGCCTCCACTGCCTAACCCTCTCTGTGCCCAGGAGCCAAGCCGAGCTGAATGGGAGCCCCTAAAGGGAAACGTTCCTCCTTTCCAGCCATCGCTGCCCGGATTCCAAAATGCAAACCTCAATCATCATGCAAATGTTGCCATTAAGTACTTGCATTCTGAACCAGAAAATATGTGGGTGTGCACATAATCATACACAATTCATTTATTGACACTGTGCACCCACAGAGATCCATCCATGTGAGAATCTTCCCATTATGATCTTTATCCCAATAACAAACTTCAGGGTCTGACTTCAGCCAAAGGGACAATAAAATTGAGTTTGTGCTATTTTAGTGGCAAGCCCTAATTTTTCCTCTTATGAGAAAGCCTTTCAAATATTTTCATTCTAGCTGGACAATCCAAATATCCCATAGGTATGTACAAAAGAAGAAAGAAAGCAGATTTGATTAACGTGCCGTATAAATCCTGAAAGAATGAAGAGGTTAAGCATGTAGCAATTACGAAGAATTATACTAATGTAGCTATGAATTAAAATCAGCAGTGCTCAGTCAGACTATCTAATCATTCCTATATTTCCAAGAAGCACTGCCAACATCATGTTTTATGTTTCATTAAATGCACTGAGTAGTAAGTGAGGATATTATTTTAAAAGAACTGAGTAATACAAGGCAAAACTCAACTAGAGCTAGAGTTAAGGCAAAGCTAAAATGCCTATTATTCTGGAAGGGACAATGATTATTTCAATTTCTCTAGGCAGTAATATAATTAGATCATTCTAAACTCTGAATTTAATTATCTTTTGAGGCCCCTCTTTTGCAATAACATGAATTATTTTGCTTACCTCAAAAATCATTTGGGCACCCTCTTCTGAATTAAGTTTGTGCTTCTATCCCGAAGTCCTATCCTGATAACATTACTGTCCTTAGGTCATCCCCTAATTAATCAACACAAGCTTTTAACAAGGCAATAATAAGAAAAGGGTGAAGCTTCTTTTGTCACTGCATCTCTGTACTATGAAGAGGAAAATAATGTAGTAAAATATACAGAGATTCTGTCCACAGAAGTAGCAGATAATAATGAAAAAATAATCTTATGTATTGTAAAAATAATCCACTTTTTAAATTTTAAACCGAAAAAGAGGTTACCACCATTATCACAGAACACAGAAATCAATCTTCAGTGTGAATTTCACATTTTTTGAAGAATGTTGACCCTAACTACGGATCGAAAGTCCGTGGCTCGGCGGACTTTCAATCTGCTGACCCCCACCGCTGGGAGGCAGAACCAGTAAAATGTTTCTGCCCCAGGTGCCTGATGGATCCAGAGAGATTCCTGACGGAGCTTGGGACATTCCCTGCTTCCCAATCCCGCGATTCGACTGAGGCACTGGTAGCATCCTGGGAATGGGCAGCTGCCAGGGCCTTGGACCGAATCGCACCTTTGCGGCCTATGATCCAACGCAGATCCCGGATGGCTCCTTGGTTTTCCACGGAGCTCCGGGAAATGAAGCGTCAGAAAAGACGCCTAGAAGAGTGTTGGAGGTCCTCCCGATCCGAATCTGATTGAACACAGTTAAGAACCTATATTAGGTCTTTTCTTGTGGCAATGGAAGCGGTGAAGCGGGATCATTTCGCCGCTCTCATTGCATCTGCAGAAAACTGCCCAGCAGATCTGTTTAGAGTGACCCGCTCTCTCCTCAATCAGGGAGTGAGGGAAGACCCCTTATAGGGCAGAGCTGAGGATTTTGTACCGTTTCTGCAAGATAAAATCGCTCAGATCCAGATCGGTTTGGACTCTGACTGGACAGAATCCATCCAGGAGAGTCTTGGGAGTAGTATCTGGGTTGAGTTTGACCCTGTTTCCGTTGATGAAGTGGACAGGATTGTGGGTAGACTGTGTGCCTCCACCTGGCTTGTTTCAGCTGCCCGAAGAGGTGACTGGAGACTGGATCCAGGCTATTGTCAACACTTCTTTGAGGGATGGGGTCGTCCCTGCCTCCCTTAAGGAGGCAGTGGTTTGACCCCTCCTCAAGAAGCCTGCCCTGGATCCAGACTCACTTAATAATTATCGGCTGGTCTCCAACCTTCGCTTTATAGCAAAGGTTGTTGAGTCCATGGTGGCGCAACAGCTCCCACAGTTCCTGGAGGAAACGGATTTCCTAGACCTGTACCAATCGGGGTTCTGGCATGGGCACAGCATGGAAACGGCATTGGTCACTCTGGTGAATGATCCCTGGCGGGCCCGGGATAGAGGCTATTCCTCCATCCTGGTCCTACTTGACCTCTCAGCGGCTTTCGATACCATCGACCATGGTATCTTACTGCAATGATTTGGGGGGTAGGAGGCACTGTTTTACAGTGGTTCTCCTCCTACCTCTCAGATCGTTCGCAGTTTGTATGGGGGGGGCAGAGGTCCAGCCTGAGGCCCCTAACCTGTGGAGTGCCTCAGGGGTCAGTTCTCTCCCCCCTTACTCTTTAACAGCTATATAAAGCTGCTGGGTGAGATCATTTGTGGTCTCGGAGTGAGGTATCATCAATATTCTGATGATACTCAGTTATATATCTCCACCCCGGGTCATCCCGGGGATGCCCTTTCCATGATGCCCCACTGCCTGGAGGCGGTATGGGCCTGGATGGGTAGGAACAGGCTAAGACTCAACCCCTCCAAGACTGAGTGGCTATGGATGCCGGCGTCTTGTGTTCTAGAAGTCCCATCACTTTCGATGGGGGGGGCGGAAGTGCTTTCTCCCGTCGAGAGGGCCCGCAACTTAGGCATCCTCCTGGATTCCTGGCTGTCTTTGGAAGACCATTTTATGGCCGTGACCAGGGGGGCTTTCGCCCAGGTTCGCCTGGTGCGCCAGTTGCGCCCTTTCCTAGACCGAGATGCCCTGTGCACGGTCATTCATGCCCTGGTTACTTCTCGCTTGGATTACTGCAACTCCCTCTACATGGGGCTGCCCTTGAGGTGCACCCGGAGGCTCCAGCTGGTCCAGAATGCGGCTGCACGGGTGGTTACAGGAGCTCCCCATTACTCCCATGTAACACCTCTCCTACGTGAGCTGCACTAGCTACCAGTGGTCCTCCGGATCCTCTTCAAGGTGCTGGTATTTACCTTTAAAGCCCTACATGGCTTAGGTCCGGGGTATTTGTAAGACCATCTCCTACCCGCCTCCCACCGTCCTGTCCGCTCACACAGTGCTGCCCTCCTCAGGGTACCGTCGGCCAGACAATGTCGGTTGGTGACGTCCAGGAGCAGAGCGTTCTCTGTAGGCGCTCCTGTCCTCTGGAATGAGTTACCCACCGAGCTTTGGACGGCGCCTGATCTCCGCTCCCTCCATCGGGACTTAAAGACATGGCTGTTTCAACAAATGGATTGACCCTCATCCTTGGGTTTTATTATTTTATTGTCGTTGTTTTAACTGGGTTTTAATTACATTACCTTTTTATTATTGTATGTTTTAACCTGTGTTCGCCGCCCTGAGTTCTTAGGGAGAAGGGTGGCATATAAATTTTTGGAAATAAAATAAACTAAAAACCTGCCACATGCCTACGCTGCAAACGGATTGATATAGGTTGCAGATGGCTGCAAATGGGCCAACATGCACAGCTCTCAAATCCCAAATCCCAAATCCCCACAACTGCGTATTGTGTGGAGATGCACATCCTGTGTGACAATTGGTTGATCTGGCTTCCTGTTCTGTGCTTTGTTGTTTGGGTGCCCCTTAGCCCCCTATATTTGATTAAATATAAATGGATCAGCTAAGGAACCATCTCTGAATAACAGACACATATGTTCCCTGATATGCAGTGCCAGAGAAATTTACTCGACCTATACAATCAAACACCTGTTTTCCTGTTGGTTTAGCACTTTCCTATTCTACCTGACCATAATCACAGACAAAGCAAAAAACAAACAGTACAATTGTGGCAAGCTAAGAATGTGTATGCAGGCCTTTAAAGCTAAGAATGTATATTCAGGACTTTTAAGCTATACTTAAGAATTAATTTGATATAAGATGGGTGGCCTATAAATTTTATAAATATAAATTTAATAAATATACAAATAAATAATAAATAAAATAAAAAATAATAATATATAAAATATAATATAATTAATATAATATAATATAATATTATAATATAATAATAAAATAAAATAAAATGCATTATATATTTGAGTTCCTACAACTCAAAGAAGTTTCAGTGCAACTCCATTTACTACAAATTTGGTGAAAGATTATGGACCCCCACAAAATTATGAGGGCTTCCATGTACTTATTTTCTTTTCTGATTATCTTTCAATAACTCAAGGTAGCTTCCTTTCATTTGATATCCATGGCCAAATTGATATCCATGGCCAAATTCTATGAAATAAAGGGGGTGTCAAGATTGGAGATAGAGGGAGGTCCAAAAGTCACCCAATGAGCTCCTATAATTGAGGGTGAACTCCTGGTCCAAGTCCTGTGTCTCCACATGTATTCTTGTACAGTAGATTGTAACTGAAGAGAAAACTTGGGTATATACTTAGTTTCTGGAACACAGCCACTTGAAGAGGCTTGCTAATCACCCAATGTTCCATATACTCAAGTATATTCAGTGGAATCTCATGAATTTGAATGACAGAACTTATCCTTGGGGAAAATTTAATTCAAAACAGATTTCTCCCCAAAATCTGTTGCATGTTCCAAGAGTTAAAAAAATAATTGGATCCCAACCCAATTCCTCACTTCATGGATTCAGAGTGGGACTACCTAGGAAACTTCACAAGTGGAAAGAGGTAGGGAGCTGTCATTGTTTCCAATGAATTCAGGGTTCCGGTTCTGGTTTAGAAAACATTTCAGATCAAACTACAAGTAATTCTTAACCTTTATTTCCCCAATAAAGTCTGCTGTTCTGTTAAAAAATGCTGTAACCTAATATTTGTGACGGGTATTAGAATGTCACAATATAAAACATGGAATCCAGAGTCACTATGGATAGTAAGAGGATATCATATAAATATAATAAATACATAATTTCAGTATTTGTATGATGAAATCACTACTTGTGTCATCTTTGGAACTTTATGTCATTTTGGGATCTTTATGACTAGTTGCAAATACCATTGAGCTAAAGGCAAATTATGTCAAGGAAAAAAAAACATAGAAATTAACTTCAAGCAAATATTTTGTAGATACATAATAGTCCATCATCCAGGAAGCGATAGACAATACAGTAGGACTAAGCAAGGAAAAAGTGGTTATCAATATTCTATGCTATCGCGTTTTTTAACAAGTGATTTGAAGTTAAGCTTCTGTTTTCAAGTTAAAATTGGCAAGTCCTATTCTGAAACAGGTCAGATTATTAAAAAGTTAAATTTGAAAATTAGGAAGATTACTTTCCCAATAGGTTGTAATTCTGAATTTGGTCAGGCTTTTCAAAGCCAGATTCAAAATATTCATCTCTTCTACATAATTTTTTATCATTAACATAATTCAAAGCTTACCTTTGCTTCTAGCTCACTAGATGATTTGAATCAAAACAGTGCTCCTTGCTAATTATCAAAGTATGCTTCTAAAATGAAGATAAATGGGATCTAGTATTGCCAAAAGAGAGAATACTGGGTAAACAAATTCTGAATTCAGAGCCTTTAGGGGAAGAGGATATGGTACATAGAAGAGAAACAAATATTATCATGGAAAGTCTGCCAAATGTACTCAAAGACAAACTTAGGAGCCTACAGATTTAAGAAAAGGAATGACAAAGAAAAAGAACAGTCTTTTGTAATACAGAATTATTTAGGAAGTTCCTTTCTTGATCATTTTTTGCTTCCAATCGCAACCTCCAAAACACATTTCTAGGATTTTAAAAAAAAAATAGACACAAACACAAACACACATTAAAAATCCCATTGTAATTGTTCACAACTCAGCTATACATATACATAAGCTGTAACATTCCTTGTTTGGACATAGAATGGTACAGTATGCAAATACATGGTGGTGGTGGTAGTGGTAGTGGTGATGATGATGATGATGATGATGGCAATGGTGACAAGACTAATCAAAAGTTGCAGTTAGAGTTCAGTATAAATCGAGCCATTTTATGTCAGCCTTTTCTCACAAAAATATTCATATTCTCATAGTCTCAGCCTGCCCTTAGAGCATTGATCCATAATGCTTGGAATCCAAGAGGTGGGTTAGATCTTGGATCTGTACATAAGTATATACAGATGTGCCAAGCACACCAGCGTATTTCTCCCCAAACCTGTATTCATGCACAATATATAACAGATGCATACACTCTCCCCTACATTACCATAAATATTCATTCATGTTTGCTATCATTTGCAGTAGAAATGCAGCAGCTTTATCCTCTTTACAAGGAGGAACAAATCAACTTCATGTCATATTTTTCCTCCCAAAAAAAACCTGATACATTTTTTGTACTCTTGACAGTGAAAATGAAATACTTTTATCCCCTTTCAATGAAATGACTTCCCCTTTACTGGCAAAAGAGCATCCCTTTCAACCATCTAGTCAGCCGATAAGCAGATTTGTATGGGCTCCCAATGTGGGGGGAACCATTTTGGATCCAACCAGCAGTTTTCAGGAATTACACATGGTCCACCAGTCAGCTTTTCTGGACCAATCTTAAAGGAAGGGCAAGAAGTAGTTCCCTTAAGGTACTTTGCTTCCTATTTGTTGCAAATTTTCTAAGTGTAGCAACAACAAAGCCCCACAGGTAAAGTTCAGTATCATTAATTACATACTTGAATAGGAGGATGCACTCCAGGTGCACTGAAGCGATGCCACCTTCTGTAAACCAGAAGAAGTGTCTTCTCAGTGTCAACCTTCTATGGAACAACCACAGACATAGAGTTGGCTTTGATCCTGCCAGTCCTTAGAAAAGTATCAAGACCTGTCACTTTCCCTTGGCCTTTGGGTCATGAAGTGCTTAACTCCCAATTGATCAATGGTGTTATTGGTGTTTGAATCACAGTTTTATTATTTATTGTTGTTTCTTAGGTATGTACTGCCTGTTTTTGTTGTTGTTGTTAGTTTTCTTATGTTTTCTTTTTTATAAGGTGCCCAGAGTCATCTTGGCTGAGTTGAGCAGTCATGTAAATGTTTTAAATAAATAAATTGCAAATCTGGACTTGCCAGGAAAACAGATGGCTGCAGCAGCAGGCCCCCAATGCAGATACATTTTTTGGCTACAAAGTCTGCTGTATACAATAGTTCAGTTGTTCAGGAAAGTTCTACAGAGAAGGTATGCAGAAAAGAATTGAAGAACATCACCAGACAAGAACAAATAAAGACCTTCATATGTATGTCAATGTTTACATTCACATCCAGCTTACTCTTTCCCACTTAATGCTTTCTTTCACTTAAAGAAAAAGAAACTAAAAGGGTTGATTCACAGACAGTAGTGTTCCTTAATCTAGTGTTCTCCAGATGCTTTGGACAAACTCCCCTAATCCGTTGATTTAAATCCAATACTTTTCAAGGAAATAATCTGAAAAACCTTGGTTTAGTGTGCTGTTCAAACCAGTAATCTTGTCCTTTTCATCTTTCTACAATCTCTAGAGGTTGGCTATTGCACAATCCCAATCTCAGGAAAATATTAATTTTGTAAAATGAGTTGCAAATAGTGCAGCCATGGGTACATACCGCTCTGAACCATAATAATTATAAATAGAAATATTTTAAAAATTGGCTCATGTCAGAGAAATGAAAAGGAAAAATGAGCTGTATCTTTTAAAAAAAGCTACATTATTGAATTCAGGGACAGCAACCAGCAACAACAAAAACATGAAAACCAATTCTGCAGATCTCTCACTGCGGCACCAAAATGTTTATATATTATGTTTTTTGTACTAAAAAGGTATAACAAACATGCAGTGTATGTGACCTTTGGCCTTTGATCTAAAAATTGTGGGTTCTAACTGTTGGGAATATAAAATCTGCTTTTGTGATTTTGAACAATGTCCTTTATTTATACATTCAATTTGCTACATAGTGATAATCCTGAATACAGTAACAGCAATTTAAAAGATAATATACCAATGAGATAGAACTGATTAGGAAACCTGTCCATCTTCCCCAAATCATTAAAATCTAGACCTAATTCAAAAGAGCTTTAAAAATGTGATTCCTTCTCCTGAAAACAAACCAAATTTCTTTGCCAGTAGAAAAACAGGTATTTTTTTTAATGTCATATCAATGTACTAAAAATAGGAATGTGTTGACAACTGGCCTGTTTCATTTTTGTGAGCCTACAGTATATGTAAGGTGATAATCATAAGCACACTTACTTAGAAGGAAAAAGCATCTGATTTATTTATTTGATGTGATTTAGATGTTGCCCAAATCTTGGCCAATTCTGGGCAGCTCACAACATAATAAGTAAAAATACAAAAAAGAAAGAACAGAACAAACACAACAAGCTTACAAGGGGAAACAAGATGATGAATCTGATCAACAGCACAAAAACACATACAATTACATCCAGTGATGAACTCCTGTCACCCTATTCTGGGCCTGGGAGAACAGCCAGTTCTTTAAGGCCCTCCAGAAGAGCATCAAGATCTCAGAGGCAACCTCATTCCAGAGGGCAGGTACCACAACACAGAAGTTACATTTCCTGGGCCCTGATAGATGACATTGTTTGACTGAAGGGACCCAAGGCATGCCAACCTTTCCAGACTGAATTAATAAATGGCTTCTGAATCAATATGCATCAAACCGATAGCCGCATTTTCTGAAGAAGTGGCAATGATTAGTGATTTAGAAAGTCGAGCTGTCCAATTCTAGGACATTTATGGGAGCACCATTTTCTATGCTTCTAAAGATGGCCCCAAGGAGGTAGAACTGCAAAGGTCCTTTCTTCATTATCACCACTGGCCCTTTGAGAAAGTGAAGAGACTATTTATCACTTTAACCATCAGCCAAGACATCATACAGTATATGGATGGAAAGAAATTACACTGAGCATGGTGATCTGGAGGCTCTTTTGAAGGTGCATGTACAATCTAAGAACTATCCAAAGTGCTGGTTTCAGGTGCTCCTCTCCAAGGCAATCTTTCAAGTAGAATTATTAAAATTAATGTGGCACTTAACCAAAAGTAAATGAATGAAAACAATGAAAACAATATGCTGATAGCAGTACTAAGAATAAGCAGAAAGCAAGGCTTGCTTTCTCTCCTTGCAGATGGCGAATTCTCACTCCATATTCACAAAAACAAAAACAGTTTTTCTCTTTTATTACGGTCATATGCTGAAAATGTGGCTTAAGAGAATAAGTAAGAAAAGCTATTTCCTATAGAATTGGGAATAATATAGAACATATACCGGTACCTAGCCACAATATTTTATCCCATGTTCTCAGCATCCGTCTTGCTAGAAAAATATTTTTCATGTTTTTTTAAAGGAAGAAAATCACTATATGGTTCTTAGAAAGTTGCTTTGTAGAAGTCTCTAAACAGCAGCAGCTGCCAGGGCTTGAGTTGAGAAAATACACTTCAAAGAGCAGCTGCCCATGTGGTAAATCACCAGAACTAGACCATGAAGTACTTTTCCTGACAGTGAAATACATTCTGGCATTATATATATTGATTATTTTGCATTCCTTTTTTTTATGATGTTTTGTCATAACTGTGAGCCACCCAAAGTTGGGTGGGCTGGAGAAGGAAGGAAGGAAGGAAGGAAGGAAGGAAGGAAGGAAGGAAATTATAAACATATACATTTGGGTCTAGTTTGGCAAAGGTTACTATTCTGAAATAGTAGCAATGAAAAGACAGCTGAAAGAAGGAAAACCATGATTTCAATGGGTATGGAAGAACTACAAGCCTAACCCCAGTTCTTAAAATATATCAGTGACCTTTAAACACCTTTAAACATCCTGTTCCTAAATTTTAATTTTATACTCCTGTTATTAGCTAACACCAGATTTAAAAAGCCTGGTATTAAGTAATACCCATTGTGATAAGACTGAAATCTGCCCAGTCACTGACCACATAAACCAGCAAAGATAGTACATTTCTGTTGGCTTTCTCTTGATTCACATAGTTCTGGGGATGAAGGAGATGGTAATTCTGAATATTGAGAACTATTGCCTTTGGTCAGTAATATGACCTGATGCAGGGGTGAAATGCTCCCTGTTCGGACTGGATCGCCCAATCCAGTAGCGATGGAGGCGGGTAGTTCGGAGAACCGGTAGCAAAAATCCCTGCCCGCCCCCCCCCCCTCATTGCCCAGCTGAGCCACGCAATCATCAGAGGCTTTTTTTTTATTTTTAAAAGCATTTTTTCTACAACCTCTTCGGCCGAAGAGGTTATAGAAAAAATGCTTTTAAAAGTAAAAGCAAAGCCTCTGCCGATCAGGCAAGTCAGCTAGGATTGTCAGAGGCTTAAAAGAAAAAAGAAAAAGCCTCTGCTGATCAGGCAAGTCAGCTGGGATCATCAGAGGCTTAAAAAGCATTTTTTTTAACAACCTCTTCAACCGAAGAGGTTGTAGAAAAATGGTTTTAAAAGTTAAAAAAAAAAAGCTGGCCACGCCCACTCAGTCATATTAACCCCACCCCCCACCAAGCCACGCCCACAGAACCGGTAGTAACAAAATTTACATTCACCACTGACCTGATGACATCCATTGCTTGCAGTTAATACTATTATGAACAAAAAATCTGGAGGAAAAAATCTGGAGGAGATTTTCATATTTTCCCTGGGGTTTTTTTCCATGTGTGTATTATTCACTGCAGCTTTTCACTTACCAGTCATTTTCTTTCAGTGGGACTCCAACTTTAGACTTAAACATAGGTAAAGAAAGGGAGCTTTGGAGAATCAATGATTCAGAGAAGTGCTTTTTGTCTACTTAGGCGATATTTCCCTGCAAACACCTGACACTGCCACCAAGCAACAAATAAATATGCTCAGGAAATTTTAAGCATAATACATACAATTAACTAATAGGAACAAACAACACCAGTATCATTATTGTTGCTTGCTCTGCTCTCTATTTGAATTTGATTAAGTTACCTTAGCGGCAGGGTAAGAAAACGAGAAGACAGTGTGAAAGTGTCTACCTGAAAGTTTACCAAGTTATACACTCCTAACAATATTTCGCACCTGGATCTCCCCCTCCAGCCCCCCTTCTCCCACAACACACATTTTGAACAGCGGTGATTCTCACAAATAACCTCTTTTCTTGCCACCCCTGCCTCTTTAAACAACTGCTGTTTCTCTAAAGGATCTCTTCATTTCCTGATGTATCACACCTCCAGATTGTTGCCAGAGAGTGTTAGTCAGCACTTTTACTTTTGCTCATTAATAACCTCAACAGGGAATGAGAAGCAAAGCAGCAGCCTTTTTATATTTTCCTCAGATGCAAACCAGAAAAGGAAAGGCACTCCCAGACAAGCAAAAGGGATTTGTAATAAAATTACAGAAGGCTTCTTTAAGACAGTATTGAGACTGTTGGTTTTATTTATCAGCCCATCGTATTTGTTTGTTGCGAGATAGCACAACTTTTACCAAAGTTGGAGCTATGACTACAATGTCAAGTATTTCCAAACAGCATTTTACATGATCCTAGAGAGGCACATAATGATTTGCAGCGTTTTGAAGAGTTTCATAGATGGTATCCAAAATGAGACAGGAGCTTAAAAAGACAAGTTCTTACAAGTTGTTCCAATCCATATTTCTACAATATGCCATAATGGATTCAAAGAAGGCAACCCCATCCCAGGATTCAATTTTTTTTCTGTTTCTCATCTATATCCAATGATGGGAAAACACAGCCCAAATTAGAGAAAAAGAGCTGTCAATTTGGAGCCCACATTCTCAATAACATTTAATTTCTGCCCATACATTTCTAAATGTGATGTATGCCATAAAGCTAGTATTCTGTAGTTTACCTTCACAGGAACTGAAAAGAATGCCCAAGCATTCTTTAATTTAAACGCATTAGTCTATGCAAGAAGCAATATTAATATATAAAATGCTTCAGTACTCTATGGCATATTGCAGGATTCCTATACTTGCTGTGGTGGTGCCCTTTTTGATGAGTTCCAAACTTGGATTCTATGGATATATTTTCTATTCCATTCTATCCTTGCCACAAATAATGAAAAGAACAGGATTTAGTCACATAGAGTATATGCATTTTTAATATTCACTATTCTGGAAGCAATTTTACAAGAATTTTCCAGAGACAACCTATCTTTTCAATCAGATATACCTGAGAAGCAGACAGATGGAGGGGAATACTGTCCACAATCATTCTTGTCAGCGATGTAAATCTCTCTCTAAGTGCAACATTGAATAATCATTCAATTCCAAGACGTTTTAGCAGGTACGGTTTACAGGTTCAGTTGCCAGCCATGCAATGTTGAGAAACTAAGTGAAATGATACCAAGCTGCGAATGTGCATGTGTGAATTAACTTTTAAAATTTTCCTATAAAGAAAATAAGAAAATAAGAAGAGATGGAACTTTCAAGAAAAAAAAGTGAAGGTATAACAAGTGACACAACTTAGAAAGACGCTGGGAAAACACAGCAAATTAAACTGCTAAAGATACCTGGCATAATACAGAGCTCTAAGGCAAAGTAAAGTGGAAGGCAGAAAAAAGCAATAGCTTTGATAACATTAACTGCTAACTACCCACAGCCAAGGAGAAGATACATTCCTCCCCCCCCCCCCGCAAAAAAAAAACCCAACCCTGCACATCTATCAAAGACATAATAAATAGTAAAAGGGAATTTTAATTACTCTAAAATTCTTTTAGGAGCTATGTATGTGGTCTGTCCAGAGAATTTCTGACCTCCTTCTCCTTCAGAAGATGGAGGAAGGCACATAAGCAGCAGCTTTGATCCTAAGCAACAGGGGGAAAACAGTCAATAAAAAGCATGGCAGTAATGGGAACACTGGTAGAAAGTGATGCACTTCTATCTCCTGCCTCTGAGAAATCTCTGAGATGGATGAAGCACCAGATGACTAGAAAAGGGCAATGCTTGCTTCTATCAGAAATAAAAACAAAAAAACCAAAACAGAAAGTGGGGAACAGAAGACAGAGAACTATCAAATAGTTCAGACATGTCAAATTCAAGGCCCGCAGGCCAGATTCAGCTCATGAGGGGGTTAGATTTAGCCCATGGAGTCACCCTGGAAACGGCAAGGGACTGGGCCCTGCTGCCTCAGCCCAGACTGGCGCAGGTGCTCCCCCGGGCATGTACACCATGACGGCGTGGGCTTAATTTTGTAAATTAAGAGGGTTGTGGATATAGGCTGTTCAGGGGAACATAAAATTGTCTACTATTGGCTAACAATCAGAATCCTCACAGATTATTGCCTCGTCCTGCTTTGCCTCACCCGGCTTCACCCCGCAGTGGCACCGGCAGCAGCAGCAGCCTTGAGGAGGAGGTAAGTATGGCCGGGCACTTCTTCAGGGAAGTGGAGGTGGGCTAGGCTGGATTGCAGGATCCTAGTGCCCCAGGAGTTCGGGGGCCAGACTGAGCATTTGCCCTCTGCTACCCAGGGCTACCCAGGGCTACCCAGGGCTCTGGGCAGCCAGTGCTGCCATCCAGGGGTTCTCCAAATGGCCTGAGAGGGACAGCGAGGCTCCTCTGGTGGACAAGGCTTTGGCACTCACCACAGTCTCACTGTTCTGCCCCAGATTTCATAAACTCCACTCAACAGCCTACTCGGGATAGGGGTTTTTATTTAGAAAGACAGGAATTCACAGCATTCACTGACAAAGCTCCAGGTCACACATCCTTAGGTGATTCACAAGCTGTAGCAGTCTCTGAGTTCCCCCATAGGAAGCCTCAATTAGCACTTCAATCCCAACACAAAGAATCCTGACCAACCCAAAGAAATCCTGGCAAGGAATCTGCCGGAGGGAACTCTTCTGGAGCATGAACGGATATCTCCGACAACCACGCCTCTCACACCTCTCCTCCTTATATCCCAGCCAGGGAAGGCTTGTTAACGTCTCCTTCTTTTTCTTCTTAGCTGTCTCTCCACCTGAGCGTGAGTAGATAGGCCCTGCTCGGCATCTGGTTCTGAGACCTCCTGCTCCTCAGAGCCTTTCTCCAGCCCCAATGGTAACCCAGGCACCCCTCCATCTCCTCTGACTCATCTGACTCAACTGCCATCTCCATTGGCAGTCAACGAACCACAACACTCCTCCAGTGGAGACCTCCAGATCCCCCTTCCAGCCTTCCTGGTCCCCCACAGGTGCCCCTCAATGTGAACAACATTGAGCTGGCCACACCCAGCCAGCCATGCCCAGCCAGCCACGCCCACCTGGCCCTTTGATGGCAGCCATAATGCTGATGCAGCCCTCAGTGAAATTGAGTTTGATATCCCTGAACTAGTCAATCCATACCAAATGTGCAGATGGGAGAAACATTGAGGAGGAGGGAGAGGAATAGGGAAGGAACATTAATTTCCTAGAAAACAGAAGTTAATTTTAAAATAAGATTTGATGGGACAGAAAAGGAGCAGAACCACTGTAACATGCTGCCTCCAACCCTCACAAGTAGTTTCACATACTTAAAGGCACTGGTGAAAGGCATTAAATGCTTCTGATAAGTTCAACACGAACTTAGCAAGTGAAGCTAAACAAATACTGTTTATGAAGTTAGGGTAAATAAGCCATGGTACACAGGCAACACTCTTGTATCCAATTTGCAGCATTCCTAGCACTCTCAGATTATACCACTAATAATGGCAAAATAGCATCAGAACTTGCATCAATTTCTAAGTGGTATAAGAATGGGAAATTAAGCACTTTGCCTCTAGGGGGTGCTCTCTTCCTGTCCCCACCATTATTATTTTTTCTTTCAAAAAAGAAAAAAAGCTAAAAGAAATGGTCAGTATCACAGCATCACTGGATAACCTCCTGCAGACACTTTTCAGAAAGTTAAATTCAACTGCACTCCCCCAAACATTTAAACCTTACCTTCTCCAGGGTTAAGGCACTGAAATTGTGAAGTTAATCTAAGAGGAATGTCATAAAATTTGAGATGACATTGATGTAAATTTCAAAAAAATCTTTCTTATTAGCTTTGATAGATTTATATCAAAAAGCTATACTGGAGCTAACAAGATTACAAGCAACCTTTTAATTTTGAATTATAAATTAACACTAGTAACTTTAATACAATTGCATTTACATACATTAAAAGCTATTCAATACATCATATATCATAATTTTAAGTGAAGTTCTTCCAAAGTTCTTAGGAAGCTGCCCAATTCTATCTGAACCAAGTTATCAAGCTATTCATCCATCATCTCCAGGAGCTTACATAGTCAATCTATTGAGCAATTCATCTCTTCCTCTTTCCCTTCCTGACAGTGGAAGGAAAGATGCAATGCACAAAAATAGTCGATTCAAACACAAATGAATAAATGAATGAATCAAAACAATCCATAGATATTCCTGTTTCCGATTTTATCGGGGTAGGGCAATGACATCTAAAAAAATCCTACATAGCAATCAAAGAATCTGCTTTTTGCCCATATGTGGACTGTACTGAAAATTATAATTTTGGAATGCTCCTTTTATACATGGGCACGTACACACACACACACGTGTGTGTGTGTGTGTGTGTGTGTGTGTGTGTGTGTATACACTGCTCAAAAAAATAAAGGGAACACAAGCAGAAGACATCCGAGATCTGAATGAATGAAATAGCCTTAGTAAATACTTTGTTTTTTACATACAGTAGTTTATACACTGCTCAAACAACTAAAGGGAACACAAAACTACTGTATGTAAAGAACAAAGTATTTAATAAAGCTATTTCATTCATTCAGATCTCGTATGTTTTCTGCTTGTGTTCCCTTTATTTTTTTGACCAGTATCTATATCTATATCTATATCTATATCTATATCTATATCTATATCTATATCTATATCTATATCTATATCTATATCTATAATCTATCTATCTATCCAGGAGCGCTCCTGGAAGCACGAAGCCAAGAACACCAGCCTGAAGATGATGAATGAGACTTTGTCGAAACGTCGCCAAGACACTTCCAATTTTACGTGGGAGAAGACCCGAATAACCAAAGACCTACATACAAACACCCGCGAAAACCTGAGAAAACAAATATGTATGTATGCATATATATGTATATGTATGTGTGTTAGGGGGTTCAAAAAAATAGTTCAGCCAGTAAAAAAATTAGCAACCCTAGTAGCCTAGTTTTGTATCTGGGATGAATTCTGTACATAATGAGGAAACAGACCCCACTCCCCAGAAGACAGCTCCTGCAATCAGAAATGTATCTCTTCAACTTTAAATACCTTTATTTTGCTTTTCAATCAGAAAATTTTCTCAGCAATGGTAGAATCAAAATGTTACTAATGAGATCCTCCAGTCCAGCAAGGCCTGTTTGTCATTTGAATCCTTTTTGTTATGGGCCAAAACACTTACAAATAACTGGAGCATATTGCGCTAAATAATCATTGAGACCTGCATCTGTCCAACTGTATCTTAAAAGTGATCCATAGAGCCTCTGTAGATTGGCATACCTCCTGTCCTGCTAGTTCAAACTGCATTTGCATTCTAGAGGAAGCTATTCAAATGTCACTCCGCCATCACAAATACATTCCAAAAGCTAAATGCCAGCAAACCCATTTTTGCTTTGTAAACATTCCCAGAAAAAAAGTAATTACGGTAAGCTTACAAGTAGACAAATACCCCCAAATAACAGTCAAGCAATACTGCCTATGTTTTTTTTCTCAAAGAAATCTGCACATCCATCTCAAGACAGGAACACTAGATGGATATTAGATTAAGGATCATAGAAACTATACCTGTTCTCTGTATTCCTTTCTCTTTTTTTACTGTCAGTTTCCTCTCTGAAAGGTCAATAGTCAACCATCCATTTGTCAAGAGCAAATATAAAGCACATTCTTAAGAAAATTGCCAAATGAGGACACCAAAATACCTCCCAAAGTTTTAATCTCAGCCTGAGCAGAGACAGCACTTGGAAAAGCATATGTCTTCCTTCCTCAAAGTTATTAAGATTATCAGTTAATATCAATATGTCTCAATTAGGCATCTGAAACAAAGCAAGACCTAAGCACAAAGGAAATAGAACCTAATTAAGAGATGCAAACACTCCCTACTCTCTTCAAAGTCTCCTTAGGAGAGAAGTGGGGAACACTTTCTTTCATTTCATTCTTATCTCTTCCTTTTAAGGTAAGTCTACATGCTCTCAGACTCTGCACACCACTTTATTTCAATGCCTTGCCATGCAGGTAAGACAATTTCACACAAGGCCCATGAGATGCAACTACTATGCAGCCTGTTACCACAACACATCCTTCAATCTCACCTGCATTTTTCAGAGGGAACAAATGCAAAAACAATTCCTGCTTATCAGGACAAAGTAAAAAATGTGAACATGCCACACACCAAAAGGTGCATTTGGTATGCACCTTTTATGATAATTAGTGCCCATTATTTAAAAAAATCTCAATCACTGCCCCTAACATCATAATAAATACATAAAAATAACTAAGGAAGACCCACCATTCATCCCATTGTAGAGGCCCCTATGATGGGGTGACAGATCATCTGCAGCTTGTCTCCTTAAGGTGCCTTCTCTGCTGCCATTGCCCAAATGTTTGAGGTGCTCGGGACTTCCCCCGTAATGCTGTTTGAGATGCTCAGGACTTGTGCCCCTCACTTTTTGGAGGTGTTCTGAGCTTCCACTCAGAGCATGCTTTTGATGAAGTTCAGGGCTTCCACTGCTACTGTGCTTTTGATGTTCTGGACTGCTCCCAGGCCTATGTTTTTGAAAGTGTTCTGGGCTCCCGCTCAACATGTGCTTTGGCAGTGTTTCTGGACTGCTACAACTGTGCTTCTGCTGCTCTGAAGTACCTTTGGTTAGGGTTTTATGATGCTCTGGGCTTGGTCCTTTCAGATGCTTCTGGTGGTCAGGACTTCCAGAACTTCGAGGTTTGTGGAGGTGGTCAGGGCTAGCACTCCTGTGCTTTTGATGCTCAGGACTTCCCTCACTCCTTGTTTTCTGGAGGTGCTCAGGACTTGAGCTTGAATGGTGCTTGTGGTGATCAGGACTATCAGTGCTCCCAGTACTGGAGGTACTACTCCCATCTCCAACATCTCTTATGAATGTACTTGTGGCATTTAATTGGCAAAGACTGGCTTGACTATCTATTGAATTTCGGCAGCCAGCAACACCACCCTTTTCTTCATCCAACAAGACACAAAGCTCCTTCAGCTCCAAGTTTTCCTTCACAACTTCTTCCTGCCTTACTTCCAATTCCTTCAGCTTTTGCAAATATAAGGCAACCTCTTTATGCATCATGCTAGCGCTATACCTCCCAAGCCTCTGCCATTCGCGGGATACTTTTTTGCCTTTCTGCCGGTCATCATCCAAGAAGCAACAAAGGTCTCGCAGCTCCTGGTTGTCTTCCTGCAATTTCTGATTGATGTCCTACAAAACACAAGAAAAAAACAAATCTAATCAACATTTGCATAAGGTAACATTGTAACAGCAGAAACTCAGAAGGACATTATAAATAGTTTACGTTAGCAAAGCTGCATTTATTCAAGGCCTATGTAAGATTGTTGAATATTTAAATTCTTAGGCACTATGTCTGTTCTTTTTGGAAATCTTATTTTCTCTCATGAACTATTTTACTTTCTTTCTAAATCATTATTTCTTGTCTTTCCTAATTTTAGTACAAAGACTGTTCTACTTCCCCCATAACAGGGAAGTTATGGTCCTCCAGCCACTGCTGAAGTACAACTCCCAGCAGTGAAACCAGCATGAATGAACCTGGGATCTATAGTTTAATGGCATTTAGAGAGCCACTTGTTATTTTATAATACTAATATTATATGTGTCTGACAAGAAACTCTGGGCAGCGTAAAGAAAAATTGAAACAATCAGTCAGTCAAGCAATGATCAATTTCTACAGCCACTCTTTTCAATCCAATTGACCCTGGCATCTACCATATTTTTCAGAGTATACAGGCAAAACTCGAAAAATTAGAATATCATGCAAAAGTTCATTTATTTCAGTAATGCAACTTAAAAGGTGAAACTAATATATGAGATAGACTCATTACATGCAAAGCGAGAGAATTCAAGCCTTGATTTGTCATAATTTTGATGATTATGGCTTACAGCTCATGAAAACCCCAAATTCACAATCTCAAAAAATTAGAATATTACATGAAATCAATAAAACAAGGATTGTACAATATTGGACCTCTGAAAAGTATAAGCATGCATATGTACGCAGTACTAGGTTTGGGCCTCTTTTGCATCAATTACTGCCTCAATGTGGTGTGGCATGGATGCTATCAGCCTGTGGCACTGCTGAGGTGTCATGGAAGACCAGGATGTTTCAATAGCGGCCTTCAGTTCTTCTGCATTGTTCGGTCTCATCTTTCTCTTGGCAACGCCCCATAGATTCTCTATGGGGTTCAGGTCAGGCGAGTTTGCTGGCCAATCAAGCACAGTAATCCCATGGTCAATGAACCAGGTTTTGGTACTTTTGGCAGTGTGGGCAGATGCCAACTTCTGCTGGAAAATGAAGCCAGCATCCCCATAAAGCATAAAAGTATGACAAATCAAGGCTTGAACTATCTCGCTTTGCATGTAATGAGTTTATCTCATATATTAGTTTCACCTTTTAAGTTGCATTACTGAAATAAATGAACTTTTGTACAATATTCTAATTTTTCGAGTTTCACCTGTAAGATGCACCAGAGTATAAAATGCACCTTAAGTTTTTGGGGAGGAAAATAAGAAAAAAGCTGATAGGCGGGTGGATCAGCCTCCCAGAATACCCCCAATCAGCTTTTCCCAGAGGTGAATTTTAGCAACAGGTTGGTTGGTTGTGAGTTCTTGCCTTGCTTTTTTTTTTTTTTTTTTTTTGCTTTTTTTTCTGCCTCTGAAAGCCTCTGAAACAGAGTTTCAGAAAAAAAGCCTCTGAAGCTCTGTTTCTGAGGCTTTTTTTCTGAAGCTCTGTTTGGGGGCTTTTTTTTCTGAAGCTCTGTTTGGAGGCTTTTTTTCTGAAGCTCTGTTTGGACTATTTTTTAATGAAGCTTCATTTCTGATGCTTATTTCAGACTCTGATGCTTTTTTCAGCCTCGGAAACCTCCGTTTGAGAAGCTGGGAAAAGAAGATTCCAACAGTGTGAAATGCCTGCCACCTAGGACCCATAACCTGTAACATGCCCATTCCGTTGGATCTGATGGGACAGGCAAATGAAATCAGGGAAAGACAGTCCGTCAAATAATCTGGTGCCATGGCATGTAGGGTTTTAAAGGTCAACACCAGAACCTTGAATTGGACCTGGAAACAAACTGGTAACCAATGCAGCAAAGATTAGCTAATAGACTGCAAGTTCAATTTTTTTAAATAACATTTTCCCATATAGGCTAAAATATTAGCAACAAATGTTGGACTGTATATGAATGTTCTAAATTATAAAGATAATTTTCTCCCACCAGAAAAAAGTGTGGGTTTTTTTTTTTGCATAAATCATTACATATATTATAATTACATTTAGATGAATATGCTCCATTTTCTCTAGTTCTATTGTGTTCCAGAATCAAAGAAATAAAAACTTAAGTGCAGGATATGCAGAGAGCATAACAGTATTTAAACTGAAGACAGCCATATGTTGGTGGTTAAGGCACCAGACTAGAAATTAGGAAACTGTGAACTCTGAATTAGACACAGTCAGTTGGGTGAGTTTGAACCAGTAACTTTCTGTCAACCCTAGGAAAAAGACTATAGCAAGCCATTTCTGAAATATTGCCAAGAAAACTTCAGGAAATTTTCCAGGCAGTCAATATTGACTCAAAGGCACACCCAACACCCCAAAATACCATATTTAAACTGAAAATATATTTTCTTACAATAGAAGAACAAATTCCTATGTGAAGATAAATCTGTAATATGGGCTTACTATTAAGTTTATCACCAAAAGTTATCATTATTCCAATGACATCCACAACATAGTTGCAGAGATACATCTACTAAATCTACCTATTCCTTCAACATATTCAACAAGACTCTTAAAAAGCATGTGTGTGTGAGAAAGAAAGAGATGGGGGAGAGAGAGGGAGAGGGAGAGGGGGAGAGAGATAGAAAGAGAGAAAACATGTAGCAGCAGACTGATCTCAGGATAAAAATCTAGAGGTCTCAAAAGTCTACCTGAAGTCCTCTGGATTTACACACCCTAGTCCAATTATGGTATTTCCTTATGGTATTAATTGCTACTATCATTTAATTTCCAGAGGACGCTTCATCTGGTGTCTTCCTTAACTCCAACATTTAAGAGAGAGAGGGCCCCAGAGCAAACAGACAGCATTAAAACAAACAGAACTTTTTTATTTATAGAAATAGATTTATTTATTTTTTTGCAATGGAAAATATACAGCAAAAGATAACCTTCTGACAGACCTGAAGTCAGATGCTGGCCACCTTCCAGTTTACAGGCATATAAATTCTGATGTGCACATAAAAATGCTATCAGTGATCTTGTACAGAATAGTTGCTAGAGACAACGCAGCATTAACTAGCAGATACAGAAGAAAAAGGAAACTCAGTACTTAACTAACTTTTTTCTATTCCTCTAGAGAAAAAAACTCTTGAACAGATGTTATCTCTGTGCAATTTGTTGGAAAATCCTTCTTTCTGCAAAGTCCAACTTCAACCAGAAGTTAGAGAAGAATCTTAGTGCTCTTTTTCTCCCCAAAGCTTTGGCACTGATTTTCTTTTTTTCCCCCAGAGTTCTGACTGCACTTTCCAAAAGAACAAAAAAAAGAGGGATGGGGCATATCTCATTTTGCTACACACCAAAGTAAGCATCTCTCCCTCAAGGAAATGTTGGTTCAAATCTTTGAGGTAGCAACTTGCTGCCTGGCAGGCAGACTGCAAGGAGGAGGAATTGTAGATTACCCATTCAGTACTGCATTTAAAACTAAGGCTGGGACGTCTGCTTAGAATGGCAGATGGTAACAGATGGTAACAGAGATGAGATTCTACAGGTAGTTCTCATTTTATAACCATTCGCTTAGCAACTGATTGAAGTTACGATGGTAAAGTGACTTAAGGCCAATCCTTGCACTTTGCAGAATTCCTGCAGTCACGTGATCAAAATCTAGACATTTGACAATCAACATGCTTTTTAAGATGGTTGCTGCATCCCAGGGTTATGTAATTATCATCTGCAACCTTTCCAGGTAGCTTCTGACAAGTAAAGTCAATGGAGAAAGCCAGATTTCCTTAAAGACTGTGTGATTCACTCAATAACCATGGTGAATCACTTGACAACTATGACAAAAAAATATAAAATTGGGCACAATTCATTTAATGACCACCTCATTGGCAAAACAAGTTCCAGACCTAACTGTGGCTGTAGGTAGAGGATTATTCTACTAGATAGATCTGGATATAGCCTCAGAAACCTCTAAATTGATATTTTAATATTACAGAGGAAAATGGTATGTCTACGGAACAATCATATTAACTATATTACAGTAGTGACCAAAATTGTGGAAACCTTTTGGGAAAAGTGTATTTTCTAAAACTAGCTAATAACACCACTTTTTTTGAAGTAGTACCATAAAATTATATCTCAATGGAAAGATAATTTAATCAAGAATGTAATGCAATAACTTTTATGAAGGATTTGCTATTAGAATAGCAGTTACAACATAAAGAATAAAAGTGAAACGCGTAGAAAAAATAAGATATACAAAAATTATCACCATAGAAAAAACGAGATATACAAAAATTATCATGTCGGTTAAGACTTAGTTGGGTAACTAACTATGAATGACGGCCTCACAACATCTTCCCATGGAGTGAACCAAGTCTTTTAGTTCTCAGCTGTTATAATGTGAAACCAAGATTGAATGATTGCTTCTATTAACTCGGTTTTATTGCTGGGTCACTTCTGACTAACAATTTCCTTTAGTCGGCTCCATAGATTTTCAATTGGGTTAAGGTCTGGGCTATTCCCAGGCCATTCCAGCAGTGGAATATGATTAACTTGAAACTCCAAAAAAAAAGTGGTGTTATAAGCCATCAAACCTCAAAAATACACTTTCCCAAAAGGTTTCCACAATTTTGGCTACTACTGTATATGAAGACTATTTAACCATATGAAGGAGAAGATCCAAGGGATAAAAGTTACCATCAGAAATTAGAGGCAGAAATCATACTGAGAAATTGCTTGCAGGCCCTCAAACATGAAGTAGGCTCTAAGCACTTGAGGGAAGAAAAGGGGACTTTGATGAACAAGTGGCAGGACAATGAAGGGCAGAGGGCAGGTAGCTGCATCTTTCAAGAGGATAAACAGAAGAATCATGGGCTGAAATGCATATGGAATGTAAAAAGAGGTTTTTGGCAAAACCATAACAGAGTTGACCAGGACAGCTTTACCTTGAATCTATAGGTTAGGTGAAGACAAAGAAATAAAGCAGAAAAAAAAATCACTACCAACCTGCCTTCCATTGAGGATCTGTATACTGCATGAGTCAAAAAGAGGGCTGTGAAAATATTTACAGACCCCTCGCATCCTGGACATAAACTGTTTCAATTCCTACTCTCAAAACGACGCTATAGAGCACTGCATACCAGAACAACTAGACAAAAGAACAGTTTTTTCCCGAATGCCATCACTCTGCTAAACAAATAATTCCCTCAACACTGTCAAGCTAGTTACTAAGGCTGCACTACTATTAATCTTCTCATCGTTCCTATCACCCATCTCCTCCCACTTATGACTGTATGATTGTAACCTTGTTGCTTGTATTCTTAAGATTTATATTGACTGTTTCCTAATAGGATTTGATTGCTTATTTGTACCCTATGACTATCATTAAGAGTTGTCCCTTATGATTCTTGATGAATGTATCTTTTCTTTTATGTACACCGAGGCTTTATGCACCAAAGACAAATTCCTTGTATGTCCAATCACACTTGGCCAATTCTATTCTATTCTAAATAGAGACCTCAGATAAAGACATGAGCACTGTTGAGAGTGGGCTGTAATGAGTCCTGTTAAACCATTCAACAAAAAGCAGAAAGAAGACTGGCTCATAAAGCTTATGGCCTCTATTATCTATACACCATAATCCAGTATGTGAAATTTTTAAAGATGAGGTTGAATTCCTTGTAGAGGAAGACTAAAATATTTAACAGGTGTAGTAACAGAGGCCTGGTGGGATGACTTCAATAAGCAAAAAGTAGCAATCTAAGTACACCATTTGTTCAAAAGAAATGGAAGACATAGAAGGTAATAGGAAGTGCACTCTTTGCTAAAAGTATCTATATCTGATGAGAAATCCAAATGGATCAACCTGGAGATACTCTAGAATAGGGATGTCAAACTCAAGGCCCAAGGGCCGCATCCGGCCCACGGGGTGCTTAAATCTGGCCCAAGGGGCCGGCCTGGAAATAGCAAAGGACTGGCCTGCGGTGCCTCTGGCAGCCAAAATGGCGCTGGCAGAGTGCTGCAAGAGGCCATCCAGGCTGAAAACGGGCTGCAACATGCCACATGCAGTCCCCCCCATGCCCCGTTTTGGCTGGCAGAGTGCTGCAGGAGGTGTCCATCCCATCTCCCCCCCCCCCCGGTGCCCCCAGGCGGCCTGCATAGGAGAACTACAACGCTGATCTGGCCCTATTTCTGCTCTAGAAATAATTTAGGTTAAAATAAATCAAAGGACAAATAAAAGTAAAAACACTGTTAATGGTAAAGACTACCTGTCTCCAACAAGCTGCAGCTCTTTCAGGGACATTTAAGAACAAATTATGAGAGACAAATTCTGTAAAGCAGTCTTTCTACAATTTGTTTACAAAAATTGTAAACAAATTTTGCCGACAATTTTCTCCTTCAGAAAGTGTAAGAAAGCATAAATGGTTTAGTTATTCTTTCCTTGTTATTAACCCACAGAGAAAATGTACACGAGGACTTGTGACAGCAGGAACTCTGGGAGAAGAGAATTAAGGATTGGCAAAGCTGGATCATCTGATCCTGATCATAATGGATCACTAAGAGCCTCCCTTGTAAACTGCATGACGCTTCTGCAGTCAAACTAAGGTCTATCAATAAACTCATTGAAAACTCCTTTGAGAGAGGTAAGGAACTAAAGTTAAATTCAACTGCCTATTTTCAGGAAGAAAAATCCGTGTAGCTTTCCCATCTTCCTCATATAACAGGTATTTAATTTTCCTTTCAGCCATGAAGCTGATAAAAATCTCAATCCTTTTCTACCTCCCTCTTCAGTATAAAAATAGGTATTAAGAGAACAGAAAATAGAATTGGGATCAATTCCCTCTTTCATTGTTCCTTCTGAAGTTTATACCATGGCTAGTCTTGAAAGTAAAAAGAAACTGGAAAGAAAGCTAGGGAGACAATTGATTTTTTTAAAAAAGATACATCTTACTTTCTCTTTTATTCCCGAGACTTAGTTCTGGTGTTAAATAAATATTTTGCTTTAGTGTGTAGGATTATTTTCTAAATATATATAGCATCAGCTTTACAAGGACATGCAAGCTATTTTCTGTACTAAAGAAGGAATTTAACCTGCAAGCTATTTTCTGTATTGAAGGAAGAATTTAACCTTTACTATCATTGCTTCAGGCTGGTGAAAACTTGGATGGTACTATTTTCATGATGTCCTATTAGCACTCATATGTGATTTGTCCCATTTCAAAATAAAACAGAAGCTTCAGAGGAAAGTCTCCTCTCAAGAAATGCCTATTTCTGAGCCTCCTACAGTTCCAAACATTACCACATCCTCCTAGCAAAAGTTGAATATTATATGCAAAGATGAGGCATCATTCCTATTTTTTCCCTAAGGATTTGATATGTACCCAATACTTCAGTATAGTCTTCCAGATGTGTTAGGCAACATAGTATTTAGTCAGTACTCTAAATCTATCATATCTGGACGACATCTGGTTGGGGAAAGTTACTTATCTAGGGTTTTTTATGCAAAACATACCTTTTTTCCAAGCAGAATAAAAATGAAGTATTTTTCTCTTTTCTTTTCTATTCTATTCATCTTTCTGCTCAAATTGTCCTTCTTGAATTGCTTTTTCACTTTCCATTCATTCTCTTACCCCAACTTCCAATTAAAAACAGGCCCAAAACAGGTGATTATGAGATAGGAAATACAGTAAAAGTGGGGTGGGGGGGTAGCTTTTCTTTCTCACCCTTCTTCCTTTATTTAGCTGCACATTTCCTAGCCTGATTTTTTTAGATTAAGAAAAAAGGAAAGGAACAGAAACATATTTCAACTTTCTGCGATTTCATCTTGTGAATTAAACAAGTGCATCATTTCAGAATTTCATGGCCTCCTGCATCAGTGGATCAATAGGAGCCAAAGATAGATGATAGATGATGGATGGATGGATGGATGGATGGATGGATGGATGGACACCTAGAAAGAGAGATGGAGATACAGATACCATAAATTCTCCCTTCAATACAAAAAATAGCTTGCAAGTTAAATGGATGGATGGATGATGGATGGATGGATGGATGGATGGAGAGACAGACACCTAGAAAAATCAGTTTTGTCTCCCTGATTGTTTTTATTGGATTAAAACTAAATAATCTGCCTCTCATAAATCCATCAGAAGCTGGGAGTCAGTGTAACAATAAGAAAGACATTTTGCAGACTTTTCAAAGTTGTTAAAAGAACCGAGTTATGACATAAATCAGGCATGATAAGGCCCAAACAGCAGCACAGAAGGTGTATTATAAAAGAGGAAAGAGCCACAGCTCAGGAGTAGAATGCAGTTCTATTCATTCCCTGACATACTACAGTGTGGCTGAAAGACTTCCAGCTGAAGCCTGGAAAGGCTTTCTCCATCAAGAGTCTATTCTTAAAGGTCTCTACAAAGAGCATCAGCCAGAGCTGTTCTTATTTGCATTTGATTTTGCCTCCAGGTGACCAGGCAGGAATTTTTTACTAAAAGTTGTGACCGTGGCATTTTGTTACTTTCTTTTTTAAAAAAAAAAAGATTCTGACTTGGGGGTATGAAAGCATGATGTGACGAAAGCTTTTAAAATTGATTGTCCTATTCACTTTGGGGGATGTATTTATAACAAGCTTTATCAGCAGAATAGCTAACCCTTTACCAAGTTCACAATCTTTCCCAGATTACTCATTTATTACTAAATACAATTACATAGTATAAGCCACAGGGAGATCCTAGAATCTAGGACCTAGATGGATATTCTCAAAGAACAATATGAAATTACTAGACTTTATTATTATTACTACTAACATTAAGTTACATTCCATACTTCTTCCAGATCGGCCAGTATAGCAAGCTGAACCTGTTTAATTTTCATTTATAAAATAGGTTAGGCAAAAAAGGAGATTGGCCCTGTAATGGAAGGTGGGAAAGACCTTGGGGGACTGAGCAAAGGGAAGAGTCAGATAAAAGACAACATAGCCCACAACTGGATGATGAGCCATCAAGGAACACAAAAGAGACCTTCTCTAATTTTTCAAGCTGTGAAGGAGAGGAAGGAAGGATTGTACTTCCAGACTTCCAAGATTTTGTCGATGTACCTTTACAATAAAGTAATATTAACTATCTGGTTGTGTGATTCCTATCTGAATTATCCCATGAGGCCGACAAGGCTGACATCTTGTAAATCTTCTATTCTCTTCCAAAGGCAGAAATTTCAGGAATGGTCTCTGAGTCTCAAGGAATTTTGCTATCTGCAGAGCATCTGGCAGAAATTTTATTGCAACACTAGAAGCAAGGAGATGATGAGATGACCAAATTTCAGAAAGCCACCATATAACTAATACAACAGCCAAGGCAAAACTTGCTCCAACCCACGGCAGCGCAACAACTTGTAGAGTTGCTTCTGTCTTCCCACGCTGGAGAACTTTGGAGAGGACCAGGATCAGTTCCATACATGAACAACTCAATGTGATCTATTTATGGCAGGCAGACCAGTGGCGTTTCCCACTTATTATTGTGCTGAAAAGGAAGCAACAGCAAAGTGGACTATAGTTCACTGAGAAGAATGATTCAGTGTTGGACAACTATCAAGACTTCATGTGTAAATTCAAAGGATGATTTGGGGGTTCCATACAAAGAATTATGACTATTCAAGCAGGGATAGAGGAGCTCAAGCAGGGACAGATCATGTATTTAGGACTTTAAATTATTTTCTGGCAATGTGGGAGGGAATGACTTAGCCCTGACTGACCAGTTCGGAGAAGAGTTGACAGAGGACCCAACAGACTAGCTGGTGAGGCAAGACACCCCAATCACTCTGGAAGAGTTGATTCAACATTGTGTAATAATAGATGCCTGATGGGAAGAGTTAAGGAAGGGAAGGAACAATAAGGGAAAACGAATCTTTAGCCTTTCTTCCCCTCATATCACGCCTCCCAATGACCCCTTCAGAATCCAGCTCAGGAGAATCTAGGCAAATCGGGAGCAACCAAAAAATCCCTCCATCAGAGAAGAAGCAAAAGAGAAGAGATTAGTGATTGTGTTTTTACTGCAGGGTCACTGGACACATAGCCAGATGGTGTCTTTGACATAATAAATGAAAGGCAGAACTTTAAATTAACAGAGTACATAGATAACAAGTGCCCAGCTCACTACAAAGCAGCACACCAGGGAAACTTCATTGTCATCCACCCCACCAGGATCCTCTACCTTTTAAGGAGACCTTCAACACCCAAAAATCAGTCAAGCATACTTAATTATTCTTGTTATTGTTTCTTTATATTCCAGGCAGAAGATGGAACTTTCTGCTCTTATAGACTCTGAGGCAACCACTAATTTCATAAATACAGACAGTATAGAAACTAACAACTGAAACTACTCAAGCTCTGGAAAGCCCAATGATAGTTGACATGATTGACGGAAGTAAGGAAGAGCAGGACTGATTTTGCAGTATCTGGCTCTTTTGCAGTTGGCAATCAAAGTTCACACAGAGTGCATAATATTATTTCTAACTGCCTCCTTGCAATTGTCCATTGTCTTAGGAATAGAGTAGATCAGCTGCATGATCCAGTTGTAAATTGGGCACAAGAGATGTTCTCATTCCCTTCTTCTAAATGACAACAGTGTCACTTTACAAACAGTGCAAGTTTACCCTACCACTAACACCTCAAATACAGGCAGATTGTAACGGAGCCTGTCTATTACAGTCATAAATCATGAGGGTGACGGACCAGATTTTACAACCTTTTTTGTGATGATCATTAAGCAAATGGTGTAGTCATCAAATAAACCCATTGTTTTCTATAGGGCAAATTTCTATGGAAAAGAAGAGTTAAGTGCCTATTTTGTCAAAAAATATTGCAGATTTTGGTTACACTGACTGTGGAATACTGCAAACAGCCATAAATAATGTGTTGGTTGCCAAGTACCCAAAATATGGATAAAGAACTTGGATGAGGGTGGAATTTTGGAACCTGGTCATAGGTACCTCTTGGTACTTATTATAACTTATATGAAGTATAGAACAAGGAAGGATTTACTTTAAGTATATGTTTGGGGAAGAAGAGGCCGTTGTCTTACAACAAAGGCCTCAACAGAGTGACAATTAGAGACCATTATCCACTCCTACTTATCGCAGATCCATTATACCAAGTACAAAAGGCACACATCTTTACAAAAGTAGACTTGAGAAGTACTTACAACATAATCAAAATAAAAGGAGGACATGAGTATTTAATTTATACAAGTTATGGCAAATTCAAATACACAGAGGGCAGATTCGGATTGGCTAATTGTGGATCTGTTTTTCTGGACTCATAAACAACATATTTGCAAACATTTTAGATAAGTACGTGATGGTGTACTTAGCTGATATATTCGTTTATTCCTAAAATCCTTCCTTGCATGTCATGTGTATCAGAACCATACTGTAAAAAATATGGGACAAGTTTCATCAAACTAGAGAAGTGTGCATTTGATCTGCCTCAACTAAACTATCTGGGCAACAGAATTTCCACAGAAAGCATACAGAAGGATTTAGCAAAGTTAGTCTACGTTATCATAGTGCATACACACACACACTGTAATATTGAAGATGTACAATGCTTTTTGGACTTTGCTAACTTCTACAGGAAATTCATCCCAAATTTTGCTGACCATGTAAAACCACTGTCCCAGCTCTTAAAAGATCAGCAATTCTTTTGGTCAACCCAAGAGCAGACAGCATTTCAAGAATTAAAACAAATCTGTGCTTCTCGGTCTTTGGCCATCCTGACCCTTTGTGAAGAAGACAGATGCTTCAGATGTGGCCATAGAAACAATTCTGATCCAGGTGGCGAAAGAAGGGGGGAGAGATTTGTTTTAGTGTATTAGTGTGCCTTTTACTCCAGAATTCTCCTTCCAGCATAAAGGAACTATGATATTTTCCATAAGGAGTTCCTGGCAATAAAAAATATTATTGTTCAATAATGGAGACACTTACTGGAAGGAGCAGCCCACACTAAATAAAGTCGGTTCAGACCAAAAGAATTTAGAAGTCTTCCAAGAAACTAGACTTACAATGTATTGGCCTTGTCCCAGTGATTAAGCAGATAAACCAAGTAGCATTTCAGTTGCAACTGCCAGCATCAATGAAGACGTCACCCTATATTCCATCAATCTTTGCTAGTGAAAGAGGCATCTCCCCAGACTCTGCTATACAGGGAGAAAAAGTACAAGGTGAAAGCAGTGCTAGACTGTAGGTGCTAGATTGTAGACAAAAAGGAAAATGGGTTGAATATTTGAAAAATTTGAAATAGGTTGAATATGAAAAAGCTACCCAGAATCAGAAAGGACATGCATGAGCTGTAACTGGTACACTGCTTTCACAACCAATACCCTAATAAATCTATGCTTGCCAACTACCAGACTTGCAGAGTTTGGCACTGACCAAAATGAACAGAAGGGATTCTTGTATAGGGTGGAGGTGCCTTGGGGGTAGCAATGGGAAATGAGGCAGGAGATACTGTATATATTCAGACATGAGAGGTAAAGGCCAACTAATTCCCAATGGAGGGGAGGCTCTACTGATGCACCAGATGCCTCGTGTGGTCTTGGAGAGTTATCAGTAGATGAGAGGAGCCACACAGCTACATTTTGTTTTCACAGCCCACAATCTGTGTCCCTGGGGACTCGGGGGGTGGGGAGGATGATCTGAAAGGAGAAATGATATAACAGTATGTGGAAAGATCTTGGAAGACTGGGCAAAAAGGTCCTGCCAGGAAAGTGTCAGATAAGAGAGAACATAGCCTGCAACTGGAGAGTAGGTAGCACCAGAGGCTCAGAAGAGATTCTCCGTAGTGTCTTGGGCTATAAAGAAGATGGGCAGAGAAGTGTACTTACAGGCTTGCAAGATTCTGTCAATGTAACTTTACAAGTTACATTGGAATTAGATCATCTCATGTAACTAATATAACTAATTCTATAAGAGGTGCCGTAGATTAGGGGTGTCAAACTCAAGGCCCATGGGCCAGATCCGGTCCACAGGGGGCTTAGATCTGGCCCATGGGGCCACCCTGGAAACAGTGAGGGACTGGCCTGCGGTGCCTCTGCCAGCAAAAATGGAGCTCGGGTTTTCACTGGCAGACGGTTGCAGGAGGCCTTCGCAGCCAGAAACAGAGCTCGGGAACCTGTTTTTGCTGGCAAAGCGCTCGGGCCACCACAGGTGCCCCCACCATGAGTGACGTTGAGCTGGCCATGCCCACCCTGGCCACACCCTCAATGAAATCGAGTTTGACACTCCTGTCATAGATCATCTAGCTGTGATACTTATCTGGTTTATCACACAAGGTTGACAAACCGCTTAATGATCCATCACCTCCTATGTTCAACTGAACGCATTTTTCTAGTAGACTTCTCTATCTGAGTCCTGTGACATTGCTACCCATTGAGATAGGTAACCTTACATTTCCTAGGAAGTTTATTTTCGAGTGTCACTTACTGCATTAAAGTACCTCTTCAACTGGCTGTACTCAGAATGCTCCAAGTGCTTAAGGAAGGCCTCTCCTCCTTCCTTGGAGGAGGCAAAGGCAAGCCACTTATCACATGGCCAATTCCTATAGAAAAGATTGCCCTTCTGCCTTGGAAAAAAATCTTTACATGTTTTAATACTTCCCATTTCACAAGTTTTGCTTACTAATTAACACCACCTCTTGAATTTTAAGAAATCCATCCATTTTCAAAAGAGGAGGGAAGATAAAGTCTAGTTACTATGCAGTTTACAAATTTAATTTTAACTATGAAAAATAATGCAGATACACAAAGAGGAAAAAAACGTCCCTGAAACAAATCTCAACTCCTGATGACTTCCCACACATCCTTTTGCTACAGGATCCTTTGCTACAGGATCCTTTGACAGTCAAAGCTATCCCCGTGGAATATACTGGTATCCTCCCAACTAAGAATTAACAAGATCAGGCATATCTTACCTTTCCTAAGATCAGTTACAATGGGCTTTGGTGCTTACCCACCAGTGACTAAAATGAAAACACTCCCTTTGAATCCAGCTTAGATTTTATTTCCACATCTGTACTTTTTGCACCAATTTCAGAAAACTCTTGCTGCTGCCTTTTCAACTTCACAGCCTAGCCTATAAGCCTTGAGATTTCCCTGTGATCCCCCTTCCAAATACTAATCATCTCCAATCCTGGTTAACTTTTTCAAACCAGCCAAGATCAGCTAAAGGTATTTAAAGAGTACTATCTCCATTAGAGACTTTTAGGGAGCTGTTTAAAGTTATTTCTAGGTTAGTCTTTTATAGCATAGTTTATCTAACCTGACACTCAGGAAGATAATGGGGACAGGATTAATATTGCTATAACAATGGCTGCAAGGCATTAGAAGTCTTTATAAAGCAATACTGCAGAAATGGTCTAAAACAAAATCCAGTTAGATATGTATTGGTGAGGACTATTGAGGGGGTAGTTATGATCAGGTCAAGTGCCTGCTCCTACTGGACTGGCAGGACTTCCTACCAATCACTGCATAAAAGACTCAGGAGATAAGGCAGCACTCAGGGAGGGTATTATTAAAGAGCTGCCTTCTGTTCTTCCCACAGGGCCTTTTTACATCAACTTTCCTGTTGGAAGGACCTTTCATTATTTGAATACCTTAATTAAATCAGCCAAGAATATCTTTCTGCTATTTGTAGGCTGCTTCGGAAGACATTATCCTGGGAGGCAAGATATAAACAATTGTCAGTAAGTCAGTAAACTATTTCACTCTGCCTGGTCCCAACAGGGTACCTTTCCAAGCTATGCTGTCCAAATATTTTTTCGATGGGATAAGCTACAAATTGAAACTAGGACTTTACACCAACAGAAGCATTTCACATACTACATACCATTAACAATCTCAATGATACGCATTTCACTGTGTAACACAGATACATACATACATAAAGAAATTTGTCTTTTATCTTGATTTTATCTGTTTATCCTGTTTTTATGTTTTTAGGATATAAGCATCTTTTTAATCTCGCAGTATACAATTACAATAAACCAAATAAATAAAACCAGGTGTAGGTTTGCAATCAAGAACCACTCCACACCTTACACTGACCAAGCAATGAAATATATGCATGTATCCTCAACACATGTAATAATTAAAATGTATGTTAGCAGGCTGGCTGGGAAATTCTGAGTTGAAGTCTATGCACCTTAAAGTGCTGCTGAGATTGAGAAACACTGAACTAAAATGTACTTTGCAAACACACAAGAGACCTTCTGCTATTATGTCTCCTATCTGAGTCTGGGTCCAAAGAAATATTTTCTGGCAAGGGCATAACAACAATGGTGGGTTATCTAAGGTTGTATTTTCACATATAATGAAGGATGAGAGAGTGGAAGAAGACACTGTGAAGCTAAAGCAACATGGAAGTTCTCCTGCACAATATCCACCAATTTATGATCTGTCTTTGTGTAGGGGTAGGCAGTTTGTGGGGCCCACTTGCTTTATATTAGAATCCCAAGATCCAACATTCAGAAATTGTTACAAGCGGCATTCAGCAGTTCTTCCTGATCTAGTCCTGTGGCTATTATTTCTAGTATGCTGGCTGGGAATTCTGGATGCTTTAGTCCCAGTGACCTGGGAGAACTTCAGGTGGAGAAAAACAAACTTAAATCTAAGGATTTGTTTTGAGGACCAGAACAAAAGCACACACAACAATGTTTCACAATAAAATCTCTACCGAGTTTGCCCATCCCTACCATTTTTCATTATAGCAGTCTACTTTATATGGTCCTCGGTTTTCTGCAAGAGGTTACACAGTTGCATAGTGATTTGCAAGGACCAGAAGATCTTCTCACCCTGCCTTTGCTTTTCCCTCCCCCCCTTCCCGTTTTCCTCTCCTGCAAGCATCCTTTTACCTTAAGCCCCCGGATCTCGCCCAGATGGAGCTGCAGGCGGCGGTTGACCTCCCGGATGAGGTTGCTGTGATCCAGCATGGCACTCACTTTCTCTGACTCAGCTTTACGAAGGCTACGAATGAGATCTTCTTTGCTCCATTTCAGCAGGTCCTCATCAGACACCTTAGAGAGGTCTTCGGCCAGCCCTGCCCCACAACTCTCTGATGCTGCCGAGGTTCCAGCTCCACTGGAAGCCACCACTTTGGACATTTTGGTGGGCAAAGTTTCTTCCTGATGTCACAGCAAGAAAGATGCAGCTTCCAAGTACCCTTGGGAAAATCCTCAAGCTTGCTCCAAGCACCTCTGCAGGTGAAATGAGGCAAGGGTATTCTTGAAGTCTCTTCTTTAAGCAGGACCTGTCCCTCAATCCCCGAGGGTCCTTAAATAACCCCTTTCCTCGACCAATACAATTGCTCCTCTGAGCCAGATAGGCAACTGAGTCTCCAGGGGATTCAAACAGCTTTCAGAATTCAGCAACAAGAGTTTTTGTGTAAAGAGAAAAGCCAGCCCTTCCCTTCTCCCAAAGTTCCTTCTGCCAGCTCTTGTTTAGAAGAAAGGAGAGTCTCCTAAGGTGGAGTGGGGCATTCCGAGGTCAACAAAACCCTTCACTCACTTTCTCTCCTGGCCTCTGGATATCTTTCCCCCTGGGAGGCAAGGCAAGGCAAGGTGGGGAGGGGAGTTCCCGTAGTTTTACAGCCCAGCAAAACCAAGCAAGGATCTTCAGCCTTAGTTCAACCGAAAGTCAACTTGGAATTCTGTAGTTTCACAGAGACACCTTCGGGCAAGGTGGTCTTCTTTCAGAGGACCTTCTTCGTGGACGAACAGCCACGCGTACACTCAAGCGACTGGGGCGAAGGATAGAAAGTGACATCGGAGCTTGTAAAAGGCGGCATTGGAGTCACCGTCCAGAAGATCCTGGAAAGGGGGAGGAGGAGCGCCCTCACAGGCGTCCAGCCAAATACAATGGGAACAGTGGCTTCCTTGCCCTACGAAGAACCGGCAGCAAAAGCGCCCGTCGCAAAACAGGTTCCATTGGCGGTGGTAGTTGTATCTTCCCCGGATAACAAGGCGCACCCTTCTCCCTTGGAGAAGGCAGGGCAGCCGGGACAATTGGCGTACAAGAGCCCGGAAAGGAGGAGAGAAGAGAGTATAAAGTACAGTACAACTGTCTGGATGACGCACCCAGGGCGAGCGCACACACTGAGAGCAACGGGTGGGGCGGAGCAGAGGGGCAATAAAGTGCCCTCACCAAACCTCCGGGATAAACGGACCGGGTGGATCGTGGAGCAGATGCAGAGAAGTACGTGGCTGGGTTGGTGCGGGCATCCCCCGGCGCCCCACCTCCCAAGGGGGGGAAAAACCCGCACAAAACCTTCCCCCTCGTCTTCTTCTTCTTCAGCAGCAGCAGCTCAGGAATAACGGGGCATCCCTCACACACGCCTTTTCTCAACTGGGCTCATCCCTCGCAGCCATCCTCCGCCTCGGGAGGAAAGCCTCCTACCGTTTCCACTTGTTCCTCTGCAGGGCGCCTTGCCTCGCCCCTGCAGCCCGTTACCGACGGCTCGTTTCAGCGGCGTCGGGAGCTGTTGCTGAAACCGACACTTTCCCGAACTGCCCAGAGCGTGCATTTGGGTCTACGGTAGCCCCGCACCCGCAGCGCGGACGGCACGGCTCACTTTGCAAAAGGCGAGTGGAGCGAGCGCGAGGCGGCTGCCGCTTTTCACCCGGGAGGCGGCGGGCCACGTGCGAGCCTGGTGGGAGCCTGGAGGGAGGGAATAAACCGGTAGCTCGGAGCAGCTCGACGGCGCCACCTCCCGGCGACCGCTAGTATATTTGAAACCCGTGATGCTTAATAACGATGGTGTTGTGTGGGGTGTTTTTTTTTTTTTTTCTTCATATGCAACGTTACATAAAGCGGTCGGTCGGCGGGGAGTCTGTGGTTCTCCTCTGCAGAATGAGTAGGAGGAGGTGCAGCAAAGCGGGCTTGCAATGCTGCGAAGTCAGTGAAGTAATGCAAACACCCACCGGAGGATGGAAGAAGGCTTTTAAACTCCCTCTAAAAAAATGACCGAATATGGCAGCTTTCATAGCACCCAAACTTGAAGCCGCTGTTATTCCCCGCCAATTATTCTGGCACTCCAAACAATGATGTCATTGTTTTGCCGTGGAAGAAGGAAAGAAAGGAAAGTCTTGGAGTTGCGCTCTCCTGACTTCGATCTTTTGTGCCTTGGAGGTAGCTTTTCCACAGGCGGTTCGCTGCCTTCTCGGCTAAATTTCCCTGCAAAGGTGCAAGACGCTGCTGTTGCGTTAAATGCCTTATTACTCCCGCAAGATTTTATGTCTTTTTAAAAGACGGTTTCAAATGTCTTCCAAAAAAATTGCAAAACTCTGCAATACCCACTCCTCTGTGATTTAAAGTGTCAAACCTTCCATTTGTTTCCATGAATGACCTTAAGTGTTGCTATTTTGTTCGGTATGGAGGTTTCCTGAGGTGTCTTTCCATCACCCTGACTGGAGGAGATGCATAACGTCTTCGTAGCATTACTCAGACATTTGTGAATGGAGATGAAACCTATTCACGTTGCTGTTAGGTTGGTACATTGTTAGTTGAATGACTGTAGAAGAGGCTACAAATCACATGTGCAGAAATGAACTAACCCACCAGACTCCTGAACAATTGCTGGCTTTTGTGACAAAGCTGCAGACCTGTTTTATGCATTTATATATGTATTTTGTGGCAATGAAAGCTCTGTTGAGAATTTGAGAATGCCATTTAAATGACTTGAAAGCAACAGAGTAGAAGCACTTAGCGGCAAATGGAGCAGAGTTAGAGAAAGGAAAGGCATAGAAGCATGAAAATGAGAAGCTCTGGTCTTCTCCTCCTCCCCCTAGTGCTTCTACAACACTTAATCAGAAGTGGGTCAAACAGGACAGTCAGAAAACAGTTCTGAAAACCAACATCCTCTTGCCTAAAGTGGATAAGGTAAATAATAAATAATATAATAATGTGAATAAAGTAAATGGTATAAGGTCAGCTATATGAACACTGGAGGACCCTCTTTATTCACATTATTATAAGGAAAGAAATGTGCTTGGTCAGGGACTACACTGTCAGCTAAATTCCATTGAGGGGCCTATCTGTCAAAGATACTAGGACCATGTATAATATATGTCTTCCGAGGAAGACATATGTCAAGAATACAGAAACATCCATCTGAAACAAAAAAGTTACTTATTAATCCAAGGACAGCCATGGATCTATGCATCAGTGATTACAGAAGAGGAGGATGTTTAGCTACAATTATCTCATGTACTATAAATTAAGGCCGGAATTTGGTAATTAAAAAAGTGTCAATTATCATGTAACGGATGTATGTTAACCATATATGGAAAACTGATGTGCCAGCAGAATCCTTTGTCTTGGATATGTATAAAAGCAGTCATATCAGAACTCTTTCCTTGTTCAAAGTTTCAGGTACAAATCTGGCTCTGAACCTTGCGCAATAAAACTGTCTCTGGCTGACCCAGGAATGTTGTTTGGTCCCTTCATTCCACAACAGCCTGCTAAGAAGAGTTAAAAGAAGCTGGGAGTCATCCCATTTTAAAAATGTGTCTTTCTCCCATTTAATGGTGTCTTAGTTCAAAATGCAAAAATAGTTTCAAGATTTCATTGCAGGGACAGACTGAAGGGGATTAAATCCTGGTGCGGTAGAAATGCAAGTGAAGAGCCAATGGGCTCACCTCAAAGTGGAGAACAATGAGAGAAGAAACAGTCATATAAGCCTTGGTGGTGCAGTAGACTAAAGTGCTGTTAAGTAGCACCAGCTGCTTGAAATTACTGCAAGTTCAAATCTCACCAGGCTCAAGGTTGACTCAGCCTTCCATCCTTCCAAGGTGTGTAAAATGAGGACCCGGATTGTGGGGGCAATAAGATGACTTTGTATAAAAAAAAAAAAAAACACCACTTGCGGGGGCTGAAAGCCCTACTAAGCAGGTATATACAAAAGTATGAAGGCTATTGCTTAACACATTGTAAGCCGCCCTGAGTCTCCGGAGAAGGGCGGCATATAAATCGAACCAATAAATAAATAAATAAATATAGAGAGTTGGGGTTTTCAGCTGTTCTTGCAAGTTGCTGCAACTTACCATCTCATTTTCAGATGGAGGATTCCTAGGAAGGCTGGTCCCTGCAGGGTGATTTTATCCTTAGATAAGATCCAAAAAGCTTTGCTTTATTTTTCAAAAATCAGCTCCAATTATTGCTCCCACTATTGGTATAATGCTATAATGTAAAGTATTGTAATTCTAATAAGAAACAAATAAGGACTGAACTCCCAGTTCTCATAGCTTAATAAAATCAGAGTCTTGTGTAATTTTGCTTCTAAAGACAGTATAAGGAGTTCTGAAATTTTGTTTTCATTTATTCATATTTTTTCTTCCTTAGACTTGATTGGGGACTCATTGTTTCTGAAGACTGAATAATCATTTATTTCATTCTGTTTAAATATCTGCATCCCCGGTACATTATAAATAATACATGCTTCTTGTAATCTACATTTGTTTCCAAATATTCCACTGAGAATTGCAGTGTCATCTTGTGAATCAAGAGGAAAATTAATTTAATGGAACAAATCAAAAGTTTAGGAAAAAGTCATTTGAGCATTATATCCAGAGTAACTATTAGACTTGCAAATCATAGCAGCTTTGGCTCCTGTATCCTTAACAACTTTGTCAAATACAGATTGCCAACTGCCACTAAATTTATTGACTGCCAGTTAAAAAAAGAATGTAAAAAATATTTGTCAGCAAATTTCACTCGTTACTTCTTTTGCTGGTAACAACTTTATAGCTGTGGTATTTCGCAAAGGTAGAGAGAATGCAGACAATGTTCAGTATTTATTACTATTTTAGGTTATCATTTTTATTTTGCATGGTGCATTTTGCATAATCCCATTTATCCAGTTTTAACTATAGTCAAAGTACAGTATAAAGAGCAGGAATGTACAGCATCCTGAACAGAAGGCTTGGGTTCAAGCACCTAGAAAACTGCCTTGTACCGAGTAAGAATATGCAGTACTGTCTGATACAGCCTTCTCTTTCAGATATAATAAAACTGCAAGTCTCTAGTTTAACATTTTTATTGAGTTATAAGAAAACATAAGATACAAAATACGAAAATAAATAGGAAAACAGTGGGGAGGAAGAGGGGAAGAAAAGTGAGGAAGGATTAGAAAAAAGAAAAAGAATCATTGACTTCCGACTTGCTCTGTTGCAGTAAAATAAGGCATTAACATCAAATTACAACTTTTTGTTTTTTCATAATAATATAAACTAGCCATATCTATAAGGATCTATCAGTCTAATCGGTAAAACCCAAAATCAAAATTTCATTCTTTTCCGCTTCAAGTACAACGTTCAGAAGCGGTCTCCATGTGGAAACAAAAGTACTTATACTTCTTTTCATTAATCAAAATAGTCAATTTTGCCATTTCAGTCAACTCCAACAAATTCTGCAATCATTCGTCCATGGTAGGAATCTGCAAGTCTCAGTATTCCCTGCCAGGGTGGCCATTGACTTCCTTTAGAAAAGGCCTGAAGATTTATTTGGCTGCACCATTGTGCCTGGGCATTAGCTTTGGCAATGGGTATATTAAATGGATGTATGATATTCATTGGCTGTGATTGTTTTATTGAATTTTTAATTATGGCTTTAGCGTAGTTTTATGCTATTGGGTTGGGGGGTTTTTTTTCCTATTTCTTTTGTTTTAATTGTTTCGAGTTATCCAGAGTCACTGTACAAATTTAATAAATATCTGGAGACAGTAATTGAGAAAAACTGATCTGTGTTCTAGAAAATTTTCAGGCACAGCCAATCAAGTTCATTTGTAAAGGGTTCAACATTACTGATTTATTGCTCAAGCCTAAGCACAGGAATCTCCCCAGACCAGGGGTCAGCAACCTGCGGCTCTGGAGCCACATGTGGCTCTTTCACCCCTCTGCTACGGCTCCCTGTCACTCAAAATATATGTCACAACCACTAATGTGCAACACCCACCGGCACACGATTTATTGAGCTTTTCAACCCCCGGTAGGCCAACCATGGATAAATCCAAGAAAATAAAAATTTCAGAAGAAAACAGAAAGTTTAATTCAACTACATATGCTAGTTTTGTGGCCGCTCAAGAAATAGTCAGGCACAGGAAGGGTTTTGGGGCTCCTGGTGTTTTCTTTTCTGTGGGAAATGGGTCCAAATGGCTCTTTGAGTGTTTAAGGTTGTAGACCCCTGCCCCAGACTAATGGGTTTGTATCTGTATAAAACTAGATAAGTTTCAACAGCAATTAAGGGAGGTTGGACTTTGACTTCTTGTGACTATGTAGAGACTCTACACTTGTTCCTTACTTGATTCCTCCCCCTGACTTTGCCAGACTGTCTCCTACAAAAATAGCATGCAGAACCTCAGTGTTTGACCATGGAGTCAACTCTCCCTAACTAAATGTATACTCCTCCTGCTACTGTAATATACTGGATAGAACAGGTTTGGGGGACGTGTGGCCTTGAAGTGTTGTAAAACAACAATATCCCCCACGATGATCAATTCTGATGCAAAATTGGGACCACCAGACATGGGTCCAAGCATCACAGCCTAGTAGACTTCCACATCCAGAATTAGATAATTTTTCTAAATATCAAACTATATTTTTTCAAAATATCAAATAAGGCAATGCTATTCCACACTTGGCGCTTTTAAAAATGAGTTCAAGGGCCATCTAAATCAGGCAAGACAGGGAGATGCTGGGATCCAAAGTGCACTCTAATATGTAAGCATCGAGTCTTAGCAAGAGCCAGTCTGATATCATGGTTAAGGCATGAAGTGGGAGACTGAGATATCTAGTCCCACTTTAGGCATAAAGCAACCTGGGTGATTTTGAACCAGTCACTGTCTCACTACCTGAGAAAGACAAAGGGAAACCATTTCTGAACCCTTATCAAGAAAACCTCAAGAACTTGTCCAGGCAGTCATTAGGAGTCAAGACTAATTTGAAGGAGGGCCCTCCTCAAAACAACTTCTCTTTTGTTGAAGCTTGGACAGTAAAAATCTTCTGTTTGTTGGGAAATTCCCAAGAGGTTATGATTTCAACAGTTGTAGTTAAAATCTGTACAGTTTTTCCACTGTTTCAACATTTTATATTTTAATATATAATTACCAAACTTTTGTTAAATATTATATTGTTTTCTGAATTGCAGAAGCCACAAACAGCAAACCAAGAGAAGAGATTAGTTAATACGTTTTTGAAAAAGTTAGCAAAATTAATTACATTTTTGGAATGCTATCGGTCCAAAGCTACATTTCTTTTGCCACAGAAAAATATCTAAGCCTGATGGCTAAAGCGGCTGTTGTATTGCACTTATGCCCCAAAACCAAGGAACTGAAGGGGTATTTTTTGCTGCTGGAGTTGAAGTTTAATAGCCAGCTTTTAGATATTTCAGTATCAATAAATCCCCATTAATAAATAATACATTACAATAAGTAATCAAGTAAGAAAGTATTAATGCCAAATACTTCTCCCTAAACATCTTTTTTTTATTGAAAAAGTTTTTCAAATACAAATTTTCCCCCCCTTTTTCCCCCATCCTCCCTAACCCCCCTCACCCTCCCCCCCTGTGGCTTCTTCATAATAAAACCCAAATTCATAACAGATTATATAATACTTTACCATCCCCTTATTCCATCCCAATATGCTGACTCTTTCTTTCTAATAATATTATTATATCCCCCTTATACTATACCTTTCAAAATAACATTCTACTATAACATTATATAATAACTCCTAATTTAGCATAATAATATTATTATATCTCCCAGTTTAGTGATTTCTGCTCATAATCTACCCTTTTTCTACCCCCCCATACATATATCTCTTAAATCAAATCTTTTATGTATATTAATATAACATTTCAAAGCAACCTTCCGCTATAAAACTATATAATAAATCCTAATTTAACATTTATTCAATTCATAGTCTACCCATTTCCTTCACCCCCATCGTTATATCTCTTAAATCTTTTACATATATTCATATCTAAACATAATATCCCTTTTCTTAAACTAAACAATCAATAAACTAACCTGTCTCCCATTTTCCTACAAGACTACCATACTTAATAATTCATAATATCTTTATTCTTCTGCCCACACCACTAAAAAATATTCCCTTATGTAAATAAAATCCTCAAAAATGACTTTAAGCTTGTAATCCATATGATATCTTCTGTAATGTCTTTCAGCTGGATTGTTAACTCCATCACCCATGTTAGGGTAACATCACATCCTAATTCCAACAGTATGTTCGGTATCTTCAATTACCATCTGCCCCCATCAATAGCAAATATCTTCATTAAAAAAAAAAAAAAAAAACCACCCGAGTGACTTTATATTTGTATTTCATATAGTGTCTATAGAGGTGTCTTTTATCCAAATTATTAATTCCAAGCACCGTAATAGGGTAACATCCAGATCATCTGCGTGTCCCAATTCCATAGCTCCCTCGCCTTGTAGCTCAGCATAAACGTAGTATATTTATCAAAGAGTCCAAAAAAAAAAAAAAGATAGTTGCAATCATTTCAGTTTAAGGCCCTTTTCACATCCCAAAAGTACAGCACTGCAGAAGTCTGTCACTCTCCTCAGGATAATATAAACCAATACTTTGCCTCAACTATCTTTTCATGTGTTCAATCATCTCTTAAATAACTGGCATTACACTGTTGTTTGGTTTAAAAGTTTTTGTTTTTGTGTGACCTGCTTCTTCTTTTCTTGACTTTTTGTGGGTTAGATCTCCATCCTGATTTCCTTTCTGTAAATTGTATATCAACTGATTGATTTCCATGCTGGTCTGTAACTTGATAAGTCATCACTTTAGAATCCAGAGCCGCCTCTCTTGTATTTATAAATAGTCCAGCTGAGACCTCTGAAGGAGAATCCAGAAGCGGCTCATCTACAAGGACCTCTGTAACTTGTTGTTTTTCCATTACTTCCACCTCCTTTTGCTTATCTTGAATTTCTATCTCTTGTTGATTTTGCTTTTGAAGAACCTTGTAGTAAAATTCTTCCGCTTTTTCAACAGTATTTAGCTGATATCTTTCTCCTTGATATCTCAATATTATACCAACTGGAACGTCCCACCTGAATGAGATATTTTGTTTCTTTAGCTCAGTCACCAAAAATCCAAATTTCTTTCTATCTTTTAGAATCTTAGGCGGCAACTCTTTATATATCCAGATCTTTCTTCCATACAATTGTAGAGTAGAATTAAAAGATTTTTGCACAATATCATTTCTTATTTCTTTGTCTGTGAAATAAATCACCACATCTCTAGGCAATTGCCTTTGCTTTGCAATCCAAGAATTTACTCTAAAAGCCTTGTCAATCTTACAAGATACCTCCTCAGGATGAACCTTTAAAATCCCAGCCAGAACTTGAGCAGATATTTTTCTTAAATCATCTCTATTATTTTCCTGTAACCCTCTCATTCTAACCCCAAATTCTGTGAGCCTGTATTGCATCATTGTAATTTCTTTTTCAATCCCTTGCTTTATATCTTCTGCATTGTAAGTCTCGTGAGCAGCTTCCTTTTTAGACTTTACTTCTAAACTATTGTCTTGAATATTTATCAAATTATTTTCAATTATTTGTATTTTATTGTCCAAATTATAAATCTTATCAACTTCCTCCATTTTAGACTCTAATAACTTGATATTTGTATCCATCTTTATAACAATTTCTGAAAAACCATTACAATCTTTCGTTGCAAATTATCATACTTTAGTTGTATCATTTCTTTAATTTCTTGCCTAAATTTCTCAAGTTTCTGGTTCACAGTCTCGTGGTATCTTGCCATTTCCTCCTGGACAAATTCTTTTAAATTAAAGCCATTCTGCTGAGTCTGTAAGCTCAGAACTTGTTCACATAATTGTAAATGGGGGAACACCCCCCCCCGCTGCTTGTTTGTCAGGCTTTATTAGTTTTAACGCCATCCTGCCACACAAACTCTTTTTAAAGAAGGAAAACTTTTCCCCAAGCAAGATCAAGTACAAATCTCCAAGAAAAAAGAAATTTAAAATAGATATTTTTCTTCCAAATTCTAGCCAGCACTGTTTATTCCGCTACTTTGTAGCTTGTTATGGAAGGACTTTCACTTTCGGCTTTCTTCTTCTTCTCAAGCCTCAGCAGTCGCCATTTTAAACTTTTTTTTTCCTTCACTCTGAAACGCTTGTAAAATCATTAAAAATACTTGCGATTTAGGGTCCCAAGTCCAAATCTCATCCTTTTTAATTAATCCATCTGTTAATTTCATTGATTGGTCTGGTTCCAGCACCTAGCTCTGCAAAAAGACAGAGTTCTCCCAAAGCCCGGAGCAGCGGCGAGCAGAAATAGGGAGCCACAACCTGCTCGTCCCCAAGAGTAAAAACAGAACTCTGGGGACTTCGCAGAGGGCTCTACCTGCCCTCGCCTGCTCTGTCTCACATTTCCTTCAGGAAATGGAGTTTTTCGAGCCGCCTTTCAGATGTAAAGGTGGCTCTTTACAGGCAACGGGGCTGGCGGTCTCAGAGGACCGTCTGGTGCGATGGAAGCCAGACCGGAAGCCCTCCCTAAACATCTTGATCATGAAGAATTTATACAATTATAAAATACTGATCTGTTACTTTTCTTCTGTTGGATTTAGATTGATCTTCTCAATCCCAATCACTTTTTTCTTTCCTAAAATGATATCTTTTGTCATTGATTGTGATAATGAGGACTACCTCCTTAAAGAATTGTATTGATTTCAAAATAAAGGCTTATCCCTCTTGGATTTGTGTTTGATTTGTTCTCCTGTCTCTGTATTCAGCAAAGTAAATATCACTTCATTTGAAGCCAGTTGGAAAACAAAAAAGTGAATTGTGTGACGTTTTTACAACCCATTCGTATGATTGTCTTTCACTCACTGTAGCTATGGCATTTTGTGAAGGACAGAGCTAGAATGGAGATGATTGACACGGTAGATTTTAGCTGCGATCACCTTTCTCAATTTCTTTTTCTTTGGTGAAAAAGACAGGGAAGAAAATGCTTGGATTAAACTTCAGTACTAGGGGAAAAGAACATTAACCCTCTCCCTGCTTCTCCTCTTCAAACTTAACTGTATTTGTGGAATATGCTAATAAAGTGTCTTCATGGAGCAAATTTAAGTTTTGAAAGTGGGGAGGAGAGAGACTGAAGTTCATTAAAACTCATATCAGTTGAGTTTAAAGCAGCATAAAGGGATCTGTAATTTTAAAAAAAAAATAATTTCCCAATATTTTGCCTCAGGTTCAACATCTAGATCCACTGAGGATTTTATTAATAAAAGAAAATAGGAGATATAGATACTATTATATATTTAGACATTTAAAATATGCAGCACCTGCAAATGGAAATTTAACATGCTAGAATGAATGTTTTAGCCCAGCCATCTCTGCAATAAGATGAATTTCTGTATGCTTTTTATGACTGGAAATATTGGTTCATGGCAAGCTCTACTGAATTGAAATGAGAGAGACAGAAAGAACCAGAGGCATAGATTTTAAATTTTACTTAATATAATATGATTCTCTAACTCGTTCCTTTGCCAACTTCTGCATTCTTGTTTATACTCACTTACAAATAGAAATTATGCTTTTCTTCTCTCTATGATCATTTCTACGATCCAGGAGGAGCTACGGTGAAGTGCAGGATTTTTAATTGCTAGTACAAAGTAGTATGCAATTGATACCAAGTTTGGGGGCAATAATAATAAGACTGAATCAATTTACAATAGAAAGATTCTATTGCATCAGATCAAATACTCATGTAGCTCAGTATCCGGTTTTCCCAAAACTTAACCAGATGCTTCCAGATACATTTAAGCAATATCTTCCATCTGCTCTTTGTTTCTCCTTCTGTCTCAAGCAATTTATAATCAGACGTGCAAGTGGGATTGCCCAACGAGCAAAAGACCTAAATTTGAGCAGAGTGAGGCAGTATCACCCAGCTCCATATGTTCATCTAGCATAAGCCTTCCCAAGATTGGTGCTCTTTATGCACATGAAGATCACAGCTCTCAGTTATCCCAGCCCACATGCCATGCTGAATATGCGGAGAACTGTCGCTCCAACAAGTCTAAGGGGCATCCGATTAGGGAAATCTGTAGCTAACCAGTGTTACATTTCCTAAAAATCACAACTACCAGTATGTAGACAGTGGTTTAGAACACACCATTGTCATTATTTAACTGTTTGTTTGTTTGTTTGTTTGTTTGTGCAATTTATACCCTTCTCAATCCAGAGTGGATCCAGATGACTTGAAAGGAATTTTTAAGTCCATATATTAAAACAACAATAATAGATCATAATAAATGATGATAACAATAAGAAATTATGGATCGTAAGTATGCTATTCCCTGCTAAGAAAGCAGCAATGAGCAGAAACCTTATGGTCAGAAAAAGACATGAGCAGCAACGTTGTTTTAAAATCCATTTGTCATAGCCAACCATTTTTAAGGACAGAAATCTTGACCATTTTCTCCTCTAATTGCACACTCAATATATGCATGCTTCTTCTTTGAAACATACTGCATGCTCATTATTATTTGTATATCTTATATGTAAACATTTTTATATAATAGCTCTTCCATTGAGCTGTACCTTTTACATATTATGACATATGCCTCTAAGGGAGATGTTCAAAAAATGTGAAGACTGAATTAATTAAATAAATAAATATTCAAAAAGTACAAGTAAAATGTCTAGGATCTTTTTGGTGCCTGGATATCTGCAAGAACTAAAATAGTGGGCATTTCTGAAGATACGATAAGAAATTTTGATCTTATATTTAAAAGAGAAGAAAAGCAGTATGTCTTTACCTTCCATCATGGAATTGTTATAAAAATCAATACATTACAATTTTCCTCTCTTTTAGCAAACAAAAAACTTAAAAACTCACGCTAATTAATGTAATTGGTTTTGAAATACAAATTAGATAGTAATTCTGGAAAAATGGTGTCTATCTACTAAAGGCATACCTTATGGCATGAAATTAAAATAGCTAATTAGAGAATTATTTGAGTTTGAGAAGAGTTTGCAGCTTGGTTCCACAAGAGCTCTTATCCATCTCTTTCTGTCTCTTGGGTTTCTGTTGGACTGGTTTACATCCACATGTTCTAAGGGGACACTAGACCCTACATTTTGCTTACTGTATTATTTTTTCATCTGGAATTCAACATAGGTTTATATGGAATATGAATTAAATAGACAATGAGTTGGGGTAATATGAGATTCCTGTTCTGACTCTAATTTCTAGTGGTTAGAATTTAAATTAAAATTATCATCCCACTAGTTAGACTAGCCCAGGAAATTAACTCCAGAGAAAGGCTAAAACTACTTTTATTGAGATTAGCTACGACAGAATCTTACTAGTCTAACTATGCTGGACCTCATCCTCCTTATAGTCTAGTGAATTAGGGAAGCATTTGTCTGAGTCGCTCTTGAGTATTATCTTGTTCTGGACTTAAAAATGGTTTAGCCCCTTTGCCTAGGACTAGGTAATGTTCATAGTTGCATTTGCATTGTATTTGTCATGAAATCACTTCCCCATACGTGGTTGACAAGACTAAATCATGCCTCCTAAAATTTATACATAGTTAGTACGGCCGATGGTCCTAGAGCCATGATGGCGAACCTATGGCACGTGTGCCACGGGTGGCACGTGGAGCCATCTCTGAGGGCACACGAGCCAACGCCCAGGTCAGCTCCAATGTGCCCATGCGCCTCCTGCCGGCCAGCTGATTTTTGGGTCTCTGCCGGGAGGGGCACGCACATGTGCGGGGTGAGGTGGGGCTGTGTGTGCATGCGCAGGGGGGGTGGGGTCACACACTCATGCACATGGGGGGGTGCAGCACCTCCCCGTGCCCCATTTTTGGTCCCAGGAGGCTTCAGGGAGGCCTGCTAGCACCAAAAGGGGGGTCGCGCATGCATGAGCGGGGGGCACGGGAGTGGGGAGTCATGCACACATGCACAGGGTGGGACCTGCAGGAGGAGGCATTGCATTATGGGTGTTGGCATGTGTGCACGCACTGTCGCGCAGGTGCATGTGCTTTTGGCACCCGAGAAAAAAAAGGTTTGCCATCATTGTCCTAGAGCTTCATACCTGTACAAAGTGATGCATTTTATACCTATTTGCTAAAAACTGACAACATAATTCCTTGCCATTCTGAACATGTGAAAAAGTGTAATGTAAGTGCTAACCAGTGATGGGATTCAGCCAGTTCACACCTAATCCGGAGAACCAGTTATTAACTTTCTCAGCAGTTTGGAGAACTGGTTGTTGGAAGAAATCTTATTTTGTTTTTTTCCACTTTACAAGGCTAATCCTGTAAGGAAGGCAGGAAGGAAACATTCTGGTGTTGTTTCTAGCCTAATCTTTATTGCCCTGCTTACAGAAGCTGCCTCTTGGTTAACCCTTATTACATTGTAACGGCTAAGGCGAAGTGCCCATCGACGTGACGTTGAGTTGGCCACACTGACATGGCCACATGCAGTGGTGGATTCCTCCCGGTTCAGCCTGGTTCCACCGAGCTAGTAGCGGTGCCGATATGACGTCAGCGAATCGGTTCTGCTCAGAAGTGATATATCGAGATAGAGTTTTACTTCCTGACATCTTTTTTTTATTTTTTTTATTTCTGTCTTCCTATTGCCTTTCTAAAGAAGAACTACATATTACCAAATATCTGGCTTGATAATTTTGCCTAGAACCACATTCAGTTAGGACAAAGACTATATATGGTACCAAGGGCAGAGCTCGTGTTCCTCTTGTTTCAAGTAGCATAATATCTTCCAGAGAAATCCCAACCTGTCTTTCATCAAAGAAGAAAGGAAATAAGACAAAGTATTTGAGTGATTTCAGTGTGAAGGGTTCCATAGAGTCTGAAGCATCTCTGCTTGTGACTGTGGGTAGCTTTGAAGGCACTCTTCATACAGAAAACATAGTCTACCAGATTAGCAAGGAGCAAGCAGGAAGAAGAGACTCTGGAGACTGGCTGCTGAAAGTCCTGGTTAAAAATATCTCAGCATTTTAGTGGGAGGCAAGAAGTAAAAGAATGTGCCAGTAGAGACATATTGTAGATTGATGCACCCAAATAACAGGGTCAACAAGAGTGAAAAAGTCTGTGGCACCAGCTTTTCTTCAATGTGCAAATGTATAAAAACAGAATCGAGTTGGTTTCTTACAAAATGAAGCAGTTTAATATATATTACGTTTATTCGTATCCTGGTTCTTGGCCTCTCAGTGGAACTGTAGCACAGATGGATGATTTAGATAGATCATTGACATAAACCAGTCTGCATTATAATCCCACCAAGGACTATGAAACATCCCTGCTTTTTTTTTTTTTTTGGTGAACCTTTCAGTTCCATTATCTTTAGCTGGTGAATAATAGAAGCCAAGTTGTATTTCCCCAGACAGTTTCTGCAAGCAAACACTTGCCTTCTAATAAATGCCAACCAGGAAATGCTAATATCCTTGTTTGTCATCCTACTCTAAAACCTAAATGACTTGAGGTGAAATTCACCTGAAACGTTTGACAGATTCTCGTCTCCTGGGAAGTTTATTTGGCAACAGATCTCTCCAGTCATCCATTTTTGAGGGCATTAGGGAAGGACAGGCATAGCTAACAGTAAGAAGATTCAGTTGGCTTCAGAGTTATCATTGATTCAAGAATTAAACCCATGGAAGTGATACAGATATAAGATGCAAGCTCAGCTAAATGACTCTCTTCAAACAGGAAATGCTGGCTGGGAAATGACGCAGACAAGACATTTTCCCTCAATACTTTCCAAGAACTGTTTCTGGTTTTGTATTCCCAATCAATCAACAACAAAAGTATACATTAGAGAGAAGGAGAGAAAAAAGGCTCAGCTGTTAGGCATTAGTAGGGATGACTTTCCACTGTTACAATGGAAATAAAGCAGAAAGTGGTAACCTTTGTTCTCAATGCTGCATGTGGCTCCCAACCATTCCTTTTGTGTTGTCCTCACACACATCCTATCCCAAGGTGCCCAAATTTAGCAGCATGGTTGCCCACGATTTGGAAGGGGGAAACACATGTAAAGTGTTGTAGATGAAAGTACTAGGACACATGTCATAATTTAAAATAGCAAAGATCTACTCCAACAAAACAAAACAAAGGCTTGGGTCCCACATGTACATCAACATCCTATCTACTTCTACCCTTAATCTTGAACATATACACATGTATACACATGCTGGAGCTGGCCATTAGCTCTCCTTAATGGAAAAATTAAGGGGTTTGGCTCAGTGGTGGAATTCAACTTTTTTTACTACTAGTTCTGTGGGTGTGGCTTATGGGCTTGGTGAGCATGGCAGGGGAAGAATACTGCAAAATCTCCATTCCCACCCCATTCCAGGGGAAGGATACTGCAAAATCTCCATTCCCACCCCACTCCAGGGGAAGGATACTGCAAAATACCCATTCCCTCCCCACTTCAGGGGGAAGGATACTGCAAAATACCCATTCCCACCCCACTCTGGGGCCAGCCAGAGGTGGTATTTGCCAGTTGTCTGAACTACTCAAAATTTCTGCTACCGATTCTCCAGAACCTGTCAGAACCTGATGAATTTCACCCCTGGTTTGGTTAAATAATGCTAGCAGAAGCCAGACAAAACTCCCAGGTTATGGTACTTATGGTAGTTATTCTGTAGAAAGTAAAAGAAAAAAGAAAAGAACTTGGCATCACTATGAGCCATGGAAAATCCCAACTCAAGAACAATAAAAATTATAAATGGAAGGAATGATAACCTAGCCGGTTACCCCACCTCAAAAAGGACTTATTACAGAATAAAAAAAGACAACCATATGATCAAAGGGCTGGAAGTCTTTCTGAAGTGCCAAAAGGAGTCTATTAACTCCAGATTTTTGGATGCCTCTGAAGATTGCTGCAGGAAAACTTTGAAAAGACAAATAAATTAAGGCAGAGACATGCAGTCATATAAAGCCTGCATCTTTGAGTTTTCTGGTCTCATTGGGTTAGAGGTGGGAGAAGAAGAAAGTTTCCATTCTTTCTGTAGTCTCCCAATCAATTTGTATATATTTTATATGTTCTTAGATTTGTGGGTTTGGGGAAAGAGTATTGTAAGCCACCCAGTATCACATACTTGAGATGGGTGGCTATGTAAAGTGAAATACATGCCATAAATACATAAATAAAATCAGGAAGAAAGAAGAAGAGCAGAGCCCAAGAAAGGAGCAGCAAAAAAGTGTACGAGACCCAAATGCCTCTTAATGATCAATAGAATAAAAGATGCAAAAAATGTAATGCTTCTGCAGCATAAGGTGGTACTTAATTTCATGATTTTCCCTGACACTTCGTAAAACTTTCCAAAAGCAAGTGGGTGGGCTGTATGAAAAAAGGAATCAGGAATATCCAAAGACAGATAAGAAAAGTCTGTATCTCATTAGAGAGGCAATATACTGATCAATCACTAAGGTTATGGAAAGAAACTGCAGAGGTCCAGAGCTTACTCTAAAATAGACTTCACAATATAAACATTATTTTTAAGGGCTACCAAAAAACCAAATACTATGCATGAGAATTCAAAGTAAAATGTGACCACTGGCTGCATTAATATAACAGAAGAGATAATAAGAGCACTGTCAGGTATCCAATTTAAATCAACATTCATGATTATAATCATATGACAAGTACTTGAACCTAGAAGACAAAAATTTAGCAATTAAAATCTGACCTTGGGATCTCTGCTGAAGAGGATGAGAATGCCCTGGAATTCTGAGAATGCTCTGGAAAGTTTATTAAAAGAAGCTGGATCACCCTAGGCTGAAAATCTATGTAAAACTGGCAACATAGGAAGACATGCTCTATTGACTTGATCTCATCCTGTTAACATAAAGAAAGCCTTGGAGAAAAAGAGTTTTACAAAATGAGCCTTCTAACAGAGCAATTGAGCCCAGGTAAAGGCCTATCAGTCTTTGGGATAAGTGAGTGAATACAAATAGGCTGCTGGAGCGGCTCTTCAACAGCGCCTGAGTGATCAATACAACCTTGAAGACTGGTTTCAATCGTTGTAGTGTTTTTTGTGGCATACTCTCTGTTTAACTTCTGCCTTACACTTACTCTTATCCTTAAGGGTAGATATTCAGAAAAGAGGCCAAATGAGTACCATTTACTTTATTTCCTGCTATTATTATTTTTATAAATAACTCAAGGTGGCAGGCATACCTAAGACTCACTGGTGGGATTTAAAAATTTAACAACCAGTTCGCTGCCTGGTTGCTGGGTGGGCGTGGCCATGTGGGCATGTCCTACAAAGCCTCCTGCACCATGGCGGGGGGGGTGTTTTCACCCTCCCGAGGCTCCGGAGACTTTCCTCGAGCCTCCAGGAGGGCAAAACCAGCCTCTTCCGGGCAGAGCCCCTGTGGAACCCAGAAACGGCCCCATTTCTGGACTTCTGGTACTTCCAGTAGGCCCGCTTTTCACCCTCTGAGGCTCCAGAAGCTTTTTTTGAGCCTCCAACAGGGCAAAAACGGCCTCCCCCAGGCACTGGAGGCCCTCCAGAGGCTGGAAATGGGCCCATTTCCGGACTTCCGGTAGGCCCATTTTCATCCTCCCAGAGCCTCTGCGTGGGCCCTGCATTTACCTTGCATCCAAAACGGGCTGCGTGGAGACTCCTGGGAGCGGCAGGGTGGGGTAGGCGGAGTCAGCCAGTCCTTGGAACAACCAGTTCAGCAAACCAGATTAAAATTAACATCTGGTTCATCTGAACTGGTCCAAACTGGCTGAATTCCACCCGTGCTAAGACTCCTTTTTCCTATTTTCCCCACAACAACAATCCTGTGAGGTGGGCTGGGCTGAAAGAGAGTGACTGGCCCAGGATCACCCAGCTGGCTTTTCATTGATTTGAACTCACAGATTCATGCGTTCTACCCTGGTGCTTTAACCACTAGGCCGAACTGGCTCCTTATTCCTTTAATTTTAATATTCTTTTTCTGGGGGGATTTGACATTATTAGCTAGTACTAGTAGCAGTAATTTCACTAGCAAAGGGTTAGGCTTTAGCCAAGATGTCAGAATAACTAGCCTGGGTTGGCCTTTGATTTTGATTTAGTCATTATCTGGAAATTTGAACAAGAAGGCTTAATAAACCTGACTGGTGGTTTGTTTGATTTTTTTTCCCAAGAAGCCTATAAGTGGAGAATACCCCCATAAGGATCCCCATGTAATAACTGAGAAACAAATTTTGCAACAAAAAGATTTGATAGCTATTGGATGAAGTTTCAGTGGAATATTAATATTGCTGTGGCACTTTTGTGAGCCACGGAGGAGACATAACTGAGATGAGGGATTTCCTTTTAAAAGCTTGCAAAACAACATAAAGGTATTTAAAGCAGTTAACTTGTTCTGTGTCATTGATGTCAATTTGCCAGTTATATATCTTGTTCTTATTCTACAAAAGACTGCCTTATGTCTTTTGGTGTTTCATAACTACTCTCTCCTTTTGGCAGTCTAGAGTAAAGGCCTTAAGGACTCTCCTTAGCCCATCTGGGGTAATGACAGGATGACAACATCATCCCCATATAGCAGAACAGAAAGAGGATTTGGCTGTCAGTTTAGGGGCAGGACAATCTATCCCCTGTGGGCATGTTAGAAGAGAATCTATATAGATGTTAAACAGAGATGAAGCTAAAATGCAACCTTGTTTAACCCCTTTGGGTGTTGGAGCTTGAGTTGGAAAGCTACCCAATTGCAAACCCTTTATATAGTAAAACAAACTTCCTCTAATATCAAAAGGTTAACCTAAAGCTATGGTTTCATCTGCAACAAAGATAGAAAGGAAAATGCTGGCCTCATTTCAGTTTGCAAACTCTTGAGTCCAAGGATTTTTAGAGTAAGTAGAATTGTGAAATGATTGCAGAAATCAAGGCTACAGTCTTAAAATCATAGATATTGCTGAGGATGTAAAACAAACTTAGGGTTTATGAAGAGTATATGCTTATGCTAAACAAATACAGTTAGAGCGCTGAAGTTCCTATACTGACAAAAAAAATTAGGTATATAAATAAATTTCAAATGGCATATTCTATAGAAGGCTACATAAACGTTATAATGACAGTAAAATGTCAACGTTATATTGTATATATGAGCTGTCATGTCCTAAAGTTTCATTTGATTGCAGCAATATATATGATGGATTGCACTACTGTCAGTAATGGGTCTTGAGCATAGCATCTAGAGAATTGCTCTACACCTTTGCTAAAAGCAACTAAATCTAATTACTATAAAGGTGAGTTGCAAATCTTGAGCTTTGCAAAGCATGGAATTACATGTTATATTTTGTTAGGACTTCACCTAAAACATTTTACAAGCTCAATCTTATTTTCAGTTGCAGATTGGTTTACAATTGCTTTTTTTTTTTTTCACATTGTCAAAAGGTGCTTTCTTGTCAAATCCAAAAATGAAGATTTGTTAATTTTGAAGAAATTCTGTAGGATTTAATGTTTGGTAACCCCATAACTTTATTTTTGGACTCTGCTTATTGAATTCACACATTTAAATAAGTGGCAATAAGAGGCTTTTTCTAAGAAAAGTAAATGTATTGCTAACTGTAGTTGCTTGGTGAGTTGGAACTATTTAAAGTGTTCATGATACAGTCTTTCACTTGCAACATCTTCTTTCCCTGCTCAATTGTTTTTTAAAAAGCCATGAAAGCATTTACATATTTAAATGTCACACTTACCTGACTTGCACTGGTTGCCAGTTTGCTTCAGGGTCCAATTCAAAGTGTTAGTTATCACATTTAAAGCCCTTCATGTTATTGGTCCAGGCTGTCTGAGGAACCGTCTCACCCCAATGGGGTTAGTCCAGCCATGTTCCCAGAAAGGGTGTGCTACGGACCCCATAAATCAAGGAATTTCGGCTGGCAGAATCCAAGACAAGGGTCTTTTCTGCCATGGCTCCCACCCTCTGAGATCTCATGTCCCCCACACCCACCTTGTGGGCTTGAAGACCTGGCTCTGCCAACTGGCCTGGGATCCCAATGGAGGCATGGCATTCAGGATGTGGCTAATGGATTAGATAAGAGCACACATTCTCCCCGTGTACATTTTGCTCGCTTCCTCTCCATCTTGGTCAATTTTAATTTTTAATATAAATTTAAGTTCTCTATTTATTGTTTTAATGTTTTATATTGTGTTTTTATTGAATGACTAAATAGTATACTTCTTTAGTGAGATGGGGTGGTATATACATTTAATAAATAAAAAAGAGAAGAGAAGAGAAGAGAAGAGAAGAGAAGAGAAGAGAAGAGAAGAGAAGAGAAGAGAAGAGAAGAGAAGAGAAGAGAAGGGACGGGTTGGAAGGGACCTTAGAAGTCTTCTAGTCCAACCCCTTGCTTAGGCAGGACACCTTACACCACTTCAGACAAATGATTATCTAATCACTTCTTAAAAACTTCCAATGTTGGAGCATTTACAACTTCTGGAGGCAAGTTGTTCTACTGATTACCGTATTTTTCGAAGTATAAGACGCACCTTTTCCCCCCCAAAAAAGAGGGTAAAAATCTGGGTGCGTCTTATACTCTGAATGTAGCCCCACCCAGCTTCTCAAACGGAAGTTTTAGAGGCTGAAAAAAGCGTCAGAAATGAAGCTTCAGAAAAGAAGCCCCCAAACAAAGCTTCAGAGGCTTTTTTTCTGAAGCTGTGTTTCAGAGGCAGGAAAAAAAGCAAAAAAAAGCAAGGCACAGAGCTCACAACCAAGGAACTTGTTGCTAAAATTCACCTCTGGGAACAGCTGGTTGGGGGTATTCTGGGAGGCTGATCAACATGCCAATCAGCTTTTTTCTTATTTTCCTCCCCAAAAACTAAGATGTGTCTTATATTCCAAAAAATACGGTAATTGTTCTAACTGTCAGGAAATTTCTCCTTAGCTCTAAGTTGCTTCTCTCCTTGATTAGTTTCCACCCATTGCTTCTTGTTCTACCCACAGGTGCTTTGGAGAATAGTTTGAGAATTGACTCCCTCTTCTTTGTGGCAACCCCTGAGATATCGGAACACTGCTATCTTGTCACCCCTAGTCTTGCTTTTCATCAGACTAAACATATCCAGTTCCAGCAACCATTCTTTATATGTTTTATCCTCGAGTCCCCTAATCATCTTTGTTGCTCTTTTCTGCACTCTTTCTAGAGTCTCAACATCTTTTTTACATTGTGGCGACCAAAATTGGATGCAGTATTCCAAGTGTGGCCTTACCGAGGCATTATAAAGTGGTATTAGCACTTCACGTGATCTTGATTGTATCCCTCTATTTATGCAGCCTAGAACTGTGTTGGCTTTTTTGGCAGCTGCAGCACACTGCTGGCTCATATTTAAGTGATTGTCCATTAGGACTCCAATATCCCTCTCACAGTCACCACTATTGAGCAAGGTGTTCTGACCTAGGCTCCCTTAACAAGCAGGAGGCAGGAATTACTGTCAAAACCTCTTTTATTTACACGACTGTGAATTACATTCATTCACAGTCAGCAAAGTTTTTCCAAACAGTTTTTCAAGGGAATATTTCTCAACACACCTTATCTTGTTTGGCACACTGCCACATAACTTGTTTCCAACTGTAGTACAAGACAAAACTTGGAACAAAGTCTCTTAGAGTCACAGAATGAATAAACTGTTTCCTGCAAAAGCCCACTCCCTGTTCGCTCCTCTTTTATTTCCTATGGAAGGGGCCAATCACCTCCAAGGTGTGGCTTTTACTCCCGAGTCGACGCTGCTTTCTGAGTTGTTCTTGTCTTCTGGCAGCTCTGCGCATGCACGCACTGGGAACGGGCTCCAGCTGTGCCTCACTGCTGTCTACTTCCTTCTCTGCCTCCAACACAGAGCCCTCGTCCGAGCTTTCCCCAGCCCCCAGGACTGGCCCAGTTCCTCCCCAACCTCCTCACTGTCTGACTCTTCTGCCAGCTCCGCTAGCCACCGGCAGGCCATAACACAAGGTACCAAATATACCATACCTGTGCATTTTGTTTTGCTTACCTAAATGTAGAACCTTACTTTTTTTATCATTGAATTTCATTTTAGATAGCGCCCAATGTTCAAGTCTGTCAAGATTCTTCTGTATCTTAAACATTGGCTATTCCTGCTAGCTTGGAGTCATCTGCAAATTTGATGAGTTCCCCATTTATCCCCTCATCCAAATCATTGATGAATATGTTGAAGAGTACTGGACCTAAAACGGAGCCTTGGGGTACCTCCCTCCAAGTAGATGCAGTTCTATTGAGGACTACACATTGAGTGCCGTTGGTCAGCCAAATACAAATCCATCTGGTGGTGATGCTGTCTAATCCACATTTTTCTATTTTATCAAGTAGTAGGTTATGGTCTATTTTGTCAAATGCCTTACTGAAGTCCAAGTAAATTATATCGACAGCATTCCTTTGGTCCACTAATTTTGTCACTTTGTCAAATAATGCCATAAGATTAGTCTGGCATGATCTGTTTTTGACAAACACATGTTGGCTTTTGATCATTACTTTGTTTGCTTCTAGGTGTTCGCTGATTCGTTGCTTGATTATTTTTTTCAGAATCTTCCCTGGTATTGAGGTCAGGCTGATGGGTCTCTAGTTTCCTGGATCTATTTTTTTTTCCTTTTTTGTATATGGGAACTACATCAGCTCTTTTCCAGTCCTCTGGTAGTTCCCCGCTGCTCCAGGATCTTTGAAAGATATAGTTCAGTGGTTCTGAGATCACATCTGCCAGTTCCTTCAGAACCTTTGGGTGTAATCCATCTGGCCCTGGTGATTTGAACTTGCCTAGGGTAGACAGGTGCTCACTTACTGTTTTCTTCCCTATTTTAATTTGTGTTCCTAATCTGTTTTTTGTGGTGCTGTTTTTGATAGGTTGGATCGTTGTCTCCCTTTGTGTAAAGACAGATGCAAAAAATGAGTTAAGTAGTTCTGCTTTCTCCCTCTTGCTTGTCGCCTTCTTGCCACTTTCTCCCAGCAATGGACCAATTGTTTCCTTGACTTTTTTCTTGTTTTTAACATATTAGAAGAAGCTTTTTTTGTTATTTTTGTTTTTACTTTTGTCACAAGCCTTTGTTCGTTGTGAGCCTTTGCTTTCCTCACTTCATCTTTGCAGGCTCAGGCTATTTGCTATTCTTCCTTAGTTATGTGCCCCTCTTTCCACTTTTTATACTTGTCCTTTTTGTCATTCAATTTGTCAGAGAGTTCTTTATGCAGCCATGCTGGTTTCTTTTGAGAGCTGTTATTTTTCTTCTTCATTGGTATTGTGCTAGACTGGGCTTTTATAATCTCACTTTTCAAAATTTTCTATGTTACATGCATGATAACCCTATTAATTTTAGATTGCTGGGGACAGAAATGTTCGGTACTAATTAATTCTCTGTTCCCACTGTTCAAATAAATTTGAACATATGCTCCAAGTCCTTTATTGTTTTATATGAAATATATATTTTAAGACTAAGCTTGTTCAGTTTGTCAGCTCTGACCATGTTCCATTCCAGAGTTGGGATAGAACTCCAAAAATTCCCCATTTGCTACTTTTTTATCCATGGGTATCTGTAACAGAACAACTTGTTACAAGGCCTGTAGTGATGTCATTAAGCAATTCCCTCTATGTGATGCTGCTGTAGATGGACTTGCATAGTGAGGTCACTACAGAAGCACATATTATTTCTTTCTTGCCTGCAAAAAACAGACCAGCGAGTATTTTTTAGATTAATTGTTGACTGCAGCCTGCTGTCCTTTTTCTCAAATAGCAAGGAATAATTTCTTCTCCTTTTTCTTAACACACTCTGAATCTTTTTTTAAAAAAATGTTCTGAGAAACAATTATGTCAATTGATTTTGCTGACTATAGTGCAGACACCTGCTTCTGAGACCACTGGGGATTAAAATCTTGTTATATTAATACCAGAAGTTAATCACCAACTTCCATACCGAACCTTTCTAAACCTGGTTCTTTCAGATGTTTTAGGACTCCAACTCTTGTCCTGCTAGTTGGGAATTCTGGGAACTTTAGTCCCAACACACCATAAGCACATCAAATGGTGGAAGTCTGCACGTAGCATATGTGTGGATAATGGCTGTAAAGTAAGACTGCAACAGACTTACCTTGCTGTTTGCAAGCAAGTATTTAGCTAAAACAGTGATAGCAAAGATGAAGAGCCTGTGGAGAAGGGAACTCTTTTTTTTTTTTTTTTGCTGGTAGAAGGCCATAATAAATAATGCATATGAAACACAATTTCCAAATAGTATTTTATTTTATTTTATTTTATTTTATTTTATTTTATTTTATTTTATTTTATTTTATTTTATTATTTTATTTTATTTTATTTTATTTTATTTTATTTTATTTTATTTTATTTTATTTTATTTTATTTTATTTTATTTTATTTTATTTTATTTTATTTTTGCTGCTGCCTTCCAGAGGTCAGATTTGTGTGACTGACACTGCAACTGCTGAGCTGAGATTCACATGGGCAGCTTTCAACCTTTTGGCAAACCAGGATGGTTAGAGATTCAAAAAGTTAAGCTAAAATTATGCTGCTAGAACAAACTGCTTAACCCATGGTGATTTGGCGGGGGGGGGGGGGGGGGGATACTTTGTCATTCCTGTATTCAGAGCTCCTGCAAGCTTTAAATGAAAGACTTGGCTCACACCTGCATTTTATCCTTGGCCTCCTGCTGGTCAGAAACTTGCAGTTTAGGTACACATAATAATAGCTACCTTCTAAGGATGCCATAAAAATGTGTTCTTCCTTCCCAATGATCTTTCAGCACCCCCTGGCTTCTGTTTCTTGCAGCAACCAGGAAAACAGAAAGTCAACGCTTTGAATGCCTTATCTTCTCTTTTCGTGCTGGAATAATCTGTGCACTGCATGAGAATAAACAAAGAGGTGAGGATGCTGCAGCTGAGGATATGAAAGTGGTCTGTTGAGAGCATCCATCAGAATTAGCAGAACTGAGAACTGCTTCAGGAACTTCTCAATTTGTGGAGACTCTACTTATGGTTCATGTAAGGTCTATGATTCCCACTGCCCATATACCTGGTCATTAAAAAAGTTAATTGTTGATGTACGAGTGGGTGTGTTTCTGAGTTTTAATTTGCATTGAGGAGAAGCAGAGAAAAGCAATGGTGAATGATTCATTCAATTCCTATAGAAACTCGTCTCAATCAATGACTCTGTATGGCTTACTGTTCAAAAATATATTACAGTTAAGACACTAAAACTTTTTAAAACAATAAAAATAAAAACATCCAAAATAAATTTACATGGCAGCCAAGATATTTGGCCAGTTAGCAATACAGCCAGGAAATGGGGCCTTTGACATATTAGGCACCCCAGGCTCAAAATAGCCAGTTTCAGGGTCTTACGAAAGGCTAACAAGATTGAAGCCATTCTAATCTTTGAAAGGATGGGCTCTTTCTATACAGCAGGAGCCACTGTAGAAAGAGCCCACCTTCTAGTCACAATTCATCCTGGCCACATGCCCATGTCCATTTCACCTGGGCTTCCCTGGCCCAGCTGACCCACCATGGGCCTTCCTCCATGTTTGGCCCTCCACAGATACTTAACCCAGCTCCAGGCAATCCACCACAGGTCTTCATCCGTGGCTGGTCCACTACTGGTGATATACCATTGTCACTACTACCATGACACTTATCTGATGCTGCCTAATCACTACCGGTTCTCCCAACTATTCAAAATTTACGCAACCGGTTCTCCAGAACTGGTTAGAACCTGCTGAAACTCACCTCTGACTAGAAGTATCCTGGCTAAAAAGGGGGAAAGGGCTCAAAATAAGTTGGTGAGCTTTATGGAGAACCCTGAAGGCTGCATTGCAGGCCAGAAGTTCCCCATTCCTGATGTAAATGATTCTTATTCTTCTCTATGTTAGAAAGAAAAATATTGAATCCTGCTTCCTCTGTAGAAAGTTCCTCTGCCACTAATTACATTGCACATATATTCTGTGCTGATCCTTTTTTCTTCTGTCCATGGATGTCAAACCAAGTCTGTTCTTTTCAAGACACTTCAGAGAGGAGGATTTAGTCCACTCCTGCTATCCCCAAGATCGCATTGTCTTAACCCAATTACAGTAAAAGATATTTAATTAAACCCAATGGAAAATGATAATTCTAAGAGGATTTAGCATTGTATCCTCAAAGCTCTTTATGAAAATTGCCTAATTGATATCAGAAAGAAGCTTAAAAATCATGTGAGAATTTCATCAGAATTGGTGACTAGGTTAACTTTTTCTGACTACAATTTAATATATTTTTTTTCTAATACATTATTAAGAAGCATTTGTATTTGTCACAATTATACCCTGAAATTAAGGGCAGTCTGAAATGTTCCTTGATGGATTCCAGTTGTTGCAGAAGACAAAAGCCATTGCATCAAGCAAAACCTGAGTGGTCCACCAAAGAGGTAACAAGCTATGAAAGAAAAACACAAATAAGTATTTGCCTTGTTTCTCAAGGTAATAAATTAACAAGACCTCTCTCCAGTCATTTCAAAATAGAATATACTGTATAATGCAAAATAGAAGGCAAATGCACCAAGTTCCTATCCTGGGGAAAAAGAAATTGTAATTAACCATGAGCAAGATTGCAGTGTTTTCCAAAATGAGAGATGTGCACCTGTACTTATGGTTCTTATGAAGATATTCCCCATTAGCATAGAGAGACCAAAATACTAAATGATCCCCAAGATACTTTCCAATCTATACCTCCTTTGATTTAATAAAAATGAAGGCTCAGTGAACAATAATAAAAGTTATAGCTTTGTAACAAATCACGATGAGATTCATAAGAACATATGACGACAAAAGTAGTCATTCTAAAATCAGCCATCTTAACTTTTCTTGAATATTCCAATGAGTTGGAAGATTGTTTTGCAGCACTGTATAAAAGCATGGCTTTGTGATTTTAATGAATAAGGGATAATAAATTAAATGGAGTTGATCGAATCATAGACAACTTTTATATTCCGCATTAAGCTACTATTTTCCAAAAGCACTAAGGAAAAAAAAATCAAATCGGTGTCTCCATGATTGGAAACATTCTTAATTTTGTATATTGCTTACCATAAGACCAAATGAAATGATCCATATCCATAATTCTTTTCCTCCATACTTTTGAAAAGACATATTAAAAATTAAATATAAATGTGACTTCCTGACAGTTAGAACAATTAATAAGTGGAACAACTTGCCTGCAGAAGTTGTGAATGCCCCAACACTGGAAATTTTTAAGAAAATGTTGGATAACCATTTGTCTGTAGGGTTTCCTACCTGGGCAGGGGGTTGGACTAGAAGACTTCAAAGATCCCTTCCAACTCTGTTATTCTATTCTATTCTATTTTACGGGTCAGTGCGATGGCTCAGCAGTTAAGATGCTGATCTTATGACAGCCTGGATTTGAGACCCAAGTGCCATGTGATAAATAGGTACCAGCTGGGGGAAAGGTTACTGCTTTCTGTACTTTCATGCTGGCCACATCAGGGGTGAGTTCCACTTACCTTTATTACTGGTTCGCAATGGGAGTGCGCACCCATGCGCAGAAGCTTCTGCACAGGTACAGATTGTCAGTGATGACATCGGGGCAGGTGGGTGGAGCCTCCTGCCACCATTACTACCAGTTCACAAGAACCAGACCGAACCGGGAGCAACCCACCACTGGGCCCCATGATGATGGAAGTGTCTCTCAGACAACACAAGCTTCCTCGGCTGAGAATCAGAGATGAGCATTGCCCTCTTGAGTCAGTCACACCTGGGCAGGGAAATTTTAATCTTTCTTATTTTGTTACAGCAATTATAAGAAAAATAACCTCTTATTCTATGGTTACTTCATTGTTTACATTTTTTCTATAATCTATTATTTTTATTCTAATCCCCCAAATAATATATCATAACTTAATTTTTTCTGTTTCCAGCAAAAAAAATCAATAAGGGGTTTCCAATCATCATTACATTTAGGCAATCCCCTATCTCTAATTAAGCAGTCAATTTGGCCACCTCAGCAAGTTCCATTGTTTTCACACTCCAGATTTCTGCATCTTTGTTTTTGCTCTTTTCCTCCTTCCTTCTTCTTTTGTCATTCTGAATATTAGTTATTGTTAGTTTTACATTAAAATTTTTAATATTTTATTTTTAAAAAATTACTATAAATGTAAATGTGAGGCACGTACACCTCAGATTCAAAATCAGTCACAATCTATGAAGTTACCCTCACACACATTAAACAAGTCCATTTTATTTTATTTTATTTTTTAATTTAATTTTATTATTTTAGACGTTATCATATTATCCATTTCAATTCTGTCCTTTGGGTTATCACTTTCATTTCTGTACAAATCTCCCAAATAATTTCATTACATTTTCATTACATTATTGAGCTGTGGTGGCTCAGTTGCTAAAATGCAGAGTTGCAGGCTAATTCTGCCAACTGCTGACTGCTTAGCAGTTTGGCAGTTCTATTCTCACCAGTTCAAAGTTAACTCAGCCTTCCATCTTTCCAAGGGCAGTAAAATGAGGATCCAGATTGTTGGGGGCAATATGCTGACTCCGTAAACTGCTTGGAGAGGGCTGTAGAGCACTGTGAAGCGGTATATAAGTCTGAGTGCTATTGCTATTTACTTTTAATTTCATTCACTATGCGGAGGGCCCTTGTGTAGTTCCCTGTACCTAATTCCAAAGCAATCTTTTTTTCTCATCAAAATCAGCCTGTATATTCTCAGCATCTTTTAATCTTTATCATTTGTTGTTCTTTGACTGCATTCATTGCATCCTTTCTTTCTTTCTCTCTTTCTAAAACTTCGTAGCACTATATTTCTCTTATCTTCATTATGCTCACAAATACAAAGAGAATACTTCAACCCACAACATACATTGCCCTTGTTCATTGTTTCAATGGATTTTTCTTTTTTCCTACTACCCTCAACTATTATTTGTTTTATTTAGAATCTGGTAGGAACTGCATGCTGTCTTTCTCCTTTGGGTAAGCATCTGTTTGAAAAGAATGCATGCCAATAGAGATTTTTATGAAAATTCATTTTTTATCATTGAATATTTATGATTAGGGACCTGGTGTCTCAGCTTCTTTTTGTCCTCCATAATGAGCAGATATGAAGAGCCCAGTAAATACCTTGTTAAAATTGGCTTTTCATGATCCTTGACAATTTACCTGGGCTAAGAATGAGAGATTAGGTAGGAATCTCTAAATAATGCATGAGCCCAAATATTAGAGAAAGCAAATATTATTTGCCTGTCATTTCCATTGTTTTCATACACATCTTATAATATTGTTGTGGTATGACTTTGTCAGGATAATTTCTGTTTAGGAGCGAATTTTTTCTCTCCTTATCTATAATTTGGTTGTATGCTTAGCATTACTTCCTACATTATACAACTATATTGTAGTTTGTTTAAGATTTCATATCCATATTTTGGATCTGGTGACTTCCATTGGTGGGCTCATACCCATTCTTTGGCAAACAAAATTCTGACTTTTAGTACCTAGTCATAATATCTAAACCATCTTAAAACATTAAAACATATTGTTCTTGTCTGCCGGTAGTCAAATTTTGATCGGATCGGTAACCAGTGGAAGAATGGGTATACTTTTCTCCCAGTACTTTTTACTTTAGTTAAACATCTCCTCTCCAATACTGTTTAAGTTATATACAGGGCAAAACATTGATTTCCTATATTACAGCGGCTTTTAACCAAATAAAGTATCATTGATGGATTTCCCATTCAGTTCAGTTTGATCATGAGATGCTCAGCCATCGTGCTAACTGGGTATACAGGAAGTTGTAGTCCCAATCCATATGCATCAGGCTAGGGAAAACTGATCTTAGTCAATACTGTATTTAAACATATGAGGGTATCAGTTTTCTTCTGTTTATAAGGGCTTCGCGTGGTCAATAGGTCTTGTGATGTGAGGTCCCATCAGGTGAGGGTTTTGTGATGGGTCTGACAGCCAGAAACAACAGCCAGAATTCTCCAACCTCTAGGAATAGCAATAGCCCACAAACCCACAGCCACACTCTGCCAGGAATTATCCAGAACCAAAGACAAGATACAGAAGGATGAAAGAAACAATGTAATTTACAAAATCAACTGTAACAATTGCAACTGTATACTGAATCTCCACACATCCACTTACTCCCCCACTGGCAGCAGTCACTTACCTGCCTCCAGGCCTGGGGCATTCAACTTCCTGCCAGCTTTCCTAATTATTTTGGTTGCTGGAAGCTGGCAGAAAGTTGCTTTGCCTAATACGGTGGGTTTTGGTTAATAACAACAACCAGGAATGCAGAGATTGCCATCAATAGGCAATGGAGTCGCATTTTACAAGCACATTGCTTAGTGAATAAAGTTCACCAATTTTGCTTGTAATGGGCTTAGCTTAAGCCTGTAGCTACATATATAATCTATGAATGGTAGATACATGTTCCTTATTTGAGCGCTCAGACTAAAAATATAGAGTGCTTATTTTATGTCACAGCCTCATACCATAAGGTCCACGGCTCTTGTACAGGTAGTCCTCAACTTACAAGAGTTTGTTTAGTGACTGTTCAAAGTTACAACAGCACTGAAAAAAGTGATTTATGACCATTTTTCACAATTACGACTTTTCCAGCATCCCCATGATCATGTGATCAAAACTCAGGTGCTAAGTGGTTCGTATTTATGACCGTTATTGTGCCCCAGGTCATGTGATTACATTTTGCAACCTTCTGACAAGCAAAGACAATGGGGAAGTCAGATTCACTTAACAACCTGGTTACTAACTTATCAACTGCAGTGATTAACAGCTGGGGCAAGAAAGGTCATAAAATGGGCAAAATTCACTTAACAAATGTCTCACTTAACAACAGAAATTTTAGGCTCAATTGTGGTTGTAAGTTGAGGACTACTTGTACTTCAAAGTGGGGACTATTTCAGCATAATGTATATTCTTGTGGTTTTGCACATTATGTGACCACCAGGAGGCAGTGCAGAAGCAATTTCATCTTTATTTTGAATCATGTCTAATCTATGTTATCTAGCAGCTATTTTTACCCCCACTGTCCCTTAAATACTGTCAAGTGTTTAAACATGTATGTGCAGTGTATTGTGGCTTTGTTCTTTTAAACATCCTACTTTGCTTGCATTTTAGGTTCATCCGTTCTGCTTCTAACATGGGTGGTGGTTGTTTTTCCCCTCTTCTATTGTTCTCAATATCACTGCCAAAACATAGCATTTAAAAATAAACCTTCAGTTTTCTAACAACTGAAATGAACCAGCAGATGGCTCCCTATCCATTACAATGAATAAAAATGCACACACAATTTCTTTCCAATCTCATATGCTTCTTTTAACAGAATCTTTAACAGAATTATTAGAAATGACTTATTTTCTTCTTGACAGTTTAAGACGTAAATCAGGATAGAATGTAACAGCAACATTCTTCCTATCAAGAAACATTCATACAAGTGAGGTAAGAGGGAAACAGTTGTTGTAGCAGATTCTTACAAAAATTACCAGTTGATTTATACTGTACATCTCTTCCATAATTATATATTGCTTAGTTTTGGTTTAGCAGTTGCCTGCAAATCATGGTATATGGTTTCACATATTTATTTACTTTAGTGTTTTTATTTTCATTTATACAGTTTAGAGACAACTGGGCAGCTTACAATTTTAAAAGCAGGCAAACATTGACAATAAGAAGATAGATCTTGCATCTCTGCAAGAACATAAATGCTTAATGAAGAATTCTGCTGAGGCTTGGCACCTGTCTTCTCACAGGACCCATAACCAGGTTTCCAATCAATTTCATAATATCATCAGGATGGAAGCCAAATGTATTTTTTGGATAGATCCTTTTCGGTAGGCAAGCACCCTGAGAGAGCAGATATACTTCTTATTTTTTCCAGGGAATAGCATGGCTTACTTTAATGGACCTATAGCATAATTGTTGTACCAAATCTGAAGGGATTTGCAGAAATTGTTAGAAATGCATTACCCTTCAAATGGCCAGACCCTATGCAATAACAAGTTTTATAGATGGTTCCCAATGTAGCTTGTGGGATGCCCATTGCTGCCTGTGCCGCCATATTCAAACCCAGCTGTAACTTTGGAGTGGTCTTCAAGGGCAGTTCCATGTAGAGTGCATTGCAATAGTCCATGAGGTTATTATGTCATAAGTAACTATTGGGCCTCCATATCCAGGAACAGGCAGGCTAGATATATCTGTACAAGAATCCTCTTGGCCACAGCTACCACCTGCTCTTCAAATGTAAGCTCTGCATCCAATAATTTGTTGCGAGAATGGAACCATTTGTGGTTTATTCAACAAAACCATGATGAAACAAACTATGGCATAGCCCAATGTGCAAACTGGCCACAGCCTAAAATAAAGTCTAAATCAGGTGGAAAATTTTGCACACTGATGGCTGAAACTCATTCAGTATAATACTCCAATACACACACACACATTTACACATTAAACAGAAGAGAAATAGTCTGCATGTAATTGGAATGCCTCATATCATGAGGCGACTTACATCATTGAATGTATACACTGAATATTATCCATTCATATTTTCCTCTATATAGAAATAAACACTTTAAAATAGCAATCAATGAAGGCTAAATAACAATCTTTTTCTTCGACATAGCCATGTCAGAGTAATACCCTACTTTAATATAAATGATTAATTAAATCCTACTGTTTCCCCTGTGCCTTCCGATTTTGCCCATGCCAGGTATTGCCCAAAGGCTTAGAAGAGACATGACACAGAAGGAAATGGGAGTTAGGAAGAAGAAAGAAAAAAATGGCCAATCATTTTGTTCTTTGTAAATGTTAAGCCTATAGAATACATCTTGATCCAGTCTTCCCAATTACTATTACAACAGGGGGGAAATCTTATAACCCTGTATATAGTTTCTACCAAAACTTGCTGAGCAACTTATTTTAAAAAAATAATAATAATCCCAGCTGTTCCATATTCCGTTCCAGTCCGGCTTCCGGCCTGGGTACAGCATGGAAACGGCATTGGTCGCATTGGTTGATGATCTCTGGAGGGCTCGGGACAGGGGTTGTTCCTCTGTCCTGGTCCTATTAGATCTCTCAGCGGCTTTTGATACCATCGACCATGGTATCATGCTGCGACAGCTGGAGGGGTTGGGAGTGGGAGGCACCGTTTTACGGTGGTTCTCCTCTTATCTCTCCGACCGGTCGCAGTCCGTGTTGGCAGGGGGGCAGAGGTCGACCCCGAGGCACCTTGTTTGTGGGGTGCCGCAAGGGTCGGTCCTCTCGCCTCTCCTGTTCAACATTTATGTGAAGCCGCTGGGCGAGATCATCCGTGGATTTGGGGTGCGATGCCATCTGTACGCTGATCTCAGCTGTACATCTCCACCCCAGACCACCCCAACGATGCCCTTGAAGTGATGTCCCGGTGCCTGGAGGCCATGCGGGTCTGGATGGGGAGGAACAGGCTTCGACTCAACCCTTCCAAGACCGAGTGGCTGTGGATGCCGGCGTCCCGATATAGCCAGCTGGTGCCAACTCTGACTATTGGGGGCGAGTCAGTGGCCCCCACGGAGAGGGCTCGCAACTTGGGCGTCCTCCTGGATGCACGGCTGTCTTTAGAAGAACATATGACGGCCGTGGCCAGGGGGGCTTTTTATCAGGTTCGCCTGATACGCCAGTTGCGTCCCTTTCTGGATCGGGACTCCCTATGCACGGTCACTCATGCCCTCGTCACCTCTCGCCTGGACTACTGCAATGCTCTCTACATGGGGCTCCCCTTGAGGAGCACTCGGAAGCTCCAGCTGGTCCAGAATGCGACCGCGCGGGTGATTATGGGAGCGACTTGGCGCTCCCATGTGACACCTTGCCTGCGCGAGCTGCACTGGCTCCCGGTGGTCTTCCGGGTGTGCTTCAAGGTATTGGTTCTCACCTTTAAAGCGCTCCATGGCTTAGGGCCCGGTTATCTGCGAGACCACCTTCTGCCACCTCCCACCGGCCAATTCAGTCCCACAGAGAGGGCCTCCTTAGGGTGCCGTCGGTCAAGCAATGCCGACCGGCAGCCCCCAGGGGGAGGGCCTTCTCTGTGGGGGCACCCGCCCTCTGGAACGAGCTCCCCCCAGGAATACGACTAATCCCAGACCTCCGTACCTTCCGTCGGGCTTTGAAGACCTTCCTATTCCAGCAAGCTGGCCTGGCTTAAAATTTTTTAAAGGGTTTTTAAGGGTAATGGGTTTTAATATTTCGGGAAGCCAATTGGATTTAATTTTGTTTTAAATTATTTTAAATTTTGTATTGTATGTATTTTAATTTGGCTGTGCACCACCCTGAGTCCTTCGGGAGAAGGGCGGTATACAAATTTAATAAATAATAATAATAATAATAATAATAATAATAATAATAATAATAATAATAATAATAATAATAATTTCTTGTTTGTTGGGGGTGTGGGTGGGGGGAAAGGCCTATTTAAAAAATGCATGTCCAAAGCCAAATCTTACATGTAGCAGATTGTTGCATGCCACACACACTAACAACTGGCAGATGCCCACTTTTGCCATATCCTTTATGGTCTCATTTCTTAAAATAACCAGGAAAGTAAAGAGCCATGCTTCTCTCCATCCAGCAGAAACTTTTCTTTTTCTCCCAGTTGTACCACCAGCAATTCTGCTTTTGAGAAAACTGCTGAAAAGAATGTGTACAAGAGAGAGAGGTGTGGAAAATGGTAATCTTTCATGCATGTTTTGACTTGAGTAGTTTACAATCAGAATTCGGGTCTCTGACCTTTAGCCACAAGGACCTAAAGTGTAGAAACTCCAGGGGGGAAAAAGCCGAACAGTGCTCCTAAAACATCACCTTGTAGTTTGCCTTGTGATTTGCTTTCCAAAGGTTTTCCTTAGCAAGGGTTTGTTAATAGATTTCAAGCTAAAAGGCAAGTGTGCAGGGCATATAATTCCATTAGTATTTGCCATGCCATTTAGTTCCAGAGAGAAGAAAAGCAGTTAATTGAGCTTTACATTTCCACTTGGCACAGGTTAATATATCTGTTTCCACTTTAACTGCTAAATAAGCACTTTGGTGCCTTGGGAGAGCACTGCAATTAAATCCTTGCACTGGATATTCCTTTGTATTAGTGAAAAGAGCGTCTATGAGGTATGTGAGGGTTTGAAATTGGAGAGAGTAGAATAAGCTGCATGGTGCCACACTTAGTCAACTATAAGACTATTAGATCTGGATTACAAACATCTGGACCAGAGGTGGGCTTCAGCAAGTTCTGACCAGTTCTGGAGAATCAGTAGTGGAAATTTTGAGTAGTTCAGAGAACCGGTAAATACCACCTCTGACTGGCCTCGCCCCCATCTATTCTCTGCCTCCTGAGTCCCAGCTGATTGGGAGGAAATGGGGATTTTGCAGTAACCTTCCCCTGCATTGGGGTGGGAATTGAGATTTTACAGTATCCTTCCCCTGCCACTCCCACAAAACCATACCACACCCACAAAGCCATGCCCACAGAACTGGTAGTAAAAAAAATTGAAACCCAACACTGATCTGGACCACCATAAGATGGTAACCTAGATATACAGAATGCTACCATCTTGAGCTTATCTGTGTTTTTGCAGCCCAGCTTTTTTAACATGAAAGAAAAAACAGGACCTGTCATTAGACAACAGAATTCAGTTGTGCCTTATGGTATGTGCTTCTACTAAACATTCAGCCTTGCCTCCTAGCTTAGTAGATTTCATGCTCCAAAGCTTTGCAGGTCATGAGTCCCAATGGCCAATTGAATTGGGGAGGGCCATATACTGCTATGTCTCACACACTTCCTAATACTTCGTAGTAAAGACTACGTAGTAAAGACTCTGACTGTTCGTTGTTACAGCAATTCATATTGATTTTTAATTTTTTTTTTATTGGTCCCACCTAATGAAGTGGGGAAAGGAGAATTTCTATCCTTTTTCCCTTTAGAAATGAATTTATTTTGTCATGGTGATGATTAGGGGTAGTTTGAAAATATCAGCCTTGGAAGCAATGAGGCCTTCAGCTCATTAGGAAACTGGGAGCCAGGAGAACAGCCTTCTTGTCCCTCCCCCTTCCCCCCCCCCTTGAATGCTGCTTCATTTGAAGGTGGAAAGTTTTTTAAATTGCCATTTGTCTTCATGACACAGCAGAGAAGAGCTCAGTGGTTCTATGCATACGTTTCACTTCCATTGGCCTTTGCCCTCTGTTGGCCTTCGACCTGGGTATTTCATCAAGCTTGAAGGATCTGTAGAGAGCTGAACAGGTTACTGCACAACTGTGTTAGGAGCCCCATTTGTAAAGTTTTCTGCCCATATGCCTGGTTTTCCCTCTATCTTCTTCTACCCCATTCCTATAACCTGCCCCATTGCAAAGATTCTGGTCCTCTTCATAAATTAAAGTGAAGAACTAGCATAGATAACAGCATCATCTTTATTCTTCCTTTGTTACTCAAGCCTTAGCCTCCACTTTTTTCTTTTCAGTCACTTACTTAGTTCCCTGATCTTTACACTGTAATTAAAGCTCCCAGATCTGAGTGTCAGACTATTATATCATTGTTGCCCTCTAGTAGCGTTCCCCATTTTTACAGTCTAGAAATGGCAGTCTTACTGTCATCTGTTAAACTCTACAGGACACAGTGACCTTATCGTTCGCATATGGGCCATTTTGTAAGATGGAGGGTTTCATTTTTATTTTATTTAAATTTATTTATTAAATGTATTTTGCCGCCTACTCACACATGGTGACTCAAGGCAGCTTACAAGGATATAAAAACATCATATAAATGAAATAAAAATAATAAAAAGAAAAAGAAAATAATAACCCCTCACTCTCCCACCCCGGTGACAACACACATTCATATTAGCCATTTAATGGGCTCCATCTTCCTCAGGCCCACTGTCAGAATCACATCTTCAGGGCCTTCTGAAAAAGTGTTAGAATAGGGCCCAGTTTAATCTCGGGAGGTGGGGGGGATGATGTTCCAGAGAGAGGGAGCCACTGCGGAAAAGGCCATTCTTCTGGGTCCCATCAGATGAATCTCCTTAGGGGATGGGACCCGCAACATTCATTGCATCTCCACTCTAGTGGGTCAGGTAGATGTGACCGGCAAGAGACAGTCCCTCAAATAACCTGCATGTTCATGCGCACGTGCACCTTTCAGCTTGGGCATGCACAAGTGTGCAGTTTGGGCACTCTATGTCTAAAAGGTTCGCCATCAGTGTCCCAGGGCATAAAACAGTGTTGTGGAATTAGTTGTTTTAGGACAATGATAGCATGGGGGTGGGGGGAACTGTCTTTGTGTCTGGTTATTTTGGCGTGCAATGCCCTATAGAGTCATCTTGAGGGAAGAAGTTGAATACACACACACAACTTTGTACATAGATTTAAAAAATACATAGTATACATACTCATTGTTGGAAAAGTTCCAACGGTTGTACTGTTGGTCAAAAAAGTGACAATAATTGTGTCACATCTTGACATTTTGACCCCCTCCATAAATGCCATTAGAATTAACTAACAATTATTTTTCATTTCTTCCATAACCATTGTGAGAAATTCAAAGTTAATCATGAAATTATTCTCTTTATTATCTGTCAAGCAGAAATTTGTCAGATTTGTAAGCCAGTCTTCATGGATGCAACCCTTAACTTGCAGTTTTCAGGAAATGAGGGGCAATGAAGGGGCTGGGATAGACTTGGAAAGAATATTCATGCCTTTGCTCCAGCAATTGGATAGGTTCAGATCACATGCTAAGGCATCATGCCGTTTCTTTGGATTTTGTGTCAATGAATTTAGTAATATCAGTTAATTGTGACATATTCAACAAGCCATAGTTATGCAAATAATGGCTTAATGGAATGCATGAAACTAGTACAAAACAAAACGTGATTTAATATTGATTTAATGTTAATATTGCAAGTATATAAATACCATGTTTGTTTTTTTTAAAAAAAAGCCCACATTCAACAAGACTTTCTGCCTGGAAATACAAATTGAAATGTAACTTTCCATGTAACTTTACATAGATCAGGGGCGTCAAACTCGTCACAGCAGCATCATGTGACATATCGGGACTTTTTTCCCCTTCGCTAAACCGGGTGTGGGTGTGGCCAGCACATGACGCATCTGGCCCACGGGCTGCAAGTTTGACAGCCCTGCTATAGATGGAGAGAAAGGAATCAGAGACATCTGCAAAGGAGGAGGAACAAAGGAGTGGGAACAAAAGACGAAGTAGCATTGCATCATCATGAAACAAGCTTTTTATACATGCATTATAAGATTGTTTGAATGAATCGAAGGGGTGAAGCTTATATTCTGACGATGCAATGTTGCATTTGTCATTTTGACAAAAACAACAGATTCTGCAGGTACATCCTGTGGCATGTGTCTCCATTTCAGTAGCAACAATAAGCACCTACTGTACTATTCATCAATCAATCCTAAAAGTAACCTCTCTTATTTGTAAATTAATAGATTTATTAATGAAAAATGTTTGCACCTTTTCCCCCCATCTAGATAGCTACTTTAAACAGAAATAAGTGATATTTTTGCTGCAGCTTTGGATATATACATGCTTTTATAGGGTCTTCTTCTGTGACTACAAAAACCCACAAGTGATTCATCAAAGAAGGACACCAGTGGTATATTTGGCGGAGGGGTATCCCATAAGCATAGTAGATCTAGCCCTAATCTTGTTATTGTCAAGCAACCTCCATCTGTAATTAGTGATAATAATTTGATTTAATTAAGTTGTTAACTAAGCATCAGTATGATTCTGGGAATAGAAGTTAAATCTTTGTGGGCCAGATTTCAGACCAGCTCACTCACGGTGCTAAGTTATAATGTGAGTTTGTTGTTGATATATCCATTATGGTGTAATGTTATGTGTGAACCAGGCAACTATGCATGGGACAGTTCCACCACCATCCCACCTTGTCTTGTGGCTGTGGCACCACGAGCAACCAGATGGAATGGGCAGCTGGGCGGCTGCGCAGGTTCTTGAGTAGGGTCTATTTTGGGGGTAGGGCTTATATTACGCACATGCATAAAAACATGCTAAGGGTTATTTTTGGGATAGATCTTATTTTCAGGGAAACAAGGTATGTTTGGTTCAAAGAAACTATGATTTTAAAAATCCTGACTTAGTGTTATGTATGAACCAGTTCCCTGTCACTCAGCCTAGTCCAGCAAGATCCATATCATTGCATCCAAACTGCAATGATGCCTTCTCAGTCTATCACAGATACCCATGCCTTCACTAGTATAGAGCTGTTGTGAGAACAGAAATATCTAATACTCTACCACTGACCTTTTCTAGATTACCTTGAAGTTCTTGAAAGAAGGGTTGGGTTATTGTTATCTGATAAACAAATATTTTTGAGCAGTCTGTAAAAAAACTAAGAAATAGTAAGAAAAAAACACCCTTCCCTCTGGTTTTTGGTTGTCTTCTGTGAAGCTATTTCTTGGTTTACATAAACTCTGTTTCCTTTATTTTTCCTTTCCTTTATTTAATGTTATAAATTATTAACCGTACACTCCTTGACAAAAGTTAAAAGCTAGCCTATTTGCAATGAATTCTAAAGGTGGTAATGTATCTTCCTTGCATGTATGTATGTATGTATGTATGTATTTATGTATGTATGTGTGTATGTGTGTATCTTTGTGTGGGGTGTGTGTGTGTGTGTAAATCCATGCAAACTAGGCATGATAATGGTCCGGACAGTAGAGATTCTTAGGAAGTGGCTCCTATGAATTCTGGTTGGGATAATCATGCTGAAGTAAAAGACTTCCTTCATAATTTCTTTAATTATGGTCCAACTAATCACACTTAAGAAGCCCAGAGAGACCTGTCTTATTGCTGTGGATTAAGGCTACAGGGGGTCAGCTCCTATTTGGGATTTATTTCTTTGTTTTCCAATAATTCACTTCAAGTTGAATTCTAAGAACAAAACCCAAAGCTGGAGAGCAGATGGTGAGGTTCAAATTCTGCTTCTGTACCTTGTAAAGGATCATTAGAGAGTATGTGTGTATAACTGAAATATGACTGGAACAAAAGCTTAAGACAACTCAGTAATTGGAATTTCTCTATAAATTAACACTATCAGTTTCAAAACAATGGGAAAAGTTCACATTTTCTTTCAATTAGATAAAAATGTTAGCTCGACTGCTAACTTTTCCCTTTATTTACAAACCTAGATAAATAAAATATACAGAGGTTTGTTGATTGTGTTTGATTTCATCTTTAGTATCTCTGCTACTTTCCTCATTTGTTTGCCTGTTATTTAGGGGACTGTGAATCATGAAAGCTGTCACCATTATCAGTATCTTGTAAGAAAATACTTACTTCCATAAACAGCAGTCCTGAAGATGAATTTTATAATGACTCTTGAATGCAGTGGATAGGATTTAAGCAGGGCATAAAAACTAAGCTTCCTTATCAAATAGATGAAGTCTGTTTCATTTATCTAGGATGACACAAGACAGTAGCTACTTTCATAAAGCTTTGCAACAAAGGAATTAAAATATTAATGATGAAGTCAACCCTGTAGAAATCAATTGCTTCTGGCTTCTCATATTTGCATATATTGTATTTCTCATTGCTGATACATGTCTCTCTGCCCATTGGTCACAATGGCGTGCCCTTAAGATTCATTCTTTTCAAGGTATGAATAAAATCTAATCTAATACAAAGCACCATCAATTAACTTAATTTTTTAAAAAGTCACAGATGCAGATTTGCCTATAGCCATGGCTTGCCTAAGACATGAATCTAAAATTCAAAGGGATACAGATGTTTATGGTTCAACTCAGTGGTGAAATATAAAATTTGTTACTACCGGTTCTGTGAGGGAGGATTGGTGGTGGTGGGGTAATGTGACCGGGTGGGCGTGGCCAACTTTTTTTTTTTTACTTTTAAAAGCATTTTTTCTACAATCTTAAGAGGTTGCTTTTAAAAGCCTCTGACAATCCCAGCTGAGCCGCACGATCATCAAAGGCTTTTTTTTTTACTTTTAAAAGCATTTTTTCAGCCGAAGAGATTGTAGAAAAAATGCTTTTAAAAGTAAAAAAAAAAAGCCTCTGATGATTGCACAGCTCAGCTGGGCATGACGGGGGCAGGGATTTTTGCTACTGAAGCACCCGCCACCATCGCTACCGGATCAGGCAATCCGGTCCGAACCAGGAGCATTTCACCGCTAGTTCAACTGCACTTGGAATATCGAGTCAAGAAGATACCATAGAGTTAAAAAGGTATAGAAATCAGCACTCAATTTTATTAGGAAGCTAGGGCAGCTCCTCTACATAGAAAAGTATGGGACCATAGGACTTAAAATAAAGGAAGGCACAGTAGAGATAGATTTCTGTGAGAAAACAGTCACCTCTATTCAGGTATTCTGAAATTTTAGATATATTTATTTCATTTATCTGCCATGGGACATAGCCATAATAGGTTACAGAATAATCTACATATTCTTATTTTATACCACCTAGAATTGTTGGGAGTTGGAAAGCATATAAATATAATAAATAATATAATTTAATGAATAAAAGTAGTACCCAAATGTGTAAACAATAGGACACTGCAAATTGTATAAAATCAATAAACAAAACCTTTGATCACCTATAATGATTCATGATGATGGAAAAGAACTATATCTGTGTGTGTGTGTGTGTGTGTGTTTGTTTGTTTGTTTTCTCTATCACAGAATTGGTCTTACATAGTTACTTTCAAATAATGGAATTATCTTTGCATCTGAGCATTTTTCTACTCCACACAGAAATCCAGATCTCCTATATGCCTTGCAGATTGACTTTCTAAAGTCTAAAGTTCTAAATCAAAGCCATTCTACCCACACAATATGGTTTGTTTCTCTGCTTCTGAGATACAATATTTCACATGTTCATCATAATTAGAAGCTGATGTTTATCATTCCATCAGCCAACACATTCAGTTTTAAAGTGATTATGCAAACTATAACAATTGCTGATAACAGCATTAGCACTTAGACTTATATACCACTTCACAGTGCTTTACAGCCCTCTCTAATAATATGCCATCAATATTCATTTCTAAAATGAAAGTTCCTTCCACATATAACCTACAAAACTTTGATAAATAGGACTGAGGAAAATGAAGGGAAGATTAAACAGAAAGTGGTAGCAAAAAATTAATAATAATAACTTTGGCATAGGAAAGATCAATGGCATGAAGACTTGAGCCCAAACTGAAGAATTTTCCAACAGGGATTTAGGGTGATGGCATAGTCATTTAAATTTGAGAATACCTCTTCAATGTTGCTAGGTTTCTTATGAGGCAAGCTAAGAAAGTTTCTGGGTAAAACAAGGGCCATTTTATTTATGATTTTGCTTAATTCATTGCCAAACATGCTCACTTTAATTATATTTATAAATGTATTATGTTATTATTATAGTTTTATTTTATTATAATATAAATTTATATTTTATTGGGGGCGCGAGGGCTCAGTGGTTAAGGCATTGAGCTTATCAGCTGGAAAGTGAAAGGCCAGGTTTGAGACTCAAGCAGCTTGCAATGGGGTGAGTTCCCATTCTTGCCCTAGCTCCTGCCCACCTAGCAGTTTGAAAGCATCCAGGTGTGAGTGGATAAATAGGTACTGTTTCATCAGGAAAGGTTACTGCATTCTACACTTTCATGCTGGCCACCTGATGATGGAAATGTCTCTCAGACAGGTTCCGCTGGCTGTGAATCGAGGTGAATACTGCCCTCTTGAGTCGGACATGACTGGACAGGGGAAACCTTTAAATCAGGGGACTCCAACCTTGGCAAAGCTGGCTATGGAATTCTGGGAGTTGAAGTCCACAAGTCTTAAAGTTGCCAAGGTTGGAGACCCCTGCTTTAAACCTTTTAATATATGTTATTATAATATGAAAATATGAAATAATTATAATTTGTTCACATAGTTTATTAAATTGTATTGGTAGCCTAAAATTATTGATATTCTTTATAAACTTTCATTTTTCAAACATGATGAGCATTTATGGTGAGATGCTTTAACTCCACTTCTGAAAATTGATTGATTTGATTAAGTATCAAGTCAGGGTTAACACCTAGTGCCCACATAGATAGATTTTCTCCATAATGATCTGTCCCTGGGTTGTTCTTCAGATCATCCAGTGGTCCACTTCTGAAAAGCTGTTGATAATAAACTAAACCACACTAAACATTTGTCTTGTTCACCCTTATCTGCTTGTTAATTTGTCTCTGAATGAATAGTTCCTATACCGTACATTTTACTCTGCTAGAAATCACTTTAAACTTTTCATGTGCACATGAAAATAGCACAATCAGGAATAAGCAAATGCTTTTGTCACCTATTTCTCCCCCACATTAAATTTCCCAGCTAGAAGTAAAGCCAAAAGATAAACCTGCATGCAGGTCCAATAAAAGCAAGAACAAAATGAAATTCCTATAAACCAGGTTTCATTGTTGATGTATTAATTTGTTGACTTTCATGTCATTGTTTCAGGAATGTCTTATGCAAACTATTATATAAAACTGACTTGATCTGCACCATGTAGGCCAATATGAGGATCATAAAGTACCTGCCCAGATATCTTGGTTTTCTGAGGTTTTGCCTCAAAAATATAATAAAATGTATATTAAAATATATTTTGAGAGAAAAACACTGTTCACATATGTGAGCAGACTTAGGGAATAATACAAATGAAAATGTCATAGAATGAAAATTGAGCATTCTGCCTATCCCTAGGTACCAGTAGGGGATTTGGTATAGCTACCTTAGAACTTTGTGTTTTGATACTGTTTTATTAATATGATTTTATGCTGCATTTATTAGCTTTTTTGTTGTCGCTCCTGATTTTTCTTTGTCTGCTATTCTCCTTTCGACTTTATATTGCCTGTACACAATTTTTAAAATTTGGGGGGGAAACTCACTTTTTATAATATGTTTTATCATTCAAAATGGATAACATTATCAGTCCTGGTAAGGAGTAGGATTTTAGAATTAGAATTGCATCCACTCCTTACTAGCACTGATGTTACCTAGTTTGGGTGACGAAATGTCTGAAGAAAACAACCAAGCTCAGAGAGCACCAAGGACCCCTCATAATATGTTTAAAATGATTATATATAATTCAGATAAATTATTGAGTGTTATAAAAGTGTAATGAATCAATACTGTTGAAAAGGTCCTCTCCCTGATGATCATCCATCCACTTGCAATGGACAAGATACCAGGTGAAGGTACTTCAAAAGATAGCTTAAAATTAGGCCTTTTCATGTGCATTGCAGTACTATCATCAAGCATATTTCAGTGTCTATACTGAAGAAAAGCATATCTGGGTTGAACTGTGGACTTCTTAGTACTCTCTGAGCTTGGCTGTTTGTTTGCAGACATTTCATTACCCAACTAGGCAACCATCTGTGTGAATGCCTCAGCTATATGTTTTTAATTGTTTCCCAGCTAAAACTTTAGAGAAAAAAAGTCATTCAGATAATGAGTAAAATCATTATATCTTGAAGTTACACTATTTTAAGCTTATTGCCAGCATTCAAGTATAATGGAAATTAAGATACAGTAACACTTGCACTATCCCATCCCCTTCCAATACTTAAGGGCAACAAAATGATTTGTTTTTGATTATTTGATCAATTTAATTTTTTTAGTTAGGTTGAAAGTATGGCCGATTCCTCAGATTTTCAGCCTCATGTGTCCCTGTCAAACTTCTAACAGCTCATTTTTGAGGACTTTAAAGTCAGAACTTCCACCAACGCTGACTGGAATTTCTATCAAAACTGGTAGGGAATTGGAACTATATGAATTTTTTCTGGGCTCCTGGGATGCTTTGTAGAAGAATATAAAAATTGCATCTAAATGAAAGATGGCAGATTTAAATGAGCTATCTATGTCAACTCCACATAAAATGGAAATATCCGTCCACAGCAAGAATATTGTAAAGATAAATGAGAATTAATATATTCCCCACTTAACATTTCAACAGTAATTGAACTAATATATGTGCAGCAAATATATTCTAGCAACTTACTCTGATCTGTTTGGAAATTGAATCAGAACTAAAATATCAATCACTGATGCATGGTTTAATAAGTTGAACAGAAAAAATAGGAGTGCTTTATTGTGCGTATACTGATACATTGTAAAATTAAAATAAACATATTCACCCAGAAATTTATTTTTTGTATATCCCTGGATGAAGAGGAGTCATCTACACAATTACAAAATTATCTTTTGACAAAATGAACTCTTCCCTCTTTCTCTCTTTTTTTTCTTTCAGCTTCCCATATGACACCAAAGCAGCACTGAGAATTCTTGTAATAATAATAACGGTTGGAACTGGAGAATATAAGGTCATCGGGAGAGAATCCATGTGGGTCTCTGTGGTTATTACCTTGAGACTCAAATAAATATCACTGTATGATAGCAGCTGAACACTTGAGAGCTTTCCAAACAAAAGAGAAGTCTGCAGCTGCACCAATGCTGCAAAACATTCTGACTGAATGCCAGCTGCCAAGCTATTGAGCTTTCAATATAAGCACCTTGATTACTGCTCTGTTTTGAAATTTACTTTCTTAGCTCAGCGAATGAATTCAGTGGAACTCAAAAGTGTGCAATGCTGGCTGTTATAAAAAAGAATCTAGGAATATAGGGTATGAGCATTATATCAATACTGAGTGTAAAAAGATACAATGGATTCAAGCCTTTCACACAGTCCACGAATGCACAACTTTGTTTGGCATTCAAAGAATTCATAATAAACTATACAACCCACGGATTTCTACATTAGTATGCTTCCCTAAATGGGATGCTGAGTGATTCCAGAAAAGAGGAAAACATTTGTGCTTAGATATTTGAATTGTGTTGCTCCAATACTGGCTCTTGAAAAATTGTTATCAAAGTGCAATTTTTAATGGGGTGGAAGGGGGAAATGATTAAATATATATTAGCTGTATTTCATTGTAATGTGCTTTTAATATACTTCCATTTCAATTTTTTTCCTTTACTTCCCCCAATTGGTCCTGGTTTTACCTATTTCTCGGCATGAAGTTCCAGCATGCTCCTCAAAGGCCAAGTGTGGCTTTTGTCTGTGAACATTTGTATGATGTTCTTGTAAAAATGACAGAGCCTCACCAAAAAACTTACAATGCTTTTTTTCAGGCCACTCAACTCAATTCCATTTAAGAAAGCGAGGCAGAAGCATACTTTTATATTCAGCCAATCTTCCTTCTTTAATAAATGCTCCTCCCATCAGACCTCATACTACCTACCATCTTTGCAATTATTCATCCCATTTCCCTGTCAAACACAATTCATTTTTGTCTCCAATAAATTAATTTTCAGATCCATAGTGTTTATTGCATTATACAGTCTATTGTACAGTTACTGCAAACCTTCCAGATTCCAGGCCAGCAATACAGCAGCAACTGCACATGAAGTATTGCATATCCATTTCTCCAGCTAATGCATCACTGATGTCGCCACAGGCATGTTTTATATATTTATCCATAAATATATTTAAAAACCAAGAGGATATCACACATTCTTATCCTATACTCTTCACTGAGCGTTCAGTTTATTTTTACTCATTCTTTACTTTTATCATATACCATCCTTATTGCATACAGCATCCAACCTTCAATTCCATAACCCTATGAAACCGTCTGTAATTTAAGCCTTTTAATGTTATCATGCATATTCTATAAAAAAATAAATATGCATTAAACTTTGTCACATGCAAATATTTGTCAATAACTTGCTGAAGAGCAAAAGTTTGGGCTGTACTTCTTCGGTCACCTTGCTCTGTTTCCAAATTTTGCTCATTCTTATCTTTTGTAGCCTTTCAGTCAGAAGTCTGTCAAACACCTTCTCCAGCACCCTTAGCAAACTAATTCCCCTACAGGGTTTTCAATCTTTTTTTTAAAAAACCTCATGCTATCATTCCCTTGTATGGGATGATAGAATTCTTCCCATAATCAGAACAGCTGCTAATTTTATGCACACATTAAACAAGTCACACAGTCACTCTATGAGCAGACATTATCCACATACCATTTCTCTGCTTTACCTTTGTCTAAATTGAGAGAGAGAGAGACAGACAGAGACAGAGAATGATACTGCACATTTCCGTTGCCAAAGCCTTTTTCACTTCATCTTTCTATCAATTTTTTTCATACTTCATATTAGAATAGCTCCAAACACTTTGTGCCACTGTAAAACATAATTATTTTTAATCAGTTCCAAGCTTCTTTCACATCTCTTTCCTTACTTCCATTTCCCATTTGCTCTGTTTTGAAAATAACTCTTGTCTAATAATTTTCATACAGAATGTACTTTCTCTTCTTGCAATAGTTTTACTTTCACTCTCAAAAACTAATTTAAAGGACATACCTGTCTTCATCTCATTCTCAATCCAATGAAGACACAGTTTAAAGTTCTGTTTAACTGTTCTGGATTTAAAATAATGTTTCCCTACTTCTTCCAACTCAAGTACCATTTTTACAATATTTCAAGAATGATGCTGGAAGGAATTGATCAAGGGCTAGGCACTGTCCAGTTTCTATCATCCACTTCAGAAGATATGAGCATGGTCCCCTTCAGTCACTTAGAACTGCCTTTTGTGTCTATTTTGGCTTGGGCTATATGAGAAACTGGACAGCTAGTTTCCAAGAAGCCTCTAATTACATTGTGCTCTTTGAAAAATCTTAGTAACGTAGTAAGTGATTCAGATATAGTGATCTTCTGAGACAACTGTTTAATGCTCTCTTGAGAGAGATGCCAAGCCTTTGCTATACAGGATATAAATTTAAACTGGGAAAGAAAGCCAGTTCTGCCTCTTGTGCGTTGCTGGTTCTATCCCAGTTAAGTGGGTTTTCCTTTCCTTTTGCAGACAGAGGGTTTCATATGGCCATACCTTTTGCTGTTTTCATTGCTGGAGTTAGGGTTAGGGGCAGATAGGGAACTTTTCCATACTTCTATGCTATTTTTGAGTCATTTCTGAATATTGCTCACCATGACAACTTCCATACCTTCTGCATCCCCAAACTTGTTATTTAATGGTTGGAGTGAATCAGGGCCACTTCAACTTGTCTGTGTTCTGTCACCAGCCATGTGTTTTGTCAGTTGGGCTATTGTTTGGACATGGGCTTAGTGCTTTTCAGAGAAGCACTAGATCCAAGTTAAGAAATACCCCAAACGATAGGTTGCCAGTACAGGTTACCTCCTCACTTGGGCAACTTTAATGGGGCTTAACCCTCTTCCCATGCACCAACTTAGATTCACTGAACACCAACTCATCACATACTGTTGGTTATTTTTTCCAGTTGGAAAATCACACATGGAACACAAAAATCATGTGGAAGAGGATTTGAAACAAAGCTGGGGACTCCACCATTTTCCTTTACTTATCCTGCAACAAAATTTAAGGGTTACTGAGACAGGTTAAAACTTGGCCATTGGAGCAGCACAATATATGTTAGCACATCTTTCTGAAGGGTTCGAAGAATAGGCACTGACGTGCTGACCATCCAGCTGTGTCCTTATTTATGCCTCTTGCTTTTTTTATTTGTACTTTTTATCACTCTAATTTCCATATCTTTTTATTACCACTTTTCTCTTTCCATGACATGGAGCAATGGCAAATGCTGTTAAAATGACACATTTCATTATTTCTATACATTTGTCATTACTTCTTATTTATAAATGATTTTTGTGTTTTATATAGATAGATACTTTTCATCTTTTTTAAAAGTATGCAACCATATGCTAAGTTACTTTCAAAGGACAGGAGGGGAAAAAGAATTCAGAGATATTTCAGAAAACTCATGTATAATTTATCTCAATCTTCTCAGGCTGCAATAAAAAACTGTTCTTTTTTTTTTCCTGGAAAGCAAAAAATACTTGATACAGTTCGGTCTGGTTGGACATATCAAACCTGCAGATGTGATTTCCCTAAGCTCGTAAATAAAATATTAGGGTGTCTTTCTATTGTTTGTGGGCTGTCATCAACCAATCACTCAGCTGACATGGTTAAAGGCTATGCAGATTAGAAGGGCAGCTGTTTAACAATTGTCACTGTTACTTTGGAAACCAGAGGACATCTGATGGTAGAAACAGTGGTTGCTAAGTGATACATTCAGGTAAAACAACTCCTTTGATTTCAGCATAAAGTACTAAATCCAGCGTCTGGATCTGAGATGCTTATGATTATTAGAAGACTTTTAAAACATAATGCAACTGTTTATACTCTTTGCTACTATTACTTAATGGTAAACACATACCCGCTCTACTCCCAGGGTGCAAAACAATTGTTGGGGAAGGCGAGAGAAAGGCTTATGCTTTTTGACTGCAAGCACAACACACTGATCCACACTAGTCAATCCCATTTTAATCTAGTATGCTGAGTGATCCCAGTTTATGTGGTTAGTTTGTTTGCTACCTTGTGTAGCAAACAAAGCTAGAAAATTGGGTTAGAGCCTTGGTGGCACAGCAGACTAAAGCACTGTTAAATAACACCAGCTGCCTGCAATTACTGCAAATTCAAATCTCACCAGGCTCAAGGTTGACTCAGCCTTCCATCGTTTCGAGGTAGGTAAAATGAGGACCCGGATTGTGGGGGCAATAAGATGACTTCGTATAAAAAAGAACACCGCTTGGGGGGGCCAAAAAGCCCTACTAAGCAGGTATATACAAAAGTATGAAGGCTATTGCTTAATGCATTGTAAGCCGCCCTGAGTCTCCGGAGAAGGGCGGCATATAAATCTAACCAATAAATAAATAAATAAATAATGAGAGGAAAAAAAACAGAGTGAAACTACATATGGGCTAATGGGTCGTACACACTCAGCTACAAAGCTTCTATTTTCCAGTTGTATACTCCTTCTCCATTTGGGGTTTTTATAAGTTTCCTACTCAAAATGAAAAAAAAAAATGCCTAGAGGAGGAAGTTTCCAGAAAAAAAACTATGGCTAAGCAGAAGCTGAGCATTTTTGCTATAATTTTACTTGTATCAATCCTACTCTTTCTTGTACAACAATGGCAAACAGAGTGTTTAAGTCCTATTATTCCTCTTTTCATGGGCTAAATGATTGAATGCATATAATAATAAGTAACAGATCCAACTGTAAAAGAGTACATTTAAAACAAAAGAGTCATCAGCAAATTCCTTCAAAATGGATACTTTTTCAACTGTTGTCTAATATAATCTTCCAGTAGTCCAAGGAATAGAAAGGAAAGGAAAATAATTGCCAGATAGAAAAAAACTGATGGAAAGATGTTCACCAATATAATGATCATAATATCCTTGAAAGAATTGCAAGAATTGTATGTCCATCACCCCAATTCCTTCTACTCCATTTCACAGAACTTTGTTTTCTAGAATTATCCACAAAAAGGAAAATTACTCTCAGGACAATTTATTGTATTTGTACTGTAAATATATGCCCACTGAATGGGAGGTAAGGAAAGGTTTGTGGTGTTTAATCTGATATGTTTTGCTCATGTAGTGTTGGGATTTAGAGATGACCAAAAGTCAATAGACAGTGAACTGTTGATTCAGATATTTAGTGTAATCAAGACTAAAATGCTGCCTTATGAATACTAGAAACGATCTTATTCTGAGTGGACCATTAGCCCGTGACTGACAGTGACTGTTCTCAGTTTTAGGCAAGGGACTCTCTGACCTCAACTGGAGAAGCTAAAAATTGACCCTGTAGTTAATTTGTATGCAAAGTATAATCATTTTGGAAACAATATCTTGATCGTAGAGATTAACTTGAAGTCAAAGAGGCCACCCTGAATCTGCTTCATTTCATGTACATTATGCTCTAGAAGTAAATTTCCACCGTACTCATCATTTCTTGGATTTAGCCATTCCCAGCATCCCGAAGAAGAATAAAAGACCCACAAATAGGTATAAGCTGCCAGTCCAAGGAGAAAACAGTGCCCTTGATTTGAGTTACTGCACAATTTTATGACTTAATTGAATGGGGTCTGACCTTTATGTATTGAGTACGATCATTCTCATTGTGAAAGGCAGTTTCTCTCTGCTCAGTAACCATGGAGTGTTACCAAAAGAAGCAGAAACTCATCTCTGAGTATCCCTGGAGTCCATTTCTAGGAGACCAAAAACCAAGCCAGCCTCATTGACTGTCAGCTATCTATCCATGTCCTTTGGGCTTAGTTTTAGAGCTGGAGTGCTGAAAAATGTTACTTTTCTGAACCATTTTATGGCTTCTATGAATCTCTTAAAAAGCACTTCTGAACTGTTTGGTTTTTCAAAAATATCTTTTCCTTTGGAGTACCTAAACCTCAGGTTCTAAGCATTAAAATACAATGGACAGTGAGTAGTTCATTGTGAATGTTTTTCAAATGTCACTTTCCTGAGATCTCGAAACTTAATGTCTGCATTCTGGTTTGTAATAGGGTCATTGTGTTGATTCTGAATACCATGCACCACCACACAGTCTCATGGAAAGTAGAATTGGCTACCATGCTCCTTTATTTTAAATGACAGACATGCCAGTTCAACCAGATATTTCCTGGATGAAATTGGATTCTTAAACTGAAATTTGTTTTCATTCTTGTTTTTTAAGTGTCTTCTTTTGACATGAGTGATTAATTTTCTGATAAGTGAATAGAGAAGCAATTACATTGTCCTTTTAGGACACTGCTGCTTTTAGGATACTGTCCTAGGCTCCTTCAGGAAGAGGAGAAAAAATATATTACCCATATAGAAGGGGGAAAATTCAGACACTATCCTGCAAAACCATATATTTCCCCATGTATCTGTTTCAATTATAAGTAATGTGAGAAAATAGTACAATGCTTTGTGTTGGGTATTAGTGGTGAATATTAAACAAGGAGCTCAGTGTTGGATCTTGCTCTGTGCTGTTAATCCAGATCCTTTTATAGAGAATTTACAGAAAATGGAATTGGGACCTTCTATGCCTTCTCCACTCTAATGTCTTCCAGATGCGATGGGATTGCAAATCCCAGTCTGATGCTCTCTAAATTGTATTGGGATTTCTTTCAGGCATGATGGCTTGGAAATCTGAAAGTTGAAATCCCAACATGTGTGGAAGGCCACAAGTTGAAGAAACCTGTTGTATATGCAAACACATGCTGCTTAGAATAGAAGGCAGCATAGCAATGCCTTCCAAGTTTGATTTCTTCATGGGTTGATAATCTGCAAGGAAAACGTGGACATAAATCTAGCATTTCTATCATTTAGAGTATTGTATGTTAACAACTTAGCTACCTCCTTCTCATGGTTCACAAGATAGCAAATAACCTGCAAAATGTTGGACTTCATTATTAACAGATTAATGGTAATTAATCTGTAACTTCCATATTGAGAGTTGGTATAGAAGAGCCATGATGGCACAGTGGTTAAAGTGCACTACTGCAGGCTACTTCTGCTGATTGCTGGCTGCCTGCAATTTGGCAGTTCAATTCTCACCAGGCTCAAAGTTGGCTCTTCCATCCTCCCGAGGTGGGTACAATGAGGACCCAAATTGTTGGGGGCAATATGCTGACTCTGTAAACCGCTTAGAGAGGGCTGTAAAGCACTGTATATAAGTCTAAGTGCTATTGCTATTGCTATAGCATATAATTAGTCTCTAATGCCCAGAAATGCCTTGTCCAACTGATCACATCTCTTTAAACAGATCTTCCTTAGATGTTCTGCCTAAAATTCTTAAGCATTTCTTGTGTTTCTGTTCTCTCCTGGAATGGTTAATAAGTTTTGCATCACAACATCACCACGTGCTGGAAATAAGTTTCTTCTCTAGACATCGTTGATGGCCCCCAGATGGAACAGGAAGTTTAATTCATAATAAAATCATGTCATGTGATACATTTCGTTAAAACTTGGCTTGGTTTATACATCAGATTTCCTTATGCACCACATTAAGTCCTAATGTGATTCACTTGTTTCTGACTTAGTTTTACCTGTCATTCCCTGTCACTGGGACTTGTCCATCAATGTAGAACAATGCATCTGAAATGCAGATTTAGCACTGTGAACGCAGCCTTTGTAGAAGCATGATGAAGAATAAAACAATAGTTATCTATTAGGATTTTGAATTCCAGTAATTGCCATTGAAGGTTTCTTTTGTGCTTCCCATCTGAAGCATCTCAGACCTATGATTCTCTGCTTGCTGTCATATTCAAACTGACCCTTGCAGTTCTTTATATTTTTCACTCAAAGAACAGTTTAATTATACAGCACTAGCATGCAAAGTTGTTTATTTCCATGGATTTGGGTATTCATAAATGTACATGATAGAAATTGTTCCATTAAAAAAAAGGTAATGGAAAGACCTCTGGTGAGAATAAGCTTGCTTGTGCCTAGCCTGTCTATTCATACATATATAAATACGTGAATACATTACCACACAGTAGAGATATTCATATTTTGTGTGGATATGTGTGAATCTGTGTGCATACAGGCTCACAAAATCTATGGGTCCTCTAGTGATGAGGCAACTGAAAAAAAAATCAATACTTGCCATGTAGCATGTAACCAATAGAATAAGGGGAATGATTTATGGATGGAAGGATGCAGTCAGAATCATCTGGGGCCTTGTACAGAGAGAGGGAGAGAGGAATAAGAGAGAGGAATGGTGTGAGCTGGATTGCAGCGGTTATTTCTACTGTATGGCCAGCTTTTTTTTTTCCCTGCAGCAATATCCCCTTTTCTCTAGCACTGTGGGACAGAGTTAAATGACTAGCAACGTGTGGAGGATAGCATGGATCAGCTTTTCTTACCTGGACTCTGGCTTGAAAATCAGTATCATACACATGTACAGTTCATTTAAAAAATAAATAAATAGAAGAGACTCTCCAGAACACCCTTTGCTCCGCCAGGTATGTCCATTCTTAATGATCACCATAGTCGAGAGGCTTTGCATGACCACAATTATAGAGGCTCGACTAATCTGTCAGCTTTGTCTGCTTGCTTGCTTGTTTTTAAAGGTATTATTTCAATAATATATACTGGGGGAGGAGAGGGATATGTGCAAGTGGGGGCTAAGCCAGAAGTATTCAATGTGAGAGGAGTTTGTGGTGTTTAGTATATGCTTATTGTATAAGCAGGGCATGCTGTAGTGTTGAAGTATTCTTGAATGCCTAGGATAACTTTGAGCAAGGTGGCATAACTGTTGATGCCAGAAAGAAACCTTCACCAGAAATAATGTTTTATTTTTCCTGTTAGAGTTCAGATAAAAGCTTGGGAAAGTAAGCATCTGCTTGAACTGTTTCTGTTTCTGTTTGACCTGAATGCTTACACATTTACTTAGAAATCCGTCCTGTGATTGTAATAGAACTTACTTATAAGACAGTCCATGGATAATAGAAGCCTCTGAAATGTATTTTGTTACAAGTTGCATCTTATATGTCAAATACTATTTTCCCTTGTTTTATTATTTACAATTTGATCTATGCCAACTTGTTATTCAGTAAACCGTTTCTCTGTATATATTTGAGAATTAAATACTGAGATAAAGTTTTCACCTGCACAGTTTCTCACAACATAAGATAGTATTTGTACCTTTATATACATAAAAAAAAAACCTTCCTATTAAATTCCATGAACCTGTGTATATAATTCAAAGGCAGGTATTGTCAAACGTTCTTCAACTTTGCAAATTATTGCAATTGTTCTGACAAATAATTCTGAACAATGAAAATGAGTTGGGTGACACCTCTTTGCTATTGTTTTATATAAATGTGATTTAGTGACTATGTCTTAATGAAACAAATCACAAATTATTCTGACATATGATTCCATAATAAAAGAAAGGTGAATTGATATAACCAATTTTGTCTAAATAGTGCAGAAAATGAAGTTTTTGATTGATTTGTTCAAATATAATTTCAAGAACAAAGTTGTCTGAGATATTGTGTTCAGTCCCAGACATGACAACAGACCCTTTTCAGCCACAATATGGTAGTGATATTTTGCATTATTTTATTTTATCCATGTTTCCATTTTATTTTACTTAATAGTGCATTGGTTCACTTTATTTTATGAAAGAAAAGGTAGGCATACAGCATACAGAAATTAATTGCTGTATATAAAAGTATCGGTGACTCAAGGTGGGGATTGCCCAGTGTGTGATGTTTGTAGAAAATTGGGACTATTGCATCTTTAAAACCTTGAGTAATAACCATTCACTACTCAAATATATATTATTTGTGATCTAACAAGGGATGTTGAATTCCTGGATGAAATTATATACAAATGTCTTTAAAAAGCTCCGGTTGAGTTTACATATGATCATTCTTTGACTTCTTGGATTCCTTTCTATGGTTTGTGAAGTTGTAGGTCACTGCCTTCCTCAACCTGTCTCTTCCAGATTTTTTTAGAATGGAAACTACTAAAATTTGGAAGTTTTACATCTAAACTTTCTAGGTTTTATTTGAAGATGTTTCGCTTCTCATTCAAGAAGCTTCTTCAGCTCTGACTTGATGGTGGGGAATGGAAGGACTATCCAGTCAAAGCTAAAGAAGCTTCTTGGATGAGAAACGAAACATCTTCAAAGAATAACCAGAAAGTCCAGTTGCCTCTTGAAAAAAGCACCTTTGTGACAACCATGACCTGAATGACTGAGAATCTCCATAGATTCTTACATCTAAAGCATATGAATGCTTAATATTCCTGTGATTACATTGTGTGCATTGGATTACTTACTGTAGATATATCATACCTGGACTGCAAACCTCCAGGCAATTCCTTGAAGGCAGCAGAAAAATAATATAAACTTTTCCCTTTGCTGCCCCCTTTACTGTTATGGATTTTTATTGCCCAGTTAGAGAGTGCCTGTTAACTGGCTGAGTTCATGCAATGGTCATTGACTTACAACCACATTGCTAAGCGATGCAATCATTAAGCAAGTCATTATGTGACCAGACATGATTTTATCGCCATTTTTACCATAGGTGTGAATCTACCATAAGTGAATCTGGCATCCCCCATAGACTTTGCTTCTCAGAAACTAGCTGAGAAGGTTGGAAATCATGATCAATTGACTAAAAGCAGCTGCAAACATTGTAAATACAAGATGGTTGCCAAGAGCACAATTTATTATTTATTTATTTATTATACTTATATGCCGCCCTTCTTCCAAAGGACTCGGGGCAGCTCACAGAAATTAAAACAATGAAAACAATAAAAATAAACTACTAAAAATAATCAATTAAAATCTCCCCAATTAAAAATCACCCATCAGATCAGCAAATTTGTTGGAAAAGCCATGTCTTCAGGTCACGGCAGAAAGACCGGAGGTCGGGGGCTGTCTAGAGCCCCGTGGGTAACCCATTCCAGAGGGTCGGTGCGCCCAGAGAGAATGCCCTCATCCTGGGTGCCACCAGTTGACATTTTCTGGCCGATGACACCCGGAGGAGGGCAGTCCTATGTGAGCGCACAGGGCAGTGGGAGGAAGGCAGAAGGTGATCCTGCAGATACCCCGGGCCAATGCCATGTAGGGCTTTATAGGTAAGTACCAGCACCTTGAAGCGGATCTGAAGGACCACCGGTAACCAGTGCAGCTTGCGCAGAAGAGGTACATGGGAGTAATGGGAAGCTCCCATAACAACCCGCGTGGCCACATTCTGGACCAGCTGGAGCCTCTGCGTACACTCCAAGGGCAGCCCCATGTAGAGGGCATTGCAGTAGTCCAAACAGGAGATAACGAGAGCTTGGGTGACTATACGGAGGGCATCTCTGTCTAGGAAAGGGCGTAACTGGCGCACCAGGCGAACCTGTGCAAAAGCCTCCTGGTCACGGTCGTCAGATGGTCCACTAAGGACAGTCACGAATCCAGGAGGACACCTAGATTACAAGCCCTTTCAGAGGGAGTAAGCAACTCCCCTCCCATCAAGAGTGATGGGGTCACTAGGCCATGAGATCCCGGCAACCACAGCCACTCCATCTTGGAGGAGTTGAGTCTGAGCCTGTTCCTACCCATCCAGACCCGTACCGCCTCCAGGCACTTAGACATCATGGAAAGGGCATCTCTGGGTTGGTCCGAAGTGGAGATGTACAGCTGGGTATCATCAGCATACTAATGATACCTCACTCCAAAACTACGAATGATCTCACCCAGCAGCTTCATATAGATGTTAAAGAGCAAGGGGGAGAGAACCGACCCCTGAGGCACCCCACAAGTGAGGGGCTTCGGGGAGGATCTCTGTCCCCCTGCCCAGACAAACTGCGTGCAACCCAAGAGGTAGGAGGAGGACCGCTGCAAAACAGTGCCCCCCACCCCCAACCTCTCAAGTCGTCACAGTAGGATACCATGGTCAATGGTATCGAAAGCTGCTGAGAGGTCAAGTAGGACCAGAATGGAGGAATAACCCCCATCCTGGGCCCGCCAGAGATCATTCACCAGAGCGATCAATGCCGTTTCCATGCTGTGTTCGCGCCTGAAGCCAATTGGTACGGGTCTAGATAATCCGTTTCCTCCAGCAATTGTGGAAGTTGGTACGCCACCACAGACTCAACAACCTTCCCTATAAAGTGAAGGTTGGAGACGGGACGAAAGTTGTTCAAAGAGGCCGGATCCAGGGCAGACTTCTTGAGAAGGGGTCGAACCACCACCTCCTTAAGGGTGGTGGGGAAGACCCCATCCCTCAGCGAAGCATTGACAATCACCTGGATCCAGTCTCTGGTCACCTCTCAGGTTACCGCAACAAGCCAGGAGGAACACGGGTCCAACAAACACGTGGAGGCCCCCAATCTACCAACAATCCTGTCCACTTCATCTACAGCTACAGGGTCAAAGTCAACCCAGATGTTACCTTCAAGGCTTGCTCTCATCTCCCCGTCAGACCCTGCCCAGTCAGAGTCTAAACCCATCCGGATCTGAGAGATTTTGATCACATGATCACAGGACTGGTGTGACAAGGATGGGTTGTAAGTCACTTTTTCCAAGGCCATCATTTGTAACTTTGAACCATCATTAAGAAAACAGTAGTAAATCAAGACTACCCTGTATTAATGGGTTGGTTTGTTTTGTAGTGAACAAAAATGCCTTTAAAGAATACATGAATTTTCTGGACATATTGAGAGTTGGGATTTCCTGTGAAAGGAAAGGGACAAAAACAAAATTGAATTGTCCTCCCTAAGCCCATTATACCACAGGACAAGAATCCTGAGTATGTGAGAAGCTAACTTAAGGAGGATCCTCCTGGAATGTTAAAAACACCCCCCTCCTTTCTCTTTCCTATCTTCTCAAAGAGGATTTCCTTAATTGATCCCTCTCCGTAAGGAAAACGCTGAGATTTAGAATTGGTAGCATAGTAGTAGGCAATACTTTAGGCTTAGTGTGATGTACAAATGCACATATGATGGAAGAAGGCTCAGCAATCTGAAGGCCTGCCTGTTTTTCATAATACAGGTAGTCCTTAACTTACGACCACAATTGAACCCCAAATTTATGTTGCTAAGTGAGACAGTTGTTAAGTGAATTTTGCCCCATTTCTTACCGTTCTTGCCACAGTTGTTAAGTTAGTAACATTGTTGTTAAGGGAATCTGGAGTCAGAAGGTCACAAAGATCATCACATGACCCCAGGACACTGGAACCAGGGGTGAAATGCTACTGGTTGGGACCAGTTCGGCCAAAACGGTAGCAGCGGCAGCAGCATGCAATTCGGAGAACTGGTAGCGGCGGCAGCGGTGTGTGGTTCAGAGAACCAATAGCAGCGGCAGCGTGAGTGTCCATCCACCCGCCCAGACATCATTACTTTCTGATTTTAACCAGGAAGTAATCTGTTTTTGACCCTGCATGCGCAGAGGGTCTAAGTGCACATGTGATGTGTGTGTGAAAGCATGTGCACGCAGAGCGTGCACTTCTGAACCAGTAGGGAAGGTAAGTAGATTTCACTCCTGACTGGAACCATCATAAATATGAGTCAGTTGCCAAGAGTCTGAATTTTTATCACCTGACCATGGGGATACTGTAATGGTCATAAGTGTGAAAATGGTCATAAGTAATTTTTTTTTCAGTGCCGTTGTAACTTTGAAAAGTCTCTAAATGAACTATTGTAAATCAAGGACTACCTGTATCTGTATGTCCCATAAGATCAAAGAGAGTTGACTTGCTTTCAGTCCTCTGAATTAAGCAATTTGAAGTAGTGGAACCAAAGGCAGGGATTCAACCCCAGGCCTTTAGTTGTTTCATTAGGATGGTGATGCTGTGGGACATTATTTTTTTCCACAAACAGTGACTTTGAAATTTAACTGTCCCACTTTGGCTTTCTGAACTAGTCAGAGGAGCTGTCCAACAATATCAGCACTCAGAGGCTCTAGTGCCGAGCAAAAGAGGAACTATTTTTGAAAAGCTAGGCGAGAAACAAGTTTACACAATAGGGTTCTGTCAAGAAATGCTTCCTTTCTATGAATGTTTGAGCAAAGCAGCCCCTTGAAGGTGCTTAAATAGCACGGCACAGAGAATGAAGCAAAGGGACCAAGCTCTATAGTTTTCCTAGGACCCTGCATTGTTCCTCTACCCATGTTGGAGCACTAACATGTTCCAGGGTGGCTCCAGCAGCTGCAGAAAGTCCTGAAATGTAAAAAAAAAAAAAAAAAAGTCCAACACTTCCATCCCATATTGGGGGAGAAATCTAAGATAGACCTTCATCAAAGTGAAACAAATTTCCTCTTCATTTTGATGAAAATAATGACATTACCCCCAGGCACAAATTGATCTGTTGAAGTGAAGTGACTCATATCTCATTTTTAGTTTCCAGAAAAGTAACTAAACTATCTAGCCAGCTTCCCTTATCCTTTTTGTTATCTTAGTTTTTACTTACTTTGGCAGGTAGATCAGAGAAAAAGCACATCTTTTCATGGAAATAATTCTGGGTATAATTCTCAGCATTTCAAGGTAAATCAATGCTACTGGATTTTGCCAGATTGTACTTTCCCAACATGATAACTTCCAAGATCTAGATACTACCATCTCCAACATTTCTGGCTATTGAGCAACATGTCCACAGCTGAAAGAAGTTACAGATCACAACAGCTTGAGGGTTGCACATGGTAAAAGACTCTTATGTGTGATATTGAGCTATCCTGACCAATCATCTGATTCAATATAACATATCTTACTATATTTGGTTTAGGCTTTGATTGGCATCTCTTTGGAGCTCTGTGTGGTGATTGGGGAAGCTGGATATTTAGATGTGTAGATATATGCTGCTTAGGTGTACAGTATAATACACTTAACTCAGTATAGGTTTTTGAGCTAAATTAATCAATTTTCTAGATTTGCATAACATACTGAATCATAAACTATGAAAAGGGCTGGATTCATACAATATACAAAGCCACACAAATACTAACAGAAATTAAATCTACTTAAGCTTAGTCTGTTGTAAGTATGCAACATTATGTTTTAAACTGACCTAGTATTTTGTGAACATAGCCATTCAGTCCACATTCTTCTAGTCTCTCAGTTGTCAGGGAACATGATCTCAGGAATCTGAATGCTGTTCTTCTTTGATTGTCTTCTAAGAGATCTTCTTAGATTCCACTCCAAGTTGATAAATAGATCCTCAACCTTTCATCCAGCCATTGTAGCTCTATCTTTAATAGAATTTCAGTGTGTAGGCAATAGCAGATTATTAATATTTGCCTGTACTTCATAGAAAATTTTACCTGCTGATTTCTCTATGTCAGGATGTATTAAGGGCACACCAGATTATTGATCTGATCAACTGATAGTCCTCTATATCATTTGAGGGGGGGAGCAGCCCTTTGGGAATGCCTATAAGAAATTATTGGTTTTTAGACTTAGATGTTAGGAATATTTTGGAGTAATATTAGCAATACCAGAAATAGTAATATATCTGTGGTATATTTTAATTGAGAATTAAATCAACACATCCCAAGCAAAATAAGGAAGTACCAAAATTGTGTAAAAGCATTTTAAAACCATTTTAATGTACAGAAGTAGTCTTTGTAACTAAGTAATGATGTTTAATTTTGACTAAGGAAACAGAATGTGAAATAAGTTGTTTGAAGAGGTAAAGACTGACAAGTTTTGTCCTACTCTTAGAAATTCACTATTTTTAATTCTAAAGGTAAACAAAAACAATACCGAAGGATGACTTAATAGTACTATAGCTACTGGTCTGATATTGCTGCTCATATAATTGGTGGGTCACAAGTTATTTTTAACTCTGTTATCTCTTGTAAAGCATCCCAGCTTTGATCACATAATAGCCTGGGAGTTTTGAAAGAAGCTTTGCTTTCTCTTTTATTTTTAGTTGATTTCCTTCCCTTCTTCCCTGTCCTATTCTTTCTCCCTGTATTAAAGATGATGCAACTTAAAGTATATGTTATTGAACAGGTTGTGTGGTTATCTCGAAATAAATTATTATTAATTATAATGGTTTTCTTCTTCACCTAATTGTATTTCCATGGTAACATTTTCACATGGGGAGGAGGGACTCACTGTGGGAGAGGGTTAAACATGGGGCACCAAAGGGCAAGCAATTGGTCAGCCTTTTATTTTCTCTAGTCCTTTAGAAAAGGTTAGTTGAGGTCAAGAAAAGCCAAAGGGTAATTACTTTTCCTCCACAGGGTTAAAGTTACATAGATTGCTGACTTGAACAACTGCATGGATGACCTTCAACTCTTACCATTTTATTTATAAATGTATTAATGCACTTATTTATTCAGCACTTGATCCTCTTTTCTTTTAAGCAGAGCAAATAACAAGAGATGTGATGGGAAGGATAAAGAGTTAGAAATCTATACTTACAGGATAGGTAAGCTGTGATGTGCTTTTTCTGTTTGCTGTCTATTAATTTAATTTACAAAGTGAAAATGGCAGGACAAGTTAAGTGGGCCTTAAGTAGGAAATTAGAAAATGCCATTCCACAAAAAAAAACAAAATGTTTATTTTTTTTTTAAAAAGGCACTATTTTTTGAAATAATATCTAATTAGCCATTATAAAACATAAGTTGTGATGACTTATGTGACAACATCATGGGCCCCCAGGTTTTGTGGACCACAGATTGAGAACCACTGTTATAAACTTTATTTTCTGTAGACAATTCAAAGAATATTGATATAAAAATACTCTTTTTTCTTTAGACATTTGGGGATGAGTGAGGGAGAAGTGACCAAACCATCAATGAATCCTAAGGACACTAAAGTACTCAGCCAGGCCTTTATGTTAATAGTAATTTAAATGTTTGCGTTGGTTTCAATTGTTTCAATTTGTTTTAGTTTGATAGTTTTGAAAAGCTTCATGGGCAGAATGTTTGAATATAAATTGAAATAAAGATAACATCAACAGTATCCTACATGACTTATGTTTCATGATATGAAATTTCTGGCTGAAAGGCACTCTATTCTTGATAGCAATTTGAGTATATGTAAATTATAAATTTGGTCTACTGGTCTTTTTGGAAAAATAATCCAAGACTTGCTGAATAAATCCAAAAATCCATAATTCATATTTGTATCAAATCCACACTTTTTCAAATTTCTGTGACTTGCTATGAAACTCAAAAAATGTTAACAAAATGTGAATCTTGGTAAAAAAGTAAAAAAGTGTGCACTTGTATCACCACTCCTGCGGGAGCTGCATTGGTTGTTGATTTGCTCCCGGGTGCAATTCAAGGTGCTAGTTGTTACTTTTAAAGCCCTTCATGGCTTGGGACCAGGTTATCTGAGGGACGTCTCTACCCAACTCACCAGAGCGGGGAAGCAAGGAATGTTGTGGGTTCCATCCTCTAGGGCGATACACCGGGTGGGACCCAGAAGAAAGGCCTTCTCTGTGGTGCCTCCCTCTCTCTGGAACATCATTCCCCCAGAGATTAGAATGGCCCCCAGGAGGCACTGAAGACCTGGTTCAGCAAGTGGGCCTGGGGAACGCAGAGTGGGATGGAGCCCATTAAGTGGCTCATGTGATATGTTGCTGCTGTAGTGGTGGTGGGGGGTTATTTTATTATGTTATTTTATTAATTTATTACTGATTCTCTTTTTTATTAGTTTTCTTGTTTTTATATTGTTTTTTATATTAAAAAACAATATATCTGTGTGTGTGTGTGTGTGTGTGTGTGTGTGTGTGTGTGTGTGTGTATTCTTGTAAGCCGCCTTAGTTGCCATGTGCAAATAGGCAGCAATATAAATTTCCAAATAAATAAATAAATAAAATATATTAAAATCTGAATACCAGAGAATATTTATGTCACAATTTCCTACAGTAAACTTGATTACCAACAAATGCATACTTGAGAAAAAATGTATACATTAAGAAGAGTGGAAACTTTTATAAATATATGTTGCTGCATCTATAAATATAGAACTCAGAAGGAGAATTAAGAGAAAATTAAATTAAATTAAACATCCAAGCTCTAATCTCATATTTTATAATATAACACTTACCAGGTTTCTCCAACTCATTTCATTTGTAAAATGCCTGATCATTCAAATAGTAAGAAAAATTGATTACAAATGATTGCATTGTGGTTGTAGCTCCTAATTCAAATTTACAACTTTGGTATTGGCCAAATACAGCGAGTGATGTAAAGGTCAAATAATGGTTGCTGAAGTAGCCTTCAGAATATATATATCAGAAAATCGCAATTCAGCATCTTGACGGATGGCCTGCTCGGTTCAACAGATCCTCAGACTCAGCACAAGTTATAAATAATGATAAAGGCAGCAAATGGACGATATAGCACTGCACAATCAATTTCACTTGCTCAAGATGGAAGAATAATGCATCACTTATATATACTTGGATGTATAGAGAGCTGCATGTAAATTATTGAGTAACCTCTCTACTATTTTCACTGCCAGATAAGGTGGCAGGCAAAGTCCCACTTTCTGAACAGAAATTATGAGTTCTTGTCTCTGATCAGCCATCTCCCCTATACAGGTAGCCCTCAAGTTACAACTGGTTATTTAACAATTGTTCTGATGGACCTCCCCAGAGGTACTTACAACCTGTTTTTTGGAATTATTTTATTTTATTTTATTTTTATTTTGAATTTGTATACTGCCCTTCTCCCTGAGGACTCAGGGCGGTGAACAGCCAAGTAAAAACATCAAGTACAAATATTAAAATACAGTTAAAAATATACATATATAAATTTGGCCCCATTAATTAAAAACAATAAACAAAACACTTAAAAACACTTTAAAAAAAATTAGGCCAGCCCGGCTTGCTGGAAAAGGAAGGTTTTAAGGGCACGGCGGAAGGCACTGAGGTCTTGGATTCTCCTTATCTCTGGGGGCAGCTGATTCCAGAGGGTAGATGCCCCCACAGAGAAGGCCCTCCCCCTGGGGGTCACCAGCCTACACTGTTTGGCTGATGGCACCCCGAGGAAGCCCTCTCTGTGGGAGTGCACGGGTCGATGGGAGGTCGTCGGTGGCAGCAGGCAGTCTCGAAGATAGTTAGGCCCTATGCCATGGAGCGCTTTAAAGGTGATAACCAACACCTTGAAGCGCACCCGGAAGACCACTGGGAGCCAGTGCAGCTCGCGCAGGAGCGGTGTTACATGGGAGCGCCAAGCTGCTCCCATCACTACCCGCGCTGCTGCGTTCTGGACCAGTTGGAGCCTCTGGGTGCTCTTCAAGGGGAGCCCCATGTAGAGAGCGTTGCAGTAGTCAAGGCGAGAGGTGACGAGGGCATGAGTGACTGTGCACAGGGAATCCCGATCAAGAAAGGGCCGCAACTGGCGAATCAGGCGAACCTGACAAAAGGTCCCCCTGGTTACAGCCATCAGATGTTCCTCCAAGGACAGCTGCGTATCCAGGAGCACTCCCAGATTGTGAGCCCTCTCAGTGGAGGCCAACGACTCGTCCCCAATAGTCAGTGATGGAGTCAACTGACTATATCAGGATGCTGGGAGCCACAGCCACTCAGTCTTGGAAGGGTTGAGCCTGAGCTTGTTCTTCCCCATCCAGATCCGCACAGCCTCCAGGCACTGGGACATCACTTCAAGGGCATCGTTGGGGTGGCCTGGGGTGGAGATGTACAGCTGGGTGTCATCAGCGTACTGGTGGTATCTCACCCCAAAGCCACGGATGATCTCGCCCAGCGGCTTCACATAAATGTTGAACAGGAGGGGCGAGAGGACTGACCCCTGAGGCACTCCACATATAAGAGGCCTTGAGGTCGACCTCTGCCCCCCTGCCAACACGAACTGCGACCGGTCAGAGAGAAAGGAGGAGAATCACCGTAATACGGTGCCCCCCATCCCCAACTCTTCCAACCGGTGCAGCATGATACCATGGTCGATGGTATCAAAAGCTGCTGAGAGGTCTAACAGGACCAGAACAGAGGAGCAACCCCTGTCCCGAGCCCTCCAGAGATCATCAACCAACGCGACCAATGCCATTTCCATGCTGTGCCCAGGCCTGAAACCTGACTGGAATGGATCTAGATAGGATGTTTCCTCCAGGAATTGTGGAAACTGTCGCGCGACCACACTCTCAACAACCTTCACCAGGAAGCGAAGGTTGGAGACAGGACGATAGTTGGCCAATATTGCCGGATCCAGGGACGGCTTCTTGAGGAGAGGCCTCACCACTGCCTCTTTCAAGGCGGCGGGGAAGTGACCCTCACTCAACGAAGTGTTGATAACACCCTGGAGCCAGCCTCGTGTAACCTCCCGGGAGGCCAGTACCAACCAGGAGGGACATGGGTCCAGTAAACATGTGGCCGCACTAAGTCTCCCCAAAATCCTGTCCACATCATCGTGAGTCACAGCATCAAACTCCTCCCAGGTAACATTCTCAAGACTATTCCTCGTCACCCTGCCCTGATCTACCCAGTCAGAGTCCAAATCCCCCCGGATCTGAGCAATTTTGTCATACAGGTATTGTCCAAAATCCTCCGCCCTGCCTTCCAAGGGATCCACCCGCGCTCCCGAATGGAGCAGGGAGCGGGTTACCCTGAACAGGGCAGCCGGACGATTCCCTGATGATGCAATAGAGGCGGAAAAGTAATTAAACTTTGCCGTCTTTATCGCCACTAGGTAGGTCTTAATATGCGACCTTACCAGTGTTCGGTCAGATTCAGCGAGACTGGCCCTCCAACCGCTCTCTAGGCGTCTTTTCTGGGGTTTCATCTCCCTCAGCTCCTCGGTAAACCAAGGAGCCGCGAGGGATCGACACCGGGTCAAGGCCGCAAAGGCACGACTCGATCCAAGGCCCCACCATCCGCCCGATCCCAGGCAGCTACCAGGTCCTCGGCCGAGTCGTGTGCCAGATCTTCAGGAATTGGCCCAAGCTCCGTCTCGAACCTATCAGGATCCATCAGGCGCCTGGGGCGGATCCATCTAATTGAGTCCGCCTCCCTACGGCGGGGTGTAGCGGTTCGAAGGTCTAGACGAAGGAGTGAGTGATCTGACCATGACAAGGGTTTCATGTCTATATCCCCTATAATAAGACCACTCAACCACTGGCCAGAGACAAAAATCAGGTCCAGCGTGTGTCCCCCCCTGTGAGTGGGGCCATGAACTAACTGGGTCAGGTCCATGGCCGTCATGGAAGCCATGAACTCCCGAGCCACCTCCGACGTTTCACCAACGGACGGCAGGTTGAAATCACCCATGACCATAAGCCTGGATGTATCAACTGCCACCGTGGCTATCACGTCGAGTAGCTTGGGCAGGGCCGTTGCCATTTTCATAAGGGGGGGAGCGAATCCAAGGGGGAAACCAGATGGTAATAGGCAATCCCCCCCTCTATCACTCCCCAACTCCCTTCGATGTTCCGGGCCAAATCACCCCCAATAGTCCTGCCCGTCTTCTCCGAGCAAATTCTGCCACGATCTTCCCAGGTCTCGGTCCATATGGGGGGTTTTCAGGCGCAGCTGACCACTGGACCATACACCCCAAGCCTCAAATCTGGGCTAAATAATTGTTTGAAGTGGCCTACCGGTCTCCGAGCCTCCAGGTGCCGGGTCCATCGCCCTCCACTTCCCGCACCCCACCCTGGCAGCCCAGCTCTTTTCCAGCCACCATCAGATCGAAAGGGAGGCTTGGGTCGCTATAGATGATTCCCTCGGCTCCCTCAGTTCTCCATCCAGCTCAGTTAGACTCCCTGGACCACCTTAACTCCTTCACCTCCTGCAGTCGGTCCGTAGGATGAAATGCCCGATCTCCAGGGCTCCGCAACTGTGGAGTCATCGTGGAGGCCATCATCGCTGCCGCCGCCCTCCTTGCAGCGCTCCGATTGCATCTCCTCGCTGTAGCTCTGCCATCCCCGGGCCAATCCCAATAAGGGATGGCACATCTGAGCCGTCAGACCATCGGCATGCTGAACGTGGGGCCCAAGATCACTAAAACGGCCTCCAACATTTCCAAAGTTCTCCTTTTCCACATCAACCTCAACAGCGAGCCCCTCGGAGGTCCACCATCTTGCGCATGCGCAGGGAATTATAATGCCACACACCCTCCACAGTCATGTGATCCCATTTTGGATGCTTAGCAACTGGCTCACCTTTATAGCCATTTGCAGTAGGCAATGTTTTTGTGAGTTCCTGGCATTTATTTCTGGTTTCCAGCAAAAATATGCCGATTGGCTTAATGACTGTCGAAATATAGGCATAACTTCAAATTCGATCAACCATTTCAAAAATCATATATATACCATGTTTCCCCGAAAATAAGACCCTATCTTATATTTTTTTTGAACCCTGAAATAAGCGCTTGGCCTTATTGCCATGTGTTCAAAAGCCCAATTGGGCTTATTATCAGGGGATGTCTTATTTTGGAGGAAACAGGGCATATATATGGAATCAGAAATCATATGTTAAACATTTATGTCCTAAAATTGAAAGATAAAAATATTACACATTATGGAATTTACATTGTAGCATATTCCTTCCATTCTTTGATATATTCTTTAATATATCCCACTATTTGTTGGGAGAAGATTTGAAGCACAAGTCTGTCACAATGTTGGTGACCCCATCTTTATTTCTCTGTCACACCTTAATCAGGAGGTGTGGTACAGGCCCTAATCAATAGCTGGATATAGCAATAAATGAGACGAGACTGATAAACTGAGGCTGAATATGGAAATGAATAGTTTCTAGATTTAGCCAATAGGTAGCTTGCTGGATCTCATTCTCCCTCTTAAGGAGCAGATAGATAATTGATTATTGTCATTGGAGGCCCAAATGCATGCATTCTTTAACTAATACATCATTCACTAACAGCTATGATCACCATTAAAAAGCCCTTCTGCTTGTCCCATATTATATATGCATAAGCATATTATTTACTTCTTTTTGGCCAAGGGAGTTTTTTCTTGCCCATTTTTAAAATATCTTTTCCACAAAAATAAAGTAGTTGAAATTCATCTTGGCATCAGAAAATTCAATGTGATGCTGTTTTCTATTTATTGTTATTTTATCTTATGTGTGTTTCATCAAGAGATAAAATTGAATAGATTTTTAATTATCTCTCATGGTGAAGTACATATGGATTGTTATGAAGATGAACATGGTTTCTTTTTTCTACCTTCCTTGGCAGCAAGTATAGATTAGAGGTTTCCCAAACTAATTTCTATTAAAAGGTTTATGAAGAGAACGGATGATAAACCTTTTGCCTGCAGTATTGTTGATTATTAATTTTTTTCCTAAAGGATAACTAACATTTGAAATGAACAAAGACATGAAGCTATAGAAACAGTGGAGTAGTCTTGAATATGCCTTTTGTTTTAAATTATCTTTAAAACAATTGCATATGTAAATCTTGGAGCCATGTCCCTCTGCCATAAGTGAATAAAATATTTTAATTCAAACATATTTTACTATCTTTTGTGTCTTTCACTGAAATTTTTGCAACTCTTTCCAACAAGTAATACTCAACATTTCTTTCTCATTTTTTCTTGAAACTCTTCTTTTTTTTTTTCTTGGCAGCTATAATTTAGATTTAGACTTAGAATTTAAAATAACTTTATTGCCACTTTAAATGTATATTAATCGGCATACATTAAAATGAAATTCCATTGATTTAAAGCATTATAAATCATTGGTTCTATAGGCAGGGCTAATGTAGTGTCAACAGACCAAGGCAGATCATAATTTTGCTATGTTATCATCCATTCCTATCTTGGCACCTGTACTCTGATAAGTGATAGAGCTGCTTTCTGGAAGATGTTGTCCTTCAAGAAGTTAGGACTATAACTTACAGAATTCCAGATAGCATGGAAAATGGAAATATTCTAAAAAAGAAGTGAACATTTGTATTTATACATGTTGTCTAAGAGCCAGTGTGGTATAACATACCCAATTTCCACTCCTCCTTCAGACACTGAAGCCAACTGGGTAACCTTCAGCCAGTCACTCCTCAATCCTAATCAGCATCAGGTTCTATGACAAATTGACTGATAAACAAAGATTGTTGTTGCACTGATCGTTTCTTTATATGAATTGGGTAAGCATGGTGCATAAAGAAGCAGATTTTGCAGGGCAAACTCTCTGTTGCAGTGCCTGTTCTCTGTAACAGCACATCTTGAGAGGGTTCTCACCTCAGTGATATTCCATAAGTCTTTGAAAACTTAGCTTGCTCCCAGGTTTGGGGTGGTGTAGCAGGTGAATCTCAGTTGGCTATTCTTTGGAGTGCTGTGTGTTTGCTCCTTTTGGACATGCATGATCTTTTTCTCTTGTTTTATTGTTCATTACTCTTAAAATGAAAGCCATTTAGAATTATATGGAACTGAGTGGCTTCTACATTTAATAATAATAATAACATACATACATACATATACACATACACATACATACATACATATATGCATACTGACTTACAGAGTTGGCACACGCCCAAATAAAGTACATTTTATTCATGCTTCACATAAATATAGAAGTGTGGGTTAGGTTAAAATACATAAATACAACAAGCAGCTATGATGGGATCACATGGATGAAAGTAAATATGTGTTATATATCTGCTATCTCATATTTTATTTAGCCCCCAAACAGAGCCATGAGCACATGGAAGCAAAAGTGAATGTATTTCTGGTTGGAATGGATGGAACCCCCTACTGATTTCATAATTTCCAGGCGCTTCAGATAGGGAAAAACTTTAAAAAACAGCCAAGGACTCCATCTGAAAGGCTGCCTGCCTGCTTGTTCCTGGAGTGTTCATCCAATTGGAAACTTCTGCAGTGCAACTGACAGTCTTCCAGAACTACATATTTTTACTCCCTAAGATTTTCTACAAATTTTTATATTCATTCTCCAAATATTCCATGAATACTGAATATTTGATATCAAATATTTTTTCAAGGAAATTGGACACCAACAGACCACTTTGAAATACAACCATATGCAACCACACTTTTGGTAAAAGTGCATCCAAGAAAAGGACATGTGCCTGAAATAAATTCTAACTAAATGATGCATAAGAAACTATTCAACTTTCTGATTTTTGAACTCTGACAGTTTCAGTTTAAGCAGAGATGATACTAGCTGATCCTTCTTCCTTTTTCACTGTTATGACGCTCCAGATAATAGTGCTATTTTCCAAGCTGTTTTGCAAAGCTTTAGCCACATTTTTGGACAAAAAGACTGATCGAGCAACTTGCGTTTCTCTACTGATTCAGCAAACCTTGGAATTGATCTCTCTTCCTCCTCTCCCCACCCCCTTCCACAAGAGCCATCCTATCCTCAAACTGCCACAGGACGTGGATCGATGCATCTTCAATTGGAATAATTGTTTTCCTTTGTAAGGCCTCTGTTACACTTCTGGTCCTGAATGGAGAACAGTGTGATTGACCTCCAGGAAAGCAGCAGATGTGATTGAAGCAGTGCGCCCCTAGCCTAATCTCTCAAAGCCAGACCTTGAAAAATAACCAGAAAGCGTACACTGAGCATGAACAAGTATGGGAAAGAAACAGCAGGGCAAGCCACACAGAGCTGCTCTTTTGATAAAGCAAAGAAAATCTTTGTTCATCCAGAAGGTTTTTCAAAATTATCATTATTTAATGATACAAGCTTTGCTTTGCCAAGTTTATGATCATCCTCTGTTAAAACTGTAACTTTCTTTATGTGCCAAAAGAAGGACCATTTAACGGTTCCATAAAGGCTTGCAGCAGATGGAATGGCTTCTCAACAAGGTTTTTAAATATACATTTTTCAGTCCATTCAAGATTAATGACCCAGTCCTAGGTTACATAAAACACCAGAGCACAGGAGCTATGATTCCTTCTTAAAAACCTATTAAGGCACCTAATATAATAAGATGTTCTTTCCTAATGTGATGTGGAAATGACTTGTGATCATGTTATCACATAATATTCCTGATGTGATAATATGACTGGCTGTTTTACACAAATTAATAGAAATACTACAAACAAAAAAGAGAAGAGGCTCCATTACAGTGTAGTGAGAATTTCAGCAGTAATTATTGGTGCAAGAATATCTGTGGTTTGAGTCTGACTCGGTTGGTCACCTCCTTGCAGTACTGTAACAATATCACAGTCTTGCTCCTCTGCACTTTTGTGTGTCTATGCCAAGGTCTTGTATTTGAAAAGATGTATTTTGAGAGTTGTGTTTTTTGCTTTACAAGCATATTGATGTGTGAAATTAAGTAGCGAGGTGACTGCTATAAGCAACCAAGGCACACATTAAATGAGCTGGGCAAGCAGGATTCCTTTATTGACATAGGATATTGCCTCTATTTGTTGAAAAAATCTGTCCAATATATCACTCTTTGTAGACTTTCGAATGATTTCTATCCTTTTTTTTTTTTTTGTCTGTTTTTTCTGGTACCAGCATGGACTAAATGATGATTTTGTATCTTTGATCGACCATGAAGCCATTCAACAAATTCATATGCTTAACCAAACGTTCACAAAAGTTGTGAATAAATTAATTATTTTTTAAAGCAATAATACATTCATTTAGTTTTGAATATACTAAAAATTCTGGTTACAAAATCAATATACATTTTAGTAAACATAACCCATTATTTACTGAAGGACAAAACTTATATTTAGAAATGCTTCAAATTCCCTGTTATAGTGCATTAAATCATTTTCGAATGAAATTTAAAGTATGCTTTCACTTGCAGCCTTACTGATTAAAGCTGACTCCCTATTAATTAGTTTTAACAGATGCAGTATGATTCCAAATAATGTAATCACTTCATAAAACTAATGTGGGACATTTGCAGAGAGAAAAAGGGAAGTTCCCATCTGTGGTTGTTTTTTGTTATCATTATTTAACATTACCCATATCTTAAATTAGATGGAATGAAAATACCTTTGCAATATATTATTTGTAATTTTTCCATCTTTTCATAGGTATTCAGATGTTTTTAAGTGGAGAATTGGTAAATGTAAAAGAAAAAAAGTGAAGTATCTTAACCACTAGTTCTCTCTTGCCTAGTATTCTCTCTGTAACCCTTCAGCAATATCAACAATGTAGGATTTGGGAAATGCAATACATAGTAGGGCGTTGGGCCCCAACCTTTTCGGCACCAGGAACCAGTTTTTCCATGGGTCAGAGGGGGTGTGGTTTCACGTGCTGCCTCCATGCCATGGATGGGGCTTCACTTGTTTGTACGGCCCAGTTTCTGGCATGCCACAGGTCGATGCCAGTCCATGGACTGGGGGTTGGGGACCCCTGTATTAGGGTACCTACATGTAGAACAAATGACTGTTCACATTCTGAAATAATTAAATTAAGGTACAAAAGGGAATTCTGCTAGCTGCATTAAACCCGTACTATGAAATTAGTTAACGTTACAACTACATGATATTAAAAGTAAGATCCAGAAAATAAATTTACCAGACAGATTTAGTCTAAAAATTATGGGTTAAGTTATACCATATATATACACACACTACTGCCCTGAAATTTGAAGAGTAGGCTACAAGTTGAAAAAATATCACATTAAAATGTATTACATCTATGTCTGCCCATTTTTGGCAAAACAACAACAACAACAATCTTTTTTCATGAAATTTTCTTGGGTGCAATATGCTCTTTTCAGTTTTCAAAAATAACATTATAGATACCTGGTCTAATACTGCAGTTTTCTGTTGTTTATATCAGCAATTCACAGCAAATACCTTGTCGTAAACATTTTAAAAGGTCAAGAGATTGCAATACTTTGGCTAAAGAGATAAATGGTCAAATAAAACATCACATTGTTAATTCCCAGATGACAAAAAGAGACATACATCCAATCAATATGAACGCCAGAAGCATTCTGGGAAAGAAGGCAGGGTCAGCCTTGAAGTGTTAATAACTTGTTCACATCATTGGGCTTCAGTTCACCATGTGACTTATCAAGTAACAAAACTGTTTTATTAGCAAATCAGGACTGATATCAGGCAGCAGACACAGAGGAGTTAGAAAAAATATTAGCATATAAAAGAACAGAAAGAGCAAGTAAGTTCTTTTACATTTACATTACCAGCTGGACCAGATACTTTTTCTATATTTTTTCTGAATGTTAGTTCAGAATGAATGCCCCAGCTCTTAATCTCTTTCTTTACTGCAAGTTACGGCTTGAGTTAAAATGCAAATGTATGTTGTCAGTTTTTTTCTAACATACTTTTTTTCAAATATGTAAAAATAAGTCATGTTTATGTTTATTGACATTTCATTATTGGAATCATTTTATAATTCAGCATGGTAAAACTGTATCTGTCCCTAAACATTGGCAAGATTGACAGTAGTACTAACTAAACATTATAATCTGTATATATTGTTTTACTGTATCAACTAGTATGCCTAGCTACTTAAAATGATAAAATCACATAATCATAGCGGAAGGAATCCCAGCAATCATCTAGCCTAACCCCATGCTTGAAACAGGAACTACTAAAGGTTTTAGACAAATGGTTCGCTAGGCTTTGCTTGAAAACCTTCTGTGAAGAGAAACATAGATCTTGATGTGGAAACCTATCGACAATTCTCACAGGAAATTCTTCATAATATCTAACCTTCATCTACTTCTCTGTCATTTCAACATGCTACACCTGCCTGTTCTGATGACAGAAGAAATCCATTTCTTCTTTTAGATGACAAAAGACTGTGATTATATCTCCTTTTGATCTTTTCTTTTGCAAGCTAAACACATTCAGTTCTTTTAACTGCTCCTCATAAAGCTAGTTTTCTAGCCGTCTCATTGCTCTGGAAGCACTCCTTTTATCTTGTTCTACTTTATAAAAGTCTATTTTGGTCTACAGTATCAAAAACTAGGTTCGAGCATTGGGACTTGATTAAAGCAGCTGTGATGGATTGTAGTAAGATGGATTTCCAGGAGGGAGGGAAACGATAAGAGACAACTTAGTTCAGATAATTTGTGTGAGAGAAAGAGCGTGAAGACAATTCCTCCCTAACAGTTCTCAGAGTATGTGGTAGATGCAGGTAATACAGTGATTCAGTTTCTCAAGATTTGGTCTAGAGGTGTGAACATAATAAATAACTCAGCTTGGAAGAATTAACATTGTCATTCTTGATTTTTGGGCTTGACATAAACATAAATGGACAATTTCCAGGAACAGGAATTTCCAGAACTCTCTATTCTTGTTAATACCTCAAAACATATTTTTCCCTTTTTCAGCAGCTGCAATACACTGTTGCCTCATATTCATTGTATGATCTATTAGAGCACATACAGTACATCCTTTTCCCATGTACTACTGCTAAGGCAGTTCTCTTCCAGTTGATGTCAATCCTTTGATGAATACTGGGTGCAGATATCCAACTTGTTATGAATCTGTCCAATAGATGTACATAACATTCTAGATTATATTTTACCATTTTATTAATGAGAATATCGTGAGAGACTTCATCAAATGCTTTGCTAAGGTCAGGATAAACTATGTCCGTGACATTTTCCCCAAACTAATAAACTAATAACTCTATCAAAAAGAGATAAATTTACTTGTCATGACCAATTTAAAATAACCTATGTTCTTGTTAATTGTTGCATTCCTATCCAGTTGCTCAGAAATAAGCAGTTTCAAAATCTGCTTGTGGACCTTACCTGGTATAGACTTTAAGATGACAGTTTATAATTTCTCGGTCCTTCTTCCCTTTCTTAAAAGTAGGGATAATATTTGACCTCCTCTTAGTTTTCCCAGATTTCTCAGTTCTGCCAAAATTCTCAAATTATTTATTTATTAAATTTAATAAATAATTACTGTTCTGTGATCACTTTCAGTACTCTAAGATATAATTCATCTTATCCTAGAGACTGGAATTCATTGACATGGTTTAACCTCTCCTTCTGAATCTTGAGTTTCCATTTCCTTCTCCATCTAATTGTGGGACAACCGTGGCCAGTTGGGACTTAATTTCTTTTCTGAGAGAAAATACCTTAGAAGGAAAATGCAAATTAAGAGGTTCTGTCTTCTCATCAATAGCTTTTATCAATTTACCCATTTCTCCTTGCAACTAGCCTACAGTCTCTTTGCCTTTTCTTTTGTTTCTGAAATATCTCCCAAAAACTTATTTGTTCTTTGTTCTTTTGAGCATTTGTTGCAAGCTTCAGATCCTTCGTGCACTTTCATCTGACATAATTTTCACAGTTTCTGATGACTGCCTTCTCTCTTTCCATTTCCTAAACATATCACTCTTTTTTTTAACACTTTAGAAAGCTCTGTACATATCCAGATTGGTCTTTCTAGATGTCTTCTATTTTTGGGGGGGGTAGGAATTACATGCAGTTGTACTTTCAATATCACAGGATTTCTTATCCATCTTGGACAGTTTTCTTCCTCAAGATGTAAAACCCTTGGATCCAGCCTAACTCACCCATCTCCTCCCACTTATGACTGTGTGACTGTAACCTTGTTGCTGGTATCCTTACGATTTATATTGATATTGTTTCCTAATTGCTTATTTGTAACCTATGACTATCATTAAGTGTTGTACCTTATGATTCTTGATGAACGTATCTTTTCTTTTATATATACTGAGAGCATATGCACCAAGAAAAATTCCTTGTGTGTCCAATCACACTTGGCCAATAAAAATTCTATTCTATTCTATTCTATTCTATTCTATTCTATTCTATTCTATTCTATTCTATTCTATTCTAACTTTTATTTGAATTCATCACAATCCATTGTTCTGAAATCCAGTATTCAAGTCTGACTCTCCTCTGGTTTTTTTCTGTCGATATCATGAAACTGAAAGACAAAATTAACATGGCCATATTTTCTCAGGGTTCCAGTAACCTTCACTTCTTTGACCAATGTCTCCCTGTTGTTTAGAATTAGTTCCAGCAGAGTATCTTGCTCCAGTGCCTTTCCTAATAAATGTAAAGCATTGTTTTTGCCAAAGTCATGTCATATTTTTCAGGAGAAACCCTATTTCCTGAATCTTTATTTAGGAAATTATTACCTGTATTTTTTTTCCATTTTTGTTCTCATTATAGGGTTGGAGAGTAGTGGTAAAACATAAACACTGTGTGCAGATGCTTTGGGGCTCTGTTGAAGTTCTTTCTTGTTAAAAGGATCCTAAAACAGGTAAAGTGACAGGTTTCTCTGCCTAGTCCTCCTGGGAAGAAGCTGCCAATCAGAGTGGGCACTTTGGACCTTGATGAATAAATAATCTGATATCCTGCTAGGAAAGTTCTTATGCTGGTTACATTGTTGGTCTTTTGCATGATCTTTTGCTGTAAGTCTTATATCCAGTGCATATACAATTTAAACCTATGAAGAAGACAGCAATAGGTTTCTGGCAAGTATCTAATGCATCTGAGGAGATAAATATGGAGTCCCAAACCTATGAAAACTTTTCAGAGGTGTCTACATGGTCTATGGTCTTTGTTTACCATGGTCTGGTAAACAAAAATCAAGATGGCAGTCATGACAGGGTGATCGAAGCTCTGCCTTTTTTTACGTGCAACACACATAAGAAAAGGGCAAAAGTGTGGTGGAGAATAAGACCGTTTGTGTTAGCTCTCTACAATATCGCCTACACAAGGCAGTTCTGGATAAATGAATACAATGGGAAACAATCAATGTGATAACAAGGGAGGAAGGACACCATGTTGTGTATTAGTCTTGGGTGATGTTTCAAGTACACAAATGTTCCTAATTTAATTTTGAAATGTTGGAAGGGGCAGAATTGATTTTCCCTCTTCATTAAGAAAATTATGGTCACACACTATATAGTGTGTTCCCTCAAAATCGATAGGGTTCAAATGAAAATTAAAGCAAAAGATGATTCATTAAGGACCCTGTGCCGATTAAAAATACTTAGCCACACCTTAGAAATACTTATTGCCACTTTTCCATGTTTCTTGTTCTTTTAATGTCCTGGAGGGCCATGGTTGAGGCATTGATGATACTGGGAAAAGGGCTGAATTTTGTTTATGTTTTAGAGGGCTTTCAGAGGGTTTATGGTGTCTGAGCATTCTATATTAGCAGATAGATGCTGTATCACTGGAGATTTTCAAACAGATGTTAGACAGCCATTTGTCTGGGATGGTCCATGAATTCTTGCACTGGGAAGGGGGTTGGACTAGGCTTTCAAAGTCCCATCCAACCCTATGATTTTATGAAAATTCTGTCTGTTGAGAGATCAACACATACATAAACTAAAATGTTGAGCTTGGTACATCCAATCTCTACTCTTCCTACTTCAAGCTATAAAATGTAAATTAGCATATAAGGTATTCATTTAGGGCTAATTTCTCAGTAAAGCTATAGGAAAAATTAGGTCAGTAAAGAAAAAAAAACAAAGAACAAAAAATAAATTTTGATTTAAGATAACAGAATTAGAATTAAGTATGAATGAATATATATAGTAAAGCAATCTTAATACAATATTGCCAAGTGTAGATAACACTGGTAGTACCTTTATCCCTTCTCTCTTAAAATCCTTCAAGTCAAGTCTATGTTTGGAGACTCTAGAAGGTAAACTCAAGGTGCTGGGCTGAGCACTTACAGCCCAAGGACTAGATGTTGTGCATCTCTGCTATATGGATCTATGCATATAGGTTCATGTAATATAGTGATCCTTAAGTGTATGAAAGTAGAGCAGAACTTCCGGGAGGACAGAGACAGCAGGAATATTTCTATCCATCATTTGTGCAACCACTTCTGAACCATGCAATTCAGAACATCTGTGTATGTCTATAACATATCCTTATCCTCTCTTGCCTTATGTCAGCCTTGTCTGAAAGTACATTTCTCCCCCTCCCCATTCCCTTTAAGTCCCAAGAAGCTATGGAGGGTCCCTTTCCCTAAGCTGCCTGCCCTGCCCACATTCCTGCTACAAGTTATCTGACTGTTCTCTTGACTATGTCTCTTCTTCCTGTCTCCCAAGGTTATTGCCATGTACTATTACATCTTCTTATGGTATAATTAGTTTTTACCAGTAATCTCTGCTTAGCATTATTCCACTAAATGCTGCATGAGTCAGAATGTAAGAGTATTTTTTTATATTGTGTCAAATTTACATATCCAAAGATTCTGACCTTTAAATACAGAGAATTTAGTTCTCTGAAGAGAACTAGAGGATAAGAATGTGCGCAGGCATGTATGAAAGAGAGAAATAGACAAGTGGTATGAAAATGAACAGCTACCTATAACTCCAGCAATAACCTTGAACACTCTAGGCCTTCCTTGATCCATTGTAAACCTTCTGTAACTCTCCATGGACCTCCCTGACAACCATTGCTAACAACACCAGAGCAGCAGGATTGTGGGAGGAACAGGTGCACTAGTTGGTCACTGCTGAGTCTCCTGCTGCGTAAAGAGCATAAGTGGCACTGCTGATCCTTCCCCAACAATCTTTAATCAAGTCACCTACTTCTTGAAGTTTAACTCTTCAAGAAGTTAGATTTGCTTATGATGGTGGACTTGGTTTTACATTCTGGGAATATTGTACACCTAAAAAACTTACAAGAGTTTAATTTTGCTAATGTTGCTCAAGGAGTTATGTCATGTTCCCCACCCACTCAGGAATCAGTGGTGCATGTCAATATTCATATATTAATCTTTGGCAAAGCTTCTTCTGGGATGTAATACTTTTAGCTGCAAGGCAAGCTGACTTGTTGAATAATCCTCCATTCCAAAACAAACTCCTTACATAAGGAAAAATAACATTTTGGAGGAAAAGGTATTGTGAATAGAAGACCCCACCCCCCAGGAAGGCAAGTTGAAGTCATCCTAGGTCAGGGCTGTCAAACTCGCGACCTGCGGACCAGATGCATTATGCGCTGGCCACACCCACACCCAGTTTAATGAAGGGCAAGAAAGTCCTGATACGTCACGTGACGATGCCGTGACACCACAAGTTTGACACCCCTGTCCTAGGTGATAGGCCTGGAAACTCCACCACCAACCCAGCCATTGAGTCAAGGACCTCTGGCAGGAAGTTTGCTAGAGTAGCAATAGTCCCAAATGATCCTTAGCATCAGGCTTATTAATTATAGGATTGTAACCCAGTAGGAGCCATGGTGGCGCAGTGGTTAGAATACAGTATTGCAGGCTAACTCTGACCATAGGCAGGAGTTTAGTGCAGTTCTTGAGAACAGCCAAATTCCTGTCTTCTATCATATCTCACCCTACCCATCACAATAGAGATGGTATAGCCCCCCTCATCCTTCCAGAGACTTCTCTTCTGCCCTGCTCCAATTGGTCCATATCCAGGCCCACACAAAACTTACTCATGCAAACAACAATCAGTCATAGGGCTCCCTAAGATGTGAGTCACTTCGGCAAAGCGCTCAGTGTTACAAGCCGACCAGGGGCCTCCGTCTAACTCAATCTTTCATACAATGCCTTCAATAAAATTCCTCTCACTGGTAGATATCCAGTCAGGCTCAACTCAAGGTTATCTTAATTCTTAAAAGGATTGAATTTACAAGTTCTACTCTTCATAATGTACAATGATTTTCAGTGACTAAGAACAAATGTAGCAATTAATAAACTGTAGGGACCATTTGCAATCTAATTCTATTTAGCCACATATTCATAGGAGAATATTTTTATATTCATGGAGGTACATGTTCCATATTTGGTTATTATAATCAATAGTGTAGCAGGGAGGACAAAGAAATATTATTTTTTTGTGCTTTGAGTCTGAAAGATGACTATAATTTGCAAGTAATCTCAAATCAAAAATCTTGGGTAGAATTTGAATGGCCTTTATGGAGTTGTTAAGGAAAATATGACTGTATGACAAAATTGCTGGTCAAGACAGCATAGATATGAATGGATTCTAAAAAATGTTTCCTATCCAAGTTCCTACAATCTCCTTACAAGAGCACTTTGTGGCTGTAGTCTTGATTACTCTGTCTCTGTGCAAATGAACATACAGAAAACATATTGCAGCAGACTGTCAAAACCATTAAAGACATTTTCCCTTCTTTTGTCCACTCTGGGATGAGCCAGAGCTGGGCTTGTCTATTCCCATTACAATCACACATGTGCCTTTAGGCATTTGCAGAGGCCCTTAACCATATCTCACTCAGGGTAACTTGGCAACCTATTCTGCCCTAGGCTCAAAAACATTTCTCAGTGTTGACTTCTTCTGAGAGGTTCCTGCAGTTTCTAAGAAGAAGAGCTATCAGATCACCTTATACAATACTATGCATTAGAGATTATTTGCCCAAGTCAATATCCTTAACCACAATGTATAGTAAATGTATAGTGTTTGATGACCTTCTAATGATATCTTGCACATATTAATGCAGTTTTCTTAGCAGTGATCCAGAAATGGTTTTTAATCCCATATTTTTAGGATTTTTAATTATCCTTTATAGCCTACAGTCCTGGAATGATCTTCCATTCAAGTACTGTACTAAGCAGGCTGCATTTTGCATTGCTTTTTAAGATTGATCTAGCTTGACTAAGTGTTGCCATTTAGCTAAAGTAGCTATGATGGAGTAAGTAAATATAGCTGCACTTTATTACGGCAGTGGTAGCAAGTGGCAAGGGAAGAGTTGGAAAAGTTGTTATTTTGTCTTCTATGGGATGCTTCTCCATTTGTACCAATTGCTCCAATTGAGAAAGTTTTTCTGATAATGACTGGGTCCTCATACCACACTAAGGTAAATTATGGTTGTTTGCTTTTATTTATTATATTTACATGGCACATTTTATAGAAGAGCTTGAGGAGACATCATGCTCCCTCTTCCTATTTTTCCCCACAACACCCTGCAACCTTGTGGGGTTCTTCATGCTCTCTAACCTTGGTTGTTTTTTTGCAGATGGTTCATTACCCAAACTAGGTAACATCATTAGTGCTACTAAGGAGTGGGGTTTGCTCTCAGTTTAAATTCTTGTGTCTTGCCCTGTCAGAGTTGGTTGGGGTGGTCTTAGTTCTTTTGTTGGGCTGTTTACTGTTGGCTTGTTTGGCAGTTCTTTGATTGGGGTGTTGTGAGCAAACTCGACTCCTTACTAGCACTGATGATGTTACCTAGTTGGGGTAATGAAACATCTGCAAGAAAATAACCAAGCTCAAGGTACCAAGGGCCCCTAATTTCAACCCTGAGCTACAAATATTATCCTTTATTGATAACAGTAACCTCATCAGAGAAGTTGGACTGAGAGATTGACTAATCCAAAGACCCCCAGTGAATTTCCATAGTTGAGGAGACTAAACCTGAGTCTCCTGCTCCTACTGTAAAACTTTTACCACTATACCATACTAGCTCGCTAAGTTCTGGCTTATTATAATGACTGAACTCAGACAATGAGGTTTATAAACCATCATTCATAATTTAGTGCAAGCTTGAACACTGTGAATTTACTAACCAAAATGGCTTCTATTACATGCACTAAGTCCCATTTTATGAAAAAATCAATGTGGACACTCAATTTTTTTCAGTTAGAAGCAGGGCATTATGCCATTTTTTATGGAGGACTTTCAAGAATTGCTTGACCTCAATATTTGAAACCATGTTTTCTTCTAAGATCACAAGAAGCTATCAAAAAAGTTTCTTCTAGACTTCTTATTTGCCAGATCCAACAGTGGAAGCAGATAATCCTTCGCCTTCAACCCTCATTTTCCAGACAAAGTTCAATACTTTCTAAAACTAATTAGCTTTCGGGGGAAAATGAAATTTTTGCATATTTTTGAAGAATTTAAGATTAAAATTGGTATTCACTGTGTAGTGGTGAGAGTGGGAAAGAAGCAGGGAAGAACAAGCTATAATTCAAATAGCAAGATTCTTTTTAGAAATATTTTGATTGTATACATTTCAATATTTTTAAACTAAGATATTGGGGGAATTACTTTTACCTTACACTTGGTTATTCTAAGCGAAAAGCCAAAGTTTGCCCGGAAATACTGCCTTTTTGTCCTGTTTTCTTTCCAGTATTTTGGGAGTCAGGCACTTATTCCTTCTTAGAGTCAATCACTGAACTCCCTCTTGCAATGCAATAAAGTAACTTTTATTCACTCCCTTCTGTTTAGCAGATTGCAGACTAGAACAAGGGGCAGGGGAGGATCCCAAAGCTTTGACAGATGGTCCTGAGCGCTTGACTCCTGCTGAGCCCAGCAGGCCTGAGCTTTAGGACGGTCAGAAGGAGTTCTGCTTATGAAGTGAATAACAAATGTAGTGTGCCAGACTTTTTCGTATATGTAGAAAGCCTTGCATCGGACATGTCACTCCTGAGGTTTCTTCAGTGTGATTGGGAGAGCTTCAGAAACTTCCAAAAGCATTTGGCCGCCCTACGCAGTGGCCAGAGGCTTTGCTGCCAGAGAAATAAGTAGGAAATTGAAATCAAGGAAGCAGGAGGACCTCCAGTGAGTATAGAAATAATAAAGTTTTGCTTTTGGGAGTGAAGACTACAGAGGATTCCATTTCAGCAAAAATCTACTAGTAGAACAGATGCTGTCTAGTTTTTCATTTTTATTTTTGGGGATGGCCTTACCAAAAGCTAGCAAAAATAGGATACTTTTGCCTATAAAATGCCACCTAGGTGAATTTTTGCTCTTTACTTCTCAGCTGGAAACCTTTTTTCCCCCTTCTCTATAAACCATGCCCCCCACCTGTTAATCCATGGGTACATTTGAATCCAGGAGCATTACAAACAAATCTTTTCTGGTAAGCGTAACACTTTTTATTATCTGCTAATAATTATTTGTAAACCACTGGCAATTATTTTTGTAAATCATTACTGATTGCAATCTGTTTGATAGTATGAGCTGTTGGTCCCAGACAAGACCAAATGTGTGGTATAGTGGGTGTCCAACATACAGGAAAGTCGGTACAGATTTGAGAACACTGACGATCCCAGCTGATTCAATGGGGCTGCCTACAAATTTGAAGGGGGGGGCATGTGCATGCATGCTGAATGGGGGGAGATGCTAAGAGCTGTCATTAGTCTCAGATATATGTAACATTTTGAACATTCACAAGATTCATCAAGGATTGCCAACACATTAGATAATTAGAACATTAAAGACCAAATTATGTAATGCTATCTCTTGATAAAAAGATTATTTTGATTACTCTCTTAATTTTTGTTCAGCTTTACTGATGTTTCTTTGCTTCTGTGTCTACAAGTTTAGCATAAAAGATGACAAACTGCTTAGCACAAAAGTTTAAATACAGTGAGCTGAGAACTGTGTCATTGAAAACAAAGAGAAAGACTAATTTAAACTTGACATACAATCCCACTGGTTTCAATGGGACTATTCTAAATAAGCTAAATTCCAATCAACAATTCATAGCTTGTTTTATTAATTTCAACAAATGTATTGTAGCATTTAAGATGAGTTGTAATCTAGTTTATGTTAGATAGGAATGGGGACAATGGAGGAATAAAGACATTATTTCTTGAATTTTTCTTATTCAAGGGTTTTAAAACAGAATCAAAATAAAATAGTAGCAGTGAAAAACAAAGATAATTAGGCTTTAGATTTCTTATGTGATTAAAAAAACCAAATATGAAAATGCAATGTCTAAAATACAAGAACTGTTTCTACAACTGTTCAATGTGTCATTTATTGAAATGATTTTTTTTAAAGTTAATTTTAAAAAAACAATATCCTACAAATCTATATACCAAATGTAGAATCCTTCAACAATTAAACGCTCCAGGGAGGCCATCTGGTGGCAGCAAAGTGAGTTTAAGTGGGCAAGAAACTCCTTTATGCAAGGGATCAACCTTCTTAGTTTTGTGATGAAACCTCCCTCTTGTGGGTAACAAGCTCAAGTTTGACATCCAGCTTTGTCTGATGAAAAAAGTCCCTGGCAGCCAGGGAGTAGACTACTTTTTCTCTGAGATTCTGCTGAAGACTGAAAAGGCCCTTCTGCATCATTTCTGATTCTGCTGGAATGATCATGATGTCTAATAATTGCATTGTTGCTGCTTGAAGTTTTATTTTTTTAAAAAAAAATGTATAAACCTTTTTATAAAATGATTGAGTTGGGATATTTTAATTAACACGGAGTAATCAGAAAGCCTTTTACTTGGTCTATCAATAGCCAGAGGTATGGTTGGCGTAAAAGTAGGAAAAGTCCTTTGGATGGCTATTCCCTAGGGCCGAAAATTCAGAAACAGTTAAATAGTCAATGTTTGCTTGTTTATTTTTATATGAAGCCCCCTCACCCTTATTCCTCTTTTCATGTCTATGTAAATGGATGCATCATTCCCATCTAGCAAACTGTTTATAGTGCAGAACAGGGGAGGGATCACCTGGTGTCCCATTCTCCATCTTTGTTCTGCTGTTACTATGTATATAAGACGAGTTAAGGCTGAAATAATTAAAGTCTGATTTCTTTGGGATTCTCCATGCTAATTACTTAGAGTACTGAAAAGATACAAAGAACAGAATAACAGTTGGAAGGGACCTTAGAGGTCTTCTAGTCCAACCCCCTGCTGAAGCAGGAATCTCTATACCATTTCAGACAAATGGCTGTTCAATTTCTTCTTAAAAACCTCCAGTGATGGAGCACCCAAAACTTCTGGAGGCAAGTCTTTCCACTGATTAATTGTTCTCACGGTCAGGAAATTAGTCCTTAGTACTAGGTTGATTCTCTCTTTGATTAGTTTCCATCCATTGCTTATTGTTCTGCCTTCAAGTTCTTTTAATGGGTTGACCCCCTCTTCTCTGTGGCAGTCCCTCAACTATAGGAACACTGCTACCATTTCCTTCTTTTAATTAAAATAGACATACCCAATTCCTATAACTGCTCTTCCTAATCATCTTTGATGCTGTTTTCAGCATTCTTTCTAGAGTCTCAACATCTTTTTTATATCTGAATCACAGACTCTAGAAAAAGTGCAGAGAAGAGTATCTAGGATTAGGGGACTGGAGACTAAAATTTATGAAGAATGGTTACAGGAACTGGGCCTGGCTAGTCTAGTGAAGAGAAGGACCAAGGGAGACATGATAGCAGTATTCCAATATTTGAGGGGCTGCCACAGAGAGGAGGGGGTTAAGCTATTTTCCAAAGCACCTGAAGAGCAGACAAGGAATAATGGATGGAAAGTGAACAAGGAGATATTCAACCTGGAAATAAGGAGAAATTTTCTGACAGTGAGAACAATCAACCAATGGAACAGCTTGCCTTCGGAAGTTGCAGGGGTTGGACTAGATGACCTACAAGGTCCCTTCCAAATCTGTTAATCTGTAATTTCATAAGCCTTATCACAGACTATATAAAATACAAACATCTTCTTCTTTACTCTCTACATCATATCTAGCTCAACTCCTTGATTCCTTAGCCCCAGTTTTTCCAGTCATGTAAAGAAATATGTGATATATATCCTTATCACCTTTTACCCATTTCAGCCAGTTATCATTGTTCGATGTTTCATAAATATCAACATATTCTGCATGCTGAATTGAGTGGCATGTGTGCTTGCTCTGAGCTGGATGTAGTTTGGGAGTCTGATGTGTGCTAATCAAGGAGTGGGGGTCAACATCTTCTCTCAACGCTTTTCTCTAAATGGGTTGTCCCACATGCACACAGAGATCCTTACATACAGCTTGGTCTTTCCTTGAAAGCAAAACTTGATGACAGGTGTGGTTTGGTTCAAAAGCAGATCTCTGAGGTTCCATCTGTAGTGCTTGCTTTTCCATGGTTTCAAGTTACTACTTCATGGATGGCAAGGAGAAATGGAGCACTTAGCCTTTCCTTCAGGGTCCAAAGAGCAGTTGTAGAGAAGACATCAAACACAAAAGTGTCTTCCCTTTCATAGCCAAAAGGCAGATCCTAAGTGGACAAATTCAGTTGAATCACCTTCTCCATGGTGCATTCATATTGCTGTGCCAATGAAAGGGAATGGGAAATTGCAATCAATGAACAGGGATATAATCAAAGCCACATACTCTCCAGTTCACACAAATCTATATCTCTGAAGGAGATTAATTATGTATTAACGTATCTCTTAGCATGACTTCATTTTCCTACTCTTCTACCACACAATTGGCTTTCTCACATTCTCCTATCACTCCATTCAGTCACCCTTCCCCCCTTTTTTCTCTATTCCTATTTTTTCATTTTGTCCAATAACACACTAATCAGATTCGCATATCATAGAGGATGGTCATTTTAAACTTGATTTGAAAATGAACAAAATCAATGTGTTCACACAATATTAAGCCAAAAGCCATGTTTTAGAAACTGCAGTGGCTGGTTCAAACACACTATACCAACATGAAATACAACATAATAATCCAATTTGTTTAGCTACAATTTATTAACTAAATCAGATTTATGTCCATACACTGTGGTACAAAACTATAATGACTGGATTCATCCAATACATAAAATCAAACCCCTCAAAAACCCTAACTCACCATTTAACCATATTTTACCTGCAAATCATGTCTGAATTCTTATCTTTCTTCCATTTTTGCTGCTCAGATGACCTGGATGAAATAGTGGAGAAGCAGAGTCAAGGGTGTTTGCAGGTTATGATTTTAAAAAAGTCAAGACAGTGACTGAAGCCCTCTGGTCAAAACTCTGCCTGTTTCTTACGTGCATCCTGTGGGGAACAGATATAAAAATGGGTGAAACTTTGACTGCATTGTTGCAACCATCTTGTCATTTTAATCACACCCTGTGGACATCTCTGAGCAAAGAAAAACTTGCTGCAGAGACAAGAAACTCTAAACTAGGAACACAGGTGGAAATTTCTAGGAAACTGTGAAGATTTGATTCAAAGGTTATTTAGTCTTCAAATCAGACTGCCGGATTGATTTGATGCCTTGAGTCAAATTGGGTGCTTTTGAATTCATTCCCCAGTTTGACGAGTTTCTGTATATATGCTCTTCACAGTTTTTGTCAAATCATCTATCAAATCAGTGATTGAAACTGGCAAACAGATTTTTCACCATTCTCATAACCCCAGAAAAATAAGTCTTCCTTCATCATCAACCCTGCATTGGGTTCCTTCTTGATTAATAGGTACCCAACTATGCTAGTCTTTGACACCAGATTATCTTGTACATAGGCTTTAAAAATAGTTGATGCAGTTTAGAATTAGCACATGTGTGAAACACAGAGCATCATATCACTGTCTGCTAATCATTGAAGCTTTTTTTCCCCCCTAGGCTTCCATGCAGCGGGTTTAAGAATTTGATTTAGAGTTACTGTAATTCTTAAAACAGCTGCATCTTCTTTCAGATTCCCAGAGAAGCCTGAAAAAGATACCCTCCTTCAATAAATAAAAGAGGAGTGTCAAGATTGCCCAAATTCTGAAGTAGTTTTAGCATATCATTGTCAAAGAATGGACTTCCTGTTGCTCTGTCTTATATCCAGAAAACATCAAATCCATGTAAACCAGGAGTGTCAAATTCACAGCCTGCAGGCCAGATGCGTCACATGCTGGCCACGCCCCCCCCAGTTTAACAAAGGGGAAAAATGTCACAATATGTCACATGACACCACAAGTTTGACACCCCCGACGTAAACTCACAGAGTTGCAATGTTGCTTCTTTATGAAAGCCTATCTGTATTCTAGATCCAAGGTGATTTGGATCTCCTAAACATGTATGGCCTGCACCTCAAGGATCTTAAGGAAGACATTCAAGAATCTCTGAGCATTAAAAAAAACTCAAGCTAGGTCCAAGCTCTTTCTTTTAAAGAAATAAGCTGATCACCCTCTGGTGGGAAGACCCTTGTCTGCTATAGCTGTGAAATTGTAGAATCCATTCCTAAGAAAGCCGAGAGCTGTTCTCAGCTGGCTTTTTTTTAAGGGTAGATGACAAGTCTTTAACTCAGTGGGATATATGAGAACCAGAGACCCTTCTTATCATGTAGTCTGAAATACTCAAATTTTTGTTCTGGTAATCTTTTCTGTTTGTAGTTTAAGTTACAGAAAATCGCCTGATAAATTTCAATTGAAAAGGTAATGGTGCATAAATATAAATATTGTCAATATTGTAATTAATAACCATCCTCAAGGCTATAAAAGATTTTTGATTTATGTTGCTTTTAGTTTACTGCAACCTTAATCTTTGTGGTATAATCTAACACATCTGGTTGTAGAAGATTGCAGTTCCAGGTTGTAGAAGGTTGATTTTGATAATAATGGTACATACGAATATAAATTAATCAAACTACTCTTGATTTCAACTTCTCTTTCACTTAAGAACAGACAGCAGATGCATGGAGTTATATAAGGAACATACATTTATACTAATTCCTAACTGACCAACTCCCCATTCCTCTCTATTTTATAATATTATTGAATTTATATTGGTATAACAATATATCCATTTTTTGAAGGAATGGATCAATTTTCATTTTTGTTACGAAATAAACAATTTTAATAAATAATGACCAATGAGATATATAGAACACTATAGTGTACAAGAATATTCAGTCATCCTAAGAATTTTACACTCCATGAAATATAACCTATAGGACAATGTACCGGTATATGAGATTTCACCAATTCTTCTCTCTTTTTCTGAGCATAGAAAATCATATGAATGGGTCACTTGCCTTTAGACTCTATAAAATAAAGCTCTAAAGCTCACAGTGTCTGTAATTCAGGTGAGAATAAAACAGGTTCTGTTGGTAAACTTCTATAAAATGTAAATGCTTTTTTCTGAGCAATTTAATTTTTTTAGTTTAACCAAAAAAAAAAATACCTTGTTTTTTCCTCCAACATTAAACTACAGTTTTCTCCTACAGAAAAAAAAGAAGAGTTAGCTTTATGGGCAGATTTGTGTACAAATTACACAAATGGTAGCATTGCTTAATGGTATGAGCAAATTCTTGCATTTTTCACCTTCTTTGAGAAGTTCTGCCTGTCTTCCTGAGCTGGTTTCAGACAATGCAACTCTGGATTTAGTAAGAAACAATGAAAAATCCCTAAATCTAAAGTTTATTGACCATTCTTGAAGTCTATAAATGAGTTTTCCTCAGATATTGTGAAAAAATCCATGAATTCCTCAAACTGGACAGCAGGAGACGCTGTCTACTCATTTCAATATTGTATGAGTTACTTTTCTATGTCTTTCTGTTAACAATAATCTTATAACCTAGCACATTTTCCACAACAATATTGTATTAAAAGCAGATCACAGAACAGTTAATTTAAATAAAATAGTTGAGTGTGACAAATAAAATTTCACTACAATATGCGAGCATCTGTTTTCACGCTATACTTAATCGGGTTAGATAAATACTTAGATTTATTTTCACAACATGCTATGCTTTGATAAGATTAATTTTGATTAGTTTTGCTTATGGCTTAGCATTTTCTGCCAATCAAAGCCATTTGATAATTTTATGGTTCAAAGTGCTGCATGAACCCAGAAAAGAATTAATTAGGTAAGTGAGTTAAATACAAATCTACCTGCAGCCATCCGATTTCAGTATTTATATTTGAAACTTATCCAGCATTTGAATGAATGAACCATTTCAATTTGAGCTGGGAATGCTTCTGCATTATAGCCACACTAAGCTGGCAACTGGGCAATTCATATGAAGAGACCCAGTTGTAAAAGAGCTGACCCACACCAAAGCATCGCAAAAGAGAACCAGATTCCATCACTACCTACAACCTAGGTGAAAGGGCCAGTTAATGTCTTTTTTGCCAGAAAAAGTCTGGCTCTAAACAGGAGAGTTAGGGAGGTAGCTTCCTCAGGTAATTGGTTTGGGTGTTACAGAGGGACAGCACATTGTTGTTTGTATTATTGTATTGCCAGGGAGGGGGAGGAAGAAGCAGTTGTGGGATTTTATGCTTCAAATGCCAAAATAAGGGCTTCACCTATGTACTTTTTTTTCAGTGAAAATAGATAACTCACATTTGCTGCTATATCAAGTGCTAAAAAAAAACAACCACAGAGGAAAGGCAAGAACATTGTTGCAAGCAAAGAACTTTAAACAACTTTCCTCCCTGACCAAGGTTTGAGGATTGTGAATACCTCTCACAGATACGAATCTGTTCCAGTACTGATCAAATAACCGATGTAATCAGTAATCAATGACTGAAACTCATGATCTTATGCATAGCCCATAAACAGGCACAATTTTTTTAACATAGAAGTGTGTAGCTAATGTAAATATTTATAACATAAATCAATTACTTCCTCATAATTCAACATAAGCAAAAGTGGATCTAAACTAAGTAACAACCAAGCTGGTCAATTCTAACCTTAACAGCATGACTAGATAGGTTGGTTTTGCCTATGCATAACCATGTTTCCATCCTTACTAAATTTCATATACTGAGCCATCAAAAATTATTTTTGTCCTTCTGGTAGCTCCTCCAGATCTCTCTTTAAAAGAAAAGAACTCCGCCCAAACAGTTACCAGTATAGGACCTCAGGGGCTACAATGATCTCTCTCAGTGGAAGTAACAGGAATCTTATGGCTGACTCAAAAGTTAGTTCCCTGTCTTTTAAAGAGCTTACCTCTGAAGTAGGATTACAGTCTACTATATCTACAAGTTTCATAGGTTCTGTGTTAAGCATTATTTTGAATCATTTGCATCCTATGTTCATCGCATTCAGAGCTTCCTTTATTAGAATGCTTTAGTAAATATAATACTTCATTTCAGCTAGTATTCACCCTGAGCGATTGGTAAGGCAAGCTACCCATTCAAGAAAGAAATCTAAATAAATAGCATCCAACAAATTCATGAATAGATATATGCAGTGACTATGTTATTATTGTTATTATATAATTTCTTCTGAAGAGTAGTCAGAAAATGCTGGCAATTTAGGATCAATTCTAACTTTACCCTAAAGTTAAAGGAATTGTCCCAAATGCTGCCTTAATATCTATATGGTTCCAAGCAAAACTGAGCTTTTTGCAAATTAAATGTGGCAAAACTAAATAATTCTAATTTTTGTCACCTATTTTGAGAATTCCATTGTCACATAAACACTACTAATAATGATAGTTATTATTAGGACCGTGAGGTGACCTTAAACAAATGTTTTTTTTTTGGTTGGGTCAGTATTTCAAAACTTTCCTTGTAGAAAGGAAAAGAAAAAACAGTAGCAAGCAATTTAAGCTGAATAATTGAAGGTTCTGTGCAAGAAAGTTTGCACCTCTACAAGCAATGCTCAATGGTTCTTCTGATGTCACCCTTGTAAATCTTCCAGTGAGCACAGGGACAGGTAGCAGTGGAAGTTCATAGGAGGTCAGTAATCTCAAAAGAAGCACCAAGGGAAGGAAATTGAGCAGCTGCAATCACCACCACCATCATCTCCTCAAACGATTCTGGAACTCACATCAGGAAATCACATTAAAATGGAGAGCAGAGTATTTGAAACTTGCCAGCTTTAAGATGTGCGGACTTTAATTCCCAGAATGCTGGCTGGGGAATTCTGGGAGTTGAAGTCCATACATTTTAAAGTTGACACATTTGAAAAACACTGATGCAAATGTACTTTAAACTGGGGGGTGGGATGGCATTTGACTGTTCATCCCACCATTTGCACAAGAGTGAAAAGTAACTGAAAAATAAACAATGAACCGTGTAATTTGGAAATTACTGTCTTTAGGATGGCAGTGCTACTCTTGTCATCTTATGGGTGCCTATAGATCAAGATAAATTTACTTTACTAAACATAGTAAGTTTACTTTACTAAACTTTACTGCAGCTTTTCAATTCTCAGTTTGCTATATTGTTTTGGTTTCCATGTCATTGATGTTAGAAGTTTTTAAAATGAAATTGCATATGCATAGACACAGCTGGAAAATATAAATAATTATTTTGAAAATGTCCCTTGAAGTGATTTGCAATAGTTACGTTCATGAAACGTAAAAGTTCCACTGTTTGAAAATGTGGATATGATGGGAACAAAAATGACTGCCCAGGCTCTCTTATCACCAAGTAGCCTAGTCTTGTGTAGCACTTTTTGTTGAATTGTGACCAATACTTTCAAAAGAGATTCCAGCTATGGGCTGCAGCTGTCTCCTCAGTGACATATAGCAAGAATTGCTTAATCGGTTTGGAAAAAAAATGTTTTTGTCCCCCAATTTGTTGCAACATCTGAAAAGATCACAAGGTTATGACCCCTCTTTGCGAACAGCCTCCCACCACCTGCAAATACCCCAGGAAAAACAGTGGAACAATCAAACATGTGCTGACTAACTGTTGCCAAAGCAACGGTTATGGTTCACCCCAAGGTGGTCTTCAGCTCCACCACAGCTTTGTCAGAAAGGAACACGAGCCAGCTGTTGCCAAATAGCCGTTGTGGAAAACACTGTGACATAATGGTTGTAAGTTCACAAAGAGATTCCCCCCACCCAATTTTCCCCCAATACAAAAAGAGCTGTTTCATATATATAAGCATCAAGTAAGAATTCCTTTTTGTATGCCATGCAAAATAATAAATAATCCATTTAACAGAATGAACTCTGATTTACCACAAGTTATTTAAGGCCTCCTCTGGAGCTACTTTTATTGGTGTACAAATTATAACAATATGTGTTTCTGCAGTCCCTTTACAGTAATGTTGGAGTGGAAGAGCCACTTCATCTCCATGATTGTCATCTCTGGAAACTGGGTAGAAGGAAGGAGATAACTTTCCAACTGTTCCTGGGCTCTACCCATTCAACTAATAGTAGAGGTCATTTAGACATTTGCATAGAGAAAGTGTATTTGTAGAAACCTCTTGTGCATTTGATGAATGTGTGTTGGTAGAGTAGAAATGAAGTTATTGATCATGCCTCCCAGCAACACAGTAGCTTAGAGTTTTAGTACTGTATATATTGTTTTTGAAAATTGAAATATTATTCCTTGTGTAAATGAAGAATACTGAAATGCCAGGAAAAGTCAGTTTATTTGGCTTACAATGAATATTTTAATAAACAAAAACATCTCTCAGACTAGATATCAGTCCCAGATTGAGAAATCTCTGCAGGCAAATGTGATGTCACGATTGCAGTTTCACAGTTACCAGTAGAGGTTCTGCGATCTGGAAGGCTACAACACGGGTGGCGGAACCTGCCTATGGAAATTCTTACTTTATTTCTGAGGAAAATTCAAGGATGGCATTGTTAACTTCCTATTGACTCCAGGAAAGAGTCTAGAGTTTTCCATCCCTTCTTTGCTGTCTCAGCTTGAGGAACTTCCCTCTCCCAGACTTCAAGGTTGTCATAAGCAGCAGCCCTTACCTTTCCCTCTTTCCCAGTTATGTAGAGTAGGAATACAGGTTGCACTAAAGAAATGAGGCACTCAAAACTTAGAGGTGACTTTGGCCAAGGGAATGTTGGCAGAAAGGTTGCTAGCTCGTATACTTATTGCAAGCAGCTGAATCATGCTTTTCTGGTATCATATCACCCCATGTTAATTTGGAAGAGGCGTTTTTCAGATGGAATTTTCATCAATAATAGTCAGCTGATGTGAATGACAAAATTTATAGCACAGTCTACAAGCACATGCCATGCTTACAGGCTGTGTGCACACAGAATTGCCAGATTTTGAAAAGAGGTTGAGGCTAGACTTGTGCAAAGCCCTTGAAAGAAGTGTTTATTCAAGTGTGCCAGCTTCAGCAATGATTGTATGGTGCCTTCATAGAATGATCTGCCAACAGGTAAAGAAAATTTGTCCAAAAAAAAAATATGGCAGCACTAATGATTTTGGATACAAGGGCTGGACAGGATTTTTTTATTTGATTTTCAAAGGATGTTTATAGTATGCAAGTGCACAGGAGTATCGCAAAGTATGTTTTTTAAAAAGCCAAAGTGGTAGCTACAAAGGTCAAAGCTCTGCCCATTTTGATACAGGTAGTCCTTGACTTACAACCACAGTTGGGACCCCAATTTCCAATACTAATCAAGGGGGTTGTTAAGTGAGTCATGCCCAATGTTATTATTTATTTTTTTATTTTATTTTATTAAATTTCTATACCGCCCTTCTCCCGAAGGACTCAGGGCGGTGAACAGCCAGAAGATAAAACACAGGAAATACAAAATCTAAAATAAATTAAAACAAATTAAATAATTTAGGCTGAATTTTAAAATACCCCATAATTAAACAGATTAAAAATTTATGTTTAAAATTTAAATTTAAAAGAGGAGATGATTTAGGCCAGGCCAGCTTGATGAAATAAAAATGTTTTAAGCATGCGACGGAAGGTGCGAAGATCTGGGATCCTCCGTATCTCCGGGGGGAGCTCGTTCCAGATCGTAGGTGCCCCCACAGAGAAGGCTCTCCCCCTGGGGGCCGCCAGCCAACATTGTTTGGCCGACGGCACCTGGAGAAGCCCCTCTCTATGGGAGCGTACTGGCCGGTGGGAGGCTATTGGTGGTAGCAGGCGGTCCCGTAGATAACCAGGTCCTAAGCCATGGAGCGCTTTAAAGGTGGTAACCAAAACCTTGAAGCGCACTCGGAAGACCACCGGGAGCCAGTGCAGCTCGCGCAGGAGAGGTGTTACATGGGAGCTCCATGTTGCTTATGACCTCATTTGCAGGTGCTAAGTGAATCATGCAATCATTGAGTGAATCCAGCTTCCCTCATTGACTTTGCTTGTCAGAAGCTGTCTGGGAAAGTTGCAAATGGGGACCCCAGGATGCTGCAACCATCATAAATACATGCCAGTTGCCAAGCAGCCAAATTTCAATCGCATGACTGTGGGAATGCTGCAGCAGTCATAAGTGCGAGGACTGGTTGTAAGTCACTTTTACAGTGCCATTGTAATTTCAAACAGTCACTAAACAAATGGTTGTAAGTTGAGGACTACCTGTATGCATTACATCCCTGCAAATATCCCTGCAGGAGTGTAAATGTAACTATTGCCTGTAACACCTTGACACAGCTGTGGTTCCAGGATCACCCACTGTGCCCAGCTGCCTGCTCCACAATGCTAGAAAAAAGCACAGATGCTTTATGAGGTTGCAGCAGGTGCTACTTTTGTGCCTCTGCACCTGCTAAATTTCTAGTGATCAAATCTGAACTCCTGCCCAGCCCTGCTGATATAATCTTTGATTAGTCTAGGGGGGAGGGAATCATTCTAGTGTTGAATGTTGAACCCTCAGTATTACCATGTTAATTTTGTGCTGCATTTCTGATCTATCTTGTGCCAAAATAAGCATATCTTTATCGATTAGGAAAAGGATAAAAAATGGGGCCATCCACACTTCAGCAAGCAATTTGTAGATATGTGAATAACCAGCTTCCTGCAACAATTTCTCTATAATGTATAATTTACTTCTGTTAATGTGGGCATTAAATTCACACAAACGTTTCTTCCAGTTATGAACAAAAATGGTTGTACTAAATAAGGAACAAAAGCCAATGTGGTTTGGTTAGCTTTGACTGATCATCTTATGTAAATCCTGCTATTTTGCCTTGAACAAATCAGGATCAAAGAAACCATGTTTTAATATAACAGATAAAGCAAATTTATTCCTTCTTTATTTCTCTGTTTTGTTTTGCTGACTTCGTTACTGTAGTTGCCTTCATTCTCTAGGGCTGTTAAGTCCTAAAAAAGAAAAAAAAAATCATCTCAAATTGGCTTGAAGACCTAAATAGGAGGATTCAGTTTTGTTGGTTTTGTCACATAAAACTGAAATATCCAAATGAATTACAAACATTTGGCACTAAGCTGTAAATAAAAATCCCTCATATTACTCAGGGTTGCTAAAAAGGCATAACTGTCTTTGGCAATGTGCAGCATATTGATGTAGTAAAGCTAAGGATGTGGAACCAAAAAAATAATCCTATTTTTATGTTCCTTGCCCCCCCAGGTTGAAGTTCAGGGGAACAGCTGGAGATATTTGTTCACGCCAGCTCTGGTGCTGGAGCACAGCTGTGGCTTGTCCAGCATTTAAACTCCCTCCATTAAACTCTTGTAGCCTTCAAGCAACACATATTTTCTGCCAGAGATTACTAACGGTAGGATTCAAGAAGACATTTTGAAAGCCGTTATCAAATCTCAAAATCTAATAATACAATAAAAAGATACAGAGTTGCATGTTACCATGCCATTTACACATCTGTGGAAGTGAACTCCCTTTCGCTGGATATAATCAAATGGAAGCTGGATGAACATCTGTTGAGGGTGCTGTAATTTGCACAGAGCAGGGTTGGATTTGATCATCTAAATGTCCCCTTCCAGCTTGATGATTCTATGAGCCAGCACTGACTTTAATTTGACAAAGCCCTCAGCAAAGGGTCTTCTGGAGGCCATATCATTTAACTGCTTGAGGGCAAGGGGGGAACTCTGGTAAAGTGTTAATACAAGACCTATGCAGAAATATCAGGCCTTTATGGGGATCATTAAGTTTTTCATCAAACACTGGACAAAGTCTAAGTTTTACTATAGGAGGGAGTTATTGGGAGGGAGGGCTAAATGTTCTATTCAATTTTATGTGTGAGGAGTATCCAGTAACTCCTGGACACATAACTGGGCAGTAGTCTGTCCATGGACAATGTCCTTGGCACTTGCCAGACTTTTTTATTTTTATTTCAAAAATTGCTTTAATTGAAACAAATAGAAAGTGACCAGGATATAAAGCAATGTATTATCCTCAAACATAGTCTGAAGTTCCTGCAATACCTCTGGTCATATGTAGACTCACATAAATTAATTTTTGAAACAAATAATTTGAAATGTAAACAGTTGCAGCCCAGGGCTTTGTTTGGAAATATGCCTGCCTATAGACTAAAGAAAGGCTAAGATAAACTGAGGCAAGAACAAACATCCTAGATGTTTTAGAAATCAGGAAATGGGTGACTTCACCATCAGCTTAATGATTACAATTTATAGCAGCCAACAGCCTCTTATGGGATGAGTAGATCTTTAGGAGTGGATGATTGTTTTATATTGTAGCCTGCACCAAAAGCACCATCAGTCCTAACTAGACCCTGGGTTAGTTCAATTCAAGAAGACCATTGGCAAAGCCTCCTGATGGCTAATCTACTGTAACTCTATTCTAATGGATATGAATAAGAGAATAACAGAGTTGGAAGGAACCTTTGAGGTCTTCTAGTCCAACCCCCTGCACAAGTATGAGGTCCTATAACATTCCAGACAAGTGGCTGTCCTGTCTCTACTTAAAAGCTTCTAGTAATTGAGCACTCGCAACTTCTGAAGTGAAGAGATGGGTGTTTCTTAGACAAATTTTCCAGAAAGCCCTGTAACTGTACTATATCAGAACCATTGGGGGAAATTAAAATGATAGCTGAGCACTAGAAAAAGGTTTCAAGGAAGGGTGTTGGAGCTTCATAGCTGTACAAAGAGATCGCATGCCAATGTGAACTGATCTAGTTTTCTCTGCATGTCAACAATTTACTTTTTAAAATATGTGTTTGATGCATAAAAAAGAGGCTGAAATTTTGCCTGATCTGATATTTGCGTTTAGGGTGAGATGAAGTTCTTCATCCCTCAGTTGCCAACCAAATAATAGCCCAATTTAATTTCCCCTTTAGATCCCAATAGGAGCTGCTATGAACTAAGTAAATCCCTGTTAACAGAAAATATGCTCTCTCTAATTAGCCACACCCACAGCCTATTGTATTCTGCTAATATGATACCCGAGACTAAATAAATACATACTGACTTTGAATCAACATACCATATAGCATGTTTAGTTTCTCTATGACTTTCCAAACAAAAACATAAGACTGCAGGTGTTTGAATGGATTCTGCTATTAAAATGGTGTTCGAGCTGCCAGAACAGAGAGCAGAACTAAGGCACTAGTAAAAGTTATACACTAATAAATGATTGTACTGCAATCATTTGGAAGTGGGGATAGAGATTTTACTTTTCTGAACCAATCCCAAATTGTCTTTGTTCAGCTTTTATCCCATCTTTGCTGTGTTCCTTTTGTTCCTTGGACTTTAGCCTGCCCACCCATTTTACACAAGATAATATCAATTTGGGATTAATTACAGTGAAATGTAACAGGAACTACAGCTATTGTCCCTTTTCCATTCATGTAAACCTTTTCCAATATCTCTAGTTCAATATTTTGCTCAATGTTGCATTTCATTGCATTCCTTATTACCCAAGATGAACTAAATATGCCATTAGAGAGGAACAAGTTATTCTTTTAGCAGCTTTACTGGTCCATATATGCCAAGTATCGCTGGAAGTTAAGTTTCAGCATTGCAAAGGGAGATGTTTGACATTCACAAGAACCTCTGCTTTTCATCTTCACAATTTCTTTTCTTCTTTTTCATGAAATGCTCTTCTTATTGATATCAGATGTTCTGTATACTAAAATTGGCTGTTCTGAGCCCAGCAAGAATGCTTTCACCTCTCAGTGTGAGGTTTAAAGATCTAAAAGATCCAAGATAGTAGATATGTTCACGTATAGCATCTTCAAGCATTGTTTAGTTTAATGAAAATAACCATCTGTGAACATTGGCTTCTCCTGTCCTTGATGGATTGACAGAGTTCCACTGAACGATTTAGAAGCTTTAGCTTCTGTTTTAGACTAACCAAGTTTTCCTTTATCATTGAAATCTGACTAAACTGTGGTTTTTAAAAAGATTCATGATGCCTGAAAGTTAAATCAGTTTCAAGTAATAATTAGCTAATTTGTTCCAATGAGCAGTGTTACTGGTTAATTACAGTTTTATGACTAAATGTTAAATTGTATTTAATCTAAAGTGGAACCAGAGGGAAAGTGGGGAGATCCTAAAGTATGTCATGGGATATCTTCAAAAATAAAACAAAAGCGTATCACTTAAAGTCCTCCTTAAAGATAGGCCAGAGATCCTTCCAAAATCTTCGTGTGCCTTTCTTGCCATATTTTGGAATTCTGAATCACCCTTAGTTTGTTCAAATATTTAAGAACATAAATGGGTATGTATGCAGAGGGGGCTTTTGTGCTCACTTGTGTCCAGTTTTTCTAGTTTCTATGGTCCCTTCCCTATTCTGTCCATTTTCACGGTGTAGGAGTCTACTGCATAAACTTATCCTACTTTATTAAAGTTTAATATCTTTGCATCCTACTACTCTTAATAGGTTTATAAATACATTTTCTGAACACATTTCCCCTCCAGATCTTCTCAGTCAAGGAAGATCAGAGATGGAACAAGTACATGTGTGATCTTGTACAGGTTGCCCACTTTATATCTAATGTTTTAATCAGGGGTGGGTTCTACTTACCTTTACTACTGGTTCACAACAGGGCCATGCGCACACACTCGCTTCACTCGCACGCGTACACGCTCTTCTGCACATCTGCAGAAGCATTCTGATAATGTTGGGGTCGGTGGGCGGAGCCTCCCTCCGGTTTTACTACTGGTTCTATAGAACCGGTCCGAACCGGGGGCAACCCACCACTGGTTTTAATGTATAAATAAGCCTTTTATCTTGTTTTTAAAACTGAACTGGTGCCATTAATAATCATCCATTGCCCCATTTTTAAAAAGTATTTTAAGTTTCATAATTTGTTTCAATCCCTTCCACTCCCAAAACATAGATGCAGTGATAAAACACTGCAAAACTTTGATTTGATATAGAGTTGAATCAAAATTCTTTCTGGGTTTTTATCAAGCCATCATTAATGTGCTGGGCAAAAGAACTTTCATGAAAATGTAAATGCATTTGCAATGAGCTTTGCTTTCTCTATTACTTTCAATTGAAATTACATGCAACTTCATATGCAAAAATTAATTTAGTTTTGTTTCTACCTGGCTCCTTTTACTGATGGGCATGCTTTGTATATGGTTTTTCTGTTTTCATTTTTCTAACTGTACATTATCCAGAGTCACTCTGAGAGTGAGATGGGCAGTAGCTAAATTTGACAAATAAGTAAATAGAAGCAAGCAACCATATCCACACATGTAGAGTTCAAGATAACTATTTTATTGTATTCTACCTGTAATATAGGAATCTCACCAGACTGCTTGCCTTACTTTGAGAAGAGATAGATAAGGTTCCATGGAACCTGGGGGGCGGGGGGGGGGAGGTGTCAGTCCGGTATCTCTTGCAGCTGCACAATGATTTAAGGCTAATTCCTCACTTGAGTCCTCCTCCCTGTCTGCCTGGGTGTTTCCCAACAGTACATATACTGGTAACATCTAGATGGAGGGATATAAAAGTGAACTGAAAGCTGTGAATTTAATATTGAGCAATTCATTGGCAAATTTAATATCATAAACAAAACTATTATAAAGTTATAGGGAACATGTGTTTTCGGCATGAATACTTTTATATTCTCTCTTCTGCCAAAGTAGTTTATTTTGTGCAAATATTATAGAGTCTCCATCACCCCAAAGCTCAGTGGTTTACATTAGACAAGTCTTTTTTTCCAAGCATAACCTGTATATAAGGTTGTTGCATATGAATTTGAAGGTCAAGATGTTATCAGTTGTCCTAGAACTCCTTGAAGGAAAAAAAAGATCAAAACGTAATGATATCATCACACTGATTTGGCCTGCTGTCATCCAGAGCTCCTTCAGGATGTCATATTATATGCATTTGGGGGGGAAAGGGAAGGCATATAGCACTAGCCCTCAAGCAATATAAATCCAATCCTAGGTCTTCCATAGATGGCTGTGAATTGGTTTAATCTCAGCTGGCAACTGTGAGCAGTTAATAAATCCTCTCACAGTGGTATCTGGGATTATGCTAAACACAGCAATTTCCATGCTTTTATGGATCAACGCACCTGCCAAAATCACAGTGCCAAAGAGAATCCCTTGCATGAAAACTGCTTCTCATAAATGCACACTTTAACCACTAACCTTACTGACTGTTGCACATTATAAAGCATTCTGTATAAACATGGCAGCTACCACAGATAATAATTCATTCCATTCTTACAGCATATTGGAAATGTATTTAGTCAACTCAGCTGGTACATACTCAGCAGTTTCTGTTGTCCAAAGAATCTCTCAGAGAACAGAGAGATCCATTCCACGGAGGACAGAGCATGACCGGGTTCTCACACAATACTAAGCCATAAAGTAGTTTATCTGCTTTCAGTTTAGCAAGTTATGTGAATCCATCCACGGTAATCTAGCATCAGGCATGAACTCAGCTACTATGACTTGTTCAACAAACCATGAAGTAAAATATTTTGATTTATGATTAGTGCATCCAGCCATCTTATAAATTTCTGGCTGGCTGACATGAGGTGTATATGTTATGTTATACAACACATAGGTTATATATGTTTTGTATATGTTTGTGAAAGCCAGTTCCATTGGAGGCTCATGTGTTTTATGAATGTGTGTGAGTATTCCTTGAAAGAAGGAATTTAAGCTGAAGAAGGATGGGTGAAATGGGTTTCACAATGAAATGGAGGTGGGTTTACAGAAAAAGGCAAAACCTAGCACTTGGCTACTTAAATTGTATCAGGAATTTGGTCCATGTGCTTCATGCACAGATGCCAGGGAAGAAAGACAGAAAGAAATGACCTCATATTAGCAATCTTTTAAGACATACAAATTCTTCAACAAATTCCCATTTCAAATACTCATTTTATATCTCATGTCATTCCATTTCAAACACAGGCCCTGAAGGAAATTCTATATCTTGTTATAGAAAGTTTATTAAATCCCCTTATATAATCCCTAATGAAATGAGTAGACTTTTTAATAGTTTTGCACAGAAGCTTTAACTGCTAAATTAAGTAAATTACTAAATATCATGTAAATTTTCTTGTCCACTAGGCAGTTGCTATATTGTACTAGGGAAGAGGTTCCAATCCAAGCTAATAGTGCAACAACATACATTATTCCCAAAAGGAATAATCACCACAAAGTAGCCCCTAAGTCTAAATCATGATGAAAATGTAATGCTTTAATATATTCTTCAAAGGATAGAGGGATAAATTGATAACAGTATTCCAGGCTTGAGCCATACATTTTCCAGTTGAAAAGCAGATATTTACAGAAAAAACTGTGAAATTGTTTGGGGATGTTTTCAAGGAGAAAAAAAGAGGGAGGGAGGGAGGGAGGGAGGGAGGAAGGAAGGAAGGAAGGAAGGAAGGAAGGAAGGAAGGAAGGAAGGAAGGAAGGAAGATTGTTGGATTTTTGGGAGATTATCATTATCATTCTATGTCAGGGGTGTCAAACTCAAGGCCCGCAGGGAGTTAGATCTGGCCAGCAGGGCCACTCTGGAAACATGAAGGACTGGCTCGCGGTGCCTCTGCCATCAAAAACAGCAGAGGCAGGTAGCCCTCCTGAACTCTGTTTTCACTGGCACAGGGTTGCTGGAGGCCATCGCAACCAAAAACGGAGCTCAGGAGCCCATTTTCGCTGGCAGAGGGCTCGGGCCACCACAGACACCCCAACACAAGTGACATTGAGCTGACCATGCCCACCCTGGCCACACCCACTTTGGCCTCCTGAGGTCAAACACAACCCTGATGCAGCCTTCAATGAAATCAAGTTTGATACCCCTGTTCTATGTCATAGGCAAGGAAAATAACAGAGTGTGTTTTGAAAAATCCAGAGATAGGCTTTCGACGTTTATATTTGTAGCTAACTATCCATGTTTTATCTAACAATGTTTCAAACAATCATTTTTATTACAGAAAGTCCTCAACATACAACCATAATGAAGCCCAGAATTGCAATCATAGGTTATTGCAGTTCATTCAGCAAATCCAGCATATTCGGTGGGTATTTTTTGTCATTTTATCCTGGAAAATGGCAGAAAACATCACAAATCACAGTGACTTGACTCTGGGACATTGCAACTGTTCATAAATGTGACCAATTGCAAGTGCCTGAAACACATTCATATGACTATGGAGGGATGTGCTACAATCTTAATTTTGAGGACAGGTTATAAGTACTTTTTTTGAAATCCATTGTAACATCAATAGTAGTACCCAATAGTAGTAACTGCAAGAGGGATCTTGTAGTGGACAATCACTTAAATATGAGCTGTAATCCTAGGCTGCATTAACAGAGGGATAGAATCAAGATCAGGAGAACTCTTAGTATCACTTTATAATGCCTTGGTAAGACCACACTTGGAATACTGCATCCAGTTTTGGTCACCACAATATATAAAAAAAAAAAGAAGAAATTGAGAATCTAGAAAGCGTGCAGAGAAGAATAACAAAGATGAGGACTAGAGGCTAAAACATATAAAGTAGGGTTGCAGGAATTGGGTATGTCTAGTTTAATGAAAAGAAGGACTAGGAGTGATATGATAGCAGTGTTCCGATATGTCAGGGGCTGCCACAAAGAAGAGAGAGTCAAGTTATTCCCCAAAGCACCAGAAGGCAGGACAAGAAGCAATAGATGGAAACTAATCAAGGACAGAACCAACCTAGAACTAAGGAGATTTCCTGACAGAACAATTAATCAATGGAACAACTTGCTTCCAGAAGTTGTGCTCCAACATTGGACATTTTAAAAAAACAGATTGGAAAGCTATTTGTCTGAAATGATATAGGGTTTCCTGCTTGAGCAGGGGTTTGGACTAGAAGATCTCCCGAGGTCCCTTTCAATTCTGTTATTCTATCAACTGGGTATAAGTCAAGGTCTACCTGTGTGTGTTTTTTCATATAAATGATTCTGGACAATTTATAAGATTACAACAGACAAATTCACCAAACAAACACCGCAGCACCCAAGGATAATCAACTGACCCCACTCACCTTTCATAGTAACAGGGTTCATCTACCCATCTGACCCAAATGCCTGGGGAAACTACCAGATCTTCAACGTTGAATGTATTGCTCAACAGTAATTTACAATCAATCATTTAAATGCCTCAGCATGTATTATTTAATGCCTTAGGATCTATGTCAATCATCCCTGATATGATTAGCAGGGTTATTTATATCAGGGATCAGCATCCCTGATATGAATAGCAGGGTTTTTTTAAAAAAAAATTAATAAATTTCAAATTAAATTTTGATATCTACTTACATGGTCACAATGATGACATTTTCTTGACAAGATAGGGAAGTGAATTTGAATTTCTTGCTTACACAAAATTTTATTCCATTTCCTGGTCTAATCCACCACCCTGGATTTCCCAGATGATCCCCCTGTTAGTGACAAATTAGGGCCAATGCCATATCAGTCAATGATAGCTAGCTGCTGCTATCCAGATGAACTTTTTAAAGAATTTGTCACTAAATAACAAATCTAAAATAAATACCCAATTAGAATAATAAACCTGTTTTCTGAAAGAGTAACAAGACAGCATTCATCACTGAACTTATTTTTACATGGTAATGCACTGAATTGCATTATAAGGGTTTGTGTTATTTCAACTGGATTAAAATTGTTCTTGATATTCCTTTTAATTTCACACCAAAAAAGCAACTTTTACTCTGCCTTCTAAGAGTATTTCAGAATTGGTCCTTTGAATCAGAATCTGCCCATTGAACCAGACCTTACTTGAGCTTTGTTGACCTGTGAGTAAATCTAAAATAGAATCCCTCAGCTCCTGATTACATGGATAATATGGAAGCTATTTATTTGTTTATCAGAGTTCTAGGCTGCTCTTCCTTCTTTTATGATATTGCCTTCTTCTATGATATTTTGGATATACCCTACCTTCTTCTTTGCTATTGTATTTTTTGTATTTCCATTCTAAAACTCTGAACAATTCCTAGTGTCTCTCATCCAAATGCTATTCAAAGTCAATAATGTTTTCAGATACACCCACGACTGGCTAATTGTGCTGTTAGATATTGGCCTGGCTGAAATAACCTTGATCTCTTTGTCAGAAAACAAATATCCATAGATGTTCCACTACTTTTATTCCCTTAACAGACCTCGTCTACCACAATTTGATAAGGTCTGATATTCAGGACATTTAAGCGTTAGCCATGAAGACTTACGAACATTCAAATAGTTCAGCTGAATTTTTAAGTGGAGTAGTCACTTCACTGTCTTAAAATTTATAGTACAGGTGTACCAGTGGTGGGTTTCAAAAATTTTTACTACCGGTTCTGTGGGTGTGGCTCGGTGGTCATGGCAGGGGAAGGATATTGTTCATTTGGAACAATATTCCAATTCTCCATTCCCTCCCCACTCCTGGGGGAAGGATATTGCAAAATCTCCATTCCCACCCCACTCTGAGGCCAGCCAGAGGTGGTATTTGCCGGTTCTCCGAACTACTCAAAATTTCCGCTACCGGTTCTCCAGAACTGGTAAGAACCTGCTGAAACTCACCTCTGAGGTATACCCACTGTAATTGCTGCAGTTGGGATCTGAAAATTATCTGCTTAAACCCAGGGAACTATTTTTTTCAAATAACTGAAAATGGCATGAAAGAAATGCTAGATCTTTTCATATTACGTATCTATTTTATTTTACCAATAGAATACTGTATTACTGTATTTCTTCAACTGTCTTTCAGCCAAAGAAAAAGCTCTTTTTCTTGTTGAAATGTACAATGTTGCTTTCTTCTACCAAAAAGTCTTTTGGAGTGGTCTGTCTTTCATGAGAGGAATTTCTACCCCTATTCCTTCAAAAGATTTCCAGGTATTGGCCAGCGGGTGCAGCAATATCCTGAATCTCTAGATTTCTGAAGTAAACCCAAAGCAAGCCAGCATGCCAATTACTGTTGTACTGTACTTATCAGAAGAATTTTTTTTAAAGGTAAAGATATTACAAAAGCATTATTTTCCTGTAGAAGGTTTTGAGGAGGCTTGGCAATTGGATAGGTCTGTAATCTTTTTAAAAAGTCTCATTATTTTTGGTGGTGCATATGTAGGTGGTGTTCACCACATTTTTTATTAGATTAGGCAAAGAATTAGCAGCTGAATTCACATAAACTTGGTTATTAGTAATCTTCTGAAGTTTTCTTTGGATTAATGTGTTGCTCAAATCTAGCTTGTTTGTTTGTCGTAGAAAAATAAGTTTATTCTATAACCAGATTAAATATAGTGCATGAACATAATCACATCCCACACTCATTCCAGAAATATCCCCCCCTTTCCCCCCCCATATTAGTTCAAAACCTTGCAAATTAAGTTTTGCTTCTTGCAATAAATATGATCATTTTTGCTCTCAAACAGAGCTAACATGTCTGGACTACAAAAATCCAGACAAACACTAGATGGCTGCAAAGAGGTACAGAAAACTCTTAATTTGTTTTGCTTCCCTTTGCCAATAGTACCTTGCTGTAAACCAGAATCATTTTTTCTTTGATCTAAACCTCTCACACACTCTCTTTCTTTCCATCTCTCTTTCTGTCACACTTCAAGCATTCCTAGAATTTGCAAACACACCCTGCAGATACGGACATCATTTCCTGTCTTACGGTAACTACATTTGAAAGAAGCTGAACATTTGCTGACTAATATGCCCCAGTTCATTTATTCCACCCACATACACACATTCAGTGAGAACTCAACAGAACTGCTAGAAATCTTTAGCCAGGGAGATTGTTCCAACAACAAAATTAAGTTACTGCATTGTTTTAGAGATGGGATGATCTTATGTTTTGGCATGCATTTTTGCAGGCAATAGACTGGGAAAGTAATGAGTATTAGAGATATGTATGCATCCCTTTCTTTTCCCCAAAAAAGTTCAAGAGTTCTGGTGAGAACTCAAAACAATAAAATTTTCCTAGTAAATTCTTGCAAAACTCACTACCTTGTTTCATCTTTATCACTGACCTCTTAAGAACCTCAAAATATATCTGGAGCATAAAGAGAAGGAAGCAGAATAACAGCGTTTGAAGGAAACTTGGAGGTCTTCTAGCCCAACCCCATGCTCAAGCAGGAAACCCTGTACATTTCAGACAAATAGTTGTCCCATCTCTTCTTAAAAACATCCAGTGTCGGAGCACCCAAAACTTCTGGAGGCAAGTCTTTCCACAGATTAATTATTCTAACTGTCAGGAAATTTCTCCTTAGTTTTAGGTTGGTTGTCTCCTTGATTAGTTTCCATCCATTGTTGCTTGTCTTGCCTTCTGGAGAATAGGTTGATTCCCTCTTCTTTGTGGCAGCCCCTTAGATATTGGAACACTGCTATCCTGTGACTCCTAGTCCTTCTTTTCATTGAAAGGCAATGAAATAATGGTGGGACGGCTATTGTCACTATGTTTCAGTATCCTAAGCAGGAATGTCATTCCAACACAGCATTTCTGGCATGTTGAACTATGTAATTTCTATACCTTCCTCAATAAGCATGTAATATTCTACCAAAGAGCTACAACCCCAGCTGTCTCTTTACCAACACCCCCATTTTGTAAGAACAAAAACATCCAGTGAAATCGAGACTATTTTCTCATGAATTTAACAACTGCCTTATTTCAGTACTGTTGGTGCTGTTCCAAAACCATTTATACATTAATGCATTAATTGTATATCGAATGTTGATGTATACTAATACATTGTAAGACTATCTAGAATACAAAATAACACTGAGGTACAGTGCAATTAAAATAGCAATAGCAAAATGAATAGCAATTTTACTGAGAAATTATACAGAAATGTAATTCTAGTCCTGAAATATTGTAATAATTTCCTCTACCACCAGTTACACCTTTGGAGATAAAGGCAAAATGTCCTTCTTAAGTTTTGTTGCCTACAGGAAGTTTGGATAATATTTCAATGTCATGTATTAGGGCTGTAATGATGCTAAAGGAAGCAATTACAGCTTTCTCATAGCACTATCACATATGCAATCTTCTCAGAGCAACATTGCATAAGCAATTACAATTTTCTCATGGCACCATGACACCATATGTATAAATTAACAGTTACAGTATAGTTCATTTGGTATTAACTGAGCTGAAATATTTGAGAAGGAATTTTATGTGATTTTCTCCCCTTCTCATCTATTGAAAAATCCCCCCTACCCCAATTTTCTACTTACAGGTAATATGAAGAATTTCAGAAGGAGATTTTCACTCACTTAAGTGTATGCCTCAAGAACGATAAAGAGTTCTTTTCATTTTTCAACAGGGGGTGGGGGAAATGAATGCAGAGCATACACATAAATACATATCACAAATAGTTGGTGGTAAACATTTCAAAATGGAAAGCAATCCTCACCATTCTTTACACAATCAATAATCAGAAAACAAAAATGTGCAGTACAGTTAATTAAAAATAATACATATACCTGCATTGAGCTGCTGAATTTTTGATGTCGCAGATACTGCATCAGGAACTGATTGGATAATAATCATGCACCATCAGTTCTTAATGCATTGCCTTCAGCATCTAAACAAGCTCCAGTGAAATGCTCATATTGATCAATTTGTATATGCTTGTTTTTAAGTTTATGTAGCCAGCTTCAAAATCAATCTATCCAGGGACCTAATAGTATTGTCTTCACTACCAGAAAATGATAAGCATCTAAATATTTCCACATGTTTTTGTCCCATTGTAAGAAAAACACTGACAAACTGCAACATTTATAGAAGAATGTGTTGTTGCGCATTGGGTTATTATTAAGCTTGTCTGTGATCTTGTATTATTAATTCGTTATCTTAGACTGCCTGAATATATTATCATTCTTGCTGGCTTCCCAATTTTTTATATGTTTTTGTTTTTTTGAGGTTTCAGTAAAGCAAAGGAATAGAAAAACTTACTCTTGAATCATGTTGTTTATTTGATTAGTAAAAAAGATACTGATGAAAAGAAATTATCAATAACCAGAAGCAATTAGAAAAATCAAGAGATGAAGGTATTAGGAACCTTAGAATATTAGTAATATGAATGTTTGATGGTGTCCAGATGCCTACATTATATAAAATAATCATAAATATTTTTTTGAACCAGGCTTCTAAAAAAAGGGTATCTGTTTTATTTAATTTTATGGGTGGCCTTGATCATCCACTTCTACTATGACTTATGGTCATGGGGGATTTCAACCTATCGTCCGTGGGCGAGGCATCTGAGGTGGCTCGGGAGTTCATGGCTTCCATGACAGCTATGGACCTGACCCAGTTAATTCATGGCCCTACCCACACGGGGGGAAACACGCTGGATCTGGTTTTTGTCTCTGGACAGTGGTTGAGTGATCTCGAGATGGGGGATATAGTCACCGAGCCCTTGTCATGGTCTGATCACTCTCTCCTTCATCTCGACCTTCGAACTGCTACACCCTGCCGCAGGGAGGTGGAGCCGGTAAGATGGTTCCGCCCCAGGTGCCTGATGGAACCTGATAGGTTCCAGATGGAGCTTGGGCCATTCCCTGAGGCTCTGGCACACGCCTCGACTGGAGACCTAGTGGCCGCCTGGGATAGGGCGGCCGCTGGAGCTCTGGACCGGGTTATGCCTTTGTGGCCTCTGACCCGGCGCCGATCTCATTTAGCTCCTTGGTTTACTGAGGAGCTGAGGGAGTTGAAGCACCAGAAAAGATGCCTAGAGAGTAGTTGGAGGGCCAGTCGTTCTGAATCTGACTGGACATTGGTAAGATCTCATATTAGGAATTACCTAGTGGCGATAAAAGCAGCGAAATGTAGTTATTTTGCTGCTCTTATTGCGTCATCAGATAATTGCCCGGCCACCCTGTTTAGGGTGACCCGCTCCCTGCTCCACCAGGAAGCGCGGGAGGACCCCTTGGAGGGTAGAGCCGAGGATTTTGTTCAATATCTGTATGACAAAATCACTCAGATTCGGGAAGATCTGGACTCTGACTGGATAGTCTCAGGGGGAGGGACTGGGGCAGGTCTTGAGAATGTTATCTGGGATGAGTTTGATCCTGTGACCCCTGAGGATGTGGACAGGATTCTGGGTAGACTGAACACGACCACTTGTTTATTGGACCCGTGTCCCTCCTGGTTAGTGCTGGCTTCTCGGGAGGTGACACGAGGCTGGTTCCAGGGGATTATAAATGCTTCATTGGGTGAGGGTGTTTTTCCTGCCGCCTTGAAAGAGGCGGTGGTGAGGCCTCTCCTCAAGAAGCCTTCCCTGGACCCGGCGATGTTGGTAAATTATCATCCGGTCTCCAACCTTCGTTTTGTGGCAAAGGTTGTTGAGAGTGTGGTCGCGCAACAGCTCCCCCAGCACCTGGATGAAACGACGTATCTGGATCCGTTCCAGTCAGGCTTCAGGCCCGGGTACAGCACAGAAACGGCATTGGTCGCGTTGGTTGATGATCTCTGGAGGGCTCGGGACAGGGGGTGCTCCTCTGTCCTGGTCCTGTTAGATCTCTCAGCGGCTTTTGATACCATCGACCATGGTATCATGCTGCACCGGTTAGAAGAGTTAGGGGTGGGAGGCACTGTGTTGCGGTGGTTCTCCTCCTTTCTCTCTGACCGGTTGCAGTCTGTGTTGACAGGAGGACAGAGGTCGACCCTGAGGCCCCTCATATGTAGGGTGCTGGAGGGGTCGGTCCTCTCACCTCTCCTGTTCAACATTTATGTGAAGCCGCTGGGCGAGATCATCCGTGGTTTCGGGGTGGAGTACCATCAGTACGCTGACGACACCCAGCTGTACATCTCCACCCCGGATCACCCCAACGATGCCCTTGAAGTGATGTCCCGGTGCCTGGAGGCTGTACGGATCTGGATGGGGAGGAACAGGCTCAGGCTCAACCCATCCAAGACCGAGTGGCTGTGGTTTCCGTTGTCCCAATATAGTCAGTTGATGTCATCACTGACTATTGGGGGCGAATCATTGGCCCCCACGGAGAGGGCTCGCAACTTGGGCATCCTCCTGGATTCACGGCTGTCTTTAGAAGAGCACCTGACGGCCATGACCGGGAGGATTTTTTATCAGGTTCACCTGATTCGCCAGTTGCGTCCCTTTCTGGATTGGGACTCGTTACGCACGGTCACTCATGCCCTCGTCACCTCCCGCCTGGACTATTGTAATGCTCTCTACATGGGGCTCCCCTTGAGGAGCACCCGGAGGCTCCAACTGGCGCAGAGTGCGGCCGCGCGGGTGGTAATGGGAGCGTCATGGCGCTCCCATGTGACACCTCTCCTGCGTGAGCTGCACTGGCTCCCGGTGGTCTTCCGGGTGCGCTTCAAGGTTTTGGTTACCACCTTTAAAGCGTTCCATGGCTTAGGACCTGGTTATCTACGGGACCGCCTACTACCACCAATAGCCTCCCACCAGCCAGTATGCTCTCATAGAGAGGGACTCATAGAGTCTGTACAACAATCGTATACAGGAAGTATTTGTCAATGGACTATCAACAGCACCAAGATAAACTTATGCTTCACAATGGTTGAATTATATAAGGCTCAAGAGTCATCATATTGACCAAATTATCAGGTGAATGTTGACAAGCTATATATTAGACATCTAGTAAGGAGAAAAGTTGGGTTTGGTGGCTGGGAATACACCACATATCTGAACAATCTGCAATAGGTGGCCCAGCTTGACAACGTATTCCTGAAAATATCAAAAGAAACATTGCTTCACCCATGAGAATAGCCTGTCTTGATATATCAAATGTGATATGTGTTGTTTAAGTGGATGATCAGAGAGATAAAAAGAAAGAACTGGCTATTTTTCTTAAAATGTAGGGATTACTCCTGACAACACTGGAAACCACACATTTATCAACTAAAGAAAATACAGGTACCAATAGACGTTGGGAGGAGGCTTTGAAGATGTAAGGAGCAAAACAGGTACCTTAAGTCTTGCAAAAACTTAAAATAACCATTTTGCTCCTTAAAATTTTTCTTAAACATGAAAAACTAGACTTTATTTAAGAGTTTGGGAATATTTGAGGGGAAAATAGTTCTGCAAAGTTTATTGTATTTATTTTGCCCTTTAAAGTCCCCTAGATTCTCTGCAATGCAAATAAAAAACAAATCAAAAAAGTCCTATGCACATCAGGGATACATGGTGAATTTGTCCCTGGAAATCATGAAAGTAATATTAACTCTGCAGTGCATTGGTTTGAATAAATGTTCATCTGTCCCAGGAAAAAAAAAAGTTGAGATGTTAAGGTGTATTATGAAAGGCTAGAAGCAGCATCACCGTATCAGCTTTAGGTACATTGATAATGACGTTTCCATTTGCTACTCCTGCTTTATATGTCACCAGGCCTTCACAGGTGAGTCAAAAGAAAGGTATAATCAACGGGGAAATCTGCTCAGTAATATTTTTGTGCTTCTTTTCTCAGAAGAGCCATTTCCCTTGTGGGATTTAGAAAAACAGAATAGAGGCAACCTGGAAGCCATACTACACCACAGTTGGGCTCTTTACACATTACCCATTAGACAAAGCTTGCCTGCAACTACATATTCCAATCACAGTGTGAAATAAGTTACACCCAAGAAAATGTTTGCTTGGGATGCTCCATCAGAGCTGGTTGTTGATGAGTAACTAGCATGAAAACCCGAAGACCTCCCTGGTTCTGCTGAAACTGTGTTCCATTTAGTCCTGGGTGGCTCAGTGTTGGACCAGATGTACAGCTCTGTCTTCTACCTCTGAAATCCAGCCCTTTGGGGAAATGCAGTTTGTTGCCTAAACCAGAGCTACTAAAAAATGCATTGCTAAATGCTGACTCATATGGACCACTCCGAGCACAGTGTCTCTCAAGAGATTTACTTCTCATAATGTTTCTCATATGGCTGAAGATAAAACCCAGAATATCTCCCTTCCAAGTCAATGAGTGTCTTTAAATCCAAATGGGTTTTGGCTTGAAGACCCTTATCATAATATAAAATGTCCACTTTCAGAGGTACTCTGTCCACTCTACAACAAAGAAGTAGTTGTCTCTCAACCCTGCTTTGGGGCTCTTAAGAGCCATATGATTGTTGACTGCTGAAATTTCTGTGCCAGGTTAGCTGAATTCGTTGCTTTTCCCCTAACAGAACTTTTTATGCTGTAGAGGCAGAATTGAATATTTGCCATCATTCTGTGATAGTGTAGAAATAACGAAGACTTTAATCAATAGGGAAATCATGCGATTCTGTCCAAATCTCACTTTTCATTTTAAAAAGATTTACCCTCTTTTATATCTCACAATAATCTAAAAAATTATAACCGATGAGTGGCCATAGCTGGTGAGGTACAATTCCTGCCAACTCCTACCCTTGTTCTCTAGGTTATACTAACTACAATAAAGATGATAGAATATAGGACTTTACCTGGAAAAATCAGTTAGTCTTGTTTTGTTTTGTTTTTTGGATAAGAAAACTCATAATGTTTTCTCCATGAGGTAAATGATTACAGGTCAGTTTCCTACTTAACTGGGATTCACACATTGTTAAAATATTTTTGTGTGAAGTATGAATCTATCCACTGTAGTGTATGGTATTTACTCAGCCAAATGTGATTTCTTTAATAAAACATGGTTTAACCATTTATAGCTTAATGTGATGTGTGTGTGACCTCTGTCAAAAGATTTGCATCAATTTTGGATTATATGTTTCTTTGGATGTTATCAATATGAACATGTGGATTACATGAAAAGAATTTCGATGCAGTTATATAGACATTAGCATCAACACTCCATCTTTAATGGTGGCAACTGGAGAATGGAAGAAATTAACAAAACATACTATAAATAAAAGAATACAAAAGGAAAATGGTGTTTTGATTACATAGTGCTCTACATAGAATTTTTTTAAAAAATAAAAAGAAATATAATAGAAAATCTCAAATACATTGGTTAATTTCAGGAATAACACTGTTGGCTACTTCAGAATTTCACAACCGAGTAGAAATTTGAAAAGACTCTCCTGAATTTGCCCTCAGTTGAACAAAACTTAAATCAGGGCTCCACTTCTGAATGCCTTTGCTGTTTTACTCTTTTCAAAAAGTAAAGGTTTCCCATGTCCAATCATGTTTGACTTTCACCAAACAAAGGACTAATTTTTGGTGCTCCTCGTTAGGTTGCCAAACAGCATCATTCATATGGTGTTGAGGCTGCGCCAGAAGATCTGAGGAAAATCCAGGTTGGGAGAAAAAAATCCTGTAGACTTTTTTCATGTTAAAAGAAGAAAATACCAGAGAATACTAATGAAGTCAGACATATTTGGACATATTTAAAACTTGACTTTCTTCTCAGAAGAAATACAAAATGTTTTTGCATTAATCCTCAAAACAAGGGTACCGAGAAAGGTTGAAATGAGTGGTGCTTGGTGCTCTCTGAGTTTGTTTGTTTTCTTGCAGACTTTTCAATACCCAGCCCAACCAAAGAACCTCTAAGACCACCCCCACCAACACTGAGTGGAAAAAACCATAAGAATATAAACTGAGAGCAAACTCCACTTATTACTGAAACAACCAAGCTCAGAAAACATCAAGGACCCCTGAAGAGTGATGGAGACAAGATTTATGAAGAGAATAGAATAAAAGGAAAACTAATCTTGCACTTGTGACAATGAAGCTTTGTTTACAAAAGGGCTTGAGTGAAAAGATTCTTTCCTGTTATCCCTCATGCTATTAATTATCTAACTTATTGACCTAATTTGGCATAAGTGGAACTTGCCTCTAAGTAAATAAAGCTCTTATACTAAAGCACTTACTAGACAGTAAGCTCCACTAAACACAATAGGCTTATTTCTAAATACTGTTCTGTCACAAATCTGATAATCTGTTCTCTAGACTACATATAAGAACTTGTTCATGTTAATACAGTGGGAGATACCTTTCATAAGTCACTAAAACAGTATTAAGCAACTAAATTTAAAGCAAACAGCCCTGGCCTACAAGTACATCTTCCCCAAATCAGCTCAAAACACAACAAAAGAGGATTTAATTTTCCTTGTTGTTGTTGTTGTTGTTATTGTTGTTTTGAAGGAGCAAAAACATAAGGAAATTGTTATTCATTTCTAATGATGACAAAGTTGACTTTTAGCATTATTCACATTAGTTCCAGTTTCATAACACAAGGGACTCTCCTTCTCATTCTTTCCAGAAAATTCCACCCATTCACTAATTACAAACAAGAGATAAAGATTGCCAGCAATAAATTAATGAAGAAGACACATCACTGCCAATTGACTTTACTACTAAGTTAATGGGAAAAATATGTATAAAAAGAGCCACCCAAAAGAGAGGGATGGTTCCTAAGCTCAGAGGAATATTATTTCAGAAGATACATTTATGACATTAACATATTCAAATTCAAACTTTATTGTCAGTGCACAACATATGTACAATGAGATTGGTTGAGCTCCCTCAGTGCACACCCCCCAACACAATACAACTCACAGTGAAGACAGAAAATCCCTAATCCAATAAATATATTAACAAAACAACATACAATTATCTTAATCTAATTTTTAAAAGAGAGAGAGTTGATATAAGTAAAACACAACACTTGAAAAATGATATCGCTGCAATTGGTTTTCTGAAAGAAATGTAAGTACAAGGTTATATAGATTCTTGCCTGACACTAAGTTTAAATGAGTGCAGAATGTAGCATTCTGAAGTTCTCAGAATACCAGATTTCTAGTTTTTGTAGTTTGAAAGATGGGCTTAAATTGAAAATATATGAGTTCCTGGAAGCATCGGGACTCTAACTCTGCCATTAATCTTTTTTTTTTCCTTCTATCATACCAAATCTAGTTTTATAAAATAAAGCCATGGTATGACATCATATTTAATATTTCCCTGCCCTCTGAAAGTGATGACCAGTGAATTGCAACAAGAACAAAGAAAGATTGAATATTATATTCATGTGTCAGAAATATAAAACCTTACAGAAAAAATGCATGATGTGTAGAGGAGGATGTATAAACTGGGCCAGAAAGAAGGAAGAACTACATGTTTTGGAGTAGAGAGATGTGGAGACCTTGGCACATTAATAACTTATTTTTCTCTTCAGTATAATTAGTCAAAGCAGCAGAATACAATCAAATTAAGGAATTATGGACTTTTGTATGTTCATCTCTCAATATCTTTGGACATGATCATTTAGAGCAGTGGTTCTCAAGGATCGGTACTTGGATACTGAGGTCCCCAAGGCCCTTTCATGAGATCCATGAAGTCAAATCTATTTTTATAATAAGAAAGGTAAAGGTAAAGGTTTCCCTCGCACATATGTCCTAGTAGTTCCCAACTCTAGGAGGCAGCACTCATCTCTGTTTCAAAGCCGAAGAGCCAGCACTGTCCGAAGACATCTCCATGGTCATGTGGCCAGCATGACTAAATGCCAAAGGCGCACGAAATGTTGTTACCTTGCCACCAAAGGTGGTTCCTATTTTTCTACTTGCATTTTTTACGTGCTTTCGAACTGCTAGGTTGGCAGAAGCTGGGATAAGTAACGGGAACTCATCCCGTTATGTGGCACTAGGGATTTGAACCACTGAACTGCCAACCTTTCGATCGACAAGCTCAGTGTCTTAGCCACTGAGCTGTTTCACTCTTATTCTCAAGTAACTGTTCTGCCCCAGCTACGGATCCTAAAGAACACAACACACACAAACTCTGAACAAAACTTAGTTTACTCAAATAATGCAGTTTTAGCAAATGCTGGCTGTTAATAAAGCGTTTGTAACAGCCTGACAGAATTCCACAGATAAGATAGTCAGAGTATTACTGGAGTTGGCAAAAGGCCCAGAAGCAAGGTTGCAGAGACATCCCAACGTGATGATTAGCGAACTAAAGTCGTTTCCTGCAGCTTGTTACAAGCTGCGTACTTTCTTAAATAGGCTAAGGGAGTGGCCAATTAGCCCCAAGCCTTACTCTCAAGGAGACCTCCTCCTGAGGAACCACTCCTGCCTTTTGGCAGCTCTGCGTGCCCGTGCATTGAGAAGAGGCTCCTTCTCTTCATCCCCTTCACTTAAAGGAGCCTCTGGAGGTTCTGAAGGCCCTGACTGAATCCCTGCCTCTGGCACCACATCTTCTTCAGCCTCCTCGCTGTCCAACTCGAGCGCCGGCTGCACAGGCTGCTGGCGCAGCACCACACCAGCCTCCTCGTCATTGGGATCAGGAACAATCTGCGCAGGTCGCTGGCAGGCCACAACAGTAACTAAATAATGTCAAAAATTAACTTTTTAAAATACTTCTACTGTACTCTTATTAGCAATCTTCAGTTATACTTTCTATAATCTCTGTAACCTCATTATCTTCCAATAAATCCTTAATTAAAATTCCCAAATGATGCATGGGTAAAAGATCCATTCAGAGTGCAAGATAGACCAATAGATTTTAATTCAACAGAGTACAGTTATTTGAAAAGACTGTTAAAATACTCCTCCCTTTTCCAACTAGTTATCTGTGTGAGGCCAGATTTTCTTTATATACTTCAACCAAAACAACAGATTGCAACAGATTGAATGCAGAAACAGATATGAGGGTCCAGCTGTCTTCTATTAAGTCAAACATTAAAGAGATTTGCAAAAAATGTAAAACAATGCCACTCTTCTCACTAATTTTGCTGATTTGGGGAAATATCTTTTTTTTTTTCATTAAACTATGCAATTTATGTTAACATGTAATGAGTTTATTACTGTTACTTTTAAATGAATGAATTATTAAATATTTTAAACATTTCTCAGTTTTAATTTCTAATTTAGTAAATATTGATGGCTATAACACTCATAAACAAAAACTCCTCAGGGTCCTCAGTAATTTTTAAGAATGTAAAAGAGTCTTGAGGCCAACATGTTTAAGAACTGGTGATTTAGTATATGTCGCAATGGGTAGAGCAATTTCTTATAAACAAGGTTTACTGATGATTCATTTATATGTATCCAGTGACCCGGTATTCCCCAGAATGCTGATATGCACATTATGCTGCTGTTTAGAACTACAGCAAGTCACAACTTCTTCCATAACAGTTTCTACAATAATATGAATGTGTTCACCTTTTGATTCTTAATTGCCTCTTTTTTTAAGCTATAGTTTGTGAATTAGCAGTCAAGTTCAGTATTGGAAAGAATGCTCAAGTATATTTATAGAAACCAAGTCCATCAACAACCATTGGTCTTTACAATTAAATAGAATTTTTCTGTTTAGATATAATAATACCAGCTGCTGGAGAAAACTACCACCTTCCATTTCTGCATCTAGGCTTCCCAAAGTCATTTTGGCTGCCATCATTGGAAGTAAGATTATTAATTGAGTCTGTCATTTGCACCTTTAGAACTGTGAGTATGATCCTCAGAGAGGGCATTTTTACTTTTTCTGTTCTCCTTGTTATATATCCTTTTCAACTGAACACGGTCTCTATCAAACCATTTTCTATTCTTTAGAGCCAGCTTTTTGGAGTGAGCCAGTGTTCCATTAGTGAGAACCGATTTCAATTTTGTAATTAAGGTTTCAAACCCCTCTAAATATGATCCTTCACAGTGGTGAAATCCAATTTTTTTTACTACCGGTTCTGTGGGTGTGGCTTGGTAAGCATGGTGCGGCTTGGTGGGTGTGGCAAGGGAAGGAAACTGCAAAATCCCCATTCCCACCCCTCTCCAGGGGAAGGATACTGTAAAATCCCCATTCCCACCCCACTCTGGGCCAGCCAGAGGTGGTATTTGCTGGTTCTCCAAACTACTTAAAATTTCCGCAACCAGTTCTCTGAACTGCTCAAAATTTCCACTACCGGTTCTCCAGAACCTGCTGTATTTCACCCCTGATCATTCAAACTTGCCGCTTAGGAGCAATGTACGTAGTTCTATGGTTTCTGGAACTAACATCCATTTAGTAACTTCATTTGTATTTTTCTTGGTCCATTTAATTTTTACCTGAGTATTTTGGCTCTTTAACCTGAGTAGGTAGATTAAATTGGTCCTTAAAAATTTCTGGTGTAATGTAAGAGTAAGGGTTACTGGATCGTGATCACTTTCCAATCACGAATCTACCTTCTGTAAGAACTTCAGGAGGTCACATAATATTATCCAGTAATCAACCGTAGATTTTCTTCCTGCTCCTCGATACATATATCCTGCTGGGTAACTTTATAACTGTCTGGTTTGGCACTGCAACCAAACAAGATAAACACAGACTTCAACAGATAGTTAGAACTGCAGAAAAAACAATTACTACCAGCCTGCCTTCCATTGAAGACCTGTATACTGCAGGTGTCAGAAAAATGGCTGTGAAAATATCTACAGATCCCTCACATCCTGGACATAAACTATTTCAATTTCTATCCTCAAGACATTGCACCAGGGGTGAAATGTTCCCAGTTCGGACCGGATTGCCCAATCCGATAGCGATGGCAGCAGGTGGTTCAGAGAACCGGTAGCAAAAATCCCTGCCCCACCTCATGCCCAGCTGAGCAATGCGATCATCAGAGGCTGGTTTTTTTACTTTAAAAGCATTTTTCTACAAGCCTCTGATGATCTTGCGGCTCAGCTGGGATCGTCAGAGCCTTTTAAAAGCATTTTTTAATAACCGCAGCAAGACTTTTGGTGGCGCAGTATTGGAAGAAGGAAGATTTGCCTACTATTGAAGAATGGACACTAAAAGTAATGAATTTAGCAGAGATGGCCAAAATTTCAGCGTATTTGAAGGACCATTCAAATGAAAGATACATTTTGGAATGGAGAAGATGGATTGACTATATTCAAAACAAATATGGGATTAAAAAGTTTCAAATATTTTATGAATGAATAAAGAGACTTTAGAAAGTATTTAAATTTAGTCATGTAAAAGAGGAGTTAAAAGTACAAGAGGGAGATAGGAGTCTATAGATAGTTAGCATATGTTAGTATATGATTGTTAAATGCTGTACCCTGTATTTTGCTCTGGGAAGTCGGGGGAGGAGGGCTGGGGAGTTTAAAACTTTTTTAAAAAAGCATTTTTTTACAACCTTTTTGGCCGAAGAGGTAGAGAAAATGCTTTTAAAAGTAAAAAAAAAAAAGTTGGCCACACCTACCCAGTCACATTACACCCCCCCACCAAGCCACGCCCACAGAACCGGTAGTAACAAATTTTACATTTCACCACTGCATTGCACGCTACAGGGCATTGCACGCCAGAACAATAAGACACAAGAACAGTGTTTTCCCCCATGCCATCACTCTGCTAAACAACTAATTCCCACAACACTGTCATACTACCTAGTGGGCTGTATTACTATTATTCTTCTCATTTTTCCTACTAGCTATTTCCTTATCTTTTTATGACTATAACTTTGTTGCTTGTGTCTTACGATTTATATTATTTGTTTTATTTAGTATCCTAGTATGATTTATGTTGATTGCTCATTTAGTATTCTATGACTATCACTGTGTTATGATTTAAGATGAATGTATTTTATGATGAGTATCATCATGATTTATCATTTGTTACTTGTATGTACACTGAGAGCTTATACGTCAGAGACAAATTCCTTGTGTGTCTAATCACACTTAGCCAATAAAAAATTCTATTCTATTCTATTCTATTCTATTCTATTCTATTCTATTCTATTCTATTCGTTTTAAAGGCTGTGATTTACTCAGCTCTTATGACCAAGTGCACAGAAGCATATTTGCACAGCCGTATCATAGCACCCACTAAGGAGACTTGACAAGAGGAAAGGGAAAGTTACAATATAATCAATGAAATACTCCTTCACACTTGCATAAAAAATTAGATTGAATCAAGGCTATATACTTCAATGCATTTTCCTATAAATCAATCTGGTAGAGTTGAATGGCCCTTGTGTATGAACATATAAGCATAAGATTGTTCCATTAACCTTTAAATTGTAAAAGAATCTTTGGAATTGATTTCAGTGAAACCTAATTTCAGGTAAGCATTTGAAATACATTTGACTTCAGACAAGTCAGATATTCTAAAACTGATGGTTCTTATCTCCTATTTCAATTTGATTCAATCTTCCATTTTCTAATTTATTTCTTTGTTCCGTTGCTTATTTAAGTGTGTATTTTTTTTCTCCTAAGGATTTTCTTTGTTGATTTTGAGCAGTTTCAACCAGCCCCACCCCCTCAGCTTGTCATCATAAAGCCCCACCAACAATTCTGCTCCTCCCAAACAAATTCCCTTTTGCTTTGCTCTGAGGGATCCTGAAATATTTGTTATTCCCAGAACCTGAAACTTAAGACAAATTGCTGAACTCAACAACTCTTTGCCTTGCCAGTTTGGGAAGGATCCAGATTCATCTTTCCCCAAATCACTTAGCATACCAAACCTTCTGCTTAAACAAACTCAGCAGGAAAAAAAGCATTTAACTCAATACATACATGCCCCAGCATAGCTTCAGGCAACATAAATATAAAAGATATTTCAAGGTATTCAGTTACTGAGTTAAAACGTTTAGGGCTTTCACGTGGCCCTAAAGACATATCACTGTGCTTGGGGACCTGAATATGTGACATAGCCTATGAAATGGTTATGATGAATTCTCTTGTTGTTTCTTGAGGAGGTTTTATTTTATTTTTTTTTAAATTTGATTTATATGCCGCCCTTCTCCGAAGACTCAGGGCGGCTTACAATGTGCTCAGCAATAGCCTTCATCCTTTTGTATATTTATACAAAGTCAGCTTATTGCCCCCACAACTTCATTTCACCTACCTTAGAAAGGATGGAAGGCTGAGTCAACCTTGAGCCTTGGCGAGATTTGAACCCTGCAGTAATTGCAGGCAGCTGGTCTTAATAACCAGCTTAATAACAGGGTGCCTTAAACCCCTGTACTACCAAGGCTCTTTTAACCTCAGTTACCAATTATGTGTGTATTGTTTTTATTGTTATAGGTCAGGGGTCAGCAACCTGCGGTTCTGAAGCCGCATGTGGCTCTTTCACCCCTCCGCTGCGGCTTCCTGTCATTCAAAATATGTATCACAACCACCAATATGCGACACCCATCAGCACACAATTTATTGAGCTTTTCAACCCCCGATAGGCCAACCATAGATAAATCCAAGAAAAGAAAAGTTTCAGAAGAAAACAGAACATTTAATTCAACTACCTATGCTAGTTTTGTGGCCGTTCAAGAAATAGTCAGGCACGGGAAGGGTTTTGTGGCTCGCAGGATTTTCTTTTCTGTGGGAAATGGGTCCAAATGGCTCTTTGAGTGTTTAAGGTTGCAGACCCCTGTTATAGATTATGTTATGTTGTTTTTACTTTTATCTTTTTTTTATCCACCCAGAGTCATGAAGCTGAAGTGGGTGTCCATATAAATTAAAAATAAAAAAAGAAAGGAGTAGAGTTTTCTGCTGTCTACTTTAAAAAAACTAACTCCAGGGAGTTTGCAAGAATTGCAACTTCTACAGGTTTCCAGGTTCAAGACCACACGCATGTTTAATCAATCAATAATAAAAATAATGTTATACACCTCACTTGTACCTACCAAAATGAAATCCTGATTATATTGACAAATCTAGATACTGTGATGGCTTTCTTATATAAATGGCACAACATTTGCAGTCATATCCAAGAATCTTCAGGCCACCCAACAGTGCTGGCAACCATGGAGCAACAATTACTTCTGTAACAAGTTTGGGTTTAAATGATCCTTGGTGATAATTTAGGGATTACTGTAGTCTCCAACCATGCCAACTGCAACTTCTTATATCTGTAGCACAACTGATCAATGTATTAACTCTAAATGTTCTGAGAATCAATCCCTCCAATTTAAAAAGAATCCAATTCTTTTTTTATTTTGTCCTTTTACACTCCCCTCTAGTCTCTTGTTAGAACAGACTGCTTGACTGAAAATGTTATATTTTAATGTGAGAAGATTGCTCATTTTGGTCCACCTGTTGGTTCTGAACGCCTCTCCACAAATCAGATCTGAAAAGGGCCAATCATGAATATAAAGTACAAGTTAAGAACAACATTGTTGACATTTGTTCTGGAGACTGGGTCTCTTTTAGCTTCTCTGACAATTATCTCAACCGTGTGGAGCAAAGGGGAGATGACCTTCATAGAAATGAGCAAGACTCATTGCATAAGCAAATAGGACTGAAATATTATTTAAGTCCTAAGATGCAAAACAGTATTCAGAATTAACTTAGGCAGGCTCCTCTCTGATTCACTAGAACAGTGGTTCTCAACCTTCCTAATGCCGCGACCCATTAATACAGTTCCTCATGTTGTGGTGACCCCCAACCAGGGTGGGTTCTAATTTTTTTTTACTACCGGTTCTGTGGGCATGGCTTATTTTGTGGGCGTGGCTTGGAGGTCATGTGACTGGGTAGGCGTGGCTAGCTGGTCATGTGACCGGATGGCCATGGCTATGTGTATAGGGACGACTCAGAGGGCTGAAAAAAGTCATTTCTGACAGGTCCTCGCACTTTTGACTGGTCCTCACACTTATGACCATCCTCACATTTATGCCTGTGCAGCATTCTTAACAACCATGTCACTCATTTCACAACTGCTTCTCTTCAACATGGTATAAATTTGAGGACTGTCAAAAGTGCGAGGACCAGTCAAAAATAACTTTTTCAGCCCTCTGAGTAGTCCATATGCATAAAAGGATACAGCAATAGAGAGGGATGAAAGAAGGGAAGGGAAATTAGAGGAGGAGTGAAGGTAAGAGAGGGAGGAAGAGAGGAGGAGAAGGAGAAAGAAAGAGGAAGTAGGGAGAAGAAAAGGGGGGGGAGAGAAAGTAAGAAAGAAAGAAAAGACAGAGGTGGTAGGTTTGAGGAGAAAGATTGCTGTACAATAAAAAAGATGAAAGGGAAGAAAGCCAACCCCAAACAAATATTAAGATATTAAGATAAAGAATGAATTGTTAAACTTTAAAGAATAAAAGAGAACAAATAGGAATAAATAGCAATAATTAGAAACACACAAACAAACATACAACGTATTTTCTTTGAACAGAGTATTTGGCCGGTTCACAAATTTAAACAGTTGTAGGAGGTTAGCACCTACCCCTTTCCTAGAAGAATGAAATATTTTGGGAAATATTAAAAAGGCAGAATATTATATTTCCCTGGATGAGAAATGGAGAAGCATATTTTACAGACAAAGCAGCTCTCACCTTCCTGCCCCCCACCCTTTGTTAATGGGCCAGAGGCAGAAAGTCAATCCTTTGTCAAAGGACATTTGCAACACAATAGCAACAGAAACTAACACAATGGGCCCCATCAAGCCATGTGATCCTGTCCACCATTAAACCATCTTTCCAAGCAGTCTCCATGTTTCCAGTGTCTTTTTCCCTACTTGGAGCAGAACCCAGAAGGATATTTCTTCCAACACAGTATTTAGTCATTTCAATTAAATTTACAATTTCTATATTTCCTTTTTACCATATTTATTCCTCATCTATTTTTTAAAAAAACCAATATTACCCTTCATCCTCATCTCTAATCTTAATCAAATTCAATTTTTCCCTTCTATTCTATATTATACCCCTTCCCATTGTCATCTATTTTTATATCCATTCTCACATTGGTTAATTATGTAATACAGTTGTTTAATACAAATTCAACATTTTAATATAAATCAATTAGTTATATAACTATCTTTTTTGTATATTAATCAATATGAACATGAATATTCCAATTATTTCCATGCAATCCAATTTCTTACAAATCAATTAATTTACCAATACTAATAAACCAAATAATTTCCCCCATATATTCCTCCAAACCACAACCATTTCTGCTTTCAACACAATATACAATTAATAGTATCTCAATTATTACAATTCCCTAAACAGAGCTTTTTTGTGTGTGTGTTTTAAAATCTTACCCTAAAATCTTGCCCTAAATTTCCCATTGTTTGCAGTTTTGCACCTACCTTTTTTGGTGAGGAAAAAGAAAAAGAAATCTCTCTGCCTCATTTTGTCACGTTGTAGAAAAGACCCTTCTTTAGTTTCAATTTCAGCATAGGTAGAGGGAAAAAAACTTGCTCCAGGAATTTACCTCTTTGCAGCTAGCTCTTTGAAGCCCCGCGGCAAGAATTTAAAGTTTTTTTTTCCCTCTAGCCACCAGCTGGGACTCCGGAGGCAGCAATAGATTGGGAGTGGGCGGGGTAAGCGAACGGCGACCAGGTGATCCAACAGAGGCAGAGGGTGAGTGAAGGCGTGGGGGGGCCCGAGAGAGGGCTTTGGCGACCCCTGGGAAATGGCCGTTCGACCCCCAAAGGGGTCGCGACCCCCAGGTTGAGAACCGCTGCACTAGAACATAAGAAGGAGGGGAGGTAAAACACAATAATTCTGTTATTACAGCCAAACTATTTCAATAAAAATATATTCCTAGTCTTCCTATAGATTTGATTTTTATTTTTATTTTTTTGGCCTAGTCTACACAGTAGGGCTGACAGCTGTGATGGGAAGTTTCTCTATCTCTGTGAGAGAAAAAAAACATTAAAATCCAACCAAATGACATGGGTGGACATTACAGTAATTATCCCACCAAGTAGCATTTAAATTCAAAGTTGACATAGATGTTTTTAATTTTTTTTATCCTGTATACAAAATATTCTGCTCACATTTATGTTGTTGTGTATTTTTGAATTCTATTTGGTAACTGTTCCCTTCAAAGAACAAAGCTTAATGAGCAGTTGCTCTAAGTAGAATCCCCTTTTGTTGACTAATGATTTGCAGTATATTGTTAATAATATTAGAGATATACCAATAGAAGAGAATATTTGTAGTTCAGGGTTGAACTGTGATGTCCTTGATGCTCTCTGAGTCTGTTAATATGAGGTCACCTAGTTTGATAATGAAACATCTGCAAGAAAACCACCAAGCTCAGAGATCACCCAGGACCACAAAGTTACAGATACTCAGAATCCTGATGCATATTCTTTGTTTTGATCATTTTAATAGTAGAAATACTACTGTTACTACTTGCTTGTTGTTTCAGTCAGGAGGCCAATAAATGAATGGATTTTAGCAGGCTCGAAGTAAATAATGAATACAGTATAATTATTCAAACAGTGAATCACCATTTTTAAAGGATTGTGTTTTTCTTTTCCCACTACAAATTTTGAAAACATATTAATCAGTTCCTAGATCTTGAGGGGTGTGTGTGTGTGTGTGTGTGTGTGTGTGCGCGTGCATGTGCCCACCTGCGCATGCCTTGGCGGGAGAAAGAGAAACACTGAACTATGCCTCCCACTCCCTAACCCCTTCAGCTGGCCCAGAAGGATACTACTCTTTATGAATCAGGACGAATATAGCCATTGTGGTATAGTTATATTTCACAACTGAGTAGAGGCAGAAATATAAAAGCATTCCTATCACCAACTTCTCTACATAACATACAGGTCTGTCAGGAAGAAACCCAGATCAGCCTGGGACTTCCTACTTTACCTATTCACAATAATTTGTATATTGTAATTGACTAAAAAATTCACAATAATTCTGGTTCATAATGAACGAATAAGCACTATAAAGAGACTGCCTTGTCCTTCTGGGAAATATATAATTACAGATCCATAATGGGTCACCATTACACCAACTCACTGTGTGTGTGTGTGTGTGTGTGTGTGTGTGTGTGTGACCTGAAACAGTCACCTTACCTAGGTCTTACATAGGCCTTACATAGCAGCTTAATATGCACCCGTTAAGATGACTTCAGGATATAAATCAGATCCTTAATAGGCAGAGGAACAGGGCGGACCTATTTCTAATCATTGGCATACCTAAACAAGGTTTGAAGGCCAAGTTATAATTTATATTTGCTTTCTTTCTTTCAGGGTGATTGAGAATGACACTGCCCTACTAGAATGCTTGCATACTAGTTAGATATAATGCACAATTTGTGCATTATATTTTAACACTCTGAAGAAAATTTAGAGTTCAGGATAAGTTTTGCCCTTGATCTTTTGTGCAATTTATAAGTAGTGATTAATAATAATACATCTTTTCATTTGAAAAGATTTACATCCTAATACATGATATTTTTAATAGACTGAATGTTTTGGCAAATTTCATGTTTCACTCTTCTTGACATCTTTATAATTCCAAAGCTTGCTATGCTGCCAGTGCAGCTTGTTCAATAAAAGATAATGTACAGCCCCTCTTAGGCACCGTGTTTTTCACAGCTTTTCATTCAATCTATTTCAATATGACAAATTTTACTCTGGATATGAGAAATTATCCCTTTGTGTCTGTATATAATTAACTCCCGTGCAGAACTTGACTAATGCTCTTGAAGAGATCTGTACATTAAATTCCTTTCACGAAACATCAGAATTTTCTCTCAGATCATTAATAAACAGAAATGCAACTTGCTAGCGGCATTCTGAGATAAACTTTAAATCTTAAGCCAATCTCAAATATATGAGTTGTGTCCTGACATTCTCTCACAGAAGAAGATTTATAGGGTGAGACCTCCCCACATGCTCATATATCTCACTCTTACATATATGAGCAAAGTTTGATAAATATGTACTTGGATAGTTGAGGCCCCAGATTTTGAGAAGCTGGGAGAATCGCTTCTAACACTGAATATTCTTGCCAGATCACTCACTGGTTCATAGCCCTGCCAAGTACTACAGATAACAGATGCTGATGAAGGACTAGAACCTGAAAACAAAAGTGAAAAATGTTACTCATTTGAACAAGTTTGCAACTTGAGAATAGAACTGACAATGCATGGATTAATATAACCATGAACACATATGGAGGACTTTACTTGCTGCCTCAAAATTTCATCTGTAAAGAATAAAGCCAACATTTGCATAAAACTTACACAACTCTGGTTTCTTTAGCTGGTACAGGCTTCTGTGTTTTGCAACGTTTTCAAAAATGTGGATGGCATCTATATGTATGTAGGCTGCATGTAACCATATGCTCCTTATTTATACATTTTGCCATAGGTTTTGCTGCACATGATATTATCAGTATCAGGAAAAGTCCAGATTGTTTTGGGACTTTTAGTTGGGATCATATTCAAGATGATTATCCAGCTTCCTGCTTCCATCCAGAGCATCACTAATCATTAAGACAGAAAATAGGACTGAATGTACTTTCTTCCAAAGATACTTGTTGCATTGCCTTCCACCACAACCATAGAAGTAGAATAGTACAGTCAGGTTCTAAAGCTGAATTCCAGTTTGAATCAGAAGATTCAGAGCAGCCATGGAGTGGAGTTATATACCAGGATTATGTTGTTCTGGAATATACTGGAAGTAAGCCATGCAAGCAAGAGTGATTTTTGTTGCAAGCTAAGCTTATGATGTATCTATCTACTGTGTGGCTATTTATGCTGTACAAGAACAAAGGTCTCAGCTCCAATAAGTTTATAATCCAAAATAGGGTTCATTAACCTGATTTGTGCAATGTGATAAATTATAGTTTTATAAATAAATCATAGTTGTCTGGATTCACACACTATAATCAAAACCAATCAAATTGTCCTTTTTGGGTCCAGACAGACAGCTCATCCCTTAACAAGAACAGACCAATCATAATTGGGTTACTGACATAACAAATAAATCTTATACTAAGTCAGTGGTTGGATTTCTACGATATACTGAATCACAAACTATTCACCCAATTTAGGCTATAATATAAGCCAAGTGTTCCAAGAAGCTCAATGGCAAATAAAACAACCAAAACTGATTATGATTTCCTTTTTCTACCCTCTCTTTTTCCCCTCTCTTTTTTACTGCTTTTCTTCTCAGCATGCTAATGGTTGCTACTGTACTTCAAAAACTTCCACATAGGTTGGTTGAAAAATCAAACTCGGTTAAAGAGTTATTGTAATGATAAATATTCAAGTGCACAGTAGGAAGAAATAGAAAAGAAACTTTAAAATGGTTTTAGTTTATTTTTAGTTTACTTTAGTGCATCATATACAGTGATTTATATTACTGCTTGCTGTCTTGTCAAGGATTGTTATGTTGTTTTGAACTCCCTATCCAACTTCAAGTAGCCACAGAATCTGTGTTTGTGTTATTTGCTACATAATTAGAACAAAACTTGTTTAAGTTTTGAAAGCAGGCATACCAAAGCACAACTAAAGGGATAGGCTGATGCTGCTATGGCCAGTTGACTAAAATGTTATGCACGTATTACCTAAAAGTATATTAATATGCAAACTTGTCTTCTTTTTTGAATGTGAAATCCAGTAGCCCTGTGCAGTTCGAAGTCCTCCATGGTCTTCCAGTGAAAAATTGTCCAGTCCAAATATGATTGGAAGATAAAGAATCATAAAATGGTAAGCAAGGAGCTAAAGTATTCCATTAACAGGTAGCACTTGGAACATCAGATGAAGCATACATATAAGGCTCGTCCCATATCTCTCTAACTTCAACACAAAGATTCCTTAGTATGTCATCTCATTGATGGATGGTTGATGGTGCAGTCTAGCTGGCATCTGCCTAGCTATCATTGGACACTTCAAGCTATGTGGGTATATCCTTCCCCTCCAGTTGCTCAGCAATAGTCTCCATGGTCATTTTGATTTGGGCATGGAATTAGGATACTAGTTGTAGTGGGTAGAAGAGAAGAAGCTTTGAAAGAATTCCTTAGAAAACTACAGGTCCACTGGCAGCTCCTTTCCATTGCAACTCAAGCCATCGTTTCCTGAATCCAAATTCCAACCTCTGGCCACAGTGTCTTTCCTTTTCTACAGCAAAAATCTCTCTTCTATGAGCTTCAGCGCCTAACACCATCAGACCGATATACAATATATATCATTGTAAAACTAAGTTTTAAGAACTTATATTCAGTGCCAAGTACATAAGAAGGTACTATTAAATGCTGCTAGAATATCTGTGGCACAGTAAATACAGTGTGTAAAAATAATTATTTTTTCTTACTTTAATGATTCCGTCAAATGCATATTTATTCAATAATACATTAAAGGAATGTATTTCCAGGCATGTGTGCCTCACTGAACTCTCTGCTCTGCTGCATCTTAAAAAAACCTGTACATCCTGACACTAGATGACATGAGATCCATTCTGCCACAGTTAAAGTCCATTATTTTCAAAGCTAGAAATATAATCTTGTGTTTAAATCTGTTATTAAGGACCACTCAAGATAGAAGCACTAAAATGGTCTCCTTTTACCCATCCCATTTTTGCTGTCCTATCTAGTTGCTATAGCCCAGTGTTTCCCAAACTTGACCCTTTGAAGATGTATAGACTTCAACTCCCAGAATTCCTCAACCAGGCATACTGGTTGGGGAATTCTGTATAGCCTTTGTTTCATGTTACTTCTATTGTATTCAGTGGTGGAATGCTGCCTGTTTAACAACCGGTTTGGTGAGTGTGCTCTTTGTGCGTGCTTGCGCACTTTGCACATGTGTGTGAATGTGAAAATGGAGCATTTAGAAGCTCAGCTGCTTACCTTCCAAGTCAGGAATGGTAAGTAGAACAAGGAGAGGGGAATCAACTGTGCTGCATGACTGAGATGAGCTACAAAGCAAGAAATAAAGGACAGGATAAAGCGAGGGCGGGTGGGCGGAGCCAACTGATTGTCGGCACTACCAGTTCTCTGGAACCGGTCCGAACCGGCTGAATTCCACCTCTGCTTGTATTTTACATTACATTTTAAAGTATACTCAATGATTTTCCAACAGTAACGTTAATGATACAGCAGAGCAAAGGTGGAAAGATTTTTCATACATTGACTCAGTTTAATCAGAAATCATAAATGAAGCCGTTCTTGTACAAAAGTTTAAGACAGGCACAAACAACATTTGGACTCAAAAGCTGTACTTTCCTTTCTTTTAATTGTCTCTGAAAACTACATTGCTGATGATACAATGATGTCATTATATAGGCTAAACTGACATTTTGAATATTGGGGATTCCAGAAAGGTTTCATTACAGGTATTTTTAACCATATACAGGGGGCAAACTGGAAAACTGATATTTTACTCCAGGATTTTGGCAGAACACAAGAATGAGGTTGAGGCTGCAGTCAGTTTACATGGGTTGGCCTTCCTGTTTTAAAATGACATATCAATTTGTGAATGTTTCATGTTTTGAGTTTTAATTCTGTTTTTCTAAATGTCTTAGAAAATAAGTAAACTTAAAAAGAAATGTTTCTCAGATCATCACATTTAAAAGCAGAACAACAATCCTGTTGGATTTAACAAAATTAATTTAGGCCTTTCTACATGCTCTCCATTCTCATCACTGAAGAGGAGTATCTGCAGAAAAGAGGCAAGGAATGAAAAAAAATCAAGATGTCAGCCTTGATGGTGGCTGCCATCTAGTCCCTCCTTCAGACATTCCTGCTCCCAAGCTCTCAGAACTGCATGTGACACACCATCCTCATCATCATTTCCCACAAGAGATCCCAGATACACTCTATCCCAGGGGTGTCAAACTCGTGGCCCACAAGCTGGATACATCATGCACTGGCCACACCCACCTCTGGTTTAGCAAAGGGGGAGAAGTCACGATAGGTCACGTGATGACAATGTGATGCCCCAAGTTTGATGTCCCTGCTCTATCCCAATGTTTCTCAACCTGGACAACTTCTAACCAGTAGGAAGGCAAAGGAGTTCTGGATTTTTCAACACCACCATCAGCATCTGAATTTGCAAGAGCAAGTTAACCTAATAGTCCTGATTAATGGCTCTTAGCAAGGGGGACAGGCCATAAAATGATGTGCTGCTGTTCCAGGTTCAGATCAGCCATGCTTATTCAGTTTTGTTCCATTTGCAATTTATTTTTATTATTTTTTTCATTCTTGCAAAGCTCAAGCCCACCCATTGTTTTTCTTTTTCTTTCTTTTTTTTTTTGCAGATGTTTGGGCAGAGAAGTACCTGAGCTTTCCTCCGAACTCTGGAATTTTAGGGGAAAATAAACTCATATTCTATTAATTACAGGTGGATTACATCAACAGTAATGAAGATGATGGTGGTGATAGAACTCCTCTGTAAACAACTAAAATACAGGTAGTCCTCAACAACAGCAAGTTGTAACGGCACTGAAAAAAGTGACTTATGACCATTTTTCACACTTACGACCATTGCAGCATCCTCATGGTCACATGATTTACATTTGGATGCTTGACAACTGACTCACATTTATAATGGTTGCAGTGTCCCGGGGTCATGTGATCACCTTTTGCAACCTTCTGACAAGCAAAGTCAATGGGCAAACCAGATTCATTTAACAACCATTTTATTAATTTAACAACTGCAGTGTTTCACTTAACAAATGTGGCAAGAAAAGTCATAAAATGGAGCCAAACTCATTTAAGAGCTGTGTGCCACAGTCGTTAGAATGCAGTATTGCAGGGTGACTCTGCCGACTGGTGGCAGTTCGAGTCTCATCAGGCTCAAGGTTGAGCCTTCCATCCTTCTAAGGTGGGTAAAATGAGGACCCAGATTATTGAGGGCAATATGCTGACTCTGTAAACCGCTTAGAGAGGGCTGTAAAAGCACTATGAAGCAGTATATAAATTTAAGTGCTACTGCTGTTGCTATTAACAAATTTCTCCCTTAGCAATATACATTTTGGGGTCAATGGTGAGGATTAGCTGTACTTTTCTCATGTGAACTCTGATTGAGAGAGATTAAAGATCAGGGATCTTTTCTTTTTTTAAAAAAACAACAACCCTGCAGGTAGCAAGCATGCAAATATTAAAATATGATTTGGTTCCTTTGCAAAGCTCAGGCCAACGAGATATCATTTCACTTCTGTACAATCAAAAGGAGGAGTGGAAGAAAGGCAACCCCGAACAAACAAATATAAATATATTAAGATAAAGAATGAATTGTTTAAGAATAAGAGAATAAATATGAATAAACAGTAAAGTTAGAATCTAGGGGTAAACGAAGATGGTGTTTATCAATGCAAATAGAAATATTGAGATATGATATACAAAAAAGAAAAGAAAAGGGAGGAAGGCGATTTTGGCAAGAATTGTGATTGAGTAAAATGTATTTGAATTTGATTAATTGTAAAAGATAAGAAACGACCAACGCTCTGTAAAAAAAAAAAGATGTGGGTGAATATGGGAGAGAAAAAAACCAATGAAACTTGATTTTTTTAAAAAGAGAGAGAGAGAGAGAGAGAGAGAGAGAGAGAGAGAGATCATTTCACCTCTACCAGCGACATAAATTTTTCCAACCCGTTACCAAATTCTCGACCGAAAGGAGTTAACTCAGAAGAAGATCGGTAGGGGGCGTTAAACGGATGCTGACGGTAGCTGAAACTTTTAAAGTCGGTCCAAAACACCGCGAGGGAGGGGAGGCGGGGGCCGCTTTCCCCGCCGTGACTCGAGGAGCCGGGCGAAGGCGCGGGGTTAACCTGCAACTGCGCCTCTTCGGGAGGGAGTTGCTGCCGCTCGCTCTCCCCAGCCGCCTCCTTTGGCAGCTCTGCCTGCACGGGAAGGGAATCCCCTCCCCACCTCGCCGCACGCCCGTTGTTGGAGCGACGCAGGTAAGACGCTCCGGATTCTCCTTTTCTCACCGGCCCTTGCGGCAACGCGGTGGGAGAAGAAAGCAAGGCGGTGCGGGGCGGTGCGGTGCAATGCCATGTTTTACAGGTTGCACGGGCTGCTCCCCGCTCGTGCCAACGCGTGGGGTGATCTTTCAGGAGGTGGCGCGTCGCGGGAGTAGTTTGCCCGCGTGCGGTTTTGAATTTTTATTTTTTATTTTTATTTTTGGGTGTGTGTGTGTGTGTGTGCGTGGAATGGGTCGGAGGAATTGTATTGAGGAGTTGCTGATCTTCGTGCGGGGAGAATAAAAGAAATTTAAGGACCGTCCAAGGAAAAGTAAATGCAGAGGATGCAAATTTAGAGGGGGGAAAGTATGCCTTTTGAACCGCGTTGTGCAAGTCTGCTGATGCTCCCCGAACCGGGAACTAACCAAATTACCGATTGCAAAACTAACCAAGTCCACTGAAGTGAATCCCTTTGAAATTTAGCAAATCTTCCTTTCTGACCCAGTGTGGAGGGCAGCCTAGAAACAGGTTTCTGGGATACAGAAGATGGGTCAGGATGCAGAAGATTGATTGGTTTATATGTCAGTTCCCTGGGTGTTCTGGCCACCACATATCTACAAAATAGGCAAAATCATGAATCATATTTCGGGAGTTGAAGACCGATCTGCCACCTTATTCTGAGCTCATCCATTTATGCTGCCAGAGAGAAGTGGTCCAGTTGAGCCAAGTATTGGCTATTTTGAGCCTGGCAGCAGTTCTCCAAGTTCTTGGGAGAATTTTTGCCCGGCTTTGTTATTTGAGATCCTCTTAAAGGGAGATTTAGTCAAGGAGGTTGCCTTAGATCAGGCTGCTGGAGTATCTCCTCTGATGGCAGACAGGAGATTTGCACGTCGCTTGGTGCTGTTAACTAAAGAGGTCACAACTTGAACATACATGGCCAGCTTGTATTTCTAGGGCTGTCCTGCTTACACAGTCTAGTCTGCTCTGGCCAATAGTCAGATAAGGAGACTATTAAGGAACACAATTTCTGCTACCCTGAATTCCTTCATAGGAAAAAAGTGGGAAGTAAAAAAATAAAACACAAACAGGATTAAAATCTCAAAACACTTAATTATCACCAGCTGTTTTCCTAGTCACCCAATAGGCAAGCAAGAGGGATTTTGGGAGAGGCAGTTGGACAGTTCTTTTTTTAGATATAAAACTGGTTGGTTGGTTGGATGGTTGGTTGGTTGGTTGGTTGGTTGGTTGGTTTTGGTTCTTTTAAGACAGCCTTCATTCCTGGTGACTGCTTGAGAAAGTCCCTTCAGTTTTCTTGGCAAGACTTCAGAAGTGGTTTGCCATTGCCTCCTTGCTAGAACTGAAAGGGAGAGAGACTGGACCAAGGTGACCGGCTTCTTGTCTGAGGTGGGATTAGAATTTAGACTCCCAGTTTCTAGCCTGGTTCTTTAACTATTTAGCTACTTCATATAGGCAAAACTCATCAGAAGGAAACTCAGCCCTGTGACAGAAGCCCAAAATTTCTTTGCAATTCATTCATGAAATTTCTGATAGAAGGGAAAAACACTCCTGTAACAGCTGTTGGGAAATATTACTTCCAAAGATCCTGGAAGGGTCCTACTGATCAGAATGGGAGATGCGTGTTTCCTACCTGGGTCTCATCGCATTAGTTTTCATTCCCCCCTCCCCCGCTTGATTTTTCTTTTATATTTATTTCAATATAAAATTAGACAAGAGGCCCAGTGATCTCTTTCAAGTGCCAATATGCCCCCCAAAAAATTTAATACTGGTCAGTTTCTCTGGCCTGTATAGATTTCTGTTCAGATAATGGGCTACATAGATACTTTAAGCATGGAGAATTTATCTGCAAGGTTGTCTTTGAACTGTTCCACTCCCAGATTTTTGGGAGTGAATAGAAGTTTGGTTTCTCCATGCAGCAATCTAAGAACAGAAGCTACACAGGCTTTCCTGTATAGGACAGCAAAGAGGCCTGAGTAAGACATTATGTTAGAAATAGGAGATGCCTGAGCTGACCCATGTGATACAGTAAATTACTTCTGAGAGATTATAGAATTCAATTGAGTTTGAAATAAAAAGCACAGCCAGTAAGCTGAACTTTATGCAACTTGATTTTGCTGGACTTGTGTAGGGCCTTCCGATCCATCAAAACTGTTTTCATTTGCTAATATTTTGTAAATAACACAAATAACAGAATAACAGAGTTGGAAAGGACTAGTTGGAGATCTTCTAGTCCAACCCTCTGCTCAGGAAGGAAACCCTATACTATTTCAAACAAATGGTTGTCCAATCTCTTTTTTAAAATCTCCAGTGTTGGAGCATCCACAACTTTTGGAAGCAAGCCGTTCCACCGATTAATTGTTCTAACTGTCAGGATATTTCTCCTTAATTCTAGATTGCTTCTCTCCTTGATTAGTTTCCATCCATTGCTTGTCCTGCCTTCAGATGCTTTGGAGAATAGGTTGACCCCCTGTTCTTGGGGCAGCACCTTAGATATTAGAACACTGCTATCATGTGTCTATCACCTAGTCTTTATTTTCATTCAACTTCATTAAACTAGATATATCTCATTCCAGCAACCATTCTTTATCTGTTTTAGCCTCCTGTCTCCTTAAATAAGGTAAGAGACATGGGAGCACTAGTAGAGATGCTGCTAGTCAGAGCAGATATATTAGCTAGATCATTTTTATATCAAGGGACACCCTTCCTTTTCCTACTCCTACATGGGGCAGCAAGATCCTATAGAAAAGACAAGCAAATTTTAGAGGGGGGGGAAAGGATTTTCAGGATTTGGGGTGCTTGTCTTATTTTACTAGAAGTCCAAACTCATTTGTTTCTTTGGGGGAACCATTACGGGAACAGGCAGTACATTTCTGGATTAATAAGGCAAATCTGGAGAACTCCAAGGAGGGAAAAACTAGGGGCTATATGAACATACATAGTATGATCTTCCTTGCTTTTTGATAGTCTAGACTAGACTAGATTAGAATTCTTTATTGACCAAGTGTGATTGGACACACAAGGAATTTGTCTTGGTGCATATGCTCTCGGAGTACATAAAAGAAAAGAGAGTGTAGCAGACTTTAGTGAGATTTGATGCTGAATTTCCTGTCCATTTTTTCCTATTAATATGTAGCTGTTCATCAATAAAGGCTGCATTTGTGAAATAGACATTGACATCAGTGGTGGAATTCAAATTTTTTTACTACCAGTTCTGTGGGCATGGCTTGATGGGCATGGTGTGGCTTGGTGGGCGTGGCAGGGGAAGGATACTTCCATTCCATTCCCACCCCACTCCAAGGGAAGGCTACTACAAAATCCCCATTCCCTCCTCACTCCTGCGGGAAGGATATTGCAAAATCTCCATTCCCACCCCACTCTGGGGCCAGCCAGAGGTGGTATTTGCTGGTTCTCCGAACTACTCAAAATTTCCGCTGTCGGTTCTCCAGAACCTGTCAGAAACTGCCGAATAGCACCCCTGATTGACACTCAAAATATTTGATTCATCATTTCTAACTCAACAGTTTTCAAAGGGAGTTGTTTATATCATAGTTGGGATCCATTTATTAATGAGATAATGATAAAGCTGGCTGGGATTCAGATTTCCCTCAATGGTCTCAAGTGAAGTTAGATAGAATTGTAAATGTCATTGTATTGTACAGTTATTACCATATAATGCAATTAAGTTGACAGAGAAAGATCAGGGGTGAAATGCTACCAGTTCGCTTCAGTTCAGGTGAACTGGTAGTGATAAAAACTACTGGTTCGGGCAAACCAGTAGTAAAAGAAGGCTACTGGTTCATTCCAAATGGTATTTCTGATGATCAGCTATGCCGCACGGTTTTATTCGCTAGAAAGCAGGAAATCCTGCTTTCTAGCGAAGCTAAATCGTGTGACACAATCCTCCCCCTTTGCTGTTCTACTTACCTAGTCTTCTTTTTCTGCACAAAGCACACATTTGGTGCGCACCACACATGCGCGGGCAGCGAACTGGTGGCGATCTGTGGAGGATTTCACCACTGGGAAAAATGTAGCCTTCTTCAGTCTGACTCCTTTTCCTCAAATTCCCATCTCACATAGCTAATCTCTCTGCTGAGTGCAATTATAGGTGTTTGTATTCCCAATAAATGTACAAGGGAATTGTTGCCTTATTATATCAGCAATTGATAATTTAAGGAAATGTCCAGATTCTGGTTTTCTCTTGTCCATTAGAGCCATTTCACACATTGCACAAGGTTTTATTTGTTATCCAATGAGCTTAGGTGTCAGTGTCTGTCAGCTCTTTGAGGTAGACAAAGTCAAAACAAGTGTTTCAGGAATGTTCTTCATTGTATAAGATAGAATAATAGCATCTGGAAAGCCTGTCAAATTGTCTCTGCATCCCGTTTTATACTAAACAAATTGAGGGTGAGATTAGTTTGAATTTCATTTCTTATTGCCAAGGTAAGAACTACATTCCTCCACAACCTCATTGTCAAGTGTAAGGCATCTGAAACTGGTTCTATGCCTTCAATGCCAGGGGGATTAAAATGTAGCCGGGACTAGTAGCTGCCATTTTAATTCCCTGCAATTCTTCCATATAGATGCTATGGTAGGGGCCTTAAGGGATATTCAGAGCATTACTGCTTCCTCTCCACACACCCCACCCCGCCATCGGCTGTTATATCAAACATGAAAAATAAGGGAAGTAAAGTTTTCCTTCAGAATTCTCAAGTACTGGTACCTTATTGGGTGTTCTGACTACACCAAGAAAAAAAGCTAGTTGGCCTCCAGCAAGCTTTCTAGGTCAGAAGTTTAAGAGGGAAGTTCATAAGGAGCTTCCAAATCCACTGCAGTTTGGAGAAACCTGAATGAGAGGGACAACTGTAGTTAAAAAAATAAATTTCCTTCTCTTCCCACAAATCAGAATGTAAGAAAGAAATATTGTAAGAGAAAGGAGAAGAGAGAATAGAATAAAGAACCCCTCTGAGGGTTGGGCAACTCCTGCTCTTTAGAAGCACTTGCTGTCTTGTGTACATCCAGTAGTGGGAGGTATATACCATCCCAAGTCTAGGAGACTTTCTGTCAATCTGTGGAGAACCTGAAGATAGCTTTACCTGCCATGTGGCAAGATATATAAACAGTGATTCTTAATCAAGAGTCCCTTCTTGATTAAAGCAGCGGCAATATGCCAAAATGACAGTTTTTCTATTAACATATTGTTTGCTACAATTAGGCAGTTTCTCCTTTCTTTTCTGGTCAGAAAAATTCTTTGTGTTCATGTTTAACCATGTCAAGATTAAATGATGGTTTCCTCCACTCCCTATTGAATCTGTAAGCAGAAAACAAAATATATCCGTTCTTCCCCTTTCTCTAAGTCTGCCTCCAGTAGGCTCAGTAGAGACTTTTAATCAAGACCTTGGATTAATGTGCTTCAGGACCAGGGGAAGAAATGTCTATATTATTATTATGGTTCATTAACAATCAGCCAGATGTTTAGACTGGATCTGGCATTTTTATCCACCCATCAAGTCCTTCCCTTGGATCTGGGATAGGCAAATGTTTGATGGAGTTAAAAGTATCATTGCAGGAGGTAAGCTATTCCAAATAAAGCTGCCTTTTGTAATTGACTGGGAGTGGTTTTATCAATGTTGATAGCGTTCAAGTGGTGGTCCAGATATTTTAGGAATACACCCAAGGCATCTATTATTATTGATACTACTTTTGTTTTCTTTTGCCACAGTCATTCTATTCTATTTCTAGGTCTTTGCATTTTATGATTTTCTCCAGTTCTCTCTCCTATTCTGCTATCTCCAGGTACTGCAACATCACTATCCAAACTTTTTTGTCTTTCTTATCAACAGATATTAAGTCTGGAGTGTTATATGGCAGGTGCTGTCTGTTGGAATTCTAAATTCCCAGCGCTTTCTAGCTTCTTCATTTTCTGTTACTTTCTCTATGTTATGGTCCCACTAGTTCTTGCTTGCCTGCAAATGATATTTCTTGCAGATCTTCCGATGCACCATTGTTGCTACTTTGTCATGCCATTATTATTTATGGTCAATCTGTGCAGTCTTCTTGCAGCAGCTAACTAGGTGGTCTACAGTTTCTTCAGCTTCATTGGAGAGGTGGCATTTGCTATCTGTGCTGTCTTCTCAAGTCTGGCTTTATATGCACTTAACGTTTTGTCTTGGCAGCTAGAATTAGCCCCTCTGTTTCTTTCATCAACTTTCCTGCTCTTAGCTATTGCCAGGTCTTATTGCTATCAGTTTTGCCTGCTATTGTTTTCTTCATGATATACTAGTTTCAGTGCATCTTCTTCACTTTCCTTCACTTTCCAATGCTTTTTTTTCTTCTTACCAACTGCCTAGTCTACTTGCAACATTTTAGCCCACCTATTTTCCTTGGTAAGTAGAGTCTGTCAACATGAAGAAGGATATGATTTATTGTCATTATTTTTCTGTTTTAGTTCTGCTTGTATCTAATCCACTATTCCAGCTGTGTATTTAATGACTGGAATTACCTAACTATTAATTGCTTTGATGATATTTTCTCCACCATCCAATCTGAGTGACCACAGAAAGACACCAGCAAAACAAAACTTTTTGTAGCCCTTATATAGTAGCTCTAGTCCATCACACACACACACACACACACACTCCCTCTCAAATCTCATTCATGTCCAGTATGTTTTGTTTTACATATTTTTCATTATAATCATCCATATATGGTCGGTATCTGTAAGCAACTTTTTCATAATTGTAAGTATCAACTTTTCAGTTTATTGAGTAATTAAGTAATTGACGGTCATAAGTTTATCCTTCCAACATTGAAGAACAAGTCTCAGAGCAGTAAGGGGTTGAAGCTTTGCATTACAGCATGCCAGCTTCCTATTTGTAGTGGTATCTTTGGCTCTTGGCATAATTTCCTTTATAGGATCCCCTCCTGCAAATGATATTTCTTGCTTCAGTTAAAATTTGGAGCAAGGGGGATAAATTTATTTATTTATTTATTTATTTATTTATTTAATTATTTATTAAATTTCTATACCGCCCTTCTCCAAATAGGACTCAGGGCGGTGCACAGCCAAGGTAAAAACAGAGCATACAAAATTTAAAAACAGTATTAAAATAATTAAATGTTTGGCCGTAAATTAAAACAACCCAATTTAAAATCAATTTAAAATTTAACTCAAGCCAGCCCAGCTAGTTGAAATAAATAAATAAATGTTCTTTAAGTGTTTTTAAACTAGATGACTTTCCCCATTTGTGAATGTTTTGGTTGCCAACCATTTGTGTGCTGTTCAGTGCTGTTCAGGGAGATGTTAAAAATATCAAGATGGTGCCTGTGGGATTAAAACCCTTTTTTATGTGCAGGGAGGGCTTCAACTCCATCTTGTTTTCACTCTGCCCTACAAAAAGATGTCCCTGAATGATGCCAACACTGTTTCTACCCATCAACTCCAGAAGAGCCATAAAAGAAATACATTTTTTAAAACCCTCTTCTTCTCCCTGAGTCTCATGTCTCACTTATCAACAATTAAAAGTCTCCACTTAAATATTTCCTACAGTTTTGCTTGCATATGGGAGTCAATACGTAAGAAACACAACAGAATTTTGCCAGAGGGGCTGTTGCTATTTACAAACAATTATTTGGCAATGGCTCAACTTGGATGGTAGAAAGTGGCTGAAGTCAATGAGAAATGACCTTCGGATGAAGAAACTGTTTCATGAAATCAAAAAGTAAATCCCTAAGGCCTGAAATGACACCACTTCCCAATCCTGGGCTGTTGCCTGTTCCTGTAACAGTACCAAAACATCTGTATATAGCAAACAGTTAATATTTGAGTCATTTAGAAACAGGCTTGTTCCAACATCTGCCTGAATGATCAATGATATATAAATGGGGGGGGAAAGCAAGAGGGTGGATCCCCCCTTAGTTTTACACATCCTTCTTTCTAAAAACTCTTAGTTTTGTTTCCAATTCTATGTTACATCTGAAGAGTTGGTATGGAGATGTGATGGTGAGATCATATGTTTTTTAATCCAATTCCATAGCAATTCAGAAGTCCAGGCTTTAATTCCAGATGGTGTCAAATACTTTGAAGCTCATGAACAGAAAAAAATATTTTTTCATGAAATTTTATTTATATGTGTTGCTTGAAATCTCCCTCTCTTCTTCTTTTTTCCAGAGAGAAAAGCAGTTTGGTGCACTTCATATAGTTCATTCAAACCACTGCACACATTGAAGGATTGTGCTCATGCAGAGTAGCTGCCATCACTGCTACTATGCACCCTGCTAACCAATTTTTAGAAACTAAAGGAAGGGAAGGCATGTTTTTATTGCTTTATCTTTTCAACAATGTTTCTCAATCTCAGCAACTTGAAAATCCATGGACTACAATTCCCAGAATTTCCCAACCAGCACGTTCTCTGAAGAATTCTGAGAGTTGAAGTCCACACATCTTCAAATTGAGAAACAGATCTTTACATGCTAACAGTCCCTTATCTGCTAGTTATTTCATGTATAGTTACAGTAGACACTTGGGCAAATAAATATTTCCTCGTCATGGGATATTCACAGTGCAGTAGCACCTTCCTACTAAGAAGTCAGGTTAGTTTTGCTCGGTTCAATGGCTTTTACTCTCAGAAAATCAAGTATGGAATCACTGCCTATCATTTTAATCCACACCTTTATATCAAAATGATACAGTCAGTACAGAGTTAAAAACCAAATGTAGAAACTGCTATTATTGTTAGTGCATATCCAGATCACTTTCTTGATATTTTAATCAGCTTTTCTGTGAGTCAATTTAAAGTAATTACAACTCGGTTGATTGTGGCAAAAGCAGTCAGTACTGTACTATATATTGGTAGAAATATGTGAAATGGTGTTTGTTGATCCCAAAAGCAGTCCCTGCACCTGTGGGAAAGCACTAGGATAGGAAGAAGAAAACTGGATATTGGTAAAGATGATTTTTAAAAATCCAATAAAGCCTTGCTATGTCCTGGGAATGAGAGAAAACGAGATTGATGGCAAGAAAGCCAGTATTGTATCTGCCCACCAAGGCAAGCATGTGAGCTTTTTAACTGAGCTGGAAGGATGGATTGTCAATGGAAAAGAAGCTCCAAAGAGCAGAAGCAGCCTAATGGCTCTGTACAGTATGCACAACATGCCGAAATTGACTCAGAGGGCAAAGTTAGCGTGTCATGTAAAGTGACAAAGGGGAGATGGGGGATAGGAGGTGTTATTAATTACATATTTATTTGAAAACATTAAGGTGGTGACCGCAACCTTTGCAATTGAAACCCTTTTATTGTATCTCTTGATTTTTTTTTCCAGCCCTGCCATGCATGCCCCATGGCACTTCAGCAATGCCAGGAAGGAATGCTTAGTTCTGTTACATGCTAAAGCCTCAATGCCAGCTGGGTGGTATTGATTTAAAATGTGTGTTTCCTGTGTCTCTATTCTTATGTAAGCCATTTTACTTATTCTTGAGTCTATAAACAGTATTCGAAGGTGGGATTTGAGTAAATGCAAATCTTGAGTTTTCAAAGCTATTAGTCCTCACAAAGTTACAATTTTCTCTCTGATTAGATCTTTTTTAAGCACTTCCATACTGCAATCCTACTCATATTTATTGGGAAGTAAGTCCAATCTGATCAGTGCAAAGGTATTTTATTTTATTGTCATTATTTTATTTTATACCCTACTTTACATTTAGGTATTTAAGGTGTTCCCTCTTTCTAATTTTTCTGCAACCACAACCCTGTGAGCTACTTTGGACTAGCCCAAAGTCACCAAATGAGTTACTGTGGCTTATATTAAAACCCGGAAAGTTTTCTTAATAGTACTGAAAGCTTTTAGCCAACAAAGGATTAAATGATTGATTTCATTTTTGTTCTTTGGATTGTTATTCTGTGTTTGTTTATATTTGATATTTAATTACAGCATTTATACTACCACATTTAGAATGATTCCAAGTGTTTAATTTGTTTCCATAATTTTTTTTTAAAAAATAAACTGTTTAAAGCATCTGGATTTCACAAACGTGTTTTGTGGTTACGTAAATAATGTTGGTTTAAATAATATATTGGGCACAATCCATTTTGTTTTATTATAATGCCCATGTTTTTATTTCCAGTTCTGGAAATATACTAATGCCAACTTCCTTTAGGGCTATATACTTCGGGACCCTTCCCCTTAATTTATCCAAGTTGCTTTGCTCTGTCCTCTGTCTTGGGGAAAGTTTCATAAAATCTCCCAATATTTGAGCAACAGAATAACAGGGACATTGGAGGTCTTCTAGTCCAACCCCCTGCTTAAGCAGGAGACCTTATATCATTTCAGATAAATAGCTGTCCAATCTCTTCTTAAAAAACCTCTTGTGATGGAGCATGTCATATCTGAATGAGGACATCAGTGATGGAGCAGGTTATTTGAACATTATATCTGCGTGTGTGTATTTTAGTAATGTTAACAACAAAGTGGAACAGTCACCTTTTAATTTGTTTAGCAATCGGATGCTATTTTGCAGCAGCATTGTGAATATTGTGTACTTAAATATAATTACTAGACAGGGTGGGGGTTCTTTTGCCTATGACTGGACATCCAATAAGCTAGCTGAAGGGTGGGGTTGTTGTTGTTTTTTCTTTACAAAATCTGAATTCAGAAGGGTGCTTTTAGCCATGCTCTTCTTCTTGTGACATAGCTCTTAGTGGTAAAATCCTGTCTGGGGAAATTGCACGATTGAATGGATTTTTGTTCTGATAATTAATTGCGTGTAGAAAACTAGAACCTTTCTCCTTGAACCTTGTTTTTCATGTAGGTAGAGGGGAATCATTTTATACAAAGAGTGTTCAATACTGAGACATCCTCCTCTCTGTAATCTGAAATGCTGCAGCCTAACTAATTGTTTTATTGAATAGTAGGGTAAAGGTAAAGGTTACCCCACACATGCGTGCTAGTCGTTTCCAGCTCTAGGGGGCAGTGCTCATCTCCATTTCAAAGCCGAAGAGCCAGCGCTGTTCGAAGATGTCTCCATGGTCATGTGGCCGGCATGACTAAATGCCGAAGGCGCATAGAGCGCTGTTACCTTCCCACCAAAGTGGTCCCTATTTTTCTACTTGCATATTTTACATGCTTTCAAATTGCTAAGTTGGCAGAAGAATAGTAGGGTACTTGTAGCCAAACACAGCAGGGAAAGTGTAGAGATGTCTTCAAATATATGTTTGTATGAATATAAATCAAATATTTTTTTTAAAAAATGGATATTATTTCTTGTTAGATTCATCATGGTCATCTTTGCAGTCCTTGCTGCTCTGCTCCTTGCTACAGGACACTCACAAGAAGCAGATGAAACTATCACATACACGGTAAAGATGATATTTTAAAGGGAGAGAGGAAAAGAGAAAAACATAGCATATTAGAGAGTTTTCAAAAATATTATTTTCTATTCTTTCAGAGAATCTGCAGTTTTCAAGGAGAGGATGTGGAAAGCCTTGCTAGCAAATAACTCTGTATCTAAATCTGAATTTTTCTAGACAGTTATTATTTCAGTAGCCAATTAGTTCCAGATATAATTCAGAATGCTGGTTTCAACTTTAAGTGCCCTAGATCCAATATATCTTAGAGCAGATTCCTTGTGTCCTCTGGAAATTTGGACTGCAGCTCCAATGTATCAAAGGATAAGAAGGATTGCAGTCTAGTTTAGTTAATGGCACAGGTATGTAGAAAGCTACTTTAAGGCAATACTCTTTTAAAACATTTGTTTTATAGACCACAAAGCAAATTTTGTGTACATCCTAGGATGAAATATAAATCAATGATAACACCAAAACCATCCAAGGTAGACCAAGAAAAGTTAGCTGGAAGTTCTGACAGGGACTTGAAAATATGCTTATTCTTCTAAGCCAGTTTTCCCAATTTGCTGCCATCTTAGTATATGGATTACAATTCTCATTAATTTTATTATTTGATAATTATGAGATACTTCTTAATGATACAAGATTCCCTACTAATATGGCAACTTGGGAAGTTGCCATCCAACACTTCAGGAGGATGCCAGGTGGGAGAAGTCTGTTCTAATATAATATATTGCAGTCTCTGTGACATCTTTAAAATGGAGAAAGCAAAAATTGAAACCTTGGGCTTTTTCTAGGTAAAAATACCTTTTGCCATTCAAATCTTGGAGGCTGGTCTAGGTTAAGTGCTGACACTAAACTGATATAGTTCTGATTGAGATGGGAGATTTAAGTAAGAAATAAAATACTATAAAATTGATTAAAATACTGAACTACCTAGGAAATAATTATGGGGCTCATTAATGATAATCTTTTATTCTTCAAATAAATTAATTAAAGAGTCTTGTAAGTATTATCAACAAAATTTCAGCAAGATCATGCAGCAGCCTAGATGTTATAGAGATTCGTGGAGTATAAAAAGATTGAATGCAGAATTCTGCAGTGATAATGTTTTGTTAACTGCTGTGAAATAATTCTTTCAAAATCTGGAGCCACTCCTATGTAGCAGTATCATTTTGTGGCTTAACACCATTGCATTTAATCTATTTTTCTTGATTTTGTTTATTTTCTATGCAGCAATGTACAGATGGTTATGAATGGGACCCCATCATGCAGCGATGCAAAGGTACAGAGTTATATCTTTAATGTCAGTAGTTGTCCCAAATGTCTATGTTTTGGGTCACCTCCTGATATGTTTTTTTTTAAATTTTTTGATCCAGTGAGAATGAGCCACATGGGTTGTTCTCTGCATCATACGGGTGTAAAATTTTATAAAATACATACACATGGCTGAACAGTTCACCAGTCCTGTCATTTTTGATATGAATGATGTATTTAAATAATTTATATGTCTGCCCAACTCATGAATAGGAACCTGATAGCTGAGGGAGGATTAAGAACATTAGAAGAAAATATAATAAAACAAAAACAGAAGCACATTACATACAGCACAACCGAGACCACACTTCAAATATATCCCAAATCATTACAATACATGCTTATATGGTGGAAGCCAGGTTTTCAAGGTCTTATGAAAGACTGACAGGGTCAAAACCATCTTATTCCCAGAGCATATGCTGTCCCAAAGGGAAAGCACTCGATAGAGATGATCTGCTTCTTGGATCCCACAAGACAACTTGTCTCATAGAAGGGATCCAAAACATATCACTTTGCCAGATATAGTGGGACAGAGACAAATGAAACCAGGGGGGCGGGAAATGTTCTTCAGATAACCAGGCCTGTACCATAAATAGCTTTAGAGATGTTGCAAGCACCTGAACTGAATCTGGAAGCTTATAAGGAGCCAGTGGAGCTTGCAAAATTAGAAGTGTTACATGAGCCACCTCTGACCCATACCAGGCAGATTAAAGTCACTCAGTACTATCACTCTTGGACTCCATTGCTTCGACAAGGAAGCTAGTATATGGCAGGAAACTGGTACAGCAGCAGCAGCATCTCATCTGACCCTTCCTGGTGACAGCTGATTAGAAAATGTGTTTCAGGATTCCATGTCTCCATCCTTCTTTCATTCTAAAATATAATTAGGAATGTTGCAATAATTAAATACATCTACTCCTCTTTTCCAGAGTAGTGTTCATCTTTCTATATACTGTAGTTAGGGGGATACTTGCTTACAAAATCAAATATATATATTTTAAGAGTGCACTCAGAATCAGAATGCATTGCCTGTCTACTGTATTACACTATATGTAGAGCTTGTTATACTACCTGTTCAAAACCATAGACATATCTCTCTAAATAGGGAATGTGAATTTGTCATCTGATGCTGGCTTAATTTTTATACTTGTTCATTCATCAGTCCACTTTTTATTCTAACTGTTGATAATTTGCTAAATACTACTATTTACTTCAGATTATTATTCACGACAAATAACACAGAGCTCACTCTAATTAATAACTCCTTTTCTTTTTGTCATTACTAATCACAGATATTGATGAATGTGAAATTGTGCACGAAGCATGTAAAGGTGGAATGAAATGTGTTAATCACTTTGGAGGATACCTCTGTCTGCCCAGAACAGCCCAGATCATTGTCAATAATGGCCAAGAAGAAACAGTATCAGACACTGGTAGCAGAAATGGTAATCCCATCCGTCGGACGCCTCCAGATCAGGTACCATCTCGGATACAGTGTGCAGCTGGGTTCGAGGCAAACGATCATAATGTGTGCCAAGGTAAGGAAGCTGTTTCACAGCTCGGTGAAAGAAAACTGGAGCAATAATAAATGTAGCCATAGTGTATAATGAATTTAGGGGGTAAAAATGAATGTAGGATGACATTAATCAGAAGTGGTACAAAGAAAAATGATACCAATAATTGGTATTGCAGCATGTGGTAGAATCATATCCCTGCATTTTAATACTGCAGCTCAAGACACTATATACTAAGGTATTCCAAAATCTAGAACCCAGATTAACATCCTCACTGATGAATAGTCTGCCATCTAGAAGATAGATGGCACTGATCAAAGTACTTCCTCTGTGTTACAGAAAAAGAAAAGTAATATGGGAAAAGTGGGAGATTTCAAATACAAAAAGAGCCGTAGTTCAGATACTAAAAGAACTGTGGTGATACAGTGGTTAGAATGCAGTATTGCAGCTGAACTCTGCTCACTGCCAGGAGTTCAAACCTGACGGATTAATTCAGCCTTTCATCCTTCCAAGATTAGTAAAATGAGGTTCCAGATTGTTGGGAGCAATATGCTGACTCTGTAAACTGCTTAGAGAGGGCTATAAAGCACTGTGAAGCTGTATATAAGGTGAAGTGCTATTGCTAAAAAGCTGAGTTATCCCATGAAGTAGTTGGATAGTACAGTCGATATGGAATTAATTTCCATGATGACCATAGATTCAGAGAGCTTTAAAAGTGGATTGCAGAAATTCACAAGGAAGGACTGTATCAGCAGCTGTCAGTTAAATTAGCCAAAAGGAAACTGCAAGGCCAAATTCAATATAATAGCCAGAAGATGGGACAAAAGGTGTTGAAGGTATTGATGGACTTTCTGAAGGTATTAGACACAATCCACTAGGAATTTCTCACAGCGGATCCATAGAAATTTCTTCTGGGCAACCTCTGTGTGGGTAAGCATGAAGATTAAAAATGAAAAATCATAATTCAGACAATACATTTTAAAAGCAAATAATTATTGATTTATAATGTATATCACTTTCATTTCATTTTCATTTATTTAAATTTCTATACCGCCCTTCTCCAAAATAGGACTCAGGGCGGTGAACAGCCAAAGTAAAAAACAATACATACAAAATTTAAAAGCAGTTTAAAATAATTAAATATTTGGCCGAAAATTAAAACAACCCAATTTAAAATCGATTTAAAATTCACTCAAGCCAGCCCAGCTAGTTGAAATAAATGAGTTTTCAGGGCCCGACGAAAAATCCGGAGGTCTGTTATTGTACGTATCTCTGGGGGGAGGTTGTTCCAGAGGGTGGGCGCTGCCACAGAGAAGGCTCTCCCCCTGGGGGTCACCAGCCGACATTGTCTGGCGGACGGCACCCTGAGGAGGCCCACTCTGTGCAAGCGTACTGGCCGGTGGGAGGCTATTGGTGGCAGAAGGCGGTCTCGTAAGTACCCCGGCCCTAAGCCATGGAGCGCTTTAAAGGTGGTCACCAACACCTTGAAGCGCACCCGGAAGACCACCGGGAGCCAGTGCAGCTCGCACAGGAGAGGTGTTACATGGGAGCGCCTCGTCGCCCCCATAATCCCCCGCGCGGCCGCGTTCTGGACCAGCTGGAGCCTCCGGGTGCACCCCAGGGGGAGTCCCATGTAGAGAGCGTTGCAGTAGTCGGGAAGTGCAGTAGGCGGGAAGTAACGAGTGCCTGAGTGACTGTGCGTAGGGAGTCCCGATCTAGAAAGGGGCGCAACTGGTGTATCAGGCGGACCTGATAAAAAGCCCCCCTGGCCACGGCCGTCAAATGATCTTCTAACGACAGCCGTGCGTCCAGGAGGACGCCCAAGTTACGAGCCCTCTCCGTGGGGGCGAGTGATTCGCCCCCAATAGCCAGCGATGTTGTCAGCTGGCTATATCGGGACGCCGGAAGCCACAGCCACTCGGTCTTGGAGGGGTTGAGTCGGAGCCTGTTTCTCCCCATCCAGGCCCGCACGGCCTCCAGGCACTGGGACATCACTTCAAGGGCATCGTTGGGGTGGCCTGGGGTGGAGATGTACAGCTGGGTGTCATCAGCGTACTGATGGAACTCCACCCCGAAGCCACGGATGATCTCACCCAGCGGCTTTACATAAATGTTGAACAGAAGGGGCGAGAGGACCGACCCTTGTGGCACCCCACAAGCAAGGTGCCTCGGGGTCGACCACTGCCCCCCTGTCAACACGGATTGCGACCGGTCAGAGAGGTAGGAGGAGAACCACCGCAGAACGGTGCCCCCCACCCCCAACCCCGCCGACTGGTGCAACATGATACCATGGTCGATGGTATCAAAAGCCGCTGAGAGGTCTAACAGGACCAGGATAGAGGAGCAACCCCTATCCCGAGCCCTCCAGAGATCATCCACCAACGCGACCAATGCCGTTTCCGTGCTGTGCCCAGGCCGGAAGCCGGACTGGAGCGGGTCTAGATAGACAGCTTCATCCAGGTACCGGGGAAGCTGTTGCGCCACCACACTCTCAACAACCTTCGCAACAAAGCGAAGGTTGGAGACTGGACGATAGTTAGCCAAAACAGCCGGATCCAGAGAGGGCTTCTTGAGGAGGGGCCTCACAACCGCTTCTTTCAAATCACATTCTCCTGTCTTAGAATATCAGTTAATTAATAGTAATAGATCCTTACTATGGTAATTGATTAATATTAGTACTGTAATGAGTAATTAATCCTTAGTCTCTGGAACAAATAAAGGCTAAGAATTCAGAAGTGGAGAATTGGAACATAAAGAAATAGAACCAATATTTGATACCTTGGGAAAGGACACTGGCCCATGAAAGCAGTTTAGAAATAATGCCATGAGCTGGGGATCAGTTAGTTCCACTGATCCTTAATTTATAGTATACAGTATCCCAAATGACTTGGTTGGCTGGAATCTGAGCAATGTCAATCAAATTAAGATCAACCTCTATGGATGGTGGTCAATATTTACTTTGTATATTCGTAGGTCATACAGCCTTACCACATATTATGTTCTCATTTAACTATGGATCGTAGTTGTATTGGTTTTAAGATGAGTTAATGCACTCAGTTTGGGCCTGTTAAATCATATTTAAAGGCAAAAGCTTGAGATTTGTGAAAATTATTGGGGTGTTAACTGCAATTTATTTTAGTGTAAAGAATCTCTCTAAAAATTTTAATTTCTGCTTAATTTAGAAAAGTGTAAATTAATTTGAAAATAAGGCTGGCACTGTAAATAAGGGTAGAGGGAAACAAACTACAGCAATACAGTATAAGAGATTTTTTTATATTGCACTAGATGACCACTACCCACTATAATTAGATGGAGAGATATTGAGTTTTGAGTTTTGTTTTTCTCAATTGAAGCCAAAGAATGAAAATGAATAGCCTGAGATTTGGATGGGTTTGCTGACGTTTGCTTGGATCCCCATTGGCTTTTCTTCAACAAGTGTTTATGAATCAAAAATGGAATTTGGCTCCAGGTCTTTTCTTTCACAAAACGATACACACACTGAGGGAACAGATGTTGCACTATTTATACTAACAATAAAATGGGAAACAGCCTCCAGAGTTTCCAACAATGTTGCAACCCTTATTCCTAATTGTGCAACCAAAAGAAAAATTGCTAACGTCCTGGGAATTTTGGAAAGAAAAGTGATAAAAATAGATTTATGTACTATATACACTAATGAATGTTGTTCATTGATTATCTTTTTTAAATGATGACAAGTTTTAACCTGGATCCAAATGCACAGATATGAACAAAAGGTTAGTGCCAAAGCACAATATCAGAATAGGATTACTAATATCAGAGGTCAGAGTACATGATCAAATTCAATCATAGAACCTCTGCTTAAAAGTTTAGGAAATGAGAATGATTGTCTCTGAGCCTATAGCATTGCTTGTCACTGGGCTAGATAAATGGAGAGATAATGGATAAATTGTCTGACTTGGTAAAAAGCAGCATTTCATGTTCCACTTACATGGAAAAGGTCCAGAAAATATCAGAAGATAGGTCTGGAAGAGTCTACATATTTCATTATAATAAAAGGTAGTTCCATATTTCATAGTGTCAGAATCATTTTCTTAAAAAAAAACCTAGCTGAAGATTAAAAAAACAAATTTCCTTCCCTTCCCTTTCCTTCCCTTCCCTTCCCTTCCCTTCCCTTCCCTTCCCTTCCCTTCCAAAGCTTGTGAGGTGTAGCCCCTATTTGCATTGTTCACTTTTATTGATTTTCAATGAATTGAACAGTAATGCCCGCCCCCATACACTCTCCTCAAAAAAGTATCCTGTGGAATTTATGTTGGCAGGGATCAGGAGATAGGCCTCTTATCAAACACCATCAGAATAGAAGGAATAATTGCTAAAATAATTGAAATGTGTGACATTATCATATTAATGGATGTTTTTCTTAATTGCTTTGCAATATGAACATGAAACTTCACCATTATCTGCTTTATCAACTACAACTCTACGCCATAGCGCCCATACTTGAATAACCTCCAGTGAGAGGTCATATAATTATGAGCCCTGGTGTTTTATTGGTTGCAATGCAGTATTGCAAGCTAATTCTGCTGACTGCCAGGGGTTTGATCCTCACTGGCTCAAGGCTGATTCAGTTTCCATCCTTTCGAGATTGGTAAAATGAGGAGCCAGAGTCAGCAATATGTTACTCTGTAAACTGCTTAGGGAGGGCTGTAAAGCACTGTCAAGCGGTATATAAGTCTAAGTGCTATTACTACATAATGCTCTTCATGTGGGCTGGTCTTGACACTCTTTGAAAGCTTCAGTTAGCTAAAATCCAGCTACAAGACTTCTGACTGATTGCTTCAGATGATGTATTAGATCTATTACGTCTGAGGACTTGGATTGACTGCCTATTTTTTAACAAATTCTGTTCAAACTGTTGATGTTTATATTTCAAGCTGTACAGACAAATCTGCTGCCATATCAACTATAGGGAATTTATTTTATTTATTAATATTATTTATAATTTAATTTCTATACCGCCTTCCTCCCGAAGGACGTGGGGCGGTGTACAGCCAATTAAAACATAATATATATACATCGATTTAAAAACCAATTAAAAGTAATAAATAATTTTGGCTCAGAATTAAAACCTAATTAAAATGCCCAATTTAAAATCATTCACAAAGATAGCCCAGCCTGGCGGAACAGTAGGGTTTTAAGAGCGCAGCGAAATACATGGAGATCAGAAATCTTACGCATTTCTGGGAGCAGTTCGTTCCAAAGGGCAGGAGCACCCACAGAGAAGGCCCTCCCCCTGGGTGTCGCCAGCCGACATAACTTGGCCGATGGCACCCTGAGGAGCCCTCTCTGTCGGAGCGAACTGGCCGGTGGGAGGCTACCGGCGGCAGAAGTCGGTCTTGTAGGTACCCAGGCCCTAGGCCATGGAGCGCTTTAAAAGTGGTAACCAACATCTGCAGCTCGCACAGGACAGGTGTTACATGGGCGTAATGGATCGCGCCCATAACTACCCGCGCGGCCGCATTCTGGACCAGTTGGAGCCTCTGAGTGCTCTTCAAGGGGAGCCCCATGTAGAGAGCATTACAGTAGTCCAGCCGGGGGCTGACAAGGGCATAAGTGACCATGCGCAAGGTGTCCCGATCCAGAAAGGGTTGCAACTGGCGGATCAGGTGAACCTGATAAAAAGCCCCCCTGATCATGGCCGTCATATGCTCTTCTAAAGACAGCCGTGCATCCAGGAGGATGCCCAGATTGCAAGCCCTCTCTGTGGAGGGCAGAGATTCACCCCCAATAGTCAGCGATGGCGCCAGCTGACTATATCAGGGCGCCGGAAGCCACAGCCACTCGGTCTTGGAAGGGTTGAGTCTGAGCCTATTTCTCCCCATCCAGACCCGCACGGCCTCCAGGAATGCGTGGGGAGAAAGAAGGCTGGCAGGATTGAAGGGGACAAGGGGCAAATACAATGGGAGATGAAGTGAGCTACTCTCAGGAAATGGGATCTTTGGCATATTTATTTATTTAGTAAATCTATAGGTGACCCATTTCATATACATGATTCTGAATAGCTCACAATTAAAACAAAATTACAAAAAGAAGCAGAATTAAAAACAATAAAAATTACATAAAAATAGCAGCCAAGAACACTAATAAACACTTATAATGGTCTCATCTGTGCTATCAGGGCTATTAAATGAATTGGGGGACACTTTTAGATTGTTGATAAAAATAGGGAAATTTATGGTAAAAATAAAGGGGGGCAAATGTCAGTAGAAAAGTAACATTAGGTGAATATATGTTGAAAGGAGCAAAAATGTCTGTGTATCACTTTCTTTTAGATAAGTGAGAATTGGATATGTGAGAAAAAAATCAGTTCAGTTAGAGCAGGGGTGAAATGCTCCTGGTTTGAACCGGATCGCCTGATCCGGTAGCGATGGAGGCGAATGGTTCAGAGAACTGGTAGCAAAAATTCCTGCCCCTCCCCCGATGCCCACCTCTTCGGCCGAAAAAATGCTTTTAAAAGTAAAAAAAAAAAAAGCCTCTGATGATTGTGCAGCTCAGCTGGAATCGTCAAAGGCTTTTAAAAGCATTTTTTCTACAACCTCTTCAGATTCTTTCTTTTAAAAGCCTCTGATGATCCAAGCTGAGTTGCCTGATTGTCAGAGGCATTTAAAAGAAAAAAAGCCTCTGACAATCAGGCAACTCAGCTGGGATCGTCAGAGCCTTTTGAAAGCATTTTTTTACAACCTCTTCCCCGAAGAGGTTGTAGAAAAAATGGTTTTAAAAGAAAAAAAAATTGGCCACGCCCACCCAGTCACATTACTCCACCACCACCACCAAGCCACGCCCACAGAACTGGTAGTAACAAATTTTAGATTTCACCACTGAGTTAGAGTACTTAAATCCATGTGGTAAAAGAAGAAACCATCAAGAATGAATGGGAACTAAATGAACATAGGTTAAATATAAAAGGGAGTGAATAGTGTGACTCAAATGCATTGAAGTATATTTGGTTGTATAGAAAGAATAAATCAATATCAAAGCTGTTTTTCCTGAAAGTTAAGAGCATGATGAACATGAAATACATGGACAAGATATAAATCATACGCTAACAGTTGTTAAAATCCATTCACATAAGAAGCAAAATAGTAGAAAATGTTGAAGTTACACAAGTCCTTGAAAGCTTCAGTAATTGTTCATATAACAAAATTACCGCTACACACATATTCAATTGCAAAAGATCACACTTCGATGGAAAATAATAGTAACATAGAAAACACTGTAATCATTGTACAAGAAATGAAAGAATAAATGTGAACACTTATGGAACTAACTCATAAAGTTATGTTTTAACCAATGGTTGGAAATCTTTTTTGATTTCCAGCTGCAGTCAATATCTCTCAAAGTTCAAATGTTAAAATCCTAAAATCCTTTCAAAGGCTCATTTGCAACTGATGTACTAATAATTAGAATGGATAAACAAAAAATTATTGTGTACATATTTGAGAAAGATATATTTTCTATACTGTGAAAGTTACATTTTACCTTATCCAGTATAGGCTTGTGTGAACTAAAAATACAAAAGGGATTTGCAAATTATAGAGTGATTGGGCAGCTTGATCTACACATGGTAATTATGAAATTGCTTCTATACTAATTAACATTTTTGTGTTTCGTTTGTGTCATGTTGTTGCTCTCAAACTATAGTAAAAGCATTCTCTTACTGTAAGTCTAGGGGGGCTATTTCCATTTTTTGTTATGTATAATTAGATAATATTGTGCATAATACTGAAACACAAAAAAGATGCCATGGAAAGCAAATTGAGCTAGTCACTTATTTTTATAAATTACAGTGATCCAATCATACAGTATCTTTGAGCAATTGGAAGTCTTTTCTCCTCATAACAAAAGCTGTAATGAAGTAGTGAATTGAGCAGTGCTAAAAGGACACCATAATGAAATTAAGGTGTAGTCAGTCCATAATATTCCATTTGGTTTTTCACTATTATGATCAGGCTGTGTAGAACTGCCCGGAATACTGTATTTGGGTTGCGAGTTTTTTTGTTTCTTTGCTTTTGTACTTTGGCACAGCTTATTGATTCCCCAAGCCTACCCATCTTTCTGTAAGAAGGGCACTTTTTTGGATACATGAAATATGAAAAAGTGATAGGGTAACAAATCATACTTACTTTACTTTACATAATATGCTTGCTTTGTTTTTGATCTAAGGCAGAGGTCTTCAAACTTGGCAGCTTTAAGACTTGTGGACTTCAACTCCCAGAATTCTCCAGCCAGCTATGCTCTATGGAGAACTCTGGAAGTTGAAGTCCACAAGTCTTAAAGCTGCCAAGTTTGAAGACCTCTGATCTAAGGGCTCCTGCTGTTTTACTGTTTTGTGCCCAGCCCAGGATTGTTATTACAATATGGACAGCTATATCAATCTTTTAAATATAAATAAATAAAACTAAAAATTTGCCTGAATACTGCAATCCAGCCACATAGTGTGTGAATTATTGTGATGAAGCTCACACAATCTGCTGACATTTGAAATCTAAAAGATCTATTTTAAATCTTTGAATTCTAAAATAGATTTTCAGATGTTTATCAAATTCTTTGAAAACATTCATAAAGATTAAGCTAGATGGTACATTCTGTTTTTAGATTTTCTATGCATGAATTACAACAAGCATAAATTTGGATGTCCACTCCAAGATATTCTCATTGTGGCAGGACGGTGTTCCTAGGAGGGATGATCTTTATCTCAGCTTTTATCTGAAATAAAATAATTTGGCATTTTATTTCTTCCATTTCTTCCATATCTTCCATTTCCATTTCTGGAAACATCAAGCCAAACAGAGCAAAACTATTGTAAAATAAGACACAATAAAGCAAATAATGTTTAAGAACAATTAATAAAAGAATTAAAAATAGTTCATTAAAAATACCAAGAAAAACAATAGTCAAACCTAAAAGCAAATCAGTGGTGGCTGTGAGGTATGTCTTCGTATATGTGTCCAGTTGTTTTCTGGAAAAAGCTAATGTAGAGACTACTTGAAAGAAAGTTCCATAACTGGGACAGTATAATAAAGAATGGTGTGCTTTTTCTATAAATCCACTTAGACTCCCTGGCTAATTGTCCATAAATTGCATGGTATTGGGAAAAGCAAGTTTTTAAGTACTTGGCTTTCAAGACTGTTTGTGTTTGTGGGTATACTTTTGAGTCAATGTTAATCTCTTGTCACTCCTTGGACTATTCCCAGCAGTCTTCTTGGCAAAATTTTCAGAAATGGTTTGCCCTTGTCTTCTTCTTCTTCATAGATGGGTAAGAACATGCAGTTGATTTCATACCTAAAGTAAGACTAGAACTCACAGTTTCTTGATTTCTAGCTGGTACCTTAACCACTATCCTAAAGGGGCTAATTCAAGACTAATAGAAGCATACTAAAGATAAGAGGTCCTAGTCTTACCTTTGGGATATTAAGCAATAAAGCTGAAAGATCTCTTGTGAACTGCATTGTGCAGCACACAATTGGCGAGTGTGAGGTGCTGGTGATCTGCCAGTCCCAATCAGTTCACATGAATTGAAGCTGGAGAAAACTGAAAATGATGAAAAATAATGGGGTTTCTTTAGGTAAAGATGCCTATTGTGGGGAAAATATATCTGACTCTATGTATGTAGCATGATTATTAAATTATTTTCTACATTGTGAATCTCTTGTATACTAAATCAGACAGTCCAAGTCAGATGCTTATAAACTTCAGGTGTTATACAGTTTCTTCCCCCATATTAGTATTTAAGATTTGGTAAATGTCCAATATTAGAAAGTGTCCAGATATTAGAAAATCAACCTGGAACACCTTGTACGCAATGTATGCATAGAGATCTCCTACTGAGCTCGCAACTTGGGCATCCTCCTGGATTCACGGCTGTCTTTAAAAGAGCACTTGACGGCTGTGACCGGGAGGATTTTTCATCAGGTTCGCCTGATCCGCCAGTTGCATCCCTTTCTAGATCGGGACTCCCTACGCACAGTCACTCATGCCCTCGTCACCTCCCATCTGGACTATTGTAACGCTCTCTACATGAGGCTCCCCTTGAGGAGGCTTGGCAGTTGGAGACTCGGAGGCTCCAACTGGCTCAGAGTGCAGCCGCGCGGGTGGCTATGGGAGTGACGTGGCATTCCCATGTAATACCTCTCCTGCGTGAGCTGCACTGGCTCCCAGTGGTCTTCCGGGTGTGCTTCAAGGTTTTGGTTATCACCTTTAGAGCGCTCCATGGCTTAGGACCTGGTTATCTACGGGACCGCCTGCTACCACCAATAGCCTCCCACTGGCCAGTACACTCCCATAGAGATGGGCTCCTCCGGGTGCCGTCGGCCAAACAATGTCGACTGGTGGCCCCTAGGGGGAGAGCCTTCTCTGAGGGGGCACCTAAGATCTGGAACGAGCTCCCCTCCGGAGATACGGAGGATCCCGGATCTGCGCACCTTCCATCGCGCGCTCAAGACTTTCTTATTTCATCAAGCTGGCCTGGCCTAAATCTTTTCCCCTTTTAAATGTAAATTTTAATTTGTTTTTAAATTATTGGGTATTTTAAATTTGTCTCAGCCAAATTATTTAATTCGTTTTAAATTTTTGTATTTATGTGTTTTATTCTATGGCTGTTCACCACCCTGAATCCTTCGGGAGTAGGGCGGTATATAAATCCAATAAAAACAAAAACAAAAACAAACAAAACAATTGAGCTATTCCTCACACTCATTTCGGTGTAGATTTTAATAACAGCAGTAGTTCCACAAGCAGCCATATTAATTATTTTGTTGCAAAAGTATTGAACTCCAACTTTTTGATTATGGCATGAAACTATTTTTTTAAATAATTCTTGACAGACTCTTCTAGGATTGACTTATAGTGGCTCTATTTTTCTGCTGATCAAAGCTGTCCTTTCATAAGACTTTGGAGCTGCATTGCACAATGGTGGTGAATTTCTCTTTGCTTTTGTTGGCAACCAGTTTACTCTACCATTGCACCCAGTTAATAAAATTACAGAACTAAGTATATGTTTGTCTCTTGTGTTATTTGAACCAAAGCTGCTTGGTAGGTTTCACTTAGGAGAAGTAGTATCAGACACAAAGTCAACTGTGAGGTGATTTTATTTATTTAAGTATTCTAACTGAAATACTCACTGATAGGCCAATCTTCGCAGATTTTTTGTGAGGCTGCAATACTATGCTTATTTTATTCAGGAATAAGTCTCTTTAAAACTTTACCTGAAAGAGAGTTCTGTTAAATTCAAAGGAGCTACCTTTTAGGTAAATGACCATAGGGTTACAATCAAATCCTGTGCATGTTTTTACTTTCAAGAAATATCACTGAGTGTTTGTGGTAAATATTTAATTTAGTAGAATTGTCTTCTAAGTAAATATTTAAGTGAAAGCAGTGGTCATTTCTACATCTCTTGGGAGAAAAACACATTTAACAGTATGTTGCCTAAAGAACTTATGTGTCCTGTGTTTAAATTACTGCCAATTTCTTTTCACTGGATCATCCAGAGTTCACTTATTACAGAAAACAGAAAAAAGATCTAACCCAACCATTCACCACTCTCTACCAAAGTCACTTTTTTAAAAAATCCTTAAGAGTTAAACTTTTTTTTGACATTTATCTCTATATTTACCAAGTCAGAATATAATAACATTGCCTTACTTTAGAGAGATTGGTGAAAAAAAACAATAAATAGCTTCCATATTCTTCGAACTTTAATTTAATAATCCCAACCAGCATGATTGGTGATGTTTTGAGGAATGGAGTTATTTCCCATAAGGAATCTTTGCCAGTCTCCTTTAATCTTATTCATTTGAGTTAAAGTTCACAAATTGATCATGTCTTTTTCAACTTTTTGTGCTTATGCAAAATATTTATCCTTTAAATAATGGCTATTGTTCACTTTCATGTAAGCTTTTCCAACAAAAATGCCCCACAATACCCCTGAAGAAAGCAAACATTACTGTGATGAATGAATCAAGTAGACATATCAGTGCTATAAGCAGGTAAGCTCTCAGTTGTGACAGCAGAAGACTGGTAAAGCATAAGTATTTTACAGAATTGTTTTAAGAATTGATGTGCTAATGTAGTGCAATGGTCCCTATCTCCTTTTTGTGAACCCCAGAATCTCATCAGACCACCACTGCCAAAAATCAGTGTTGTCCTTTCTTTTGGGAGAGACACAAACCTACAATAAATATGGGCTGAATTTAGTTACAATAAATAAAGAAAATCTCCTCACAGGAAAAGACTATTATTGAGGACTAATGTAGGAAATTCATGCTAGCTCTAAATTTCTTAAATACATCTCATGCTAAACCTACTTAGTAAATATCCTGACGTGTTCTGAAATGCTCCCTATTTTTGCACACTGTTCAGATTGTCAGCTTGTGACATGAATAAACCTTGACTACATTCCTTATCTAACCAAGGACATACCTACCTCTGTGCTAGAAGTGTGCTAGAGGATCACATGGACATCTTTGATGGGGGAAAATCACCATGGCTTGTTCCTGGCTGAGCCCTTCAAAGGCATATTTTAAAGCTGGAACAGCATCAGGAATCTACTTATTTACTCAGGGAGTTGTAGAGAAAGGAACCTGCTGCCAAGAGATAGCATGATTGCAGATGGAAAACAATATCCTCGTTCAGATAAGTCTTCCTCTTTTGATAGCTGTCACTGAACTCAGCTTGAACTTGAACTGCATTTGCAGCCTGTAAACCACAAGCCACAAAAGGGCCAGGGGATTTCTTCAGATTTTCTTCAGAGGGAAAGTTGGGGACTTGAGGATAAAATTAACTTGAGTGGGTGAACTGTCGGTTCAGTGTGGTAGCACCTATGCCAGAGCTCCAGGTAAAAAAGATCTTTTGGATGGCAATGAAAAGAAAGACCTAGGTCCCTAGAAAAGTGCTGCCAGATTTGGGAATATGGGCTAGAGGGACAGAGTAAGAGCTAAAAGGTAGCTACCTATATAAAACAGTTTACTCAGCTAACACAGTAAGAAGTTTTAATCACAGCTACATCTCTCAGTAGTAAATTCTCCTCTTTCCTCTCTATCCCACCATGAATCACCAGTCACTAATGCAGACAGCCTCTGAGTCATGGCTCTTAACATTAGTACTTTTGGCACATTCATGCTACAGGTTTAAACAAGAACAGCTTTATTACCTCTTCTCGGGGAATTCTAAGAATTTTATTTCATGGGATAAGAAAAGAAGAATTTCTAAGGGCAAATTCTCTACACCAATTCTCTGGATTCTTTGGGGAAAGCTGGAGCAACAAAGGAAATCAAAGGATAACTCTGAAATATGTTTGCATTGCAGAGGGAGATATAATATAAGAGGCTTTAGCCATGTTTTACATGCAGCCTGTAGCCAAGCAGAGGCAAGTTTGTCCATCATTTCAGTTCTTGAACTAGAAAAGTTTTGCTGGCTTAGCACTGAGTGGAAAGATGGTATCTGTAATGGGAAGTAGGAATAACAAGACGAAGAGCCGCAACCAAGACGATGGTTGGATAAAAAAGAGTTGAGTTCCAGGCGAAAATGTAATTTGAGAAAATGTCTCAGGCTTGATCTCCCTTGTTCTCTTTAAGTTAAAAGGCGAGAGGAGAGGCCCATTCAGATTTACGATATTCTGTTACTGTAACCATATAATAAAAATAATATTAGCATTCATAGCTTCAGTTTCCTAGTCTGTTCTACCTCAAAGGGCTGACAGTATCAGAGGAACAAGAAGAAAAGCAACTTTAAGAAAAGTGACTTTGCTAAATGTAGGGTTGCCATTCTGCCATTGCAGAAACCTAGCAGGGATCATTGGATGAAAATAACAGATAAATAAAAATCCACCTCTTTGTTGCTAGCTATTTGGTTGCCTGATTTTTTTCCTGCTCAAATGTGGCCAGTCTAGCAATGTCAAAGGGATATAATTGGAATGTCCTTACTTAACTGATAAGTGTAATAATTCAGAATACTTTGTGGCTCTAATTGGGAGAACACAACCTGCTCTTCCCAAAGCCTTGGATATTGCTCTCTGAGCCTTTCAAGATGTATTTATTTAATATAAGATGAGAATATTAAACAAATGTGGCACAATTCATTTAAATCAAAGTTATTTTTTGCCCTGGATCCACCCATTTTAGGGTGAACTATTTTTCAGTATTGTGGCCTGACCTATACATGTACCAAATAAGATAGTAGAACATCTAAGATGTTACCATCTACAGATAGAATATCACATTTTTAATGTTAATAAAGGAAAAAATCTCCTTGCAGATAGAAAATTAGCACTGCAGTTTATACATAATATTATGTAACTAGCATATATAATTATGTCATTAACATTCTCCTTTTTATTCACTTCTTATGGCAAATCACCCTCCATACTGTTGCCAAGAAAAAGATATAGACATAGTCAGCAAGAATCAAATTCTTACCATTATTGCTTATAGGAAAGTATACATTTACTCATTGAGAAGCACCCATCTATTAATGGAAATGTAGAGTATCTTTGATCCATAGATCTCCCTATTAAAATACTTGGGTCACACCCACTCACAAGATGCCTTACCAAACACAATAAAATAATTGTTGCAGTCTACTATGAAAGACTGCAAGCTCTTCTCCATCAAGTTTTGATTAGAGTTGGGCATAAATTACATTTTGAAACTCTACTTCAAATTTGTGGACAATAAAATTAGGTGAACGTTTTTTTCAAAATTCCCTAATTTCTCAAGAGTAAGACTGTTAGTGTCGACAGTTAGGTCAAAGTCTGGTGGTAGACTTTTAATTTCTTTCTACTTCATGACTAGTTTATGGAAAACAGGATTCATAGAGAATTTTCCTGAATTACAAAGGATATTGGGAAAAGAAATATATGTGAAAATGTCAATTTGTGATCTACTAAACCAAACTATAGGTATGTTTAGTAATTTACTAAGACTTTCATTGTTGTTGTTTGTTCTCTGGTTGGAATAAAAAGAAACAGTTTTCAGTGTTTTGAAGACCTCCAGGTAGAACATTTTAGTGATTCTTCTAGCCTTAAAGAGGAACATTTGATTTTCCTGAATACTCAGTGAAAACTTGAAATGGCAGTAAAGAGTGCTCTTGTGGTCTTGGCAAATGTTTAATCTTGCTATCCTTCAGTTTGATTGTTGAGTACCTGATAGGACAAAATCCATAACTTAAATAAGTCATAATTTGTGCAAGCTTTACTTCCTAGATTTCCTAGAAGTGAAATAAGCAAAACAAAAATGGTTTGCAACCTGGAAATATTTTCAAAAATCTACGTTTAAGATTTTAAAAATGCAGATAATTAGCCAGTTTGGTCTAATGGTTAAAAACAAAAAGCAGGAAACTGTGACTTCTATTCATTTTCCTTCAACCCAACCCACCTCTCAGCATTATTGTGAGGAAAATAAGAAAAAAAATGTGTTGAATATGTATTTGCTGCCTTTAGTTATTTGTAAAAATAATAAAGATAGGATAAAAATAAATAAAAATTCTAGACATAAGATTTTCTATTCCTTTTCAAGAAAGAAAGCAGCTTCATATTCAATACATACTTACTTGATTTATGTTTCCCTTATCTCGTGATTTCTTTTTTTACAATTGTTGAGGTGATGAATCAGAAGGTTAACTTAGTTGTTTTATTTTATTTGACTCTCCTTTTGCTTCTTTGTTTCAAAAACATTTTTTAAACTGCAGAAAATGGTAATGAAGAAAATGCATGGAACAATTCCATAATAATTTTGAAAAATGATGTGCCAGAGAAGGAAAAACACTTTTTATCTGTAATTATATTTTTGAATATCCTCCAAAATTCATTGGTCATCATGGGTGGGTTATTCCTGTTCATGTGTTGCATTAATTTCATGTTTGCTTGATATGGAACAGGAACATTTTTAAAGAAGTAATTTGGGAAAGGTCTCCACAGTTGGTACAATCTGTTAAAATCCAATTACTACCTTGATAACTAATGTCAAAATACTGACTAGAACACTTTTGGTAAATCAGATTCATTTCTTATATTAAATGCAGGCCACACTTTATAATTTGCAATATTTTATCTTTTGAAATGATGGTAACAGTCTTCCCCAATATGCTTTCCAGCAAATGTGTTGGGATTACAATTCTCAGAATTCACAATATCATATAGAAACCTACCCAACAACTTTAATAAAAAGACTTTGAAGCTGTGTTAGAATAGTGGAAATACTCCTTTATACTCCTTGCTAATTATGACTTTAGCAAGTCTCATGGAATGAGGATGAAATAAGGGAAATCATAGGGACAAGATGGAAAATCATCTTGTCAGAGCATGATTGTACCATGATTCATGGTCGTGACCTGTGATTCAATAAAGCATGCTTTGAATGCCATTGTTAAAACATTAGAAACTGGGCAACAAGGTCTTGGATTTTTCCAACCCTGCAACCAGCAACCAAGAGTAACAAGTTCCTAGCACATGCTTGGATAGCTAGGACACAATGCTCTGTAACCATGGACCTCAGATTGTCAAAAGTTGAAAAGGACATCAAGACAGCTTGTGGCTTGTTACATAAAAGGGGCTGTTCTAAAGGAACAATTTCACTGAAGGACTGGTGGGAACCACGCTGAAATGCCAAGCATGGCTGTGATTATCTAGTTGTAGGAAGTGAAGTGCAGAGATTAGAATGTTACATAAGAAAACAAATGAGCTGAATGAGTCAGGGGTTTGGGGAAGAATGAGTCACAGTCAGAAGGAACCAAGCCAGGCATGCAAGTGGAGAATGGAAGGATCAAGGGAAAAAGAGAGATCCTAAGCCCCCTGACTTGGAGTCACTTCCAATGAAATCTGTGAGGCTGGAATGCACAAGTCAGTCAGGTTTGGTTTTAGGTTTCAGAGGGAATCCAGTGATCACAGGCAAGGAGGGGAAGCTGCAGCGGATGCCTTAAAAGAACAGTTTGCTTCAAGAAAGGGTCGTTTGGGACCTCAAAGCAGCTCACCCAGCATTTTAGCACAGAACAACAAGCATTCTGCCAAAGTCAGCATCAGAAGGGACAAAACCGTATAAATAACTTCTCAAAGAAGCACTGGGTACATTTTTTGGCAAATGCAGAGAAATCACTGGCAATTAGTGAACCTGACGGGAATGAGGACAATGAAATGCAAATTGATCTGTATTCAGCAGGGGGAAAAGGCAGTAGGCTCCCTTCCCCCCATATCCACATACCTTTTATATTCCTTTTGGCTATCTCATAAATCTTAGCACATAACCAAGCAATTTCAAGAGTTCTTTTGAAACCTGTTCTTCATGATTATATTTTTTAAAAAGTTTGCTAAAGTTTGCATGGTGGATGCACTTCAAGCCTTGCATTGTTATAATAAAGCATTCATCTTGCATTGCGTTAGGGTTTTTTTGCAGTGGGTGGTGAAACCTATAATAGCACTAAATGACCCTAACGTTACAGGGGGCTAAGCAATCTGGCTTGCGTTAGCTGAGCTGTTAACATTTTATAAAGGTATTAAGAACCTTGCAGTGATATAAGGAAAGAATTAGAAAATGTAGAGCTGTAAAGAAGGAAGAATAAAAGGGAGACACGTGCTGAGAAAAATAGAAGTTAGGAAGGGAAGATGCAGAATTGCTGTATCACTGAGATGGGCAGGATAAAAATGTAATAAAAGATGCAAGAGGGAAAAAAAGACAAAGAGAACAAAGAGAAGAGCATAGGGACAGAGAAGAATTAGAGATATGGGGGGAGTGGACATGTCTGAGCTCATGATATTGTGTTTGATTATTGAGGCCATTTATTTTTATTCTGTTCCAGAATACATACTGAAAATTATAGCAGATCTGATATTTTCTATTTTAGATCCGTATAAATGACTACAGCTCTGCATAATTAGTTGATGGTTCATTTTCCCACTAGGAAGAATTCTTCCTTGTCCATTTTCCCTTCTCAAGCCATTATTTTTTACTCCCTCCTCTCCATCCTGAGTTTCAGCAATTTTATTTATCTCTCTCGTTAATCCATAGCATCCAGCAAACAAGGTTAAAACCACTGGAGAAAATATATGGGTGACCACCCACCATTTTTCATCTTTAGGGTCTTTTAAATGCAAAAGAGGAATGAGCACCTTGTATGGAAGAAGCCAGTGGTGTGTTTCTACCTGTTCGCCCCGGTTTCGCCCAAACCAGGGCGAACCAGTAGTGGCAGCAGTGGGAGGCTCCACCCACCCGCCCCGATGTCATCACGGATGCTCTGCATATGCGCAGAATATTATGCGCATGCGCAGAAGCACGACACGTGAGCGAAGCGAGTGCATGCACACGCGTGCTCCCAGGTCCAAACCAGTAGCGAAGGTAAGTGGAACCCACGACTGGAAGAAGCTTCTCTTCATAGCAACCAATTGAGGGGGAAAATATCACCAAACAAATGTATATAATATGTACTGAAAAAAATGTCAAACAGAAATTAGCAATGCATTTCTTTTCATTTGATGTGGGGAGAGGATCTTATTTGTTTGTTTCTCCAGATCTAGTGGTATTTCGCTTCTTATATCCGGTTTTGGTCTACTTATCATTGATTCTGGTTCCTACCATTTTTACCTTTAGTCCCAGTTAATTCTTTTATGAGATATTTAGTCTGTGTGGAAAAAATATTTCTTAGCTGCCACTAAAATTCTAGTCTAGGATTTTTTTGATTCTTCAATTAAAAAGAATCAATTTTACCTTGGCCACATCACTTGGTTAAATTATTAGAAGCCAATTCTTAGATAAGCAAGTGGATAAACATTTATTTGCCTTACAATTATATTATAAGAATTCTTGATACAATGGATGTTGATTTATATCTTATCTTTACACTTGAAGTAGCTAACAGTAATAAGAATAAAATAAAGTAAGACAATTAATAAATGGATCCAGCAACTTGCAGACCTATCAGTCTGACATCAATACCTGGGAAGATTCTAGAAAATATAATCAAGCAACGAATCTGCGAACACCTAGAGGCAAACAAAGTCATAACCAGTAGCCAACATGTGTTTGTCAAAAACAGATCATGCCAGACAAATCTTATTCATTCTTTGATAAAGTGACAAAATTAGTGGACCAGCAAAATGCTATAATTTATTTATATGGGTGACCATATAATTTACTTGGACTTCAGTAAAGCATTTGATAAAGTAGACTACAACCTACTTGATAAGATAGAAAAGTAAAACATTGTTAAAAGTACTATTAAATGCACATTAATAATATATAGATACCACCCATAAAACTGAATAATTAAATTAGTTTTTATGAATTAAAACCTGAACAGTGATGGAAATAATCTAGCTTTTCTTCCCAAAGAATTCCACATCATTTGTTTCTCTTTTCTTTCTGAACATTTGAGATTTTCTATGCAGCAGTACTGCCATAATATCTTCTTTAAGAAAGACTTGTAATGTTGTAATATGTGACCTCCCTCAATGACTCCCATAATACATGAAATGAATGGTTTCATTTGAAAGATGATTAGGCAAGAGATAAATATACCATATTAGTTTTTAATCCATAAATCAAATAAAACAGTTGCAGAACCTTGCGACTTTATCAGATATTTCATTGAAAATGAGCAAAACCCAAAACTCATAATTTTAAATCATATTTTCAATAGAAGAGATGAGCTTGCTTACTTGTACCCAAATCCTAAAATCTGGATTTCAATTTGGGTACAGTCAAGATCCTGTCATTCACTGAAATAAAAAAAGTGAAGACTTTTTCTGGTCTGAAATTAGCGTCTCTTAAACTGCTGCAGTTTGTAAAACACTAATGGTGCCCCTGGTACTCATTTACTCCCTCTCAGTGTCTTTCTTTTCATTACAGTTTACTGATTGTAACACACAGACACAGACCCTTGGCACTTCTTTCCTAATAACCCTGACCCTGGGGTGAAATCCTACCGGTTCGGACCGGTTCAGCTGAACCAGTAGCGATGATTGCCATCGGTTCGGCAAACCGGTAGCAATCATCCCTGGTGGACCCACCCATGCCTGCCCAGTCACCTGCTCACCCAGTCCACACTTCCAGCTGCTCGGCCAACCCTCCCACCCCGCCCTATATAAGTTCCCCAGCTACTTGCCTTACCAGTCACCTCGCCTGCTCAGCTCACCAAAGGTAAGCAATTAATGCTGCCTGTTCCCCCTTCGCCTTGGGTTGGGGGCCTGGCCCAGGACATGCGATTCCCCGAGGCCCCAGAGCCACCACCTGCCTTGACCAGGTCGGGGAATGCACATTCCCTGGTTCCGGCCTTGTCGTAGAGCCGCTGCCCACTCGCCGCCAGCCTCAACTGGATCAGGGAATGCACCATTCCCTGGCTCCAACCTTGACCCAGAGCTGCTGCCCGCTGCCCGCTCTCCCTTTGGGTCTTACCTTCCTCCCACGGCTGGCTGCCAGGGAAGGCAAGCCAAGGCTGAACCATCACCACTGGGGGCCCCGCCAGCCCGCATCTCGCCCCCCTTGTCACAAGATACCTGCAACCACAGCCTCTTTTTTTTCAGTGCTCCTGGAGGCGCTTCTTGTGCCGAAAGATGCAGCGGCTGCAGACTTCTTGTAGCAAAATTTACCAGTATTGCGCTCCCCTTCTTAAATGCGCCACCGCCATCACCGCCCTGTTCCATGCGCCATCCATGCATGCGCATACCATTTATTCATTCATCAGTGGCAGCAAGCAAGGGTGTGCACGTGCATGGCTGGTGCATGGAACAGGGCGGCGATAGTGGCAGCACGTTTAAGAAGGGAAGCGTGGCTCTAGTAAGTTTCACTACAAGAAGCCTGCAGCTGCTGCATCTTTCGGCACCAGAAGCGCCTCCAGGCGCAACGAAAAAAAAAGGCTGCGGCTGCAGGCATCTCACGGCAGGGGAAAATAGGCAGAATAGAAAATAGAAAATTTAAAAAAATTCTACTGGGTTCTGTGGGCGTGCCTTGGTGGGGGATGGCCATGTGACTGAGTAGGCATGCCTGTGAGTGGCGTTGAGTTGGCCACGCCCACTCAGTCACAGGACCCCACCACCAAGCCACACCCACAGAACTGGTAGGGAAAATTGTTAGATTTCACCACTGCTTTAGTTAGTTTCTTTTATCTCATTTAGGAAGGCTATTTAAACACCGTCCTTATGACCGTCTGTCTGAGAGTTAATATTATTTGTACTTCTACAAATGGTGTTGATTTCCCTTTTTTACTGTCAGATTGTTTTTTCTGAATATATGAATTTTGAAAGTGTTTTGACTGAACAGTACAGTAAATGTTTCACAAGAAAATGCAATGCAATTAATGTCATTTAATGCGAAATTGTTTTGAGATGTGATTTATGGAAAATAGAAATATTCATGGTTATGAATGAGTGCTTTCAATAGATCGTTTTAAAGGGGTTGGAGGAAAGGAGGGCCAAGCCTTACTCTGCCATAAACTGCTGGCAGGCATCGTCTTCTCTCTTTCTAATGTTTTTTCTCCATCCTTTTAATTCTTTTTTCTCTCTTTTGTGGTGTTTCTCCATTTGGATCTCTCTGCTAAAGCTAGTGGGGGGCAAAGGACACATGCTTCGGAACAAATGCATTGTGTGAAGTTTTATTTTTATTTTTTTATTTGCAAAAACAGATGATTCAGAAGGACAGGGTGGCATGAAAGCAGAAATGAGTTTGTGTGTGAGAAAGGGGGAGGGTGATAAAAAGAGGAAGACTCTTCACTAACCTTTCTCCTTTTCTCATGTTGCTGATGATTCTTATCTGTTTTACTCTCATGCATACACAGATACCATTATCTTTACGTGCAGTGGAACAAGGTACTAGATTTCTGGGAATTATAAAAAATTAGGGTTGGCTGCATATAAGAAATCACTACCATGTTGTTATTAATGTTCTCCTACATAAAAAAAAAAAACATGCATGTTGCTTGAAAACAAGCATAATGGCAGGAAATAAATTAAGCTAAAACTTGAATAAGAGCCAATTTGGTGTAGTGGTTAAGGCACCAGGCTAGAAACCAGGAGATTGTTCTAGTCCCACTTTAGACATGAAGTCAGTCTGGTGCCCTTGAGTCAGTCCTAAGAGGAAGGCAATAGCATACCATTTCCAAGAATATGCCAGAAAAACTTGCCAGAGCCTTGGTAGTACAGTGGTCTAAGGCACCCTGTTATTAAGCTGGTTATTAAAACCAGCTGCCTGCAATTACTGCAGGTTCGAATCTCTCCAAGGCTCAAGGTTGACTCAGCCTTCCATCCTTTCTAAGGTAGGTAAATTGACGACCCAGTTGTGGGGGCAATAAGCTGACTTTGTATAAATATACAAAAGGATGAAGGCTATTGCTGAGCACATTGTAAGCCACCCTGAGTCTCCGGAGAAGGGCGGCATATAAATCAAAATTTAAATAAATAAATAAATAAATAAATAAACTGCAGGAAGCACAGCCACTCCATGAAGCCTCAACTGCCTCATCCAAGCCCAGCAGCACAGTACAAAAGTTTGGCATACCATGGCTCTGGAGCTGCAGGAAGCCTCTAAGTCACAGCACAGTGCAAATCCCTTTGCAGTGCAAAGCCCAGCCCAGGAACGCAGCACCCTGAGCCACAGCACAACATGAATTCCTTTGCAATTCAAAGTCCAGCTCAGCCCAGCCCAGCAGTGTGGTGCAAAACTGCAGTTGCCACCCAAAGCTGCTGCTACTCCAACCTAGTTCCCAGCCAGTCACCTTCACAACCTTGCACTCCGAGGTTCCTACCACCCTGTGCTTTGTTGTTCCAGCTAACCTTTGCTATCTTCTTGCTCACGCTGCTGACCAGGCATATCCGACCTGGCCCTTCACAGGGCAGCTAATGGCCTGTGAGGCCATCTTCCTCAGGTCTTGCAAAGGAACCACTGTGTGTGACTTGCAACAAAAAAAAAGCCTTATATGGTCAGAAGCTGCCTCATGAAGAGACAGGCCAGCCACACGTATAGTCGTCAGCACTTGGAGCAAAAACACAGCAAAAATCAGCTAGGGCAGCAGGAGCCATGGAGTGCCAGGAATCAAAGGAGCATACCGTGTTTCCCTGAAAATAAGTCCCTGTCTTATATTTTTTTTTGAACCCCAAAATAAGCGGTTGGCCTTATTTTCGGGGTGGTCTTATTATTTTGGGGCACGTGGAGAAAGATGGGACTCCTCTTGCCGTGTTACCTGATTTCCAGCTCTGCGTTTAAATATTTTCAGGGAGGGCTTATTTTCGGAGGGAGGCTTATTGTAGCGCATGTGCTCAAAAGCTCAATTGGGCTTATTATCAGGGGATGTCTTATTTTCAGGGAAACAGGATAGATGGGGGGGGAAAGGTGGATGGGGGAAGTTGGAGTGTCTCTGCAATCGTAAGTGTAGGTGGGCTGCCAAGTGCCTGAATTTTGATCATATGACATGGGGACACTGCAACAGCTGTAACTTTGGAGTCCAGCCATGAGTCCCTTCATTTACACTGCCATAAATTTGAATAGTTGCTGAACAAATGGTCATAAGTTGAAGACTACCTGTACATGCATGTGCAGATGCACTAATACATACTACTCGGGTTTTTTCCCAAAATGCAAGCCTTTATCTCCCCCAACTCTATTCATACATGCAAACTTACTGACTATATAGTGCTTACTTGCAAGATACATTCTCTCCCCTTCTCTCTCACTGTTTATCTCACACTCAACCCACCTGAGATATGATAGGCATTTTGCAAGTTAATAAAAATTCTGCATTCCCCCGTCTGTCATCTTTGTATTTTTTTTTTAAGCAATACACCAGCTTTTAAGAACTGATAACAGCTATCAGTTCAAAGACCAAGGCAAGTCGGAAGAAAATTTATATCGAGCTGTCAGTTAGAAAGGAAGCATGTTGGAAAATATTCGGGTATTTGAAGTGAGAACTGGAAGGGGAGCAAGTTTAAAGATTAAGGTCAAAACAGTTCAGTTTGTGATTTGAGTCTTGTGGTCAACATTGTTTTTCATTTTGCATGAGAAAGAATCCATTTTTTCTTTTCCATGGCTCCACCCGGAATTTGCCACTGGTCCCCAGTTCCTGAACAAATACAAAGAGTTCAATTGGGATTTGTAAACTAGTTTTAAGGAATTTGTTTATTCAGCTTAGAAACTTCCAGTTGGTTTTGAATGTCAGAAGGAAGTCATGTCATAGTACTGTATTAGATTATAGGAGGCATAAAACTGGGAAATCACCTACAACCCACTACAGAGATACAGTCTGTTATAAGAGGAAAAGAGGAGGAAAACATTTTAATCCATTAAAGTGATACTACTCCAAAGGGAGGATGAACCTCCAAAATGCTTCAGTATTCCAGCAAACCTGTGCCTGCACTTTCAGGGAATAGTTATATTTTGTCCATTTCCATAACTATCTTCAAACATCAATCTGCCTTGGAGAAGAATAAAAACAAATATGCCAATACCTCCTTTCCCTCAAATCTGAACACATTGGATTATAGACATAGCCAACATTGTGTTTCTGTGTTCAGGTATGACTGCAAAGACAGTCAGCCACATCTATCAAATGAGATCTAGAATCCTACTTTCCTTGATTAGTATGATCTGAATAAAATTGCTTGGACTCTTTCATTGAGACAGTTAGTTTTTATTTCAGGTAGATTTTATATACACCATATTGTTTTATGTGGGCCTTCTTAGCTACTTTGAATCACCAATTATTGGCAGATACAGTAAGTTGGCAAGTTACTACCCCAAGAAATCTTTGTAGACATCTCTGCCTACATCATCATTTTATGAAAAATAGAACTGGCAATGCCATGGACACAGAAATAGGCTGAGGAATGATTTATTCAGGATGACAATTATGATTTTCTTTGATTAACGTTGGAATCAGACCTTGGTAGTAACGTTTTTGTATTTTGAAGAAAAATACAAAAGTTGTGATGACCTTTCCAAAGTTCATAACATGTCATTTTCTTTCCTTGTTTTTAAAAGATATTGATGAATGTACCACCAGTGCCCACACCTGTAGGTCAGATCAGGTCTGTGTCAACTTAAGGGGATCATTCGCCTGCCAGTGCCGAACTGGATATCAAAAACGAGGAGACCAGTGCTTTGGTAAGTACAACACTGCAAAATGTATTTTGTGGGGTTTGTGGCCAGGCTGAAGCAGCAGCAGCCCAGCAACACTGAAGAAGCCACAATTCCCTTGGGAGTAACAGGTCCCAAAATTTTGTAATTTATCCCATTTGAGGGGCATTTGTTAAGAAAGTGAAAAGTTATAGACACGGGAGTTTTAGTAATATATAGTAATATACAGTAATATATAGTTATATATATATACACATAAACACTCAAACAGACAGACACAGACACACACACACACACACACACACACATACATATATATGCATATTCTTTCTAGCCATGTTTTACCTACGTAAACTAAGATGTTCTGCAGCCCTGGTTCTGTGAAATCTCATTCACAAGTTTCTGGGCTTTTTGTATCTTGCTGACAAACAGCAACTCTGTTCTGCTTATTGGGAGACTTGAGTTGCTGTTTGTCAGCAAGATACAAAAAGCCCAGAAACTTGTGAATGAGATTTCACAGAACCAGGGCTGCAGAACATCTTAGCTTACGTAGGTAAAACCTGGCTAGAAAGAATATGCACATAAAAGCCTACAAAAAAGAAAAAGAAATATATATATATATATATATATATATATATATATATATATATATATATATATATATATCCTGTTTCCCCTAAAATAAAACATCCCCTGATAATAAGCCCAATCTGTGGTTGCATTCATGAGGATGATGAAAGTTGTAGTTATCACATGTGAAGGATAGGTAGCTGTGAAAAGCTACTACAAGGTTTAAGATGGAAAGCTTTTAAGAAGACTGTGCATTGAAATATTTGAAAAAAAATAAGTTCAACATGTAGAAGTATGTAGAAGCACCTATTTTCAAATAATTAAAGCAGCCACGTGGTCTCTACGTGTTTATGCCTGCACATAAGAGGGTAGCTGCTAAACCAGCACACGGACATTGCAAATAACAGACCCAGACGCATTACCAATTCAAAAATAGGTGCTTTATATGCTGTCTCATGCACTATGAAGCACGTATGTCAAATATTTTGCCCTGCATCTCTCTGACCACCTTGATTTTTGGGGATAATTTTAATTTTTGGTTTTAAAATCCTATGATTTTTCCATTCAATGTCTGAATTTGATGGATTTCAAGATAACCCAGTCAGAGTTCAAACAGTGACTTTTGACTGAGATTTACAGAATGATCCCAGACCTAGCCCTAAAGAGCTGCTATAGGAAGGCCTCCTAGTAGGAAATTCCTTGTTACCCTCTCTGACCAGCAATACCACTCTGCGTATCAGTCTTTGGCTTTTTTTTTACGGAGTACAGGTAGTCCTCGACTTACGACCACAATTGAGCCCAAAATTTCTGTTGCTAAGTGAGACATTTGCTAAGTGAACTTTGCTGCATTTTACAACCTTTCTTGCTACAATTGTTAAGTGAATCCCTGCAGTTGTTAAGTTAGTAATATGGTTGTTAAGTAAATCAGGCTTCCCCGTTGACTTTGCTTGTCAGAAGACCGCAAGAGGTGATCACATGACCCCACGACACTGCAAACGCCATAAATATGAGTCCGTTGCTAAGCATCTGAATTTGGATCACAGGACCATGAGGATGCTGGAATGGTCTTAAGGGTGACAAACGGTCATAAGTAACTTTTTTTAATGCTGTTGTTATTTTGAACAGTCACTAAATAGCAATAGCACTTAGACTTATATACCATTTCATAGTGCTTTACAGCCCTCTCTAAGCCATTTACAGGGTCATCATATTGCCCCCAACAATCTGGGTCCTCATTTTACCAACCTCGGAAAGATGGAAGGCTGAGTCAACCTTGAGCCGGTGAGAATCGAACTGCTCGCAGTCGGCAGAATTAGCCTGTAATACTGCATTCTAACTATTGTGCCAGCATGGCTCCTCTGTTCTAACTTGTAAGTCTGTTGTAAGTCGAGGACTACCTATATGGAAATTAGTTTCCACTAAGAATGCCAATGTATTCTTAAAATTAAAGATGGTGTTGCACATTGATATTTTTCTTTGCAATATGCTACTTTTCTATTAAATTTTGGTTTAATGAAAAATGCATAAAAGAAAATCAAAAAGGAAAGTGAGGGGCACAAAAGAGGGTGTTTGCAGATATTGCTGCTCATCAGCTCCATGTATACAGTTCCTATGATATTAAGATCATATGTGGCAGTTCATTCTTTTTTTGTAACTTCATTTTTGGAATTATTTTTAAAATATTTCTGTTCTAATGGCAACATAGACATTGATGAATGCACGTTCCCTTCCTTTTGCCACCATCGGTGTGTGAACAGTCCTGGTTCCTACCACTGCCATTGCAATGCTGGCTTTCAGTTAACACCTGACAACCGCACATGTGCCGGTAAGCACACTTCGGGACATTTCTGTAGAAATTGTCATGTTTAATTATTTTTTGTTACTGTCATATTTTCTGGTTATTAAAATGCCAAATGCATGGAATCCAATGAAGATAGCTATTTATGTGGCATATAAAATGGCCAGTCACTTCAAGAAATGCAATCATCGAAATACTTCCTGTATGTGATTTCATTTTTGTTCTTTTACAGAATAATAATAAAAAGAAAAGGTACTCTCTATCAATAATAGTGATTTAGATTTAACTTAGCCTTTTCGTTAGTGTTAAATTTATATTTGTTTTAAAGTATTGCTATGATCCTGTCTTGGTGTGTATATGGTACGTTTTTTATTTCAGTTTCAAATATCTTTCAGTTATGGATATTTTTATTGATTTTGTTATGAACTTTTAGGGAACTAATTGAAGAGTAGTTATAGAATGATAAAAGTAATTGCTAAAATCCCCCCCCCACGAATATCTTCACCCAAAGTAGTGTTGTAATATTAATTTTCCCAGAGTTCATAGAATTATTTCTGAAAAAGCTAACCAAAAGTTTCCAAAAGTGGGCGGGGTGGGTGGGGGTGGCAATGGGAACGTTTGAAATGTTGAAAGTCTGTTGGGCATTTAAAGAAATGAGGAGATGGCTTTCCTCTTCCAAAAAAAGGCAAACCCAGAGGGCAGAGGGTTGCTCAGCACAAAACACCCAGGTAGACTTGTATAATTACCTCCTGTATCTTGGTCTAATGCTGGGAACGATTGAGGGCAAAAGAAGAAGGGGACGGCAGAGAATGAGGTGGCTGGATGGAGTCACTGAAGCAGTCGGCGTGAGCTTAAATGGTCTCTGGGGATGGTAGAGAACAGGAAGGCCTGGAGGAAAGTTGTTCATGGGGTCACGATGGGTCGCACACAACTTCACAACTAACAACAACAATATCTTGGTCTAGCACTTGTCTCAGCTCATCTCAGTCTTAAACTGCCCTTTTTCCTATCAATGGGTGACTTTAGAGAATAAGTATAGGCATAAGTATAGGCATAATTTATGAGTAAATTTAAGATATTTAGGAACAGTAGTGGGTTTTATTTATCTTCGCTACCGGCTCAGAACTATAAGCATGATGACGTCCGGGTGGGTGGGCAGAGCCTCCTGCCGTTACCGTTACTGGTTTATCCAAACCAGGATGAACCGGTTGAAACCCACCACTGCTTAGGAAGTTCCATGTCACATCGTATGAGAGTCAAACATTGGGAATATTTTGGATTGAGTATAATGGATATATCGACCCAGTTTGATGTAGTAGGTTAAGGCATTAGGCTAAAAACCGGGAGACTCTGCGTTCTACTCCTGCCTCAGGCACAAAGCCAGCTGAGTGACCTTGGGCCAGTCACTTTCTTTGAACCCCTAGAAGGAAGCAATAGCAAACCACTTCTGAAAAACCTTGCCAAGAAAACTGTAGGGACTTGTCCAGGCAATCTTCAAGAGTTGGCCATGATTGAATGGAAGAATAAATGGATATAATCACATGTAACATGGGAGTCTGCTTTCTTTATATCTGAATAAGGTATGTTATTTTAGAAAAACTTTTTTCCATCCCAGTTCCATTCAGATGCTTGGATTTCAAGTCCGAACCTGTTATAAATGCAATTATTGGAATTGAAATCATAGGGAAAGACTCAAGACTTTCATAGAAATATAGCGCTCATCTAAATATTTATAAGCACTAATGTTAAAACTTATAGATTTTGGGGAAAAAATCTTCCATTCATTTAAGTAGAAGTTACTTTCTAGTCTACAAACTAAAACTAAAATATTTAATGAAAATGCCAACACTTAAAATTATTAATGTTTTCAAATACAGAGATAAAACACTAACAAAAACATAAAAATAAATAAAAAGTAAATAAAAAGTGCATATGTAAAAAGGTTACTCCCCTTCCCTCCAAACAAGTATAACTAATTTCAGTAACTTAACACTTAACAAAGTGTAATGTTAAGTTATATCTTAATGTGATAAATACATGTTTCCTTATAACCTGTATTTATCATTAATAAATTATTTAATTCTTATGCCTGACTTGTTGCATGGTTCATCATCTCAGGAAGAAATCTTATACTGATAATGAAATCTATACTTGCTTTGTTAAAAGTTAAATTTAATTCTGAAAAAACTTTATTTAAGGATGTTTTATGTCCTCCAATAAAATAGCAGTGAAATACCAGAAATAATATATAGTCCTCCCTCAATTACAAAATATTGTGTCTTGCAGTTCTTCTTTACTATCTACCTATTATTAAGAAGCATGAAACAGACCTGGGGAAGAAATTACATGGACTTCATTTTCTTAATTCTCTTTATGAAATTGTCTATAACCTTTATGTGGACATTAACTTTATTATATATAACAAGCTTGGGGAATTTACAAAAAAAAAATATACACAGAAAATTGTTCATGTTAGTGAAAAGTGGGCTTGATTTCTAAAATGTACATATGTAAGTTTAAAATATATGTAGATCAGGGATCATGCAAATCTAATGAATATACATCAATTATGAAACAAAACTATTACTGCATTCTTATGGTTTTGAAATTATATGGTTGTTTGGCAAAAACCCAGACAGCAGGTGCTTAATTTTTATTACCGGTATATTCTTCTTTACTATCCAATAATATGTTTAGGCTAAAATCCAAATGTCTTAAACACTTAAAACTACATTACAGCTTAGTCAACACTCTTAAAATAGCAATTAAATTAATTAGTTTGATTAACATTTTTATTTGACTTTATTGAGATGACAATTAATTACAAAAACCAAATCACAACTTAAAGGTTAAAAAAAGTGATCATGACCAATTTCTAGCCCTCAGACTTCATAATAATCTTAGTAAATCTCATGAAACGAGACAGGATTATATGGATTTTTGAGTTCCCAATTTTGTAGTCATGCCATATCTCATAGAGAAATTTGGGTGAAATTGAGGAAGATGATACCCAGGTTCCCATTTAACAGAAGACTGCCATTTTATTTTTCATGAAAATACTTAGAATGCTATATCCCAACAAATTCTCATTTCAAAACATGTTTGGAAGTAGAAGTTATAGTATTTGCACTTCTTATTCTCAAAATCTGCCTTATTGTAGCTCAAATATAGAAGTAGAATAGAATAATAGAATTGGAAGGGACCTTGGAGGTCTTTTAGTCCAACCCCGTGCTCAAGCATTATACCATTTCAGACAAATGGCTGTCCAATTTGGCTTTGGTTATGTTTTTGTCATAAACTTGGCAAGCTAGACTGAAGCAGATAAATAGATAGAAGGATACAAAAACTTAACTATAGAAAAACTAAGAAGCCACCACAAATGAAGACCAAGGATTGATGTGTCACTTATTTATTGGGGTTATATGCACAAATCCATAGCATAACATGCAAAATGTAATTTAAAATAAAAGCAATAACATGTTTGTGGTTGTGTAGGTATATATACAATACCATAGTAAATAATGAAGATTAAAAAAACTAATCCTAGCAATTAAAGGAATTAAAATGCACCATAAAATTCAGATTAATTACCTACCTACTTAATGTTATTAAATTCTATGAACATGATATTCCGTTAATATTAGTACTACAACACTTCAGCAGCACTTCAGTAGCTACATACAAAATGCCATTAGGCTTTCATAGGCTCTCTGGAACAGCTCATCCTTAACCACTTACTGGAGGGCACCACACTTAAAGCTAACCTGTTATTTTAAGAAGGTTGATCCATAATGAATGAGTGAAAAGCATTGTTAACTAGCTTCATGAAAATGTGAGTATGTTAAGACATTTTCCCATTAAGATTGCATTGAAAAAGTTGGTTCTGGTTGGAGAAGGCAACCTTGAAGGTATTTTGCTAAGGCCTTATAGGTGAAAACCAGCACTTTGAATTGCACTTAAAAGCCTGTTGGCAACCAATGCAGAGCAATCAATATTTCCCATTAAGTAAGCTTTTCCATTTGAATCAATTGTAACTTCTAGTGGTCTTCAAGTTCATATTGCAGTGATTTAGACCTGTGACAATGGCGGCTTGAGACTATTGGTTTTCATACTTCAGAAAAGAGAATAACCAGTGCCCAGCCAGAGTTTAGCAAACACCTATCTGGCAGTAATTGCAAGTCCAGAAGGACTTCCAGGTCACACACCTATTTCCTCATGTTAATACCTCCCCTTCAAGAGACACCACCAAAGCTAATTAGGGTTGCTTGGGTTCAACTTTGGTTGTTTCATCCCATCTAGTTCCTACCAACCTCCTAACACTGGGACAGATCGCCAGGTCAGACAAAGTAGAGGGTTTTGTGCTTTTAGTGATGACTCTTGGTAGCTGTCTAGACAAGTTTCCTGCAGTTTTCTTGGCAATATTTCAGAAGTGATTGGTCATTGTCACTCAGGGAATTGTGCTTAAGGCAGGACTAAAACTCATGGCATCCTAGTTTCTACCATTTGCCTTAATCACTACACCAACAACCAATCCAACTTATGACTTCCCACAGTAGCTTCATGTACATATTAAACAACAGGGAGATGACAAAATCCTGCTACAGTATACAGTATCACACAAGATAGAAGCTATGTGGCTGTCCTTTTCTCCTCTTATCACCACTAAGTGAAAGCATCCACTAAAGAAGAACAGAGCCATTGCAAATCATTGCTCCAGTGCCAAATGCTACCAGGTGGCAAAAATGATACAATTGTCAGTAATATCAATGCCACTGAAAATCCAGAAGGAATAAAACAAGAATACTGCTTGCATTTAAATCCCAACAAAGGTTGATCCTTAGGATAGCCAGTGCCATTTCCACTCCATGGTGAGTCCTATCTAAAAAGCATCTAGCTAATCCTCTTCTACCATGGTACTTTGTAGACCAAGGGGTCTCCAACCTTGGCAACTTTAAGCCTGGCGGACTTCAACTCCCACAATTCCCCAGCCAGCAAATTCTGGGAGTTGTAGTCTGCCACGCTTAAAATTGCCACGATTGGAGAGTCCTGTGGTAGACTACGTTCCCACCATGTTTCGATAACTTTTCCCCAAAAGGTAATGTTGGAAACTGGTTTTTAATTATCCAAATTGCCTGCATCCAGCAAGGGCCCCTAAAAGGAGGGACAAGTCACAGCTTTCTTCAGGCTACAAGTTTCAGTTTCAGTTTTATTTGATTTGTATACCGCCCTACTCCCGAAGGACTCAGGGCGGTGAACAGCCAACAATAAAATACATAGATACACAAAATTTAAAAACCCAATAAAATCAAATTAAATTATTTGGCCCAGACAAATTAAAACACCCCGATAATTTAAAAACAGATTAAAATTTAAATATTTAAAAAGGGAAGAGATTAGGCCAAGCCCGCTTGATGGAATAAAAAGGTCTTCACAGCACGGCGGAAGGAGCGCAGATCCGGGATCCTCCGTATCTCCGGGGGGAGCTCATTCCAGATAGTAGGTGCCCCCACAGAGAAGGCTCTCCCCCTGGGGGCCGCCAGTCGACACTGTTTGGCTGACGGCACCCGGAGGAGTCCCTCTCTATGAGAGCGTACTGGCCGGTGGGAGGCTATTGGTGGTAGTAGGCGGTCCCGTAGATAACCAGGTCCTAAGCCATGGAGCGCTTTAAAGGTGGTAACCAAAACCTTGAAGCGCACCCGGAAGACCACCGGGAGCCAGTGCAGCTCGCGCAGGACAGGTGTTACATGGGAGCGCCATGTCGCTCCCATTACCACCCGCGCGGCCGCACTCTGCGCCAGTTGGAGCCTCCGGGTGCTCCTCAAGGGGAGCCCCATGTAGAGAGCATTACAATAGTCCAGGCGGGAGGTGACGAGGGCATGAGTGACCGTGCGTAATGAGTCCCGATCTAGAAAGGGACGCAACTGGCGAATCAGGCGAACCTGATAAAAAATCCTCCCGGTCACGGCCGTCAAATGCTCTTCTAAAGACAGCCGTGAGTCCAGGAGGACGCCCAAGTTGCGAGCCCTCTACGTGGGGGCCAATGATTCGCCCCCAATAGTCAGTGATGGCGTCAACTGACTATATCGGGATGTCGGAAACCACAGCCACTCGGTCTTGGATGGGTTGAGCCTGAGCCTGTTCCTCCCCATCCAGATCTGTACGGCCTCCAGGCACCGGGACATCACTTCAAGGGCATCGTTGGGGTGATCCGGGGTGGAGATGTACAGCTGAGTGTCATCAGCGTACTGATGGTACTCCACCCCGAAACCACGGATGATATCGCCCAGCGGCTTCACATAAATGTTGAACAGGAGAGGCGAGAGGACCGACCCATGCGGCACCCCACATATGAGGGGCCTCGGGGTCGACCTCTGTCCCCCTGCCAACACAGACTGCAACCGGTCAGAGAGAAAGGAGGAGAACCACCGCAACACAGTGCCTCCCACCCCTAACTCTTCCAACCGGTGCAGCATGATACCATGGTCGATGGTATCAAAAGCCGCTGAGAGATCTAACAGGACCAGGACAGAGGAGCACCCTCTGTCCCGAGCCCTCCAGAGATCATCAACCAACGCGACCAATGCCGTTTCCGTGCTGTACCCAGGCCTGAAGCCCAACTGGAACGGATCCAGATACGTCGTTTCATCCAGGTGCTGGGGGAGCTGTTGCGCAACCACACTCTCAACAACCTTCGCCACAAAACGAAGGTTGGAGACCGGACGATAATTTACCAACATTGCCGGGTCCAGGGAAGGCTTCTTGAGGAGAGGCCTCACCACCGCCTCTTTCAAGGCAGCAGGAAAGACACCCTCACCCAGCGAAGCATTTATAATCCCCTGGAACCAGCCTCGTGTCAGCTCCCGAGAAGCCAGCACTAACCAGGAGGGACACGGGTCCAATAAACAAGTGGTCGCGTTCAGTCTACCCAGAATCCTGTCCACGTCCTCAGGGGTCACAGGATCAAACTCATCCCAGATAACATTCTCAAGACCTGCCCCAGTCCCTCCCCCTGAGACTACCCAGTCGGAGTCCAGATCTTCCCGAATCTGAGCGATTTTGTCATACAGATATTGAACAAAATCCTCGGCTCTACCCTCCAAGGGGTCCTCCCGCGCTTCCTGGTGGAGCAGGGAGCGGGTCACCCTAAACAGGGCGGCTGGGCGATTATCTGATGACGCAATAAGAGCAGCAAAATAGCTACATTTCGCTGCTTTTATCGCCACTAGGTAATTCCTAATATGAGATCTTACCAGTGTCCGGTCAGTTTCAGAAAGACTGGCCCTCCAACTACTCTCTAGGCGTCTTTTCCGGCGCTTCAACTCCCTCAGCTCCTCAGTGAACCAAGGAGCTAAATGAGATCGGCGCCGGGTCAGAGGCCGCAAAGGCACGACCCGATCCAGAGCTCCAGCGGTCGCCCTATCCCAGGCGGCCACTAGGTCTCCAGTCGGGGCATGTGCCAGAGCCTCAGGGAATGGCCCAAGCTCCATCTGGAACCTATCAGGTTCCATCAGGCGCCTGGGGCGGAACCATCTTACCGGCTCCGCCTCCCTGCGGCGGGGTGTAGCGGTTCGAAGGTCGAGACGAAGGAGAGAGTGATCAGACCATGACAAGGGCTCGGTGACTATATCCCCTATCTCGAGATCACTCAACCACTGTCCAGAGACAAAAACCAGATCCAGCGTGTTTCCCCCCGTGTGGGTAGGGCCATGAATTAACTGGGTCAGGTCCATGGCTGTCATGGAAGCCATGAACTCCCGAGCCACCTCAGATGCCTCACCAACGGACGGCAAGTTGAAATCCCCCATGACCATAAGCCTAGGGGTCTCAACCGCCACCGTGGCGATGACGCTGAGTAGCTCGGGCAGGGCTGCTGCCACATGGCAGGGAGCCAGGTACATGATCAGCAAACCCATCTGAACCCCGTGACCCCATTTCACAAGGAGGGATTCACAGCCGGCCGTCTGAGGAACAGTGGCCTCCCTCGGTCTCAGACCTTCGTTAATAATAACCGCTACCCCCCCGCCCCTACCCTGCAACCTCGGCTGATGGAATGCGCGGAAACCTGGTGGGCACATTTCAACAAGAGGGACCCCCCCCCTCTTGGACCAACCAGGTTTCCGTAATACCTGCCAGGTCCGCTCCCCCCTCCTGAACAAGATCACAAATGAGGGGGGCTTTATTTACTACAGACCTGGCATTGCATAACATCAGTCGGAGGCCAGGGCCCTGAGGATCTGCGCCACCTGGAGAACGAGTGGAGCTTTGGGGGCCGGAGCGCGCCACCGCTCGAAGACAGCGGGTGCGGGCTCCCCTAACACGATATGGCCCCCTGCTCCCGCCATATCTACCCCTCCCAACCACAGTACTGATGGTAGAAACCTTATCTGGATGAACTTTATCCCCCCTCTTGACCCCGGGCCACCCACCCCCCGTGCCGTGCTCCACAGCCATACCTGGCCCTCCCCTTAGTGGGTTATCCCCCATACCCATGGCCTTACTTCTGATCCAACCCTCCCCCCCCACAGAACCCCTTAAGACATTCGTTAAAACTTTATATAAAAATCCCCTCAACCCCCTCTTCGCGGCATGCCACCTCTCTGGGTTCCAAAGCCCTTCATCGAGGTAGGCCTTCGATAACGTAGAAGGCCAGGCTTGCGAGAGGGGGGAGTCTCGCAAGGCAAAGAGCTCAGCCGGTGAATACATTCCTGCAAGTCCGCCTGGGGAAATGGGGTCAGGCTAAGGATTCAATGATGGTACATTTAAAGGTCCAGGAGAGACAGTTCACCATTTTGGCGCGGATCAGAACCGGGGCTCCACTGTCCTCTCACGGCAGTGGAGAGGAGTCTCAAGCCGATGCCCTGAAAAACAATGACCAAGCCACCCTCTCACGGCGGCTGGTATTGACAGGTCTAATTCAGTGGCAATAACAGCGAGTTGACTCCCTCAGTGACCGCATCCAGGCTTAAGCCTCTCCTCACAGCAAGGCATTTTAAATGTGACTGGGACTGATGATATGAAATAGCCGGAAACCGGGGGTCAATTATAGTCAGGTCAGGTCAGGGGTCCAATAAGTCCAATGCAGTCCAGTGCCGGTGCAGATAAGGTCCAGATCAAATGGCCACAGCCCCAACCACGCCCATAACCAGGCCGCGGCGGGGAGGGGAAAATGGATACAGGCCAGGGGGAGGCAGGTCAGCCACCCAACTTTGCCAAACCCCCAGTCTCCATAGAGTCTTCTAATCCCCTTTAAGCCCCGGTCTTCAGGGGTCTTCAAAAGTCAGCAACCAGTTAGACTGCATTCTTCCCTTCCTCCCCTCCACAGTAAATAACCGACCCTGGTAGAAAGGTCCAAAGTCGGTCTGAGAACAGCCAGGTTAGCGCGGTTCCACCCAGCACCGCCCCAGCGGCCGTCGTTTCATCCCCAGCTGCTGCAGCCGCCGCTCCAACCGTCGCGGCCGCTGCCGACAGCTGGGAACCATCTTGGAGTGATTTTCCGGGGTGGGGACGCTCCAACGAGCCGCTGTCTCCCCACACCCCTCCTCGCTGCGGTCAACGCTGGGGGGGCGCCGCTGGAGGGGGTGCCGCTGGGGGGGGACGCCAAGGCAACCCGGCGCCGCCCCGACCTTGCTCCAGCCTCCCATTCACCGCCGCCATAGCCTCGCGGCGTTTTTCGGCTCCAGCCGCCCACGCCGATCATCCACGGGAGCTCAAAAGCTCGCGACAGGCCGCCCACACATTCCTCTTGCTGGGCGGGGGCCAACAGCTGATATTCGGCCCCCCGAAAGTCCTCAGCAAGCCCTGCTTCTCCCCCAAGGCATCGGAGCTTCACCTACGAGCCGCCATCTTCGCGCATGCTCAGAAGGAGCACCATCATGCTCCGTCCTGTCCCCTATAGGATCCAAATTAGGCACAGATATAGTCATGAATGGCAGAGGGTATGCTACATAGTGTCTTAGCCATTTTATCAGAACCTACAGGCCAAAAAGAGTCCCAGCTAATGCCACAGATGATATCTCAGCCTTTGTAGAGAGTAAGGAAGAAGACTGTCAAAAAATATTAAGGTATCATTACCTAGGCAAAAGGAGCTGAAACATTTTTTAAGTCCAAACAACAGCATAACATTTGGAAACAGCTCAGAAACATGCTCTTTAATTCAGTTATATAAGAACTGAACTGAATATAAGGAGGAGGTCAAGAACTTTGTAAGGTTCTGTTATTCAATCTGCTAACCAATCTTAATAAAAGTAGTTTTAGTCTTCCTGTGGTGTTCATTTCCTTGTGTGGTCTACTTCATATAGCCCCTGCCCAAGAAGAGTTAAGATAGAGCAAATATAAGTAATTCTTTCAACTAAATACTGGGCAAACTGGTGATGGACTAGGCAAAAAGAGGTGGGGCGGGGAGTTTGCTCACTTTTCCTAAGAAAGGAGCTCAAAATCATAACAAAACTGTTGGTCAACAGCCCACCACCACAATAAAGGAGGAAAATAAAAAGCTTTTGTCTCTCCTCCAACCACGGGGTAGACCTGACTATGGGGTTGTATCCATGCTCAGTCAGGTTTGGGTTTTGTGTTCCTCCATCATTGCTTTAGGTATCATATTTGGTGCTTCATCTCCAAGAAATCAAAGAAAATTGGGATGTGGTGAAAAGCCACTGATGTACACTCATGAGCTCTAGTTATTTTCTGTTGCCAGTAATTCACTACTCAATGAAACTATCAAACTGCAGGGAAATCCCCCCCAATGCTATGCTAGAAGCTATTCAGATCCATAAAGCACCGGGATCAACTTTACTTCTAATTATATAAGCCACTATTTGTATGCATAAAATACTGAGCCATTTTAATTTGGGGAAGGAAGCAAAACTAAGCGGGGGAAAATAATCACTTGGGAGGCTGGCGTTTCATTCCCTGTCCATATAAACTGATTCAAAGTGAACAAGCATTCACAAAGTGAACAAAGAATATGGTGAATATGCTCCAAAATGATTCAATAAAGATCAAAATCCCACATTTGTCTTGTTTTCTTCTCAGATATAAATGAGTGTGAGACCGGCAACCCCTGTGCCCAACTCTGCTACAATATAGTTGGTTCTTTCTTATGCCAGTGCAAGCAAGGCTTTGAATTAAGCCCAGATAGAATCAGCTGTGATGGTGAGTAGCAGTTCAGCTTGATGAAGTTCTCAAACAACAGGGATGGGAGGGAACCTTTTGAGTAGAACGTGTTCACTGTTAGTAATGTGCAAAGAAAGCATCTTTCAGGTTCATTTCTTCTCCTTCCTAATCAGAAGCTTTAATCTTGAATGCCTTCTTTAGGCAATAGTAATATTTCTTACACACAAACGCAAATGTAAGCACACTGGAGTCTTATAACCTAATTTGTTCATGCTATGATTTCAGTGGCATGGAAGATAGACGCTAATCTGGAAACTCCACACATGTTGGAATTAGTTTCCAGAATTCCCAGGAATCACCAATTGAGAATTCTCAGAAATATGATTTTGGCGCATCTTGCTTGTTATCTCCTAGGGAAGAATAATTCTTCCATGGCAAAGAAATTATAGCATGAGCAAGATGAGTTAGAAGCAAGTAATAAAAAGACTTCTGCACTTTGATTTTCCCACAAATATTGTACTGGGCTCCCACAGTACTGTATGTCAAAAAATAGACAATCCATATTATGGTTTAAAATATTTTGTCAACCAGACTAATATATTAGGCTCACAATCTTTGGCAAACTTTCGCAATTTAAAAAAAGATTTTAGAAGACTGATTCTTTCACTAAAATCTTGCTCTTTGAAGGCTCTTTTTGCTTTCTACTTGGTAGTAGTAATTCTATTCCTGTTCATGCACCTCATTCTTGCAGACAGATGCAATTTCCCTCCAAAAACTGTCAGAAAGCAGGAAGGAAGGAAGAACCATTTGTATTTTGCAGCCCAAGTAATGAAGATAATAGGCAAGGAACAAGTTCAGTGTAAAAGCAGATGCTGAACCTTCAATAACTGGCTTAGAAAATGCCTCTGTTTTGCAGATGTTGATGAATGTAGAGCTTCTAACTTCCTGTGCCAATATCAGTGTGTCAATGAGCCAGGAAGATTCTCCTGCGCATGTCCAGATGGATATCAGCTGGTCAGAGGAAGAAACTGTCAAGGTAAATTCACATATCCACAAAAGTAATGATAATATTAATACTATTTTTTTTAAAAAAATCAAATCATACAACTGATAAATCTTTGCTTAACACAAAATGTTCCCTCTGTAATATAAAATCAGGGCTGTCAAACTCGCGGCCCGCAGGCCAGATGTGTCACACATTACCCACACCCACGCCCGGTTTAGCGAAGGTTGGGGGGAAGTTGTGATATGTCATGTGACACCATCATGATGATGCAAGTTTCACATCCCTGTATAAAATAAAACTCACCTAAGAGATGCCTCATTTAAAACAGACCTGGCAAAAATATGCAACCAACACAGACCACTGATCTCCTACAGCATATAGCATATTGAAAACTTAATTTGTTTTTTTGTCTAAAACTGCAAAAATCTGGGATGGGAAGGAGCAAGGAGAAATCAAGTACAGTATGACTATTTAGTTGGGGAATCCCACTTAAAAGTAGATAATATAGATGATAGAGATAGAGATAGATGTAGAGGTAAATAAAAATAACTATAAGAAGCCTTGCATTTCTGAGATAGACTATGGTAGATGAAGAATGGGGCAACCCTTAGATCTCTGAGGTCTATTTTGTTTTTATATGTACTTCATGATCCACATACAGAAGCTACAATATGTGCAAAAGAGGGGCTAAGAAGATAGTTTGCAGACTGCAAGAAATAATTAAGCTCTAACTACTAAGATACTTTGCAGATTCAAAGATGCTTTTCAAATGGCAATGGGACTTTCTTGGTTTTTTTCCTTGAAAACATTTCACTTCACATCCAAGAAGTTTCTTCAGTTCTGACTAACTGATGGGGAATGAAAAGAAAAAGAAAACACAAACCAACAAGAAAGTCCAGTTGCCTTTTGAAAAGCAATTTTGAGACAACCGTAACCTGGATGTTTGAGAATTTCCATAGACATTTGCAGATTCAAGTTTATGAAGAACTCCAGGCTCAAAGATTGCAAATAGCAGAATTGTAGAACTTTTTTCCTTTTTTTTCCTAATATAGATATAAATGAATGTGAAACACGCAATGAATGTCGAGAAGATGAGTTGTGTTCTAATTATCATGGTGGCTATCGCTGTTACCCAAGAAATCCTTGTCAGGAGCCTTACGTGCTTGCATCTGAAAAGTAAGAGAAGCTATCAGCAGAGTTCCAAACTGAACACCAGTTAGCAATGGAAAGAGTATGTATTTCAATCATTGTGCTTTCTTTTACAGTCGCTGTATTTGTCCAGTGTCTAATCCTCTTTGTCGGGACCTGCCATATTCCATTGTTCACAAATATATGAGCATCCATTCAGAGAGGACTGTGCCATCTGATATCTTCCAAATTCAGGCAACCACAATTATCCCCAATACAATTAACACCTTCCGGATTAAATCTGGAAATGACAATGGAGACTTCTTTCTTAGAGTAAGTATTCTGTATGTTCTTCTGAAGTTTCTTTGATGCTGAAGATGGAACTCTGCAAATATAATATATGCCAAATTAAAGAGGCTAGAATCAACAGCTTCGTTATGAAGAACTCTTTTGCCCCATTGTGTCTTCTGATCACTACTGAAGCAGGGGTGAAAAAATTTCCCCTACCAGTTCTGTGGACGTGGCTTGTTGGGGGAGGTCATGTGACTCAGTGGGCATGGCCAACTCGACATCACTCACATCGAGGGGCTCCTCACCGACCCCTCCCCTCCCAGCCACTCCTTGTTGCGAATGGCAGGAAAATGGGGAGGAGAATACTCCTGCCTACCATCCTTCCCTCAGTCTGTGCTAAGATTGAGGAATGGATGACAGGCAGGAAAATCCCCTTCCCCATTTTCTTGCCTTTCACAAAAACGACTCCATTCCAACTGCTCCCCCCCACCATCTCACTCCCTCCTGGGGACTACCTTAAAGGGACAGGCTGCAGCAGCTCTGTTCTGAATGGAGGGAGAAAAGTTAGCATTCTCTCTGCTGCATTTAACATTGAATTCTGGAATATCAAGCGGCTGGAAGAGGTGAGTGGCGACCGGCCGGGGGTGGGTGGGGCCAAGGAGGGGTAATTACTACCAGTTTGGCAAACTGATGCCCATAATCCCTAGAGGTTCGCCCGAACCAGTCCGACCTGGTAGGATTTCACCTCTGTACTGAAGAAATAATTCATGTTTTATGTTCTGATTTTTTTACACAAAATAACTTTATTGTCAGATCTCAGAAATCAAAACATACAGTGATTCTTTAAAGCAAATTTCTTTATTGCTCCATACATATAGACAAATCTTGCGAAACTGAAATAGCTACATCAAGCATATAATCAGGGAGGTATTAGGGAGGGGCTGTTTTCACCCTCTTTCTCTCACATAAACTACCTGAACTGAGTTGCCTCTTACTCCTCTGGAATGCTCTCCCTCCCTCCTGGGAATCCAGACTACATTCCATCACATCTATATTGGGCTGACCCAGAGTTTCCCAGTGAACTTCCATGGCTGAGGGAGGATTGGAACCTACCCTTGGTGATCCTAAGTTTAACACCTTAACCATTACAATACACTGAATATATCTCTGTGTGTGAATATCTATATAGGAGTATATATACTCTGACAATGATTTGGAAGAAATGTTTCCAATCTCATGCAAGCATAACACATCTGTTATTAATTAAAGAAGCCATATTTTAGAGTTATTAAAATGACCTAAAGCAGTGTTCTCTTTCACACTGAAGCCTGAAAAAGGATGTGATTGCTTAATTAATAGGAGAGAGAAAGTTGCTCTCACACTTGTGTGAGGTCTGAAATATATTTTCTAAATCATTTTCACATAAGCACGTATCCTGGGAAATTATTTATGGGTGCATTGGCTGTACATGAATATTTTTTTCCTTCTTTCTTCCAGCAAACAAGCTCAGTGAGTGCAATGCTTGTGTTGGTCAAGCCATTAACAGGTCCACGAGAACATATCATCGACCTGGAGCTGTTGACAGTCAACAACATGAACTATCGGTCAAGTTCAGTACTGAGGTTAACACTTATTGTGGGACCTTACTCTTTTTAGTCACTGAAATTAAGTAATTTGCAAGCACCCAGAGCAACCAAAGAAGCTTTCTTTTGAATGAAGCACTTATGATTTTATTTATAGATTTTACATTGTGTTTTTTAAAAGAAAAAACTTTATTAAGGAAATCAGTAGTTGTAATCATGCTATTACACAATATAACCTGGATGTTGTCACCTTCTGTTGAGAAACTGCACCTCTATCATACTTACAATAACTTGTACTCATTGCCATCCTATAGCATAGCAGCTCTTTTCTGAAAAAAATGCATGGAGTGAATGAGCCAAATTACATTCTTACTCAGCTCCTGCTTCGCTGTGATTACTAGAAGTTGTAATCAGAACATGAATAAGCTGTATACCTGTGTGGGGGTCTAAGCAAGCAGAATTTCCAATTTCATAGAAACATCTTCTGAAACATACATACTCGTTCATACATTCAGCAATCATAGCTGAGTTGTGGAGTTAGACCATAAATATAGTTTATGTAATTTCAAAAAAAAAGCCTTCATACATTTTCAAAGTAACTTGGTAACTGACCTTGTTTTCAGTTGTGATATTCAGGTCATATGTGCAAGTATTTAACCCAATACTACTATAGTACCACTTTTATCCAGTGAAATAGTGGGTATCGTAATCCAGTATGCCAATCCTTTGCTTGCAATAGCTCCATTTATTTCAACAGAGGAAAATCAATCCACATGTGTATTTTTCTCTTTAAGTGGATGAAAAGCTGTTAAGAAAAAGGGTTTCACGTGTTCTTCACGAAGTGGCCCAGACCAAAAAGGGCCACATTGACAGTAAACTCAATAGGACCTTGATAGGAACTACATCCACATGGAGGGAAGTAAACACTGGGGTACCCCAAGTAAACAGTGGGGTACCCCAAGATTTTAGGTCCAGTACTCTTCAATACCTTCATAAATGATCTAGACAAGGAAATTGAAGGGAAACTCATCAAATTTGCAGAGAACACTAGGCTGACAGGAATAGCCAAGACCCCAGAAGATAAGCTCAAGATCCAAAAAGATTTTGACAGACTTGAATACTGGGCCCTATCCAACAAAATGAAATTCAACATAGATAAAAGTAAGGTTTTACACTTAGGTAAGAAAAACCAACTGTATAGGTATAGACTAGCTGAAACTTGGGCTTAATGCCAGTAACTGCAAGAGAGCTCTTCGACTCCTAGTGGACAACCACTTAAATATGAGCCAATGTGGTGTGGCGGCAGCCAAAAAAGCCAATGCAATCCTAAATTGCAGTAATGGATAGAATCAAGATCACGTGAAGTTCTAGAACTGCTTTACAAAGCCTTAATAAGAGCACATTTGGAATACTGCATCCAGTTGTCACCACAATACAAAAAAAGAGTACAGAGAAGAGCAACAAAAATGATTAGCGGGCTAAAATGTATGAAGAAAGGTTAGAGAAATTGGGTATGTCTAGTCTAATAAAAAGAAGGAGTGGAGGGACATGATAGCACTATTCCAATATTTGAGGGGCTCCTACAAAGATGAAGGGGGTCAAACTATTTTCCAAAGCACCAAAAGGCAAGACAAGAAACAATGGTTGGGAACTAACCAAGGAGAGAAGCAAGAACTAGAACTAAGGAGAAATTTCCTAGCAGCGAGAACAATTCACTGGTGGAATATCTTGCCTTCAGATAAGGCAATATTGTAGATGCTCCATCACTGAAGGCTTTCAAAAAGAGACTGGACAACCATTTATTTGAAATGATATAGGGTATTGAGCAGGGGGTTGGACTAGAAGACCTCCAATGTCTCTTCCAAATCTATTATATGTAGTTACTAAATGGCTACTGAATTAACTACCAGTGTCAGTAGTACATACATATAAATGGATATACACATACAGTATAGCCATCCGATGCTCAAGGTTCTAGATCCTATACCTTTCAATTCTCTCATGTAGCAAAACTAGGAAAGGAACTCTGCCAGTGACAGTCAAAATACATATTGGGTTTCATGGACAAATTCCTGCTTCATATGTGAAAGAATCACATATTTGTCTAACGTAAGGGAAATGCAGCAAATCATGCCATTAGGGGAAAGTAAAGTGCTTCTAGAGGGGGATTCTTGAAGTACTGTATTCCTTCAGGGCCCTATAGTGGAATATATAAACTCTCCTCTGAATATTAACCTGCATATTAAGGACATTTGAGTAATGTATATTAGATAAATACCTTGCTGTTGTTCTTTTAAAGTGCCTTAAGATTAAAGAAAAGAAAGAATTCTGTAGAGAGTTATTTGTTCTCATAGTGGAGTTTTTTTAAAAAACATAAAGATTAATAGGTATGATAAAAAGGAAATAGTTTGCACTTGGTGTTTCCTGAACAAAAGATACTAGGCAAATCTTTTCTACTTAAACATACCACTCGTTGATATTTTAACTTTTCCAAGAAAAATAGGACATAAGGAGAAGTATTTGCCAAACATTAGTAAGCCTCTCAAACAAAACAATAAAAAAATCATTTGGAGAAATCATTTTGTATAAGTATTATTGTTTGTACAGGAGCAACCGTTCAAGTCTCCAACAAAAGGATGGGGAGAAGTAGATACATGTTTGTATACTAAGATCTTCCAATCTAAAAAACAGCTGTTTTTGTATTATTTCTTTTTTTAAATCATGTTTGGCTCTGGTTTTTCTATTTTTAAGTTTGAGGTCCAAGAGTTAGCTTCTTTTGATAAAGCTTTCTACAATATGACATTAAACTTAGTCAACCGATATATCTGTTTTATATCTCAGAATTGTGATTCTAAATGTATGATGTTTAGCAAAAGAAAAGTGTAATAGGACCTCGAGTTAAAAGCATTCTTTTGTATTATGTAAAGACTTCTCTTGCTTCTTATCTAAAAATCATAACAAAGAACTCTTTGATGTACATTTTTCTAAAAAAATAAATAAATAAAAGAATATATCTTTTAGTGGATTCATTTTGTCTTGCAAGTTATTTTAAGCTAAAGGACAGCTCAAAGAAACCAGATCAGTGGCTGGTGTATGTCATTAATTTTACAGGGATGCACAAGTTCATGCCGGCTATTGTCTAACTTTCGTTTAGTAGCAGAATTCATATTCTCATGTAAAGTGAAAAAAAAGTTATAGGGAGCATGGTTAGAAAACTATCTATTGAAGTATGTCTACCTAAACATTTTAATTAAAAGAATTGTTAATACTCTCTAATAAAATATTATTTCCACTAACCTATGCTCTGAATCAGTTCAGATTGCTGCTCTAATTCAGCAATAGGAAGCATGGTGTCCATCACTTTAATGAACCTCAAAAAAAAAAAAAAAGATGGTCTGTACATCATTATTATGCAATTACATAACATGAGGGAGAAAAGCAGGCTGAAGTGGGGAAAAGGGGGGAATAAGAAATCGATGGATCCAAACAGCAGGTCCTAGTGAAGGGAGAAGCAAGGGAATGGCAGCATGGAAACCAAACGAACACCGGACGCTTCTGAGGGGAGAATCGGAGGTTGCTAAGGAAAGGAGGACACTAGGCTGGGGGACAGCTGCAGAAAACCAATAGCATCCAGCAAAGAAAGTGGCCATTTGAGGGTCAGCCTGACATGAGGAAGAGGACCTGGGACCGATCTGAAGATAGCTGCAGAGATGGAAGGATGGAGGAGGAAAGCATTGAAGGTATATGAGTGTGTAATATGGCAACTAATACACAAGGGATGAACATTTGGTAATGGATGTGCAGCCTTTATTTCAGCAGATGTTTGGATGCCTTTTGGTGTTTTGATTAAAATTTATTTTAATTTAGAAAAGTAGGTTACACCCATTTTTGCTTGTCCACATCCCACCTCCCCAATTTTCTATGAGACTTAGCTGCAATTCTCAGTTCCCTTAGGTTGTAACTCTGGTATTTTCAATGTGGCATTCCAAAACAGCCACAGTTTTATTTCAGGAATGGTCCTTAGCCCCAGATGGTGCCTTGAACTTTCTTAGAAAATAAAAATGTTGGGAATATAGTGTTTGTTTAGAAATAACACCTAGAGCATAGACAAAAAGCAACACCAAAGAAAAGTAGGGGGGCGGTGGTGGTATGGCTAGTGATTGTGACAACCAACACTCTGGTAAATTGGAGCTTTTAAACCCAATTCCCTTTGGCAGTCATTTTGTGAAGATGCCCACCCAGAACTACAGAATTCCAGATTTGTGCTGTAGCCCAAAAGGTGAGGGCTTTCTACAAATGCTGGGGGGAAGTGGTCTTTCTACCTTTGGTTCTATTTCTTCTCTATTCTTATCCCTCACCTGCTCCTCTGATAAACTGCAGCTGTAATCCTACCAGTAAATTACTCCATTCTGCAACATATAGGAAAGGAGGAATAACAATCGATATATGAAACAACAGGGCTCTGAAAGTACCGAACTGCACAATGGTAATCACATTTTAATATGTTTTAATATTACTTTAAGCAATATTCATGTTTAGATTACAAATTACTTTGAGTCCCCTTATTGTTTTGTGATTATGCAACCTGGTGCCCTCTAGGTTTTTTAGATTACAGCTCCAAAAAATTCTTGTCCCTTGCATTATGGTTGCTTGGGGGGAGTTGTCACTTAAAAATCTGGGTGAGCCTTTTGGGCTTCCATCATACCCAAAACCCATCTTTCAAAGGCAGTTTGAAGATCATTTGCAAAATAAATCAGTTCCACCAATATCATGGGATCAGCTACAGAGCTGGTTTTAGATTAGCACAGGCTCCTCACAGGCTCATATTCTAGGTTGGAATGGAAAGAATATGCATCTTCAAGTAGCAGATAAAATGTGGCTCTGTGCTACTTACTCCTTTAAGTGACTTAAGGAGTATGTGCAATTGACTTGAAATCTGCTCTGTGCTTGCAACTGTTTTGAAATAACATAAAATTGTCCCTAAAGTACAGCATCTTCCCAGAAACCTGGATCGTGTCAGTAAAAATAAAACTCTTGAGTAAACAAGTCTGCTGTGGGCATAGTAACCAAGTTCATTCACTCTTCAGGACCACCTGAACATGAGTCCAGTGGGATTATTATGTTTGGACATCTTTAAAAACAGGAGTTTACTGTTGAAATCCATCACCATAGTAGCAGGCAGTTGCTTATGTTTTGAAAAGGCCAACCACGTTTCTAACTTTATAGCTCTTCAACTCAAATACAGAACAGCTGCTTCACTGATCATATGCTATGCGTATGGGGGCCCACTAGGGATAAAGGCAACTCTTCATCAAATAACATTTAACGCCCTCGCATTTCCATCAAAAACCATAAACTCTGCTAGATGGCAAATCTCCACATTTCCCAGGTGGGGGAACACCTGCCTGATACAAAATTAAAGCACACAGCATCTGGTTGCTGTGGAGGGGGAAGCAAATCTCATTTCATCTGGCCCACAGAACAAATTATGGCTGCTAGTGAAAGGAGAGAGGGTAAAAAGTCAAATGCTTTTTATAGTTAGGCAAAAACAGATGTTAAATGGAGCTGTTTATCTTGTATATACTTTATGTATATGTTAAAAAAGACAGACCCTTTTAATAAAATACGAGTTCAAATTGTCCACAGTTCAGAATAGTATTCTGAGCATTGCACAGTTAATAATTTGGGTAATATATTTCCACCCACCATCACTCCTGTCCCAATCATTACTAGTGGACACAAGCTGAACAGGATGCAATAGAGGACTTTTCCCAGCCCTTTCTGTCCCCTTACTCTCAACTATCATAATTTTCAACCAGTAATACTGAGAATGTTGAGAAGTGTGATCTCAACACATGTAAAAAGCATCTGAATGCAGGACTTCTGGGTACAGCCTATGAACACCCCTTGTCCAATAGTCTAGATTGAAAGATCTTGTCAAAGTCTTTTTACTACTCTTGTGTCCCAGCAGCACCAATCCTGATATCTTCTATAGCAAAATAGTAGAGTACATTGGTCACCAATTCCACTTGAAGAATGGAATCTTAATATAATAGTTGCATGCTCCATACACACATCCAGGACCTTGCCCATGCAAATAGATTTATCAGTTTGTTTAGCGAAATGCCAGCATTTATCAGATTATGTTTCATTTTTAATTTCCTTCTGGAGGACAATTGGCAGGTAATTCATATTTTCCATGTGGCAATGGCATTCCTAGCATATTTGAGCCCTGAAGCTGATCGGGGGCTAAGCAACAGCTGCAGGAACAGTAACAGAATGCAGGCTGGTCCAATCACACTACTGCCAGTCTGCCTTTCTCCATCTCAGTTGCATTTCTCCTAGCAACTGTTTGATGTGCCGGCAGCAGTGATCCAACTTCTCATCCATGACCACCATGTTCTGGATAGGATTCGGACAATGTAGCTCATTATTGTCTGTACCTGGAGTACAGCACACCCACTGCCCTCCCTTGGTATGCCACTGCAGTAAATCTATATTGTAAAACAGCAGTTCAACATTGCTGGTCTTTCTGTGCACTATATAGATAATCCTTATTTAATAACCACAACTGAGGGCAGCAACTCAATCAGGGGTGAAATCCAGCAGGTTCTGACAGGTTCTGGAGAACCGGTAGCAGAAATTTTGAGTAGTTCAGAGAACCAACAAATACCACCTTTGGCTGGCCCCTGAGTGGGGAGGGACTGGAGATTTTGCAGTAATCTTCCTCTGCCACACCCACCAAGCCACACCCACCAAGTCACACCACGCCCACTATTATTTTTAGTAAAAAAAATTGGATTTCACCACTGAACTCAGTCATTAAACAAAGTAACTGCTAAATGAAAATGGGTCTGTGTTTATAATCTCCCTTCAGATTTCCTTTCCTTTATTGACCTGCAAAGACTGTAAATGTGAGGATTGGTGGTAAAGTTGCTTTTTCATCACTGCTGTAAATGCAAATGATGATTAAACAAAGCAGTCGCTAAATGATGGCTACTTGCACTGCCAAATTGTTGGTGGATTGCATTCTGTCACCCAAAGGAGGCAATTGTGTTACTTAGAAAATCTTCCACTTAAGGGTATATGGATTTTTGCTTTTAAAATATAAGGTTAGGTCAGGTTAAAATAAAAAGTCCATTGAGTACTGTGAAGATATCAACAATGAGATTAGTCACATAGCAGTGCAAAAATGTTTTTGAGATTGTGGAGGGGGTGAAGCCAGCAAGTATGTGGAAGTATTCTGTGTCAGAATAAGAAATACAGTTACATACGGTGGGCTGATTGAATGGAAAAAATGGATAAATGTGAGCCCAGAAAATAAATGTGCAAACATAGCCATTTACTTAGGAGCTTCTGGGGAACCCTAAGGAATTACTGTACTAAATTACAAAACACACCCACACATATAGACACACTTTAAATGTTTTCCAAATATATTAAGGGATATTGTTAAAAACAAAGGACATAGGAAAGGGGGAAGTGGTCTTGATTTGTGTCTGAATGAAAATCAACTAGGTAGACTAATCTGACATATTCTGACTTTTATTAATGAAGAAAGTAAAGTATCAGTAAAAGGCAAACAAATTCAGAAATAAGTGTTGCACTTACTGAACAAGTCTTCCACATTTCTGAATATTAACTGCTTTTTCAGTGGCTTGTTGCATCTTGGTTAGGGTATTTAATTGGAATATATTTGGATATATTACTATTATTATTAAACAGCCAAAGAAATGATGTCCAGCACCATGGGCCCTGTATTAGCTGAATGCACACCATTTTAGAAGTCGCTTAGGGAATTCAAAACATCTGAGGCAGATACTTACATGTTTTAATTGCATCTTGCAGAAACTTCCCAAATTCATTGCAAAGCCAGTACCAACTTGATTAGTGAAACAGAGTTCAGGCTTGTCAAGTGAACATCTGGGCATGACTTCCTGGCCCCAGATAATTGTGACTCTGTGTGCATGTGTATGTGTGCATCTATAATCCTTCCAAAATTCAATAGGGATGTTTTTTAGAAATTTTTTTTGACTTCAAATGATTCCTATGAAAGACTGCAACCAGCCATTTCATTCCTGTCCAATCAAGAACTGAGCTTTATATCTTAGAGTCCTTATCTTTTAATCCTAATATTTAATGAGGCTATTTTGTGTTTTGAGAGCTAAAAAACCCCCACAAACAACCATAAAGATCTGGCAAAGGGACAGAGTGGGTAAACATGAAGAAACATGTTGAGGACTTTACTGAGAGGCCCGACTGTTTTATTCTTCCCCAAGTCATGAAACTCAAAAATAGAAACATGAAACTTTAATGGGAAAGAAGAATTCAGTCTTTGCTCTGGAATGCTTAAAAGGGGGAAGCCCTAAATTATCCAGTGCAATCTTCAACCAAGCACTACATTTCATGGAATTTAGAAAAGTCTGTTATAGAGCCAGAGATCTATTTATTGTTTTTCCCTCTGGATTTTTTTTTATAACCATCCATAAAGTTTTCTTTTGAACCATGTTCACATAGCTCTGTCAGCAAGGCAGTTGTAGAGGTAAACCAGGAAACTCCCTTGTGTGTTCACAAACAAGGAATGCCTGATGAAAATACACAGATGTCTTGGAGAAGACAACCCTGGACTTTGAAGAGGTACAGAATGGCCTCATAGCAGCTTATTGGCTGGGAGATGACCTATACCTTCCAAGAGATCAGCTAAGAATCTCCATTGCCTGTTCAGAACACCATCACTGTTTATGACATTAGATGCAAAGCATCAGCATCTTCAGCCAACCAAATGATGAAATGTACATTGCACCAATCTTTCATAACTGTGTTAGTGTTACACACAGGAACATAAGAGGTGGAAATTACATTGTGACACGCATTTCAATATGTGCTCCCTTCTCCTTCATGGATTCCTACGTAAGAATGAACATGTAAGGCCACTGCTCTGTAGGACAACGTTTTTCTATCAAGGGCTACATCTCCTTAGAGATCAAGATTTTGAGCCTGTATGCCAAATTCCAGTGTGATTAAAGCAATGGGGAAGTACAACAAAATGGATGTGAGATACGTATCTCCGGCATCCACTTCTTTCTCCTGTATGAGGAAAGGAGAGACAGGTTGTCAGAGGTCTGAATCAATTACTTTATGGGGTTCTCCAAAACCCATCCAAACTTATAAAAGCCACCATATGTTTGAATGGTCATTGAATAAGTGGTTGTTAAATGAGGTTCACCTGTAGATGCTATTCCCTGTTAACCCATATAAATTATTATTGTTATTATTTATTTATTTATTTGATTTGTATGTCGCCCTATCTCCATAGGGCTCAGGGCAGCTCATAACAATTAAAATCAAACCAGATAAAACATGTTAAAATACATATTAAACATATATTAAACACATTAAAATAATCCAAACCCCATTGGTCCAGGCTGGGCAGTTTGAACAGCCATGTTTTTAATTCGCGGAAAGTGCGAAGGTCAGGGGCCAACTGGAAAGCTCTACTTCTGGGGGTCGCCAGCCGTCATTGTCTAGCTGACGGCACCCTGAGTAGGCCCTCCCTGTGAGAACGCACCGGGCGATGGAGAGCTGTTGCTGGTTGCAGATGGTCTGACAGATATCCTGGGCCTAAGCCATGAAGGGCTTTATAGGTAATCACCAGCACCTTGAATCTCACCCAGAGGGCAACCGGCAACCGGCAAATCACGCAGGAGAGGTGTAACATGGGAGTATCGGGACCCTCCCATCACAACCTGCACGGCCGCATTCTGTATCAGCTGAAGCCTCCAAGTGGTCTTCAAGGGCAGCCTCAAGTAGAGAGCATTGCAGTAGTCAATCCGGGAGGTGACTAGCGCATGAGTAACTGTGCGTAGGGCATCTCGGTCCAGATAGGGGCGCAACTGGCACACCAGGCGAACCTGGACAAATGCCCCTATGGTCACGGTTGTTCACTATAAATACAGTGAAGCAACACCATTCTGCATATACTTCCAGGTTCTATAGCCAATTGCTGCCAGAATTCCCTTGCAATACTTATTGATTTGAGATCTTTAGGAATTAGAATAAAATTGACAAGAATTTTCCTAGCTTCTCCTTCTAGCCCAAAGGACAGGAAGAATGATACATCAGTTTTCTGTTAGGCTGGTAATCCGTTGTCCAAATATAGCCTAGCTGACAGATATAGAAACAAATCCAATCTCTAACCAGGCAACTCACATTGATAGAAGACCCTTTTTTGGGAATCTTATGAACATTTGATTTGAAAGAATTAGGCATATCTGAGTATGTAGTCTGGATATAGTTTGCATATATCAACTACATTTCTAGAAAATAAACAGACTTAATCTATCAGCCTGTAACACAATAATGTCTATTTAGCAGCCTGTACTACAACAGACTTCACATGAGATAAACCAAACTTCTTTGATTTATGCCATTGCTATAATTATTTCATCACCCAAATGATACAAATTGATACAAATTATATTTTCATGTTATCATTACACAAATGAATGAATTGATGCAAATTACATTATCTGCACAATGTGCATAATGACATGATACAAATTATGTGAACTGATAGGATAACACACTTCCGTATGCAACAGGTATTTATTGTAACAGGCTCTCCATTTGTGTGATAAAACTAGGTTTCATTGTAAAAAGATTTTCTGTGACCTTGGAAACAAGCATGCAAACACAAAAATACACATAAGGAGAGTTTAGGTCAATCAATACTTCCATTCTTTTGTGGGTTTTTTAAGGTTCCTAATTTATCATTTTACAAATAATGATCCCATCCAACCCAGAACAGCCAAGTTCAGATGCCAAGTTAGTTCAGTAGCATGTAATACTCAAGGATTTTGGCTAATACTGTGACTAATTTGGAATGATGTTATTAGATATTATAAAAGAAACAAGATTTCAGGCATAATCTGAAGACATATTCATCTAAGCAGAATTTTTCTGAAGCTTGAAGGCTTATGAACCATTTGGGAAAAAAATCCAGCAAGATCAGTGACAAATTTCTAGGTTTACAGAATGGATCCTTTATGGATCACTCTGTCCAGGAATCAATGGATGCATATGATACTTAACAGCCTAAAAGTAAAGTATCTTTTGCATTAGACTAAATACGTAAAAGCTACATGGAGACCATACAGTTTTCTTGGCAACAGGATAGAAGTGGCTTATTGCTGCTTCTTTAGATGTGTTTCTGCATTCTACTCTAACCCCAGTGTTCCCTGGAAGTACCCAATCAAAAGCCTAACCAGAATCCACCTTGCTTACCTTCTAAGCCCAAACAAAGTTATGTATGAGCTGTGACTTGATAATATGAACAGCTGTTTGTGGTTGTGATTGTTACCTTTGAGTCAGTGTTGACTCTTGGCAACTGCTTTGACAAGTCCCTGCAATTTTCTTGGCAAGGTTTTTAGAGGTGTTTGTCATTGGCTTCTTCCTAGACTGAAAGAGAGTGACTGGCCCAAAGTCATTCAGCTGGTTTTGTGCCCAAAACTAGGATTAGAATTCATGGTCTCTTGGTTTCTAGCCTGATGCCTTAACCTTTAAAAAGGCTGGCTCTTTTTAACAGTTTAGAGCTCTTCTAATGGCACAGAGCAGCTTAACATTGATTTCTCTTTGCTTCTGGTTTCTCCACCCTTTGGGCTTAGAAATAGAGGTAAACCAGCTGAAAAATGATCTTCCTCTTGATTAGCCAGCAGCATCTTTTCTCTTTTCTTAATGTTGCCCACAATCAGTAAGGACAACATAATTGTTGCAGTGACCAAATAGGAATCGGCAACGAGGAAGCTGAGTTTAGAGATTCAGTAGTTCTGGATAGCACTGGAACTTAGCAGTTTAGCCACCTCGCAAGTTACCTAATTGACAAGTGGTAGGAAAACAAGTCATCCCCAATGCACTTCATGCTAGAAAAGTCAGAATGAAGGATACAAAATGTTTCCTTCCCACCAAGGGCAGTCTAAATAACCATTGCCAATCTAATAGCTACAGGAACTGCAGCTGCGTGAAGTGGACCCAACAAAATTAATTGCTAAGGAGAGCGGTAGTAACACTCATTGCAAACCCTCAGGAATAATAAAAGTAGTAAAAACGACAAACAAATGCTACCAAGCGGAAGCAGCAAACTATCCCTCACTCCCTTAATAGATTTAATTGTGACATAATTAGCAGCATCCACCAAACAGAATTGGTTCCTTTGAACCGGTTAATATCACCATTCTGGGCAGAAAAAGATTAGTCAAGAGACTGCAAAAACTATTATTAAAAAAGTTCTAACGTTCTTTGTAAAAAAAAATTGTAAACCTGTGTTGACAGGAAGCACAGCTAAGATCTGGTCCTGGGAAATGCCAATCAGGAAATACAAAGACAGATATCTTTGTGGAGGCCAGATGCCCAGTTTCTTCTGAGGCTCAAAGCAAAATCTCACAGACAAGTTTCTAATAACCAGAGGAGAGGGCACATAGATAGTGCAGTGACCAGTGTGGTCGGTGAATTCCTTGGCAAAAGTTGAGCTCCCCAGCCAGGTTCCAGGCAGAGATTGTGACCAAGGTACTGCTGCACTAGCCAGCTGTAGATGTTGTTATGCCCATCAAAGAGCTGAATAAGACTAACTGGCTAACTGGAAAGTTGGCATGGATGCAGATAAGTAGGCCTGTGGCTGGTCAATCCATTCCTCTCTGCTAGCTGGTAAATTGAGTGCTCCTTCTTTGGGTTTCCTGGCAAAGCCAAGATAGTAATAACTCTCACATCATGTGGAGGGGTCAGGGAATAAACAAAGCTTCAGTTTGGGGAAGGTAGAAGGCTGGTTCTGCCTGGCAGCAGTCATGCCAATTGAGAATTTCAGCAATGTCTCTTTCGAAGGAGCAACTTTTAGCCATGCTGCTCTTTTCCTCACACAGAGAACTCTGTACAGCTGATTTTAGGATAATACAGGCATCCTGATACTGTTAAATAATTTCACATTTCTATCAAACCCTCTGAAGCTGGCAAGCTGAGAAAGCAACAATCATGTGAATTTCTCAATTACTTATAGGGTAATAGAATCTTGAAATCTTACCAAAGTAATTCCCTGCAGAGTTTACAACTACTAAACTCTTTACAACTACAAGGGTAATTAAGGCAGAGCTATTATACTACATATAAATTGTACAGAGAAATTTCTGTGGTGGATTTTCAAGATGTTTGAGGAACTTTTGTTCTTTAGCATGGTTTGAATCTCAATTAATAAATTTAAGGCATTTATGGACAAAAGTTTTGGAGTTCCACACTGCAGATTTACAAACCCTAGCATTCCTCACCACATGTCACACGGACTGGACTCCATCTATTAGGTACTGATTCAGTGGGATAAACCTATTTTCTATTAATACAGAAAGAAGTAAAATAGCTATTTGTTCATTATTTCAATATCATGTTTAACTTGATAACATTCTTTCATCAAGTGGTGGGATTCAAAAAATTTTACTACCGGTTCTGTGGGGGTGGCTTAGTGGCCATGACATGGCTTGGTGGGCATGGCTTGGTGGGCATGGCAGGGGAAGGATACTGTAAAATCTCTATTCCCTCCCCAATCCAGGGGAAGGTTACTGCAAAATCCCCATTTCCTCCTGATCAGCTGGGACTCTGGAGGCAGAGAATAGATAGGGGAAGGGCCAGTCCAAATGTTTACTACCGGTTCTCTGAACTACTCAAAATTTCCGCTACTGGCTCTCCAGAACTGGTCAGAACCTGCTGAAACCCACCTCTGCTTTCATCCCTCTTTTTCTGTATCTTCTGGAGACGTTCGTAAGATTTATACATGCATGAGAAGAAATTTCATGCCTTCTCTTTTGGTAATCTGTCATTCAAACTATATCCCTCCCTTCTCTTAAAACCATACCCATGGTATGAATCTGCCCTAAGAAAAGTACAGGCTTGATGTGTTCTACCTTTGTTTGTGGCCTGTTGTGTTTGCTTTTTAGTAGTTCCTATTGACATGCCCAATAGTTAAATTTTGAAAAGGAGAACAGTTTCCTATCATCTTTCAGTCCCACCCTGCAGAGTGGAGGGCAAACATTTTTGCCTGGCAGGTAAGATTTATGAACTCTCTGCGGGTCTAACAAATGGCATTTATATTTTGGCACATAGTTCAAGTGGCGGGTTTGGATTGGTTTATATTGGAACCAAAAAGCAAACCTCTTTCCCACATCTCTGTTCCTGGTCTAATGAAACAAAAGGGTTAGGCAGAGACGATGCATGTGTTTGTTTAGCTTACCATTGTAAATTATTGCTCTTTTTACTTGAGCAATTTAGCTTCGTATTCCAGTTTCAAAGGGATACAAGGCCTCATTCAGTTATTGTATATTTCTTTATTCTGTATTGTTTATCACTTTGCCCTGTTTTTGCTTGGTGTTGTATTTTGTGGCTAATTAATGCAGTAGCTTTCAAATGCCCATGCACTCAGCAGAAGAGAGGTTTATATAATATTAACGATATCTCCTGAGAATCTGAAGCTTGGATATAATGGCAGGTTTAAAGGAGCCACCTCGGAGGGACATGGCGAGGCTCGCTCACCTTTTGGGCCTGGTGTGCTTGGCTTCCGCAGGGCCTTTGGCGACTGCCATCCACTTGCCTTTCCCTCCACCTTGGGTCCCGCTGCCCGCATCCAGCCCATGACGGGGGACGCGCCACTTCTGGGCCAGGCTACTGGCCCTCCGGGAGCACTTTCTTCCTTCTCCCATTGCTGCCACTGCTCAGACCAAGTGTTTGTGTCTGTGTCTGTGAGTGTGTGAGTGTGTGTGTGGGTATGTGTGTGTGTGTGTATGAGAGAGAGAGAGAGAGAGAGAGGAGAAAAAGAATGAGAGAGAGAGAAAGTGAGAAAAAGAAAGAGGAAGGAAGGAAGAGAGAGAGAGAGAGAGAAAGAAAGAGAGAGAAGAAAAGAAAGAAAGAAAGAGGGAGGGAGGGAGAGACAAGAAAGAAAGAAAGAAAGAAAAAGAGGAAGGAAGAGAGAGAGAGAGAAGGAGAGAGGAGAAAAAGAATGAGAAAGAGAGAAAGAGAGAGAAAGAAAGAGGAAGGAAGGAAGGAAGGGAAAGTGTTATATAAAGTCTGAAATTGTACTCAAGGGACATGCTTGTATCCTGTAAGGTGTAACCTGAAATTGTATAAAAGACGGCGAGAACGAATGGGAAATTGCTCCCTCACTTTGAGGGGGACCTTTGCAAAGAAATAATTAATAAATTGTATTCTTCTCTTATCTCTCAACTCTCTGTCGATTATTTTCTGGGTGACAGGCATTTCCTGTATATCACAGAGAGAGAGAGAGAGAAAGAAAGAGAGAGAAGAAAAGAAAGAAAGAAAGAAAGAAAGAAAGAAAGAAAGAAAGAAAGAGGGAGAAAGAGAGAGAGACAAGAAAAAGAGGAAGGGAGAGAGAGAGAGAGAAAGAAAAAAGAAAGAAAGAAAGAAAGAAAGAAAAACGAAAGAAAGAGGAGAAAGGAAGGAAGGAAGGAAGGGAGGGAGGGAGGAGGAGAGAGAGAGGGAGGGAGGGAGGGAGAGAGAGGGAGAGGGAGAGAGAACAGTAAGAAAGCACCATAAACCCTGGCACTAGACGTGGCTTCAGAAGACGCTTTGAAACAGCACAGTAATCTAGGGCTGGAAGGGATCTCAGAGGTCATCTAGTCCAACCCCCTGCTGCAGCAGGAAACCTTACATGGTCTGAATTATTTTGGTCCCTCTAACAGAGAGGAAAATTGCCAGAAAGGAGAAGGAGTTTATTAGGACAAGGCTGCCATGCAGAGGAAGGCAGATGTAGTCCTTGACTTATGACCACAATTGAGCCACGCCCACAGAACCGGTAGGGGAAATTTTTGGATTTCACCACTGGAACAGCCTTACTGTGTTTGTTAAATATATCAGGCTCTAAAAGGAAATCTCAATCTTGTCTGTAAAGACAAAACACAACAAAAATTTTAAAAATTATTTGCCAAGCCTAGTCAGACAATAGCTATGTAACAAAAGAATTCTGCATATGAAGACTTTGTGCAAGTTGACATCTCTGGATTGTTGAAATACTTTTAGTTTAAAATTTTCAAGAAATATCTTTGTATATTTCTGGGAGCTTTGTATATTCCAACAGTTGATATAAACTTATGCAATGTGTAAACTAGAGTAAAGACCTCAGAGGTATTTATTAGGTTTCTTAAACTATTTTTTTTTGGGGGGGGGGAATCTTTGAAATTGGTACAATTTCAAAAAATACCTTATATCATATAAAATATGTACACCATAAAAGGTCTAGCAAAAACATATTAAGAAAATGCAAAAAAACCAATAATAAATAATAAAAATAATTTACAAAAAAATAAGACAAAATAGCTAAAAACAAACCAGAGTTTTTAAAAAAACAGTTCTTTAAAAAACCTATCTGCTTTTATTAGGTTGAGGTTTATATCAATATAAAGGCCTCCAAGAAGACCAATGAACAAACCTTCTTGTGTAAATCTATAGATATGACTAGGTTTGAAAAAGAGAGGCCATTAAGTCAAGTACCGCCTTAGCCATGAAACCTGATTGGGTGACCTTGGGCCAGTCATACGCACTCAGTCCAACCCATCTCACAGGGTTGTTGTTGTGGAAAAATAGTGAACAACTTGCGTTATTTCTAAAAATAATAAAGTGGGATACAAATAAATAAAATAGCTTTGCTATTAATTGTACATTCTAATTGGAAGTTAGACCCTTTCATTTAATTTCAGAAATTGGAGGTGAGCTTTAGTTTCATAATTTTAGAAATCCAGTCTACCTCAGCCACCTTCAACAGATAGATTTTTTCAAGTTGTTCCCTCCAACCTACTTGTTTGGCTGGCAATATGAAGGCTCTGAATGGATATAAATGGTATGAGCTTAATCTATAGTTTATGCCACATCAACCTGCTACATCTCAAGGTCTACATTCTTCTTCACTTAACCTCCCATAATTCCAATCAGGATAGTGTATTCCACTACTACCACTATCACCATCACTCCACGCACATGCAGTACTTCTTGTAGAGCTCAAATTGTAGAAGGAATTGAGTGAAAAGGTTATGAGATGAGAATCTGCCAGCATTCTCCAAACATTATCTGTGTCATCTTCCTAACAAAGATAGAGATTTACAAAAATGTGTGTGAATGAAAAAGAATTCCCTGAGTTGGGCAGTTCTTTGCAACAGTCAAGGGCAAATCTGCACCCTTCATTTATGGTGAATCGTCATGGTTTTTGGATTAAATATTCTTCCTTTCTGATTCTGCTTTGGTTTATCTAAAGGTGCTTCCATATTGAAAAGCAATCTCGAGATTGGGTGCTTCCATATTGAAAAGCAATCTCGAGATTGCCTTCACATTTGCTCACTTGAAATTCATAGAAGGAAGGATGAAAATCACTGTCTTCCCCCAAGTTGCTGCAGGTCTTTCAGAGACGCAATTCCTCCCATCCTCAATGAAGGGGAACAGGAAGGAATCCTGAAGCTTTGTAAGCCTGCTCAACTTGTGCTGAAGAAAAGTGGGAAACAGACCACTTTTTGTCCATTTTTTTTTCTTGGTCCTTTTATCTGGGCTATTGAGATCATACTGCAAACCCTCCAAGCTATCATTTTCCTTACAGGGCCTGAAGCTCAGGAGTAGGGAAATGAAAGCAGAACAATTTGAGAAAAAAACCCCAACTTTGTAGGAGTTCCAACCACATTGCAACTGAATTAAAGCAGTTTGACTCTCCAACACCATTGCCATCCTAGAAACAGAGGTCTGAAGCTGCTCTCAAACTGGCACAAAATCCTCAAATGGAAGTGCTCTGAAACCAAAGCAAAGTTTGAATTTCTTCTGCAATGCTGCAGCTCTGTAAAGCTTACTAGAAGATTTTAATTTAGTTTATAGATAGATGAGAGTCACTAGGAAAGCACATTTTAGGGGCTATTGTGCTGTATGGTAGTAACTCCAATACTGCCCAATACTGTTTAATACACCATTGAAATAAGTAAGCATTTAGCTGTAGCATTAAGAGAAGATTAACAAGATAAAAACCTGAGTTTCTGGTACTAATCCAAAGTGGTAGGGTTTTATTGTCTAATGTATTGGAATTTGAGTTACTCCGTTTGTAAATCAGGTTTCAGCATGGATTAAATTTACTGTAGAATATTTCTTTATGTCAAAGTCATGACAAGACATAGATTTTTAATTATCCAAATGTTTTGTCTATTTTCAGTGTGACTCCAAGAAAAATTAGATTTAATTCTTTTAGTCATTTTTTTTTTCTATCGGCTTTGCAAGAGGAAAGGACTTTCATTAATCAATTAATTAAAAACTCTTGATCAGACAGTTAGCTGATGATGCCATCTAATGGCTAAAAGAGGAGAGCTTTAATAAACACTACAATATTTGAAAGATTTCTTTTCAGTATGTTTCTGGTTCAAAAATCACACAAGCCTATATAATCACAAAGATATTTTAGAAGAATTATTTATCTCAAAGAGGTTTATGTTGCTTTCAGCTCAAATTATCATAAAACAACTTGCAGTCAATCCATCACATGCAACAAGTAATACAAGATTAAAGTCTTTATGTCTCTTATAGCCAACTAAGGTATGTTGAGGTTAGACTAACCAAGATCTTTAAGGCTTGTAATTTTCTAAATTACCAGTAATCTTCCTCTAACTGGTTCTATTCATGCATGCTACACTTTGATATTTTCCAGCCAAACTTCCCAACACATCTGAAGAACATCAGTTGAAGAAAACAGATTTAAACAATGGATTTACTGGAATAAAGGTTCACAATTTGTGATCTGAAGACTCCTGGTCAAACTAATTCGCTCTTCTCCTCCCTACCCTGAGGGCTCTGCACATTTCTCAAACAGTTTGAAGCCACAATTTTTAAAAACTATTTATTTAATCTTTTAATCCTTGGACATCACTTGATAATGGAGGGATGCCTACAGATTCCATGTTGTTGATCCTGGATGATATGATGCAGAGGTGGGTTTCAGCAGGTTCTGACGAGTTCTGGAGAACCAGTAGTGGAAATTTTGAGTAGTTTGGAGAATCGGTAGTAAAACTTCTGACTGGCCCCGCCCCCATCTATTCTCTGCCTCCTGAGTCTCAGTTGATTGGGAGGAAATGGAGATTTTGCAGTAACCTTCCCCTGCCACATCCACCATGCCACGCTACCAAGCCATGCCACACCCACCAAGCTACGCCCAGAGAACCTATAGTAAAAAAAATTGAAACCCACCATTGATATGATGCCCATAAAAGGGGCACACAATAATGACAGAATGATTCTCATAAGAGAAAAAGTAGGGAAACACTGAACTAAGGCTTAGGTATTTTTAATGTAAACTAGAATAAAATAGCAGCTGAGAGTCGTATTGATTGCGGTAAAAGTATATATTTAATTTCTAGGCTAACCAATTTTACCGTGACTCTGCGTGATATAAAATATAATTAAAATGATCTAATACAGTGTTGGCAAACTTTTTTTTCCTCAGGTGCCAAAAGCATGCATGCACACGTGCCCACACCCATAATGCAATGCCCCCCATGCATGTCCTGCCCCCTGCGCACGTGCACGCAATCCCCCTTACACTGCACTGCCCCACTGTGCAGGCACGTGAGACCCCCGCGCCCCATTTCCGGACTTTTCGGTATTTTGGGAGGCCTGTTTTTCGCCCTCCACAGGCTCCAGAGGCTTTCCTGGAGCCTCCAGGAGTATGAAAATGGTCTGCCCCAGCCCTCCAGAGGCTGGAAATGGCCCATTTCCGGACTTTCGGTAGGCCAGTTTTTCACCCTCCCAGAGCCTCTGTGCGAACCCTGTACTTACCTGGCATCCAAAATGGACCACGTAAAGACTCCTGGGAGGGCCAAGGTGGCATGGGCATGTGCGTGTGTCTCCCGCATGCACGGCACAGACCTGAAAATCAGCTGGCTGGCAGGAGGCACCTGTCAATGCACGATGGAGCTGATCTAGGGCGATGGCTCGTGTGCCCGCAGAAATGGTTCCACATGTCACCTGTGGCACGCGTGCCATAGGTTCACCCCCACGGATCTAGTAGATAATATCCTGAAAAAAAAAGCAATCACAACTCAAACAACCCACACAAGAAGGGGGGGGGCACTACATATTCTAGTCCAAGTTCTGGGGGAAAAGCCAGGCTGAAGGTCTCATTTAAGTAAGGTCTAAATGGGAGCCATAATCTCTGGAGGATATCATTCCAGAGGGCAGGTGCTAAAACAGAGAAGGCACTATAAATAAATAAAGCTAATTCATGTCATCAATGAGTCTTGAACATACTACCTATGGGGTCAATTTTATCTTTTATGATAGGTTAATTATGGTATTATTATTATGGGAAAAATCTAGGATAAATAATTGCATATTGTTCTTATCCCACTCACCATACTTTTCTGTCTTTACTTATCCCCCTCTTCTTCTAATCTCCATTAACCCAGACAACCTATTTATATAATGTTTTTTTTTAAATCCCTGAAGACAGCAAAATATAGTTAATGAACAAACAGACAATCTAGGTACAGAAGTATTTTTCTTTTTTCTTGTCTGGGTAGATCTAATTCAACAAGAGCCTTGATGGTACAGTGGTTTAACGCACCCTGTTATTAACACAGCTGCCTGCAATTTCTGCTGGTTCGAATCTCTCCAAGGCTCAAGGTTGACTCAGCCTTCCATCCTTTCTAAGGTAGGTGAAATGAGGACCCAGTTTGTGGGGGCAATAAGCTGACTTTGTATAAATATACAAAAAGGATGAAGGCTATTGCTTAACACATTGTAAGCCGCCCTGAGTCTCCGGAGAAGGGCGGCATATAAATCAAATTTAATTTAAAAAAAACACACCAAAAAAAAAAAAATCCCACAGCTGAGAACACTAATGTGATCTCATTGATTTTACATACACAAGAGTGCAATTAAAACAGCTTCCCTATCCAACAAATGTCACTTATTGATCATCAGGTGTTGCTTGGAGGGGTGCTTTTGTTCCTTGGTTGGATGCAAAACTCTATCCCATAATAGGATCTCAGAAGGAGGTTATTCAATTGGCTCTATTCACTGCTGAGAAGGATGGGAGCTGCAGTTTCAAAACTTCAGCTGATCCCAAAAGCTGAAGTTTAGTCACAGGGGCTGTGGGTAATAATTTTATCTAGATGTTTTTATATATCATGGTCTTATTGGGTTTGGTTTTATGCATGTGATGTCAATTATTGCAGGTTTTTTTTTATTTATTAAATTTACATAGCTACCCATCTCAATATAAGGCTCTTGGTAGCTCACAATTAAAAACAGCATAAAAACAACAATACAATGTAAAAATATATAAAATCTTCTAACAAAATTCATAGTCTATGAACAAAATGATCATATCTATCCATAACAGTCAATATAGCCACTATACCAGCTCTACCATGCTCCTATGTCTGCAGCCCATTGGCAAAGACCTTGCAAAATTCAGGGCTGATCTGATCTCAGGGGGAGGTGGGGTGATGCTCTGCAGAGCAGCTGCTATGACAGAAAAGCCTCTCTTCCTGGGCCCCACCAGATGATACTCCCTGGTTGATGGGACCCAATGCATGCCCCTCTTGTTGGACCTGATGGAATAGGTTGATGTGATTGGAAAGAAGTAGTACCTCAAATAGTATGCTATATGCATGCAGCCAATTTTGGTTTACTAATAACATAAGATGCTATCATCTTTCCCTTAATGGAATCTCCGTTTTATTCAAAACTTTTCCTTCTGATGTGTCTGTTAAACATAACAAGCGAATAGGTACTTACCTGGGAATTCTGTAATAAATCACAGTAAACTCAGTGGGATTTGTTTTAGAGTAGACTTGTATTCTCAAAAGGATTTGCAAGGTAATGTAATATATTATTTTAATATCCACTATGATTTAATTTCCCCCCATGTTTTGCTATGTTACCTCATTGTATCAGAGGGATGTTCTTGGAAGGGATGAGTGAAATGTATGTCAAGAGAATATACTCCCAGCAAAATCACTCAGGGTGCAAAGGTCATCCCACAAGCACCATGTCAGGCAGCAATGATACAGGAAGACGCTGGAAGCAGGTAATCTTTTCAGCAACATCAGCAAAAACATCATTTGATATTGTGCTGGAGAAAGCAATATAGTAAACCACTATATTTTACCAAGAAAACTATCCTAAAACAATTTGCAATCTATCACATGCAACGAGTAATACAAGATTAAAGGTTTTATGTCTCTTACTGCCAGCTAAGGGATGTTGAGGTTAGACTAACCAAGATCTTTAAGGCTTGTAATTTTCTAAACTAGTCTTCCTGGATAGGCTATGCAAAGTGTCTGACAATCTAGTGCAGGGGTGTCAAACTCACGTCATCACGGCGGCGTCACATGACATATCGTGACTTTTCCCCTTCGCTAAACTGGGCGTGGGTGTGGCCAGCGTGTGACGCATCCAGCCTGTGGGTCACAAGTTTGAAAGCCCTGATCTAGTGCCAGATGATGGACCTATCAGGTCAGATATTGCTTAAGGTACTTCTGAAGAAGAGCCGATTGTCTTTTGAACTACTAATGCTCTTAGCATGAATGTAGTTCAGTGAAAGATGAAATTAATCAACTATCTATTGACTTCTTAAGCATCAGTGAATTAAACTGGACTGGAATTGGACATGTTCAATCAGAAGATAGCATTGTTTACTATTCAGGACACAATAATAAAGGAATGTCATTGCTTTCATAATCAGAAAACATAGCAAAGACAACACTTGAGTAAAATACAGTCAATGATTGAACAATACCCATTAAATGTCACAGACAATTCTTGAATATGGTCATTATACGATGATTATGCTCCAACCACTGATGCAGAAGAGGTTGAGATGGGTAATGGTTAAGTTCAATCTGAAATCAACAGAATATACAAGCATGAGGTGTTGTTTGTGGTCTGAAACTGGAATGCTAAAGTTGGAAATATCAGAGAACAAAATGTAAGAACATGAAATGAAGGAGGATAATTTATCAGGATGGTATAAGAATTCCTGCCTTGGGCAGGGGATTGGTCTAGATTTCCAAAGTCCACTCCAGCCATATGATTCTATATTATTAGTTCCTGACAATTCAATTATTTCTTCATTGTTATTTCTTCCAACAATCAAAACTATGCATGAACATCACCTAACTGATTACACAAAAATGAAATTGACTATGTTATTCGTAAAAGGAGGTGGAAATTCTCAGCTATAAAAGCAAAGACATGGCATGGGATGATCATGGAACAAAACATAGTAAAAACAGACTGGCTTTAAGATAGTAAAGGAATGAGACAAGATTGTACAGTATATAGCAACCAATATTAGAAGGGATGATGGAGATAGTGAAGTGGTAGATGACTTCTGCCTTTTATATTCAACCATTCATAGTAAAGGAACAAGTAGTCAAACACACTGCAGACCAGCACCAGAATAAACATGAAGGCCTTGAAAAAGATATTATGCTGTAATGTGTCTGTATGTACAAAGATCAGAATTGTGCAAGCAATAGTATTCCCTGTGATAACTATATGGGTGGACTCCTGAAAATACTCCCAAAAAGATTGTATAAATCTCACAAATGACTAGGTTCAAAATATCCTATTTCAGATGCATTATGTGAAGACCCAACTCTCTGGAGAAAGCTCTAATCTTGGAGAAAGTAGAAGGAAAGAGAACAGCAGCAAAGTAGTTACAGTGGTGATGGGTGTACCATTAGAATACCAGATGGACCAGGTTGGAAACAGATGTTCCTGGAAAAAATCTATGTATGTGGTTGCTATAAACTGGCTCATACACACCAGTTAAAAACATAATTTATTTTGTCTCTTTTAAAATGCAACACTTGTTATTTTAGGTTAACAATGCACTTTAATCCATTTTCAGAATCATTGTGAAAAGCAAGCTATCACTTAATAGATGACTTAGGAATGTGTTAAGATCACCAGTTATTGCTGCTATATTTATTCTATAGATTTTGGAGTTTTATAGAAATTATAGAAGATATGATTTTACAGAATACAAGACTATACTCCTTGACCTTATGGTCTTCTATAAATCTTCTTTTTGCTTATTTCAGTGATGTATAACCTCCCTGTATAATGACTAAATGAATAATACAAACTGAAGCTATCTTTTGATTTTATAAGAAATTTATATTTAGTAGAGATCCTTTATTCATCTATTAAAGATGTTAAGAATCTTCTCATTTTGCAACTGATCAGCCAAACCACAGACTGTTACTTTGCAATTGTTATGGCATCAAAATGAAGCCATATCCAACTTTATCATAATCATCATTACCATAATTTTCACAATTATGTCATTTGGGTCAATGTATTATGACAGCTGATTCAAGTCACGTGAATGATGCACGTCATCCTTTTGTTTCACCACCACCACCACCAAGACACTCCCACCCTTTATCATAAATAATTTTGTGTCTCTGGGTTTACTATTTTCTTTGCATCCAACTTTTGTTAGTGATGTTCAAACAAGCCACCATCACACTGTATTATTTCAAAGAAATAAAATTAAACAATGTATAATAAAAGCATAGCTAATTCAGGACACATGTAATGACAAATAGAGCACCTATAATGCACTATAATTTGCTTGTACTAATCCAATTATATCTGAAACTCCAGAAAGTTTTCATTCAAGTTGTCTGAATTATTCTGCTACCTGAGCATGAATAACAAGTCTCTCCAAATGAGCCATATAGAGAGATTGAGTTCTAATCCTGCTTCAGAGGCATAAAGGGCCAGTCACTCTCTCTCAGTCCTAGGAAGCAGACAATATATAAAAATGGGAGAGAAAGATTTTAGAAGTGATTTGTCTTTGTCTGGTTTTTAGGGCTGAGAGAGAGTGACTGGCCCAAAGTCACTCAGCTGTCTTCCAGTGTTGAATGAACTGATCCTTTGCCCAAGAGAGGTCCCTCCATCACAGCTGCCCAGCTAAAGCAATTTGCTACCAGGTGTCTGGTATCTAAGAAGGTATCAGCCCTAGGAAGCAGACAAAGACAAATCACTTCTAAAATCTCTTTATCTCTCGTCCGCATCTGGAGCCTTTCTGAGTAACATTTTAGGTTGGAAGACAGGATTGAGCTACCTGGCACCTCTAAATGACCAGGTGAGAGAGAGATTTTAGAAGTGATTTGCTACCAGGCACTTGGTCTCAATATCTAACCCAGGGTTCATTTAGAAGTGCCAGGTAGCTCAATCCCGTCTTCCAACCTAAAATGTTACTCAGAAAGGCTCCAACTCGCATTCTTTCGAGCCTCCCCGGAACAGGAAAAGCGCAAGAGGGATTTGCTCGAAACTTTTAAAACTGCGAGGAAACTCCCACCGCTAGAGGGCGAGCGACCACCTCTGCGCCGTTCTTTTTTTCCTTCTGGAGAATCGAAAGTAAACCGCGGGAAGCGCCCGCCTCCACTCGTCCCTTTCTTTCCATTCCTCAGATCCTCCAGCTAACCCGCACGTGCGTGCCACAACAGCCAATGGCGAGCGAGTTTGTTGCGCAGAGCCAATCAGCTGTATCTTAATGTGAAGCAAGCGCCTTGCCGGGTGATTCTTAGCGTTAATGGCTGCTTGCTGTGTTGCTTGCCGTTGGTGGCCGAGATGGAGGACGAAGTCGGTGGGGAGTGCTGTGATAGCGGCCTCCCGCGAAGTCGGCCCTACGGGTCTTCGGTTGAGGGGGCCCGGCTGCCTTCGCCTTATGCGGTTGAATTCGACCACAGGCTTTAATAGCTCTCCTGCCACCTCTGTAGCAACGACTGTGGATGTTGGAAGCAAGTAAGAAAGAAAGACGGACGGGAAGGCTTGCCTCCTTATCAAGGGAGGGGTCTCTTTTTCTTCCCAGGGGGAAAATACGCGCGGGGATGATAAAACCCCTGGAGAATCTTTCCAAAGCATAGTTAAGTTTCGGAGTATCTCAAGTAGTTCTGACCACGTGCAGGTTGACTTCCTCCCTGGGCTGTTTGTGGTGGTGGTGGTGGTCGTGTTCTATGGTTTATACAGAATTACTTCTGGCTGGATTGGAACACAGCATATTTCCTCCTGTCACTTGGAAATAGCAATAGCACTTAGACTTATATACCGCTTCACAATGCTTTACAGCCCACTCTAAGTGGTTTACAGAGTCAGCCTATTGCCCCCAACAATCTGGATCCGCATTTTACCCACCTTGGAAGGATGGGTCAACCTTGAGCCTGGTGAGATTCCAACTGCCAAATTGCAGGCAATCGGCAGAAGTAGCCTGCAGTACTGCATTCTAACCACTGCGCCACTGCAGCTGTTAAATTCTCTCTGGCATCCAATTAGAAAGATGTTGGCTTGAGATGAAAAAATTCTAAAATTAACTAAACATAAACAATGTTTATGTTCTTTCTTTTCTAGGAAATTGGAAATATCTTCAGGAAAACTAGCCAGATTTGCTGATGGTTGTGCTGTGGTTAAGGTATTCACTTCACTGTGAAATAATTTTGGTCATATCATTGAGAGGTTTGTGGGCTGGTTTCTCCCCTCAAATTTTATCCTTTAAAAATGTAATGAATCCTGTGAATAGAACTAGCATGATTAATCTCTGTTTCCTCTGTTTTTTGTATGTTTAAATTAAGTTAGGTGATACAGCAGTGATGGTGACAGCGGTTAGTAAAACAAAAGCTACTCAATCACAGTTCCTGCCTTTGGTGGTATGTATTTCAATAGACAATTATATTATATGCCAAGCATAATAGTCCTCGACTTACAATCACAACTGAGCCCAAAATTTATGTTGCTAAGTGAGAAATTTCTTAAGTGAGTTTTGTCTCATGACTTTTTTGCCATGATTGTTAAGTGAAACTGGCTTCCTAATTGACTTTGCTTGTCTTAAGGTCACAAAAGGGGATTACATGACCCCTGGAAACTACAACTCTCGTAAATATGAACTACTTGTCAAGTAGTCAAATGTAAATCATGTGATCATGGGGATGCTGCAATGGTCATAAGTGTGAAAAATGATCATAACTCACTTTTTTCAGTGCAGTTGTAACTTCAAACGGTCACTAAACGAACTGTTGTAAGTCGAGAACTACTTCGTATAACTTTTGGTCATAATGCAGAACATTTGTCAAAATAATAAGATTTTTAGATGCTGTATTGAAAAAATTTTCATAGTTCAGAATAGACCAGATAAACTGGAATGTTTATTCCTGATTCATTACATAAAATGTCACCTTGGCTTAAAAATTCAAAACAAAATGCTGCTTTTTTCATTAGGTTGACTATCGGCAAAAGGCTGCTGCTGTAGGAAGAATACCTACAAATTACTTGAGAAGAGAACTGGGTACTACAGATCATGAAATTCTTACAAGCAGATTAATAGGTATGCAGTATAAACATCAAGTAGTCTTATTTATAAGTCTTGGTTTTCTTTAAAAGACAAGTTGTAGAGAGAGTTCTGAATTGGATCATATTCAGTTAATGATATCTCTTGTAAAATGGCCATATAAATTTGATCAATAAATGATATACTTATTCTGTATCTAATGTAGCATTGGGTTATCTGTTCAAGAGAGCTATATATGTTTTAGAACAAGTGCTAAATTGTTTTCTACTGTAAGGTTTGGTAGGTGACGGTCAGAACATTTTGCCTAGCATACTAACTACTACATATCCGAGATGGGTGACAAATTTAATAAATACCATAATTCGATCACATTGTCAGTCTGAATTTAAAACCACTGATATTTTCATTTGATAAAAAGTTAGATGTACTTTCTCCAGTTGTTTGGGAGGGAGTCTAGCCAGAGAACGAAGAGAAAAAGACCAGAGGAGAAGGAAGAGGAAACTTTATTTCTCTTTTCCTCTTGGGCTCCCTCCTATTCTGTTGTGCCTTTCCTGCCTTCCATGCTAAAAGTACATATGCTGTTCCTTGGAAGGGAGGTGGAAGAAGTTGGCAATATATAGCACAATGGACATTTGGAAAAAGCAACCCTCCCCCCACCCCATGCTTCTTTGCTGCAAACAGGATTTTCAATGCCAGACTAGAGAAACAAGTCCTGAACAGCCTGCCTCTGCCTCCCAGAGTCTTCTCCACTCCCCTGAGGCACTCTGCACTCCTAACTTGGGTCTCCATATGCTTAGCAACCCACAAGATTGCTTAACAACCACTGCTGGGGTTGAAGCCATTGAGCGAAGCAGTCGCATGATGTTTTGTTTTAACAACCACTTGGCTTAATGGCCAAAATTCTGGTTCCAATTGTGGTTGTAAGTCAAGGACTACCTGTACTAATACCAGTATATTCTTTATGCTTTTCTGTATCTAATGAAAATATACGTGGAAGCCATCTAACAGAAGTGACAATGAGCCTTATTCCATATTTTCTTTTTCATAAAAACCAATGGAATTCTTGAGCTAGTATCTAGAAACAATTTTGTAAATAACCTGATATATAATATGGGCAAAATAGAGGCATTATTCATAGGAAAGCAACACCTTTTTCCTTTGGGTTGGGTTTTTTTTTTTGTTGTTGTTTTTTGGAGGGAGTGATAGTGGACTCTTGGTTAATAGCAGAACTATGATTTAAATTTGAGGAATTCTTAGGATTGATCTATGTTATTTTTGATAGTGCTTATTTTGTTTTTGCTATTTTTTTATTATAGAGATAGTATGATGGGTTTTCAGATATTTTAGATTCAGATCCCATCAATCTAAACCAGCATAGCCAAAGGATTCTGGGAGTTGTAGCCCCTAAAATCTTATTTTTATACGGGTGTTTATTTTGTTATTTAACAATAGTCTGCACAAAAAACAATTAAAGAAATAATATGCTATTTTAATAAATATGATTTTGGCTTCTGAAAATTCATTACTGTAACTTTATTTATTAAATTTATATGCTGCCCATCTCACCATCAACTAGACTCTAGGCAACTCTAGGCATTGACTCTAGGCAACTTACAACTAGATAAAAATATGAATATAAAACATTAAAATATTAGAATGATAAATCAGTAAATAACCAATTGAGAAAGCTTTTAAAAATCCACCAATACTTAAATTTTCAAGAAATATCATTGAACGACTATTAGTTTTTTTATCAACAAGAAAAGACAACCAGCTCCATATTTTTAAGTGAGGTACCGGTAGTCCTTGACTTAAGACCACAACTGAGCCTGAATCTGGCTTCGCCATTGATTTTGCTTGTCAGAAAGTTGCAAAAGGTAATTACATGCCAGTTGCCAAGTGTCCAAATTTTGATCACGTAACCATAAGGATGGTGAAATGGTCAAAGTGTGAAAAATGGTCATAAGTCACTTTTTCAGTGCCATTGTAACTTCGTCATTTAACATCATTAAATGAATGGTTGTAAATCAAGGACTACTTGTACTGGATCATAAAAATAGATGCAACAAACCTATTTCTGGAAAACCTTTGACTAAAATAAGATTTTTTATTATTATAAAAGCCATATTGCAAAGTTGTTACCTTTATAGATGATCTGAGCATATTTAAATAAATAAATAAATTTTCTGGGGTTTTTTATACAACATCTTCAAATATTATATTTTACAGATCGATCAATTCGACCACTTTTTCCAGCAGGCTACTATTATGATACACAGGTAGGTTATTTCGGTCATTTCTAATTTTCTGTCTAGTTAATAGTGCAATATTGGTGCTAAGTAGCTACTTAGTAATGTAGAATCCAATTTGTTTTTCTATTATAAAACTGCTTTTGTTTCTGGAAGTGGCAAGGAACAATTTTCTTTTCTTCTTTGTGCCCTCTAAAACTTCGGAAATTTAGTGGATTGTTAATGCATTCCCAAACCAACTTCAATTCAGAGGAGCATTTTTTTTTAATGTGATTCCCATTTGATAAAAGCATAAAGACTTAAAGAAAATGAAAGAAGAAATAAGCCTGATAATATGAGTGAAAATATGCAGCATTTTATGCTAGTTTGTTATGTTTTGGACAGTATTAATGCTATTTAGTAAAACTTGATTTTCCTCTAAGAAAGAGTACTTGAAAGTATCTGCTCATTTCTCCATCTTTGCTGAACGTTCTGCCATGCTTCTAGTTGCTTTAATTTTTTTTACAATTTATATAATATTTCTGGACATCATTTGGGTTTTCAACTAATACAAAAGTTGCGTTAGAGACAATATGTCTCTAACTCGTTTCAAGTATTTGTTATACATTTGCCCATAAATGCATTAAACAACCAAAGAGGCATGATACATTCTTGCTCAGTGTTGAACCATTTGCCAGGCTATTGAAATTTAGTATTCAATTACTGTTAATTAAAATTGTATTAATTGTTTTTCTTGTGTTAGATCATTTGTAATCTTTTAGCAGTAGATGATACCTACAGTCCTGAGGTACAGGCAATTAATGCAGGTAATGAATTTTTAAAATCTTTTTTCCCCTCTAGAATAGATAGACATGGTGAAATACCATAAGCAGTTTCAAATAATAATTCTTACTCTTTTTAGCTTCTGCAGCTCTTGCATTATCAGACATTCCATGGAATGGACCTATTGGTAAGTACAGATGATAATTTAAACTATTATTTAGTTTTTTTAAAAATACAGACAGACAGACAGTTAGATAGATACATAGATACATAGATATAAAAATTTTGGGAGTTACAATAAAAGTTCATGATTGCGTCCTAGCACATGATATTTTGTTTCCCCATTCTAAATTATCATAATCTGATTGTAAACAACTGCCAGAGATGCACCAGGAAAGTAGCATTTATCATACATTATATTCATTGTTGTGCTATTATCCTCTCAAGTTTAAGCAAAAACAATTTTTCCCTTATTTCCTTTCCTTCCTTTGCTGAATTAGACACAAGCATTGTGTGAGAATTGTCTGTGGTATAGCTTTCAAAATATTTGCTCAGTAAAGCAAATTCTTTTAAACAGCAAATTTGATAAGTAGTACATTACCAGTATTATCTAAGCTGTATTTTTTGTAGTTCAAAAACATTGAAGAGGTTCATAAATTATTGATTTTATTGTTTGATTTGCATAACTGATGGAATATCCTAATTTATGGAATACCTTCTTAGGAGCTGTAAGAGTTGGAATGATTGATGGAGAAGTTGTTATTAATCCCACTCGAAAAGAAATGTCTTCTAGTACTTTGAATTTAGTGGTTTCTGGAGCCCCTCGGAGCCATATTGGTAAGTGGTTCAGATATACATATAGAGGTAATTCTTGACTTGAGACTGGTTTTAATGAACATTTGGATTTATGACAGCCTCAGAAGTGCTTTATGGCCTCTAAAGCACTTCTAGAGGTCATAAAATACCTCCTCCCACCCTGCAGCCATATAACTACGTTTTGGTCTCTTGGCAACTAGCTTACATTCACAACTTTTACAAGCACATGATTCACTTAACAATTACATGATTTGGGCATACAGCGTTATGATTTGCTTAGTGTCCACCATAAAAAGAGTCATAAAATCATATCCAGTCATATACATATCTTGATTTACAACTGTCAAAATTTATAACTGAAATTCTGGTCCCAATTGTAAATTGAGGACTACCTAGCTTTGATTAAAAAAGACTGAACAATTTTACTTCTACATGGAAACCACTTTTGGACTTTTTGCCAGAAACTGAAAGAAATGAAATTTTGTTTTTGGAAATTATAATCCCATATTAGAATTATATGAGATTATTGAAATAATGTGTATTTTGAACTGCTTTGCAGAGTAGGGGTATGGTGTGTTTTGCACCATCTGAAATTTCTGGATGCTCTTCAAAGGCAGCCCCATGTAGAATGTTATAATAATGTGGGAGGCAATTAAGATATGAGTGACTAGGGCCCCCCAATCCAGGAATGGGCACAGCTGGTATACAACCCGAAGTTGTACAAAGGCCCTCTTGCTATGACAGCAACCTGTTCCTTGAGCAGTAGTCATGAGTCCAGAAGGACATTGGCTCTGTATAGGTAGTGAAGCCCTATCCATGATAAATTCCAAAATTGTGTGGTCCCAAAATCCAAAGCTGTTGCCAAGTTCAACCCAAAAATGATATAGCTAAAAGTTCAATTCTTTATTTGTTCATACAAGTAAGACCACCCCAATGATGCCCTTGCAGTGATGTCCCGGTGCCTCGAAGCCGTGCGGATCTGGATGGGGAAAAACAGGCTCCGACTCAACCCTTCCAAGACCGAGTGGCTCTGGCTGCCGGCATCCCGATATAGCCAGCTGATACCATTGCTGACTATTGGGGGCGAGTCATTGGCCCCCACGGAGAGGGCTCGCAACTTAGGTGTCCTGGACACGCGGCTGTCTTTAGAAGAGCATATGACAGCCATAGCCAGGGGAACTTTCTGTCAGGTTTGCCTGATTCGCCAATTGCGACCCTTTCTAGATCGGGACTCCTTATGCAGTCACTCATGCCCTCATCACTTCCCGTCTGGACTACTGTAATGCTCTCTACATGGGGCTCCCCTTGAGGTGCACGCGGAGGCTCCAATTGGTCCAGAATTTATTATTTATTATTTATTATTCAAATTTCTATACCGCCCTTCTCCTTTCGGACTCAAGAATGCAGCTGCGCGGGTGATATTGGGAGCGAAATGGCGCTCACATGTAACACCTCTCCTACGTGAGCTGCACTGGCTCCCGGTGGTCTTCTGAGTGTGCTTCAAGGTGTTGGTTCTTACCTTTAAAGTGCTCCATGGCTTAGGACCTGGGTACCTACGAGACCACCCTCTTCAACCAATAACCTCCCACCAACCAGCACGCTCCCACAGGGTGGGCCTCCTCAGGGTGCCATCACTAAAGCAATGTCGACTGGTGGTTCCCAGAGAAAGAGCCTTTTCTGTGGGGGCACCTACCCTTTGGAACAAGTTACCCCCAGGGATATGAATGATCCCAGATCTTCGTACTTTCCGTCGTCCACTTAAGACCTTTCTATTTCACGAGGCCGGGCTGGCATAAATATCTTCTAATTGTTCTAAATCTTTATGCTGAAGATTCTTAACCGATGAACCAATTTGGCTTAATCATCTTATATTCACATTTTATATGTATGTTATTTTAACTGTTCACCGCCCTGAGTCCTTTGGGAGAAAGACGGCATAAAAAATAAATAAATAAATAAATAAATACCATATAATCTTGCCAGACTAAATCTACACTACTGAAGAAATAATTAGAAATTCTAGGGAGTGACTGTCCTAAATCTCTTTCTCTGATCCAACTCTGGGCTGTATTGCCTCTTGTCTCATCCCCTCTCCTGTGTTCCCTTTGTCCTGGGAAATTGTCACTGTATTGTAGTCCATCACAGCACCTTCCTCTTTGCAGACACATTCCATCACACCCATTCAATCTTGCCAGTGTTGAGCTGAAGCTTGTTCCCCTTCCAAACCCCTACATCCTCTAGGTACCAAGACAGGATGTCAATAGCATTGACTTTACCATGTGTATAGATTTACAGCTGGGTATCATCAGCATACTTATGATACCTTACCACAGAGGTGTCAAACAGAGTCATCATGTGACTTATGACTTCCCCCCTTTGCTAAACCGGGCATGGGCATGGCCAGCACGTGATGGATCCGGCCTGCAGGCCACAGGTTTGAGAGCCCTACCTTACCACATGATTACCAATAACTTCTCAGCAGCTACATGTAGATGTTGAACAGGAGTGAAGAGAGTCTTCTGGCATCCCACAATGTAGGCGCTGAGGGCAGGACCTCTAGTTTCCAATCAACACTGACTGGAACCAGCAACAGGGGAAAGAAGAAAAACAATACTGTATGTGCCCCCAACCCTGACAATTAGCCAGAAAGACATGTTTGATGATATTTTGTCACTTTTCTTCTGAAAGACTTTTTTGGTGTACCTGACTTAAACACTTTTTTTAGATGCTAAATCTTTTCATCCCCAATGTCTTCTTCAAATAGTACTTTTTTGTCACAATTGTTAAGCATTTGGTGCTTTTTTTTTTTACAGTTGTCTTTCAAGATTAATTATCACCCCAGAACAGTTTGTTTATTCTTTGCTAATTTTGTTATTAATTTATTGTTTTTTGTTAGTCACCCAGAGTTGCATTTGCAAAATGGGCAGCCATATAGGTTCATTAAATAAAATACTTAATACTTCTGAATCAGAAAAATCTTGCAAAGAAGCTAGCTGTCTGAAGTATGGACTTAAGTATTTTTTGCTGATGTTTATTGCTGTTTGCCAGTGACTTGGTTTAACTTGTTATTTGAGGAAGGTTCTAAAGTACCATAGTGTTTCCAAGCCAGAGCAGAAAAAGCTAAGTGAAATAGGATAGATTTCTTTACAGCAAAGCAGTTAAGTTTTCATATGTGTGAATCTTAAGTCATTATCTTAATTCATTACATAATATAGGCTGGCCATTTCTTTTACTTAGAAATTTTGTTAATAGCTAGTATATTCCATACTGAAAGCTGTTGGAATGATTAATCTGAGCATGAGTGGCGCAGCAAACTAATGCTACTGTTAAAGGTAGTATTTAGCTTCCAGCTGCCTGCAATTACTGTGAGTTCAATTCTCACCAGACTCAAGGTTGACTCAGCCTTCCATCTTTTCTAAGGTAGGTAAAATGAGGACCCGGTTGTGGGGGCAATAAGCTCACTTTGTATAAAATATACAAAAGTATGAAGGCTATTGCTTAATGCATTGTAAGCCGCCCTGAGTCTCCGAAGAAGGGCGGCATATAAATCAAAATTAAAAAAAAAACAAACCTACCTCTCAATTTTATTCAATAGTTATGTTGGAAGCTGCAGCAGACAACATCCTGCAACAAGATTTCTGCCATGCCATCAAAGTAGGTTTGAAGCATACCCAGCAGATCATTCAAGGCATACAGCAGCTGGAAAGAGAGCAAGGAGTCAAAAAGAGAACTGACCAGAAGTTATTCACTGCCCCTGAGGAGATTGTGAAATATGCACAACAGTAAGTGTGGACACAAGCATCTGGAGATATGTAATTGAATATGCATTGGCTTCTTGTATTCTTTCTTACTTAAAAATAATTGTAGCTACATAATAGTTGCACACAAACATATGCTGCCTAATGTCAAATGACTGAAGCGGCACAGAAATAATATACTTTCTTCAAATCCCATTTTATACAGATAGTCCTCAACTCACAATAGTTCATTTGGTGACTGAAGTTACAACGGCGCTGAAAAAAGTTATTTATGACCATTTTTCATATTTATGACTATTGTAGATCCCTATGGTCATATGATCAAAATTCAGACTCTTGGCAACTAACTTATCACAGTTGCAGTGTCCCATCTTTTGTGATCTTCTGACAATAAAGTCAATGGGGAAACCAGATTCAATTAACAACCATGTCACTAACTTAACTGCAGGGATTCACTTAACAACTGTCGCAGGAAAGATAATAAAATGGGGCAAAACTCAACAACAGAAATTTTGGGCTCAGTTGTGATTGTAACTCGAGGACCATCTATATGAATAGGTAGAGGTGGATAGGTTAAATTCTGAAGATGCAAAATTTGCAGAAACGTTACAGGTATGAAAGAAAAAAATGTTTCAGTGAAAAACAAACTTAGAAAAAATGAAAGTACATGTAGAGTTTTAATATATTCCTACATCATACTTTAAGAACAAATTAGGCAAACTCCTTTTTTTAAAAAGTTTAGTAAAGCAGGTACTTAATAGGGTTGTAAAATGTATACCATTTAGCGCTCTTCCAGTTAAATTAATAACATTCTTTATAAGACCTCTTCAAGAATGTCCTAGACCTAGCACCTACGAGGTTATGTAAAGTCAGATCATTAGTGGCGTAGCACTTTAGTGCTCTGAGTTCTACTTGGTTTCATAGCCTGAAGTTGACTCTGCCAAATCTGCATCATTCTTTTTTGTTAATATTCCATTATCCCCCAAACCAGATTAGATACCGATTTGTGGCTTGGGAAGAGTGTAAAAACATGCTTAGAAATTTGGAGCAGAGGACTGCTTAGAGCAGCAGTCCCCTATCTTTGGCAGCCTGGCCGAGGTGTGTGGGGGGGGGGGGGGGGGAGAGAGGGAAACCTGGCCTGTCCCTTGTGCAAGTTGAGCTGTGCACCCACTTGTGTGCCTGCCAGTCACGCAAGTCAAGCTATGCACATGCCCATGTGTCAGCGCAGCCCAGTTCCGAACAGGTCATGGCCCAGTAATGGGCCACAGCCAGGGGGTTGGGGACCCCTGGCTTAGAGTATACTGTACCTGAAAGCTGTTATCAAAACCAGTTCATTTACTAAAAATGAACCTGTCTTCTTTTCTAATTTCAAAGGATGAAGCTAAATATCTAAATTGTGTCCAACATAACATTGAGAAGATTTTGTTTGCTAAATCAATGTTTATTTTTTGGACTTCAAATGCATATAATAGATCTTATTAGTATATACTTTTTGTATATACTAGTATATATATTTTGTGCTCTAAACGTAGGTATTTGGATACTTGCTGGATTATTATACAGGAAACTTTGATTAAATAGATTAATGATGAGAAAGGTACTTAGTAATACCAAACATTTATTAAATGGCAAATGGATCTTTTTGAAACCAAAGCACATGAGAAAATCTACTTTTAATACTGAATGCTCATTTTGAGTAGAAGCAGCAAACGTGATCTAGAATGCTTTGCTAAATAATTCAAATATTCGCTTCATCTTATTTTGTAAATTAAAAGCAAACTTTACTAAACCAAATTTTTTTAGGTTGGAGGGCTTACTCTTTCAAAGCAGAAGGAAAATTCAACATATACAATATGAATGAAGTACTTATTAAAGTATGAACTTGCTACATTGTTTTCTTATTTTTCCATGCTTCCTCCTCCACTTCTGCAAAGACTTGCATCTGAAAAAGTCACAGCAGTATTTTCAGACTTCACACATGATAAAGTAAGTATTTGCATTCATATAATCCCTTCTAGATTTTCTTTGTGCATCCCAGTAGGGCAACATACTGATCTTAGCTTCAAGAGGCAAAAGATGATTCAAAACACTGGGAGTTGGGCAGTGTAAAAATTTAATTAGTATAACATCTGGCAGCAATTCTTTAACAAAACATATGTCAGCAAAATCTAAGATCTATATTTATGAGAAAAAAATGAAAGTATTAACAAATGTATAAAGTTTCAGTTCAGCTTGCTTCTTATGAAACAGGTCCACTCCCAGCTATAGCCATAGCAATAGCACTTAGACTTATATACCGCTTCACAGTGCTTTACTGCCCTAAGTGGTTTACAGAGTCAGCATATTGCCCGCAACAATCTGGGTCTTCATTTTACCCACCTCGGAAGGATGGAAGGCTGAGTCAACCTTGAGCCTGGTGAGATTCGATCTGCCAAACTGTGGCAGCCGGTGATCAGCAGAAGTAGCCTGCAGTACTGCACTCTAACCACTGTGCCACCACGGCTCAGCTATAAATGTCAGTGGGTTCTAGGCCACAGCCCATGGACCACTGTTATCTGCAAAGATATTCCAGGTTATCCATGTACAGTCTATGTACCATATAAATTTAATAAATAAAATTAAGAATAAATCTCCCACATTATTTTAAAATACCCCAAATCTCAGGAGAGTGTAAAATCCATGGATTTAGCCATTTTTTTATAACTTCCAATTTATTTTTGGTGTCCAGTAGTATTGTTAGATACATAATAATAATTGCAGTTATCAGGTTACTGACTCTTGATTCAAAAGCTTGCAATGATAATACTCTGGTCCACATCAAAGATTGGAAACTGCTAGTCCATCTGCAATAGGTTTAAAGTACCGTAATCTATACAATTTGCATGTATTTTTTTTTTTTTATCCTGAACATAGTTTTCTTGTACATGAGAAGTTCCCTGCCACTCTTAGACATTCCTCTAGTGAGAATGTGAAAGCATTTTTTCCCATATCTGCTGCAGACTTTAGAATTGCTTGCAAATGAAGTAGTGTTTTCTGCCTCCATATTATCATTCAGCAAGACATTTAAGGTTCTGATATGATTTTGAACTAGTGGATTTTTTTCTTAATTATGTATTCTCATTTTAATAAATAGGATATTGTGTTTGGATTCAATTTTGTATTTTGCCATCTTGATCACTATTGATGAAAGGTAGAAGATATACTTAATAAATACATAGTCATTTTGCATTCTAGATTTCAAGAGATGAAGCTATCAACAAAATCAGGCTTGAAACAGAAGAACAGCTAAAAGGTCAGATACCCTAATAATTGTTATGTACATGCATATTATGAAGTATACTTTGGATAGACTTTTTCTGTACAGATCTATGTCTAATAGGCAAAAAAAAAGGCACAGGTTCTTTTTCACAGATATGTCAGTAACCTAAATCTAACCCAGATTTTACTAAGGTGATAAACTAATTTCTGAGCAATGTAGTACTTCAGACTACAGGGTTTAGCCTGATTGAATGTTCTTATTCCTTGGATGTAAAAAAAACAAAACAAACCCTAGTATGTGAGAAAGAAGATGAATATTCTATTTTTTGTTATGCCTGGACTTTTTTTCTTTGTACAATACACACACACATGTTTGTTTATCATCAACATCCATGTAAGATGTCCACAGAACTACAGATTTGAGTTTCACTAAGATGGTTGGTTATAAGAAAAATAGAATATATATGTATACATTTAAATATATATATTTATACAGTGTGTGTGTGTGTGCGCGCACGCACACACACACACACACACACACACATACATGTACCATATTTTTTCCTTCCTATTTGGTTGCTTTCATTTCTGCTCAGCTGTTCTCTTTGAATCTGCTGAAAGAAAAAGATATAAAACAATGCTAATTATTTTGTTGCTAAAATGGATGCTGTTCACTAAATCAGAAAATAATTTTTCTTCTATGTTAACCTCCAGAAAAGTTTCCAGGGGCTGATTCTTATGAAATCACGGAATCATTTAATGTTGTTTCCAAGGAAATCTTTAGAAATCTTATCATGAATGAATACCGAAGGTAAATGTGGAATTGATTGTCATTAAGTGGAGTTATTTTCAATGCTAATGGAAGGCAAAATGTGATTTTGAAATATCTCATGCTTTGTACATGAGCCAATAAGAATAGAATCCCTAACAGGAGAACATGTACATGATGAACCAGAAAAAAAATGTGTTTTAGAAAGTTATACTGGATTAAAAACTTAAAAAATGTATGTCGATTGATTTGGTCTAAGCTGCTGACAACCTATTTTAATTGGACCTATATTTGAATATTACTCCAGTATGTTACACATCAGTTGAATAGTAGAAACAGGATGTGTTGTAATAAATGTACTCCTCTACTCTATCAGCTCTAATAGGTAACACGGCTCTTGGATTTAAATCAAAGGATGCATTCTGTATTTAAGTTCGTGAAATAAGGCTTTGGAAATAAAAAATATTTCTTTTTAACTTTATTTTTCTAGATGTGATGGTAGAGATTTCAATACACTTAGAAATATCAGTTGCGAAGTGGACTTGTTTAAAACTTTGCATGGTTCAGCTTTATTTCAAAGGGGACAAACACAGGTATTCACTTCTGTTGTTTTTGAATATTGTAAATTTAAACATTTCTTAAATGTTCCATTTCTAAAGAATTACTATATTTATTTCTGTTTGTTGGCTTGGCTGATATCCTGGTAAAAGCATTTAAAGGGGGATATAATCAGCAGCAAAACTTAAGTTGTATATGAACAAGTTCAAGATTTAAAGCTTTATCATCATTTGAAAAAAAACCCTGCATGCTCAGGGACTCGGGAAGATGAATGCATGAGTCTATGTCTTAAGAAGGAAAAAATCTTACACTGCAAATAGTGGTATATTGTTAGTATGTAATTAAAACCAAATTTATGATTTTAAGCTACTACAAAATTTTGAAATAAGTTGACTGCTACTCTAAAATTATCCCTAACTTTCTTTGTGCATAAGAAATTAGAGGGCATTGTTTTGTTTTGCATTGCTGTTAAAATTGCATGTATGAGATATGCATGTCAATGAATGAAAAGGTTCTTGTAGATGAATAGTATGTGTGATGAGATTTCTTGATCTTAAAACTGGTAAAAAGAGTAAATATTTTCATATATTTTTTCCTTCTGAAAAATAAGTTCAGTTATTTGTGCATATATTTGATTAAAATTTTGAATATTCAGTGTTTATATTTGTAGTATAATATTAAACAAGTACAGCTCAGAAACATTTGAAATGAAGGCAAACATAATTTCACTGAGTTTCTGACATTTTATGTTACTATCATTTTTATTTTATAGTAATTTAATTTAATTTCCATAAAGAGAAATGGTTTTATAATATCATTTCTTTTTTGGCTAATTTTTAGGTCCTCTGTACGGTTACATTTGATTCATTAGAATCAAGTATTAAATCTGATCTTATCACTACAGTAGCCAGGTATGTCCCATTGTATATTTTCCTTCTACCTTCTTTACACTGCCAGTTTTTGCTCTTTCCTGGATCATTTGATTATAACATTGCTTATACAGATAGTCCTTACTTAACCACGAGTGGGGCAGTGAGTGCCCATGATGCTTGCATGACTGGGGCCATAAGTACCCACGATGCTTGCGCAAATGAGGGCACAAGTTGCCGCGATACTCACGCAGGTGAGGCCCTGAGCGCCTTTGCTAGTGGGGCTGTTGCGAATAGGTCGCGGACCAGTAGATTGGGGACCCCTAAATTATATTGTTTATAAATCATGGGAAGCGACTTTTCACATCATGTTAATTCATAATACAGATAGTTCTTGGCAAAGGATCATAATTGGAACCAGAATTTCTATTGATAAGCAAAGTGGTTGTTAAGTGAGTTGTGCTCAATCTTATTATCTTTTTGCCATGGTTGTTAAATGAATTACTGCAATTAAGTGAATCATGCAGTCATTAAACATCCCCATTGACTTTGCTTGTCAGAAACCATCTGGGAAAGTCGCAAAAGGTGACCTGGTATGTTGCAGCCAACATAAATACATTTCAGTTGCCAAGCGCCCAAATTTTTGTCATGTTACTGTGGGGATGGTGCAACAGTTTTAAGTGTCAGAACCAGTTGTCACTTTTGTCAGTGCCATTGTCTTAGTTTATAAACTAAGAATTTTGGCTTACTGTAGGACAATGGTTTGTGGTACTTGAATATATATATGTCTCCAACATCTTTGTTCCTACAAGCTTCAATATCCCTTCTAACAATGTTTTTTTTTAATGAAAAGTTGCAACCAAAATGTCATCCCCTAGAATAATTGTATTTATAAGAATGCTTCTAAGCATAATATAAGCTTCCTGTGCATTGCTGTAAAATAAAAGTGGATTCATTGCAGCCCAGTGCTTTCTTTGTAAGTTTTCTTACAGAGAAAATGTTGGATTAGAAACCAGCATTCTAGAGGGGAAGATGATGGACAATTTCACATTTTTTTATAAATTAATTTTCCGTGATGGGTTATGCCAGTCATTTTTGTGAACAGACAAGCCTCCTTGTGAGAGTGCTCAGAACATTATTCACTATCTTACGAAAAGATGACTAAAATATCAATGCAGACACATTTCTGTAATCAATATGTGCATACGTGGATGGGCACATAGTGTACACAGAGTGTAAAATCACTTCTTCAGACAATTTCCTATAAAAGATAGAGCAGGTTTAGGGAGATTGAGTTTTAAAAATATAACTTCATACTGGTTCATCAGATTAGTTTCTGAGTTTGGAAAAGAGGTTGGTCTAATCAGGAAAAGGGCTCCATAATAATGTATTTATTATACATTACTATAAGCTAAACTTACTTCAAAATGTAAATTGCTTCTGAAAGTTACAAGGATTCTGCAGAAATTTATGGCTTGGAAAAGTTGCTTGGAAAATGAGGTTTCTTGTGCCCTAAATCCTGAGTTTCATGGTTGGTTGGTTGGTTTGTGAAAGAGGACAAAGTAGTTTTATTTAAATGTTAGTGGATTGATTAAATTATATACAGCTCATTAAGATCTATATAACTTTATTTCTATTTTAGTGGAATAAAAGAAAAAAACTTTATGCTTCATTATGAGGTATGATATTTTTCTTTGTTTCACTTGAATTTTATTATTTTTAAGGTTGCCTAATCAATAAACTTCAATAAACTTCAGTACTTGAACTTAGGGCTGATTCCACATTGCTTTTCTAAAAGGAAAATTCCTCTGTGTCATAAGTTTATTCAGATCTGAAGGGAACTCCAGAGTTTTCTGTGGAAAGACCAGCTGTATTGTAATAATAATGCTCTGGCTGTTGTATTTGTTGTGTATTTTTAATATTTGCATTTGCTAGAAGTATCGTGATACTTTTGTGCCTTTTTAATGAGATTTTAATATATTACTCTGCTTTGAGTATTTTTAGGAAGAAAAATAATTAATATACACTGCAAGTGACCACTACCTCTAGGGTTCCCACTTAAACAACATTGTCTGGGTTCCCACTTAAACAAGTTACATTACTTGGGTTTCCATCTAATGTTAAGCCATAAATATCATATTGGGCTAAATTGTGAATTCATTGAGAGGTTTTGAGAGAAGTAGATTAGATTTGGGCAACAGCAATTAAAAGCATCAAGTCAGAGTCAGTACAGAGTCAGATAAAGGTAGTCCTCAACTTACAACAGTTAGTTTAATGACCATTCAAAGTTACAACAGCACTGGAAAAAGTGACTTATGACCATTGTTCACATGACCATTGCAGCATCCCCATGGTCATGTGGTCAAAATTCAGATGCTTGGCAACTGACTCGTATCTTTGACAGTTGCAATGTTCTAGAGATATGTGATTCCCTTTTTCAATCTTCTGGCAAGCAAAGCCAGTTTCACTTAACAACTTTGTTATTAACTTAACAAATACAGTGATTCACTTAACAACTGTGGCAAGTAAGGTCATAAAATGGGGCAACTCACTTAACAAATGTCTCATTTAGCAACAGAAATGGGCTTAATTGTGGCCGTAAATTGAGGACTATCTGTATATGACCATTTAGAAATTGCTATACCCTTTCTTGTCTGTAAATGAGAATATTTTGTGCCACTGAAAAGCAATTACTTCACATGATCACTTACTAAAGGTCTTTTATGAAATACCCCTCAGGTTGTTCCTAAACAGCATCTGCAGTGTGTGTGTGTGTGTGTGTGTGTTTGTTTATATGTGGATATATTGCACAGATTTATGGAGGATGGCAAATAGATGCATATATGTATTTATTATAGTTATTTCAAGCAGTAAATGTTAGATGCAGTTTAACTATTATGATATAAACATCTAGTCTAATTCCAGTGGACTGTGAGAGCCAATATTTTTCTTCAGAACTGTGAGAATAAATGAACCACTTAAAATGTGCAAATAATTTCTAAATTCTGAAGTATGCATGTGGTGTGAATTTCTGGCTCTGTATCTTAACATAAATACTGACTTTTAAAGTGTCTTCCTTCTCTTTGTAGTTCCCTCCATATGCAACTAATGAGATTGGCAGAGTTTCAGGTACAAATAGGAGAGAACTTGGTCATGGTAAGTAAACTCTTAGGCAACTCATTGTTTATATTGAAGTTAAGTATTCTTTGTATTCATGACATTATTTTTACCTGTAGGTGCACTTGCAGAGAAGGCTTTGAAATCGGTGATTCCAAGTAAATTCCCTTTCACAATAAGAGTTACTTCAGAAGTATTAGAATCAAATGGTATTTGCTTTTTTATATAATTTGCTTTAATCTCTAGGATTTGGGAGAAGGGATTTGTAGCCTTTTTTTATCTCTAGTAGAAAATTGCATTGTGGTTTTGGTAAAAATAGAGTTTATGAATGTTTAAAACTCTTATACCTCAACTCCTATTCCAAGCTTTTTTTTAAAATTTCTGAAATGCATCAAGGTTTGGGATTACTACTTTGTTAACTTATATCTAGAATGACTGAAGAATCTACATCTAAAAGATAGAAATCAAAAGTTGATGGACAGTTATGAATTTTCTTCATATTACAGGGAAACATTTGGAGGAGGAAAGTTGCCTTCAAGTCAGTTTTGACTCCTGGTGACTTCCTGGATTATTTTCTACATCTTTCTTGGCAAAATTTCAATAGTGGTTTGCCATTGCCTGCTTCCAAGCGCTGAGAAAGACTAACTGACCCAAGATCACCCAGCTGGCTTTGTACCTAAGGAGGAACTAGAACTTGGTGGTCTTTGGGTTTGATAGAATTCCTTAACCGCTACATCAAACTGGCTCTCACTGGGAAAGCAGCTCATTTGTAAATATATGTTAGAAAGGTAGTGTTAATTGACAATGCATTAAGGGATATCTTATAATTTCTGTCCACAGGGTCATCATCAATGGCTTCTGTTTGTGGTGGGAGTCTAGCCTTGATGGATGCAGGTATGTTTTCCCTAAAGTGTATGAATTTCATATTTTGAATTGATTTATGCAATACAATGCTAGGAAAATAGTAAAATTAGAAATACTGGTTTCAAATAGCATAAAGGTCAGATCTAACTTTTGCTCTTGGGTCCAATTCTGGGTAATACAAACTGTTTGCAGGACAAATTAAGAAAAAGGATATTAAAAGGAGTGAGTAGGAATATTTATTTATTTACTTACTTACTTACTTACTTACTTACTTACTTACTTACTTACTTACTAGATTTATAAGACTTCCCAACTCAAACAGTGTGATTCCTATGAAGAAATTTAAGAATTTAGGAAAGTTTGGCCCTAATGAGAGAATAAGTGAAATATTTGAAAAGTTGTCACACAGATGATGATCATGACTTGTATAATGCTAGACCAGGAGTCCCCAAGCCACAGCCCACTACCAGGCCTTGGCCCAGTTCACATCTGAGCCATGCAAGCGGTGGGCTGGTGGACACGTGCATGCGCACAGCAAAACTAATACAAGCGACAGGCCGGCACGGAGCCAGTTCCCCCCGGCAACCCCCATCAAGCTGTAAAGGTTGGGGACCGCTGTTCTAGACTGCAGGATATGTATAATGAGGTATGATTGCACATACTGTAAATACCTGGAATGTAGCAGGTTGGTCCTTTTGATCTCATTGAGCAGGAGTCCCTAAATCTTCCCCATGTCCAATTTCTATATGCTTCACACTCCCTAGGAAAATCTAGTAGGTATGTTATTCTGATCTACTTTGTTTTGGAGGGAAAAAAAGCTCTGCATTATTTTACTGGGGAGAAAGAAGGTACCAAATTACTTACATTCTCTGAGTAGTTTAACTGAGCAGGAAAACATATGCCAAGATTGAGGAAATATAGCTATGTAAAATAATAAGTTTCACCCCTGAAAAGTTTTTTTTCTTTTTTTAAAATATGTAGACATAACAATAATTTATTGTAATTCAAACAATATATAAAGATATAGGAGATGTAATTTAAAAATATGACTAATTGATTTTGCAATCCTTTATTTAACAAAAAATTGACATTTATGTTATTTACTTCTATGGAAAAATACACGCTTGGCTCTAAAAGCTGGCATTGCTCCCTTTGTTAGAAACAATTTCAGGTAGGCATTTCTTTTAACTATATACCATTCTCTGACATCAACCAGGAGAATTTTCCCCTGATTTCTTCATGTTGAATTTTTTCAACTGTATGATGTTTGAGGGTTTTGTTGAATGAACGACTCATTTTAAATCGCCTCACAGCATCTCAGTGGAATTTGGATCTGGGCTTTCCAGAATCCTCCTTTTTTGCAGCCATTCCATTCAGAAACATTGTCATGTTGCAAGGTTCACTTTTAGTTGAGCTTTAATCTCCTGACAGATGGTTTTACATTATCCTCAAGCACCCTCCAGTACAATGAATAATTCAGGAGTCCTTGGTGCTGGCTGATCTTGGTTGTTTTCATGCAGACATTTCATTACCCAAACTAGATAACATCATCAATGGATAATTCATAAGGATTCTATAATGGTAAGCTGCCCAGCTCCTGATATAGCAAAACAGTCCCAAATCAAAACATTTCCACTACCATGTATTACAGTTTGTATCAGGATCCTCTGGTGAAATGCTATCTTTGATTTTCACCAAATATGTGTTCTGGTACTTTGACCAAATAACTCTCTTTGCCTTGTTTATCCAGAACACATTGTTTCAGAAGCTCTGGTCTTTGCCTAGGTTTCAGGAGAAAACTTTAGTTTTACCCTAGTATTTTTTTCTGGACAGCAAAAGTTTTCTCCTTGTTCCACCTCCCTGATAGATGGTCTAACTAAATTCACAGTTTGAAATCTCCTAGGGGGTCTTTCAGACAGTAGAATGGTTGTTGAAATATTGTTGAAATTAAGGTCAAATAACTGTATGTTGAAATACATTGAAAAAGTAAAAAAAATCAGGATTTTCTTTTTCACATGACTGTAAATGGAGTTAAAAAAGAACAAATGAAATGTTTAAAAAGGAGAATTGGACATTAATTTGGAAGAGGATTCCCTTGCTTGTTTCTACCCAGAGAAGCAAACACATAAAAGAATCACAGCTGTTCATATCAGTCTCTGAAATAAAAATAGATATTCATTTCACCTAGTTTTGTAGGTTAGATAACTTTCTAATTCCTGAACTCTAATCACAATTGTGATGTATTTGGTTTTTAAGCCAGTGCCAGATACAGGTACAAAAGACAAAATTGAGTTGCCCTATCCTTTTTGGAAAAACTTACATGACAGGAGTTTTTTTCTTCTGATTGGTTCTTCTCAGTTTGATTTTTCTAGGTTTGTTTATTTCTGTCCACTACGTAGACTGGCCAATTACATTTTGGTTTTACTTTTAACGCTTTTGTGTCAATGTTTGGGAGGAGGCTTTTCCCCATTCACTACAACTTGGAGGAATGCAAGCTTGGGGAAAAAAGATTTTATTTTAAAGTTGGGCATTTTTCCCCCCAATGATACAGGAATTTGTCAATAAAACAAATTACCTAGAAAACTGATAGTCTTCTCTTCTTTGAATATGTTCACATTGAGGCTAGGAAGAAATATCTCTTGCAGGATCCAGTCTGGGTATATACAACAGGCACTAGAAACAAATACCACACAGAACAGCACACACTGTCTCCAGCATGAGTCTGAAAGCTCGAAGGACAAAATCTCTGATTCCAGTGACCAACCTAGATTGGATCCTGCAACATTATCCTAGGACATATATTTGTGGAGATATGTGAGCAATATCTCTTGAACTGAGCAGAGGCTGGATTCCAAACCTATTTAGTTTCATTCAGCAGCATGATTTTGGGGCTTTTTTTTTCCTCTGCCAGGAGTTCCCATATCATCTCCTGTAGCAGGTGTTGCTATTGGTTTGATTACCAAGCCAAATCCTGAAAAAATTGGAGACAATGAAAATTATTGCCTATTAACAGACATTCTGGTGAGTATCTTTAAGTTTATTTCTCAGTCTTGAGATATCTTCAATCTATAAAATTTATATTAAATTATTACAAAATTATTATTTTTTCACAAACATTAAAAAAATGAAATCCATAACCATTATATATTACTGGCAAATAAATTAATAATAACATGATGAGAGGCAGAGCTTTGAATTAGGAGAGTACCTTTTGATCTAATGAGTGATATGCGGTTTTAGGAAACTCACTATTTTCCTCATATATCCTACTTATCTATTAAAAGGATTGGCCACCCTTACACATTTTAAGATATCATTTTAGCCATTGTCTATCCACTGCAGGATGAAAGCCTCTTCTGCATGTTTCCAACCAATATGGTCCAATGTGCCAATTGGGTCCGTAATACTTTTTAAAAATATGTATTTTAAAATATAATCTGTGTGAAGTACTTTAAATGTTATACAATCATCATGAAAATTTAATGTTAAATATTAACACTAATGGACTGGAGATTACTCAATTCTTTTGTTTGTCAGCCATATAACTTTTCTTGCATTTATACAAACTCACTGTTGAATTAAGTATCTGCCTGATACGAGTATTATATATACCATTAGTTCTTGACATACGAACACAATTTGAGCAACACAGTTCTTAAGTCAGTTTTACCCCAATTTATAATTTTCCTTGCACATTTAAGTGAATCACTGCAATTGTTAAATGAATCATTCTGTCATTAAGCAAATCTGGCTTCCCCCATTGACTTTGCATGTCGGAAGCTGGCTGGGAAGGTTACAAATGGTGATCAGATGACCCTGGGACAGTGCAACTGTCATAAATACATGCCAGTTGCCAAGTGCCCAAATTTTGATTACATGGCTATGGGGATGCTGCAATGGTCAAATGTGTAAAAACTGGTCATTTCTCACTTTTTTCATTGCAGTCGTATAACTTTGAATAATCACTAAATGAATGGCTGTAAATTAGAGGCTACTTATATTCATGTTGACCCTATAGTCTGTAGTCTATGTAATTTCCCATTCCGCTGAGACAAAACTCATATTAATTATAACATCTTGTAACATAAAAAGTTTATACAACTTATTTGAAATCTTGGGAATTTTAGTATTTTAAAGCGGATCTTTGTTATGCTGTAAATCATTTATTGGTTTATTGCTTAAGCTTCTGGCATCAGTGTATTTAACTATTTAGAGTAACTTTGGTTGACTTTATTTTCCAAGGACATGATAGATAGTTTAGGGACATCCATTATATCAATATAAGTGTAGAATTTAGCAGCAATTCTGAAGGAAGTATCACAGCAGAATCTGTGTTGACACTTATGATTGGATTGTTAATAGAACTATTGCAAACTTGTTGATTATTTCAAATGCTCTTTTACAGGGAATAGAGGATTATAATGGTGATATGGACTTCAAGATGGCTGGGACAAATAAAGGAATCACTGCCTTACAGGTATCCGCTCTAATCATCTTAATCTATCCCACCCCCCAATTTGCTAGAAAAGAGTTCCATTGATATTAGCTGATGTTAAACTATATTTTTTATTTGTCCATTATTAGGCTGATATCAAGATACCAGGAATACCCTTAAAAATAGTAATGGAAGCTATTCAACAAGCTACAGGTGAGAAGGACAACCACAATTCTTGACTTATTTTTTCTTTTTTCTCTACATTTTTCATATCAATAAAAGGATAAGTTGTAAATCTGTAAAAACGATCTCTGACCAGGCTCATATTTTGATTGGCATTCAGTAGATTAAGTTTATCACATTTATATAATTACCTACTCATAAACTGACTCTGGGCAGAGTACAGCAATCAATAAAACAACAAAAACTCAGAAAAATTAAAAAACTAATCATTAAAAATTAAAAACTGAAAAATTTGGAAATATACAAACCACAAGCGGAGAATAAAAGATCAATCATGATGGAGACCTTTAAGAACATCTCCAGTTCCATGAAATCTCCCCCAGGCCTAGTGGCAGAACTACCGTATTTTCCGGAGTATAAGATGCACCTACCTTTTTTGGTGAGGAAAAGAAGAAAAAGAAATCTGCCTCTGCCTCTGAGCAATTTTGCCTCGTTGCAGCAAACAGCCTGCTTTACTTTCATTTTCGTTTTCAGTATAGTTTGATTAGCACAAGGAAAAAAAAAATCTGCTCCAGCAATTTACCTCTTTGCAGCAAGCAGCAGAGCCCTGCCCAAAACACTGAGAGCAAATCAGCTGAGACTCAGGAGGCCGATCCAATTAACTTGTGCTAATTAGGCTGTGCTGAAGCTGAAAGGAGCTGTTTTTTCTTTCTGTTTGCTTGCAAGGAGGTAACTGGTGCGCGGCAGAGACCAAAGGATGGGGGCCAGTGGGTCGGCAGGACTACATTCTGTGTCTAAGACGCACCTAAATTTTCACCCCCTTTTAGGGAGGGGGAAAGTGTGTCTTATACTCCGAAAAATACGGTAGGTTTTGGGGACTTCCAGAATGGTAACAGAGATGGAACTAATCTGAGTTCACTCAAAACAAAATATTTCCAAAGATTTTTTAATCACAGTCCCATTGATCAGTTAAAAGTTTTAAACCAAATAATATACCTGTTAAAATATTAAAAAATATAGGCCCCTTTAAATTTCTTTGCTTTTCAACATAAAAATTAGCAAAGTTCTGTGTTCATCATTGTTTCTATGTCGGCAATGGACTATGCATTTAGCATGCTTTTTATTTTATTCCTAAAGAAGAAGAATACCAAGGAAATGTATTTGATTTTACTTCAGAAAATACTGTCATTGTCTTAAGTGACTAGTTCTATACAGCCAAATGTGACTGAATTTTTATTCCAAGAACTAGCCCAAAAACTTAATAGGTCCATAATAAAAAAAGATTGCAACAAAAGCTTAAAATATTAAAAGAAATGGAATAAGTTACTCTTTTTTCTCCATACTTACTTAAAATCTTATTTTATTCTATTTTATTTTATTTATGTCCCACCTTTATTACAAATTACTCTTTCTCCATGCTTACTTAAATTCTTAGAAATACTTATTTATTTTATTCATGTCCCACCTTTATTATTTGTGCAAATAACTCAAGGCAGTGTACATATCCAACACACATTCTTCCTATTTTCCTCACAACAACAACCCTGTGAGGTGGGTTAAACTGAGAGAAAGACTGGCCCATAGTCACCCAGCTGGCTTTCACGGCTAAAGAGGACTTGAACTCACCATTTCTGCTTTCTAGTCCATTGCCTTAACTACTGGACAAAACTGGCTCTCATAAATATTCTCTACCAGTGGAAATGTAGAGGACTTCCATGATGCACTGGAAATAGTACAGAAAGCTAGACAAAAGATTTGGTCTTATAAAGTTCTAGACTGGAAATAATATTGTTTTTAACTTAATATAACAGCTGATTTAAAGTGTCTTAAACCATCGTGGTGGTGAAATGCTGGAAAGGATTTGCTTGATTAGTCATATTTAAAAAGAAAAGCAGAACACCAGCAATTTTTTTAATGAAAAAATTACATTGTATATGTTGTGTATTTAAACTAAAATGTTATTCATTTTTCCATAGTTGCAAAAAAAGAGATCTTGCAAATAATGAACAAAGTAATTGCAAAACCTAGACCAAGCAGAAAAGAGAATGGACCACTTACAGGTAATGACCTATACTTTTAACTGCCATGGTTAGAGGGGGTTTTCTCCTAAAATGCATAAAATGTCACTTGTAAGATGATCCAGTATATACGTGCAGTATATACATGCAGATTTATGACTTTTTTGAGTTATAGGTTTCATTTCAATAATTCAGTTTCATATATGACCTGCCGAGGTTGCTAAATCATATACGGTAAAGATAAAGGTTCCCCTCGCACATATGTGCTAGTCATTCCAGACTCTAGGGGGCAGTATTCACCTCCGTTTCAAAGCTGAAGAGCCAGCGCTGTCCGAAAACGTCTCTGTGGTCATGTGGCCGGCATGATTAAAAGCCAAAGGCGCATGGAACACTGTTACCTTCCCACCAAAGGTGGTCTCTATTTTTCTACTTGAATTTTTTACATGCTTTCAAACTGCTAGGTTGGCAGATGTGGCACTAAGGATTCGAACTGCTAAACTGCCGACCTTTCAATCAACAAGCTCAGCGTCTTAGCCACTGAGCCACCCCGTCCCTTTTCTAAATCATATAGTATCAATAAAATCAGAATCTGTTAAAGAAGGGTATTTATCTTTATACCACAACATGTTCGTCTTGAGAGAAAATAGAAAAATATTTAAGGGAATTTAAATTTCACAAAGTGTAAAAATTCAAATTAAAAAAATTAAAGGAAAGCAGAGAGAAGGGAACAAAGGGGAAAAACAGATACTACTTTTACCAACTTTTGGTGTCAAGTATAAAAATAGATTCAATATAATTTTTCTAATACTGTTTTAATTTTGTTTTTTTAATAGCAGCTCTGTCTTTAATGCAATGTGGCAGTTTTGATTGATTGATTACAAGCAGCACTGTTAGTATTGCATTGTTCTAAAAACCTTTAGAAATAGATGCTTCCCTACAAAAATCATAGTAGCAATATTTATAGAAGGTTTTGTAAATAGTTAGCAAATGTTGGTATCTATGTGGAGTATTTTTTCCCTTTTAGACTACTAGTGAACCACATTCACATAAAATCTATGGGGAACATTTTTGTTAATCTGGTAATTTTGTTTAGCAAATGTGTTCATTAATATAACTGGCAAAGGATAGTATCTGTTTATCATTTATTTTTTCTTTTTGTGCTGTCTCTTTGTTCCTGATGATTATCCAAACCTCTGCAGATTTGGAGTGGATATAATAGTGCTGTAAGAGAAATTCTTTAATATTATATCCATCTTCTCTTTTATCCACCCCAGTGTCCTGTGAGCAAAACATAGTTTTTAGGACATTCTCATTGGTCAAATGAACTTGAGATTTATTTAGATTTCTAAATACAAGCATGCTGTTATATACTACTCTTCTGAAAGGCAAAATTAACAAATGAAAAAGTCAACTCCTAAATCCTAGTGTTACACTGTCTTCATATCTTGAATATTGTTCATTTCAGAAACTATTCAGGTACCATCAACAAAAAGAGCGAGATTTCTTGGACCAGGAGGTTATAATTTAAAGAAACTTCAAGCTGAAACAGGTTAATTCTGTTTTAAATTTTAGATTTTCCACGTTTTGTTTAAAACTAATATAATAGATTAAATACTAATTGTAACCTGCTCTTATTCCAAAGGGGTAACTGTTAGCCAAGTAGATGAAGAGACTTTTTCCATATTTGCTCCAGTACCAGAAGCTATGTATGAAGCAAAAGAATTTATTAATGAAATATGCAAAGATGATGTAAGAGCCCTTTTAATATCTTTAGCTTTATTATTCATAATAATTTTCTAAAAATATCAGACATTTGGAGTCTGTTGCATTTACATTTCCTATTCCAAGTCTTTTCAGCCTGGACAAGTTTTATAGATTTAAATAAAATATAACTTATGACCACATTTGAGCCCAAAATTTATGTTGCTAAGAGAGGAATTTATTAAATGAGTTTTGTCCCATTTTACAATCTTTCTTGCCATGTTTGTTAAGTGAATCACTGCAGTTGCTAAATTATTAACCTGGTTGTTAAGCAAATCTGATTTCCCCATGACTTTGCTTGTCAGAAGGTCACAAAAGGGGATCACACGACCCTGGGACACTGCAGCCATCATAAATACAAGTCAATTGCCAAGCATCTGAATTTTGATCATATGACCATGGGGATGGGCAATGGGCAATGGTCATAAATGTGAAAAATGGTCATAAGTCACTTTTTTCAGTGCTGTTGTAACTTTGAACTGTCAATAAATGAACTGTTGTAAGTCAAGGACTACCTGTAGTTGATTTCCAAAGTACTGTATTGAATGAATGAAAAACTGGGTCTTTGAGAATTTTAATATTTTCTTTGAATAGTTGGCCCATGCCATATTGCATGTTTTTAAAAACTGAACTGTTCTAAAAATCCCTTGGCTTTTGCAAGGATGTTTTTGTTCTTCGCATATATTTAGACTCTTCTTTATTTGTATTTATAGCAAGACTATCAATTGGAATTTGGAGCTATTTATACAGCAACAATAACTGAATTAAGGTAAACAAGTGCATCTTGTGAAGTTGATCAAATAGTATTTCTGCATATGGATGTGTGTTCTTTCTGTCTCTCTCACACACATGCACACTACATATACACTTACTACATATTCATACAATCTTTATTTCTTTTAAAAAAATATTTCAGCATTTTTATATGTAACCATTCTAGGCTACTTCTTAGGTACAGAGGAAATTCTGAAGCAAACCAGTCTAGTGTTCTAATTTTGTTAAGGAGGGAAAAAAAGCAATATTGGAGGGATTATTAAGAAAAAGGCAGTAATGTACAAACAGTTCAAATGAAATGAAGAAGAGAGGAAACAATGGGTTAATACCTTAACTAAGGCATTAAACTAAAATCTTTCATTTTATGCCTGACTCCTCCTTTCCCAACTACTTAGGTGTATATTTTTTTAACAGGAATTTTAATAATTTTAATTGCACAGAAATAACATAAATAATGGAAGACAGACATTATCACAACCTTATCTCACTCTTAACACTGATTCATTTGATTCTTTGAGAGTTTCATTAGGCCTTTGTGTGTGAACTGGTACAAGGGAAGCAATAAAAGACTGAATACGTGATTGATAAGGACTTCCGTTTCTCTTCCAAAAATAAGAAAAAGTAATGATCTCACAAATATTTTTTCTTTCTTTCAGTGAAAAGAACTCAACTTTGTAACAATTTTTGACAATATTTACAAAGTTCAGTTGAGGAAAGGATTATAAAAAACTTTTAAAAGTTAAATAATTTATAACGTGCTCAGTCAGATAAAATGAGGTTCTTTATTTAGACAAAATGTTGAAACAAAGACGGAATAAGGTCAGTGTTGCCTAACAAGCGAGTAGCCCATCAGCTCCGTACGAATACATGGGATGCAGATGTGATGCTAGGCCTTCCCCATATTAGGCCTCGTGGTCTAGAGTACCTTTGCCCCAGAGTTCTGTTCAGCCACCTCCCACCTTGGCAGCTGGTGAAAATGGTAGTCTTTCATTGGACCTTTAGCCCTAATTGATTATGACTGGGTATATATTTCAATGAATTCATGCATGCATTTTATTATATTAATTTTTCTATTATGTTTTCTTTATGCTATATTATTCACTGTTAAATCCTTAATTGATTGAAGAGGTGTACAGATATTGCAAAATAAATAAAAATACCGTATTTTTTGGAGTATAAGACGCACCTTTTTACCCCCAAAAAGAGGGTGAAAATCTGGGTGCATCTTATTGTCTGAATGCAGCCCCACCCACCTTCTGAAACGGAGGTTTCAGAGGCTGAAAAAAGCCTCTGATACCTCCCTTTGAGAGGGTGGAAAAAAAGTCTCAAACAGAGGTTTCAGAGGCTTCAGAGGCTGAAAAAAAAGCAAGGTGCAGAGCTCACAACCAACAAACCTGTCTGGGAACAGTTGATTGGGGGTATTCCGGGAAGCCCCCAATCAGCTTTGTTCTTATTTTCCTCCCCAAAAACTAAGGTGTGTCTTATACTCTGGTGCGTCTTATAGTCCGAAAAATATGGTAATAATGAAATAAACATTCTGTGTGACACATTCTTTTCTTTTTTAAAAAATGCAGAGATGCTGGGGTAATGGTAAAATTATACCCAAACATGACTCCTGTTCTACTTCACAACTCGCAGTTGGATCAAAGAAAGGTGCTTTTATTATTTTTCTATTCATATAACAATATTGTTTAGTAAATTACCATTTGTCACTTATGGTGTTTCCATAGAAGGCCCTGCTTTATGATGTGGAACCAACTAGAGGTGTATGTCTGCTATTAGAATAGTCACTTTAGATAGACATCTCCTATATTAAACAATATTGTTGAAACATTCCATGTACCTGCTGATTCTCTCATTAGTTGTTAATATAGAGTAAAAGGGAGTTAGAAATTTGGGAAATAATTCATAAGAAAAGTAAATTTATAGAAACTATTGTATATGCTGTTGTACTGAAAGCAATCTGAAGCAATGAGACAACTATAATGAGATGATATTTTTTTCTAGATTAAGCATCCTAGTGCTATTGGATTACAAATCGGTCAAGAAATCCAGGTAACTTGTTACATCTTTATTATATGTGGTTGGAGGTGATAATTACTATATATGCTTAACTACAGACACATTCTCCCCCAAGAACTGTTACTTTCACTGTAGTTCAGAATGCTGGGAAATATTATCCCACTCTTAAGTATTAGAAAATCATGCATTACTTTCACACTTCTAATTCTTAAATGGTACCTATTCTTTAATTTCAATCCTTTTGTCCCAAATGATTTTTTTTTTCCTTGAAAACATTTCGCTTCTCATCTAAGAAGAACTGAAGTCACTTCTTGGATGGGAAGCAAAATGTTTTCAGAGGAGGGAAAACCAGGAAAAGTCCAGTAGCCTTTTGGAAAAGCACCTTTGGGACAACCAGGACCTGGATGATTGAGAACCTCCATCAACAGTCCATTTTATTTTAATATTCTATTTTTTAGATTTTGTTAGCTGCTTTAAGCATTTGCCAGAGTAAAAAGGTGGGGTATAATAAGGGATTCTTTAAATGGCAATATATTGTTGTTATACTCAATCTTGATAATAAAATTAACAGTATGATCAAGACTTTTGATGTAGCCATTGTGCTACACTTAGGAAGATCTGATTTCACAAATTTAATACTTCAATATGCCAGTAGGAATTCTTTGTGCATAGATGCAACATGACTGTCATTTGAAGACAGAAAAATATTACTTGCACTGAAATGTTAAATAATTTCTGATAGTTCTCTTATTTTTATTTATTTATTTTAAAGATGTTAATACTTTTAGAATTCTATATATCATTAATTCTTTAAAAACGTCATTTTTTTTCACTAAAAAATTAAACTACATAAATCATGCTGCATCCTGAGCTCAATCTCATTTCCTTCTATGAACAGGTAAAATACTTTGGACGTGATCCAACTGATGGAAGAATGAGGCTTTCACGAAAAGTACTTCAGTCTCCAGCTACATCTGTTGTTAAAACACTGAGTGACAACAAAAGTATAGTAATAGGAAATGGAGTTCACGAGTCTGCCAATTCAGTATAGCACAAAAATCCTTCTGAAGTAATAGAACTGTTCCCTTTGATAGAGACTGAGTAATTACTGGTAACATATACAGGTTTCTATATGCCCATGTATATGTTAAATTTCATAGAAATATGATTGAATACCAGGTAATTTTCCCTTGTGTTTAATGCCTTTGGAGTTCTTTTGAAAAATAAGAATTCATAGCCCTTTGTCCACTGTCGAAAAGCTGACAGACATTTTCAAATGAATAGAATGACTGTTTCCAGAAGTATACAATACCATCCAAATATCTATTTAAAACCTTATTTCTAGTGCTAACAAGACATTTCACATGCATAAGCTGTTTTCCTATATATGTAGAAATCTGTATTATTACATTTATGTAATATATGCTCCCAGAAATAATTTTAATGGAAGAACAATCATGTTGAAGAAGATGCTTCCGAACATGAACATACAAATGCAACACTTGGCTGTAACACATTTTTGGAATCCTGGGATTTTTCTAATCCCAGGAAAGTACATTATCTCAAACTGTTGAATCTTTCCAAGCAAATAAAAGTGGTTAGCAGCTTTTATTGACAATAAATACTCTTGTGGAATTATAGAATCTACGAATACTTTTAATGGAAAATACCTTCATTTTATATAGTTTATCTGTGGTTCTACCGCCACAAGAAAAGTCATTTGATATTATGTGCCATCAATTTCAACTGCTATCTAGTACATAGATAGATTTTCTCCATCACAACCTATTCCTAAAATGATGATGATCCTCTTCTCTTTCCTATCATTTTCCCCAACTTTAGAGCCTTTTCCAGAGAGCTGAGTCTTTGCATGATGTGTGTGAAGTAGGATAATTTGAGCCTTGTTATTTGTGCCAAGTGGGTTATCTCAGTATAATCATTCAGTATAAGGAGATAAAAAACAAATGCCAAAATCTTACAAAAAATCCAATGTGTACATATAATTTTTGATTATATGTAATATTTTATTAATGAGGGGTTGAAGGAATATAAATGTAATATGAATATACAGACTTTTATTTTGCTACTTTGAGCTATTAAAGATATGTAAATTTGTTCACATTCTTATGGATTTTTTTTGTTTTTTAATTAATAAAAAATTGTCAAAAGAAAAACTTTTAGCAAAAAGTGAAACAAATACAACAAAGAAAAATACAAAGAATAAACAGTTACAGTGGGGCAAAAAAGTAGTCAGCCACCAATTGTGCAAGTTCTCCCACTTAAAAAGATGAGAGAGGCCTGTAATTGTCATCATAGGTAGACCTCAACTATGAGAGACAAAATGAGAAAACAAATCCAGACAATCACATTGTTTGATTTGGACAGAATTTATTTGCAAATCCATTTTATATTGTTTGTCAAGTTCCATGTATTAGGTATATAATTTAGAAAAATATTATACTCTTAATATTTTTAGCTTTTGTTGCATAATCATGTAATATTTTCTCCCAAAATTAAGTATAGAAACATTTTTAAACAAAAAAACATTCTTATTACATATCCAACAAAATGCTGTTTTGACAGTTTTTCTATATGAACATAATGGAATCAAATACACTCTAAATATTTTTGTTGTGTAAGTTGTAATTTGAGGGCCATTGACACTCTTGCTATAGAAGTTAAAACACTTCCATAATATAGGACCCTCAGGTTCTTTATTCCTCTCATTTCTTAACATTTGTATGTCAAATTGATTTATTGATAATGTGTATAAAAAATAATAGGCTTTTTAGTTTTAAAGAACTGGATACGTTTTCATATCTCAAGTGTCTCAGAGGCTGAGATACTTTTGTATTTTTTAAAATACCATGTTTCCTCAAAAATAAGACCCTATCTTATATTTTTTTGAACCCTGAAATAAGCGCTTGGCTTTATTGCCATGCACTCAAAAACCCGATTGGGCTTATTATCAGGGGATATCTTATTTTGGGGAAAACAGGGTATCTAGCCTTTGTGCTAGCTTTTCCAAAACAAGTATACACATCATTTGTAGAAACTTTTTCTACATTTTAAAACCTATGAAGTACAGACAGAATAAACTACAAATGTTTATTTGTTGATATACGAAGTGCTATATTTACCCTTCTCATCTGATCTACAGTGGGTTATCATGTGCTTCTCCTAATAATAGGCTTTGCTTGCCTTATGACTGGAAATTGGTGTTGCCATGATATTCTTCTGGACATAATTCAAAATTTGGTTTAGCCTGTAAAACAAGGATTTTAGTTCTGTGACACTTAATAGTTAAGAGTCTTACCCCAGTAATGCAAGATTATCTGACATGTCAGGAGCTTAAGTAATAGTTCAGACCTTCTTTTGCATCTATTCCAGCTAATACTGATGGACTAGGCCTATACATAATTTAGCGAGATGGCAATAAAATTCCCTTATGTTCAGAGTAAGTGACTGTTGTGTTACTCAAATATGTGAGAAATACTCCTTTTGCTGTCATCTTAAAGTATTACCTTGGCACTTGAGAACTTGCTACTTTTTTTAAGGATTATTATCTCTCAGTCACTTCTTTAAAACTAAAAATTAAATATATCGAAAGCCATTCCTTTTTCATTAAAATTGCAAAATTTTTAAATTTGTCATTTCTTTTAGTAATCGTATTTGTAAGTCATATTTGTGTTGTGTATGAACAACTGTAGTCTTTAAATGATACAGATGGATACTTAGGTGTATGAGGACTGGACTTAACTGATTAGAAAGCAAAGACTACAGTGGTTGAGGTGTGATATAAACTGATTTTTTTGTGATGGTGGTTTTTCACTTCTTGCATTAAATCTACTTGATGACTTACACTATAATCTTTATATGTTTCCTGTCAAACAGTGGGAAGCATTTGCCAATAGTCAGCTATTATTGGTACAGTTATTGGTAGTGTAATTGGATAAGACTATGGGGGAAATGCCAGCTACCATTTTTTGGTGCTGATGAAAAGCAAAGTGATGTTTTTAGAGCTCTGGAAGAATCATAAATATGTACTGTACTTTATGAATATTTTCAGCAGTTGTAGATGTTCAGTTGAACACGCATTTCTTTTATAAGTAATGCAAGAGTTCCTTTTTGCAGCTGGTTCTTGCAGCCTGGGATGATAGTGTTTGTATTTTTTAATATGCAAATATATCAAGAGTGACTAACCTCAATTGATTATTTATACATTTCTAAGTGCAAATCACAATACTAGCTTTGGCCCTATGTGGCTTGATTTCTAGAAGCCTTTTCTGGCTAGAATGCATCTCCCCAAGTAAAGTCTATCAGCATTTTCCTATTGGCAATTTTTTTTTTCTTCCACTTCTCTTTCAGCAAAATTCCTACTCACATTACATTGGTGTTTTAGATATTATGTACAATTCAGTTGCCGAAGCTTTTTATTTTAGTTGTGATCTTAACATTAACAAAGAGCCCCTTTTTGAAGGGATATGGGTAGTTTAGAAATGTGAAATATAAATTTTCCCTGAAAATAAGACCCTGTCTTATATATTTTTTTGAACCCTGAAATAAGCGCTTGACCTTATTGCCGTGTACTCAAAAGCCCAATTGGAGTTATTATCAGGAGATGTCTTATTTTGGGGGAAACAGGGTAATTATTCTAATACAGTGCATAGTTTGGTTTATAGTATGATGCTTAAATCTAAGTGCCACAAGTTTATTGATTGTCTTAAAGAAAAATATTGCTATATTATCCTGTCTTGTACAATAACAAGACAGGATAATGCTTTTCTGACAAGCCAGGACCTAGATTAAATATTTTCCCCTTTTCCTTAATATATTTAATTCAGTAGAAATTGTTAGCTTCAGAATTTGAGCCCTGGAACCAGAAAGAAGTGAATCAGGCCTTCTCAGCTGCTAGTTCAGTCACCTGATCCATGCCCTTCCTGTCTTATTAAAGCTGTGTGGGAAGGGGTGCAGGATTGGGTCTGGATGGTAGTTAACTCCTCCTTGAAAGAGGGATTGTCCCACCAGCTCATAAAGAGGAAGTGGTGCACCCCCTCCTAAGAGGACATTGCTTGACCCAACCAAGTTGGATAGTTTTTGCCCAGTTTCCAATCTTCCCTTCTCAGGGAAGATTGTGAAGACAGTGGATACATGGCAGCTACAGAGAACCTTGGATGAAGAGGATTATCTAGACCAACGTCCCCCAACCTTTTGGGCACCAGGTACCGGTTCTATGGAGAAAAGATTTTCCATAGCCTGGAGGGGGCATGGTTTCGAATGCTGCTTGCATCCCATGGATGGGGCTTCACTTTTACTTGTACATACTTGTTTGTATGCTGCAGCCTGGTGTCAGTCATTTGGGGACCCCTGATCCAGACCCATTTCAATCAGGGTTCAGGTCATGGTTTGGGATTGAGAAGGCCTCAATCCTTAATTGTCCTCATGGATGACCTCTGACCGGAAAGGAATGAAGGTGGTGCATCCATTCTGGTTCTTCTTGACCTCTCAGCAGCATTCTTATAATTCCTTGGTAAATATACATTGCATTGTTTGGGTTGCCACAATATAAAAAAGTTGTTGAGACTCTAGAAAGAGAAGATCAACAAAGATGATTAGGGGACTGGAGGCTAAAACATGAACAATTGCAGGAATTGGGTATTTTTAGTTTAATGAAAAGAAGTACTAGAAGTGACATGATAGCAGTGTTCCAATATCTATGGGGCTGCCCCAAAAGACGGGGGTCAACCTATTCTCCAAGACAACTGAAGGCAGGACAAGAAGCAATGGATGGAAACTAATCAAGGAGAAAAGCAACTTAGAAATTTCCTGACAGAACAATCAGCGGAACTTGCCTCCAGAAGATGTGGGTGCTCCAACACTGGAGGTTTTAAGAAAGGATTGAGTTGTCTGACACATACATTTCCTGCTTGAGCAGGGGGTTGGACTAGAAGACCTCCCAGGTCCCTCCCAGCTGTTATTCTATTAACTGATACCATCAGTCATGGCATCCTTCTAGTTCTGTTTCTTAGATTGCTTGCTCTTGATTTTATGCATCATGACTTAACATACAGTTGTGTTAAACCATGCAGAATTGATAAAAACTGTAGGGCATCAAGACTTATTTATGAATAGAAGCTAAAATCCTTAGCAAGTCAGTTTGCATCTGAAAGTACTCCATCTCCAAAAATTGAAGCTAACTTCTTTATACCACCCTATTTATTTTGTCCATCTCTGAAGTCTTTCTTCGCTGTGCTCCAGCTGTATCAAGTAGCGCGTTTTCTAAAGGCAGTTGAAGGAAAAGGTTAAGCGCAGGTCTTGGGGTAAAATAGCTCTAGAATCTTTTTGATGAAAAAAAAATACGTATTATGACTGATGAGCGCGGTAGGTGGGTGATTTTGTCTCGTCCCAACTCGTCGTCGTCGTCTTCAACGCCTTTGCAACCAGTGGAATGGATCTTTCATCTCAAAGGCAACAGCAAAGAAACCCAGATTTATTTAATAAAACAACAAATAAAGGAGAGAACTGCTGGGAATATTGGGAGACGGACCTTCAGAGACGCCTCCTATTTAGAGACGTTATCATTCCAAGAAACCCCGGCAATAGGTAATTGTTACTGCAGGGGAAAAAAAGCCAGGGCAACGCAGCTTTCCCGCCGCCAGCAGAAGAGTATACACCACGCAGGCGCAACGTATTCTCAACCCCTTCCTCCTTCGCAAACTGACAACCTTTTCTTTTGCTTCCCTTCCCGGCCGCCATAGCCCCTGCTAGTGGAGCCCGTGCAGGCCTTCCGTCCCTCTCCCTCCCCCGGCTAGGAGAGGAAGAGAAAGGCAGGGACGGGACAGGAGTCGGATTACAAGATGGCGGCTATGCCGCGGTGTTAGTGGCTGCTGCTGCTAGTTGCTACTGCTGTGGCAGAGGAGCGGCGGCTCCGACCTGAACGTCATGAAAAGCGGCGAGTTAAAGGCCTCCTGAGTGACGCTCTCAGCCCCCGGCCGGTCCTTCCCCCTCCCTTGCGATCGGGCCGGGGCCCCACCATGTCGGATACCCGGCGGCGGGTGAAGGTCTACACGCTTAACGAAGAGCGGCAATGGGACGACAGAGGCACCGGACACGTCTCGTCCACATACGTGGAGCGGCTCAAAGGGATGTCGCTGCTCGTCCGAGCCGAATCGGACGGTGAGAAAGGGGAAGGATAATGGCAGGCAGGGGATGGCGGCAGCTGCTAATCTCTCTGGGACAATAGAGCCCAACCAGGGGAATGGGAAACAACCCATGGGAGAGTTCCGCCACCGCCACTTCACACACCCTGGGCTGAGGCCACGGATTCCTTCCCGCATATGTAGTCTCTCTTTTATATTTAGACGAAATCGTAGGGTCAGGTTAGTGGACCCCTTCACCCCAAATATTACTAACCCCGAAACCCTTAAGCACCTTCTTGATAGTCCCCTGAATTCATGCATGTTATAGTTAGGGAACCTTACTGACTGCTTTAAGGGATTCATTTGTTCTAGTTGATTATAAAAGTTATTTGGTAACTCCTCTGTCAGTTAATTGGGCGACTTTGGGGAAAGGATACTAAATGTGTTGTGAGGGGTGGGAAACATTAACTTCTAGAAAACTTTCAGAACTTTCATGATCCTAAACTGTGGTAATTGTTACTCATTGAAGATGATCAGGCTAATGATTTTTTTTATAGGCCTTTTGTAGTACAGATTTATTCAGATACTATGAGCTTTTCAGATATGTCCCAGCACTCTGGGTTGGTTTTCTCTGAAGCTTGCCTCCATGAGAAGAGCGCTCCAGTTTTCATATTTTCTTTCAATTTTACAGTATTCTTTAGGGATTTGCTTATTTTCCATCATCTTACATCTAAACTTTATTTTCAGAAATTTAGTGCATTTAGTGTAAAGCAAAGAAAGTAGTAACGGTTATGGCATTTAAGTTTTAACATAATTATTTAAATTGTTACTTTTTAGAGTGCTACAACAAACTATAATTTTTCTCTTGAAAAAAAATTGTACTTTGTGTTACTATATTTTCTATTGTTTAGAATGTTGGGTACTTAAAATTCTTACATTTTAAACTTTTATCCAATTTATTGTCTTGTTGTTTTTGAGTGTGTCTGAATTAAGGACATAATATTTCAGTAGAAGTGACCTAAAACTACATCTGAAGAAAGCAAAATATTCAAAATTGTCTCTAGTCATTAATTTGGTTGTACTTGGTAGTGAAAAAAAGAAAAATAAACATTTGTATCAAATTTTATATGCTGATGGAAGGCCTTTTTTCTGTTTTAGTATTTTTATGGTAAATAAAATTTACCATGTTTTCAAAATTAGAAAGCTCTTTTTAGCAGAAAATGTATTGATATTGTTAATGAACAAGTGCTAATGTACTAAATAAATCTTGTGAACCTTGGAAGTGATTGCTGGAGAGCTGTTGCCATGAAACATGATTGCTTAGACACAGTATATAATACATAAATTCAGGATTACATAATTTAGCATTGTAAATATAATGTATGTTAGCTATCAAAGAAAAATAAGAATATTTTTTCATAGATAAATGAATTGTACATAGCTTGAGAAAGGCACACTGAAATTTTATCTTAAAATTCCCAGATTTGATCACTGTTTGCATAAAAGTTTTAGAATAAAGTACAGTCCTTAAAGTGGATAATTATTACTTAAGTTGCCTAAGACTTTTTATTTACTTACTTAAATTCTTGGTGGATTTTTTTCATCATTTCAGGTTCACTCTTGTTGGAATCGAAGATAAATCCAAACACTGCGTATCAAAAACAACAGGCATGTATTGTTTTCTATATTTCAACTATGTTACTATTATTGAAAATACTATTTTTTAAAAAAAAAAGTCTGGTAACTGGACAACTAGAGTTTTGTTATATATCAAAATCTTAGTTGTCCACGTACTGATAAAGGCAAGCCAAGGGATATGTGTATATTAAATATTGGAGATTAATATATGAAAATGCTATCTTTTACATTCACATTTTGGGACCCTAGAAGTACACACCTGCAGCAGTGCTTGCCCTCTGAAACAAGGCTCCCCCTGCCTCTGAGTTTCAGATAGTCTCCACTGCTATTTAGACGAGCCAAGAACACCTGGCTCTTCACCCCAGCTTTTGGTGAGGGAGAGTGAAACCACTTGCTTCATCAGACTTGCCATCTTTTTATTTTTATGTTTTATTGATTTTATTATAATTTTTTGTTGTGAGCCATACAGAATTATATGTTGGGCAGCACCTTTGCTGAACTATCTGCCATTAGTTTTCTGTTTTCTGTCCGGTTTTAATAATACTATTTGGTGTTTTGTTTTTTTATCAATACATTAATTATTATTTATTTTGTAATGTACTAGTTTACATTATATTACTCCATGCTGAATGCAGCTATTCAGCTATTTATTGCAGCCCATATGAATGTTTACCAATCTTCAAAGTTTAGTGCCAAGTATCTAGTAGGTTACATTTTGGGGTGATGACTTGCATACATCTTGGTGGGTTGCAATTTGTGCAAATCTCAAATTATTACTCACTGGAGAAGAGGCTAATGCTGGGAAAGATTGAGGGCAAAAGAAGAAGGGGACAACAGAGAATGAGGTGGCTGGATGGAGTCACTGAAGCAGTAGGCGTGAGCTTAAATGGACTCCAGAGGATGGTAGAGGACAGGAACGCCTGGAGGAACGTTGTCCATGGGGTCGCAGTGGGTTGAACATGACTTTGCAACTAAACAACAACAACAACAAATTATTTGTATTTTATTCTAGTTGTTAATGATGCCCTTTTCATTGCAATAGATTTCTAACAAATTCCATAAAATGGTATAGTCTCTTTCAAGTCAATTTCATTCTGTGAAGACTTCCATGGGCACATTTGTGTAGTTTTTTTCATAGCATTACAGAAGCAGTTGGCTGTTACCATTTTCCAGGATATCTTGTTGACTTCCCAGCCTAGCCTACAGTCCCTTTACTAGAGATCTCCCATCAAACTACGGCCTTGATGTTAACTTCAAAACCAGACAAGTCTTTACTATTTTTACTCTTATGTTAATTCAGCTAAAATATATTGGCTGAATTCGTACAGCCCATAAACCATGGTTGAAATTATGATTCAAATGAATAAATTACAGGTGGCTTAGTTTATGCATTAGGTTAACCCATGAATCTTGATTTATAAATTACAACTGTGGATACATAGATGATGATAAACTATAAACCAACAAACCATATTGTTGCTTGGAGCAGTGTGTGAACCCAGCCATTAAAAGTGTTCAAATATTTTTAATAGATGTCCCAAATACTATCAGAGGATACTTTTACTAGATCAGTTCCTCAGAGTGAAAAATTAAGAGATAAACTAGCATTAGTATCTGAAAAGATCTTTATAATCTAAAATAAGAAGAGCATATAGTGAATGTTCAGATATAACATATGCAAATCAGAAAATTAAACTATGCATCCAAGTATTTAGAAACTGTATCTAGTAGCAAAATTTTACTTTAATGTAAGAAATTTTCGGTTTTGTAATTTCTAATTTCTACCATACTCAAATGAGATCAAAGATAGAGCCCAACAAATAAAAGCTAGTTTTATCCTTAAGGTAGGTTTAGCTTTTACATAATAATATTCCTAGAAAATTGAGAAAACATGTGTAATACTGTGTGGGTTTTTTTTATTTTTGTATTGTAGTATGTTGGACAAATATTGTATGTTTTCAACTTTTGCTCTTTAAAAACACATCTTAATTTAAAAATATTCTCTGAATAAAAGTAGCAGTACAGTTATTTGAAAATAACTACTATTGTTAGTGATGCTTTTATTTGGATAAACTCTATAAAGATATGTAATTTGTTAAATACAGTAAGATATGGGGATAGGATTGCTTCAATTTTAATTATCCTAAAACTTTTTCATAATTTATTAACTTTATAATAATTATTTATTACATTTATGTGCCGCCCATCTCATCAGAGACGACTCTCCTGCTTCTTTCTATTCAGAATTATATAGTTTGAATTAGTTATTCATTTAATCATTTTTGAGTCTTTGTATTCCAACACAATTTTGCTGGGATTTTGCCTCAGTAAATGCTTCTTGGAACACTGATGACCTTGTTCTTGTGTCATCAATGATAGTATCAAGCCACCTTCTCTTCGGCCAGCCTCTTTTTAAATTGCCTTTGATTTTCGGAGTCTTCTCCAGTGACTTTTATTTCCACATTAAACATTCAAAATATCTAAACTTTACTGTATTATTAGTGATTCCAGCATATAAGACCCTGTCTTATATTTTTTTGAACCCTCAAATAAACACTTGGCCTTATTGCCATGCACTCAAAAGCCCGATTGGGTTTATTATCAGGGGCTGTCTTATTTTGGGAGAAACAGGGTAGTTCATCTAATTCTGAATTATTTGCTATTTGTTTTTCCCAGATAGAAGGTACTTTCAAGAGTTTTCTTCAGCACCACAGTTGAAATACATTTATTTTTGTTCAATCTTTCTGATAGACCAGATTTTAACCAATGTTACAACAAATAAGTAGATTTTTTTTTCTTTTCATGGCCATAGTATGTCTGTGAATTTTTGAGCCTAGAAAGATAAAAGTCTTTTCTATATCAGATACTAAACTCTGCATTAATTTTTAACTGCTGTTCACTTTCAACAGATTCTTTTAAGTCTTTCCTAATTCCAGCCATCAAATACCATCATCAGCATATATGAGGTTGTTCATATTTCTCCCAGTAATTTTAATTTCAGTTGCTATTTCTTCTAGTCTGGCATTTCCAATGCTATATTCGTGGTTTTTTAGTGAAAGAAATCATCACAAGAGAATCTTGCTGACATCTAAAAATTCCACAATCCTACATATGGTCTTTAAAATGCAATGCTAAATTTTGCATGCAAGTTAAATAAACATGGTGACGATATAAATCTTGATATGCTGTTTTCCCACTATTCTGTTCTGACTTAATTATTATGCAAATTTTTCTATAGACTGCATAAAATTCCCAGTGTTTTTGTTGCCTTTTGCTTTCTATCTTCCTTCAGCTACCGGTACTTTCATTATGTCTACAAACAGACGTATCTTCTCTGACCTTTTGCATTTTGAGATACTTTTATTTGTTTCATCTTTATCACTAATTTAACTCACATTCTATGCATAATCATATGTAATATTATTGAGGTATCTTTTGAGTTTGATTCTTTTATGTTTTAAGTTAAATTATAATCTTGTAAGAAATAATTTGTGATATGAGCTTCAGTGAGATTAGATCTTGTTTTTGTTGAATCAGTTGAGCCTCTCCAGCTGTACTTGCTGTCTTTTTAATCAAGTGGTGCCCATGTATAAAGCTATCTTTCAGATTGTTGAAATAAGAAATTGCTTATAGTTACTAGGTATACTAGTCCTATTAGGACTAGTAGATCCCTAATAGTCTGTTTCCTGCTTTATCTTGTATGCCAAAGCCATTATTTCCCATTATTCCAGTTGTTACTTTATTTCTAATTTCGCATTCCATCCTCCTATATGACATCTCCCTTTTTTAGTCTGATGTTAGCAAAGTGCTGCATAATACCATAGAACCCTTCCACTCCTTCGCTCCCTCTTGTTTGAAACATAGATTTGGATCATTGCAATATCAATTGATTTGCCTTGGACTCAAATTGAGATCATCCTGTCATTTTGTTATGTCTGAACACTAACTTTGATACCTTTTGTTTATTTTCACTACTCCGTTTGTTCTATGATGTTCGATAAAAGATATGATGTCCTTCTGAGATGAAGTGACCCAGTTTAGTTCAGTTCACTGATTTCCATAATGTCAATATTATATCTAGATGTATCTGCTTTGACAACATCTGGTTTTTGGTTTTGACATTCCACATACCAATGGGGTACATATGTTTACTGTGTTAAATTTTCTTTTTGCCTTTGGCCACATGAACACCTGGGTTCCTATCAACCTTTATCCAGCCACATCATAAATACCACTCAGAGCTGTGTGTTCTTTTCTAGTTGCTCTTTGGATACTTTCTGATCTGAAGAGTTCATCTTCCAGTTTCATTTTGGCATTGTCTTGGTTATGAATGTCTATTTGGTTTCCTTGACAGAATATTGGGAGTGGATTGTCATTTCCTTTCATACAAGATCATATTTATATTCCCCTATATTTGCCTTTAACTGTATATGTATATATAGTCTTCTCACTATAACCCTTTTATAGTAATAAGAATCCTTGAAAGATAATCTTGTGCTAAAGTATTTGCCATCTTCCTAGTAAGATGCTTCTTTGGACTAGAGCTCCTAAAAAATGAGTGGTAGTGTGTGTATCAGGATTTATCTATCCTACATAAAATGTGTTTTTTGAAAGGTTATATGACTAGTCATGGAGAAAAATATAATAGTGGTGGATCGTCTTTCTCTTCCCCTATTCTTCCCCTATTCTCTTACATTTTGTACTGGTGATTGAAAGCTACTTTCTTGACACCTAAACCTAGCTGTATGTTACATTTTTCAGTAGAGTCAAATAATAAATTTAATATTCCATTTTAAAATAGGACACTTTGATTGTTTGGTCAGAAGCAGAAAATTATGATTTAGCTCTGAGTTTTCAAGAAAAAGCTGGCTGTGATGAAATCTGGGAAAAAATTTGCCAGGTAAGGATTACATTTAAAGTTCTTATTATTTTTTTAAAAAAAATTAGATTTGACTGTTCATAAACTTTGTGATTGAAATAATGTTTTGATGACCCATTTAATTGTATCTTAATTTTTATAGTATGAATTACAAATTTTATTTTCTAGTTTAGCTGATGTGTGATTTTTCAATGGCATTATTTAAAATACCGTTTCAGGACAGCTTTACATTTATACTTCTACAATGAAATTATTTTGAGATTTGCAGTGACTGTGATTCTGCTGTATAACATCAATTACAAATACTATTATTAACTTATACCATTGATATTGCTCAGAAAAAGTGGATAGCTGTGATGGTTTACAAGAATATCCTTCCTTCCTCCTCCCTCCTGTACTACTCCTTCATCAGCTGACATGATACAGCAACCTAAATTTGGTGTGCAGCCCACCAGTCCCATTTCACTGACAGTTCACAGAATGTCAGAACTATATTAATATATGATTTAGATATTTGATAATAACATTGATTTTCATACTTCTTTCTCCTTGCCTTTCAAAATCTATAATATATGTCAGAATAAGTCAATAATTATTAATGTTTTTGATTTTAGGTTCAAGGGAAGGACCCTTCTGTAGAAGTTACACAGGATCTCATTGATGAATCAGAAGAAGAACGCTTTGAGGAAATGCCTGAAACTAGTCATTTGATTGATCTCCCTACTTGTGAACTCAACAAACTCGAAGAAATAGCAGACCTAGTTACCTCAGTTCTCTCATCACCCATTCGTAGAGAAAAATTGGCCTTAGCACTGGAGAATGAAGGCTATATTAAAAAATTATTACAGCTTTTCCAACTTTGTGAGAACCTAGAAAATACTGAAGGCTTGCATCATTTGTATGAAATTATTCGAGGAATTTTGTTCCTCAATAAAGCAACTCTTTTTGAGGTGATGTTCTCAGATGAGTGCATTATGGATGTTGTGGGATGCCTTGAATATGACCCTGCATTAGCTCAACCAAAAAGGCATAGGGAATTTTTGACCAAAACAGCAAAATTTAAAGAGGTTATACCCATAACAGACTCTGAACTTAGACAAAAGATTCATCAGACTTACAGGGTACAATACATTCAGGACATCATCTTGCCAACACCATCTGTTTTTGAAGAGAATTTTCTTTCTACCCTTACTTCATTTATTTTCTTTAACAAAGTCGAGATTGTCAGTATGCTACAGGTAAGTGAATTCAAAAGTCTAAAAGAGTTGCATTTTGAAAATTCTAAATATAATTATGATGCTAACCATAAAGCTTTTAGTATGCTGCTGTTATGTTTATTTACTAGTTCTGATAAATTACTTTTCACTATCCACTCACAGAGCATAATTTAGCAGTGTTGTTTGTGTACTCATCGATGTATATTTCATAGGCTTTGCATGAACACCGTAGATTTCTCTCAAACAAGATAAACTACACATAAATTCTTATAAATGCTATGAGATGTACATGGTTTTCTGACATGGTTTTATATTAGTTAGCATTGATGCTAGCTTTTAAGCAGTTGTGTTAAACATGGTACTGAAAGTAACATGCTATAATCACAGATGTTTATAATATCACTATTTTTTCCCCTGCCATCTATATTCAGCAATATGTGAGCAGTAAACATTTTCTATAGGCTGTATGGAAAGGGTGTTACTTTTTAATTTTGTTAAAATTTATTTCTTTAAAAATCAGTCATGCACCAGTCATAAGGTTCCGAAGATGAATCAAAAATATTAAAACATACAGTAATTTCTACTGGTATACTGTAACTATAAAAAGTCTGAATAAAAATCCTTTTGAAATAAAAGGAAAATAAATGTAAAATATCCTGGCTGTTGCCTTGTTCGTTATAAATTATACTTATAAATATTAGTATTGAGATAAGAAAAAAATACAGAACTGAGATAAAACCAGACAAGGGAGGTAGGATTATAGAAAGCTTCCCTTTCCCAAGTTACTTTGTCCATATAGCTCAATCTTACATAGCCTAATTGGCAACAACTCCAAAGGATTTTAGTGATCTCCTACACTCCTACACTAAGATCTTTTTATCTTCATTGATAATACACAGGTTGGGTTCTGTGTCTCTGCATATAGAGAATGTATATACCACTGATCTGTCCATCTTTACCTGATAGTATAAACATCCTATTTCTATTGGTCTATAATTGGCATAATTTATTTTAAATTCAGCATTCCAAGAACCTTATGTATGCAAGATACATCTAAGCTCTTGATGGGCTTCCCATTTATTTCAGTTATATTGTTGACAGTGAATATATTTGGAAAAAAAGCTCGCTTCAGTTATGGTGGTGATAATACATATAGACCCTACATATTTGCTAGTTGTTGTTTCTTATTTTGATGAACCTGATGAAGTAGAATAGGATGACAACATTTTGTCATCTGTAAGTATTTTATTGTCCCTGTTTGCCTCCTAAATGGTATCACAGGTGCAAATCTAGATGATAATGCTGAATTAGATTTATATTGATGTAGTTCTAAAATGTTGTGTTGTGATGATAGCAGTGCCAAAGTTTAGCTACTGCCATAGCTATTGGCTGTTTGTTATTCAGTTAAACTCTTGAGTAAAATTTGTCAAAGATAAGCTGAATAGAATTTGCACTCCCACCTCCTTAAACAATAGTTTAAATTCAATTCAGTGTGAAATATTTTGGGTCCAATGAAATCCAGCAGGTTTACTGAAAAGGAAGAAGTGGATTGAATCTTCTTAAGACTGTTCAAATATGTGTTGTGATTAAGTAAACAATTATATAATCTACATTAAGAGTTTTCTGGGATTGTTCATCTGATATTTATTTATTTAAAGTATTTTTTACCATAGTGTTCAGCAAAAAGACTCTTAGAACTGCTAGCCTGATATAGTAAATACAAGTTAATCCTTGTCCATAGGCTTACAGTCAGAAAAAGACAACATAAAATGAAAAATGGAGAGAGGTGGGAAGAGGGGGAAAAATAAACTTCTGGCATTTTAAAATAAACAGTATCTCTTATAAAAACCAATTGGAAAAGAGCTGAGGAAATAAGAAGTTGAACTGAGTTATTATTGTAAGTACCCTCAGTCTGATTATAATATTCCATTATATGTTTTTACTTTACTCAGATTTTTTCCTTTGTGCATGTATGCATATTCAACATGTCATAGTGGGTGACTAAAGGAAGAAGTTGAGTTGAAGCTAAATTGGTGAAGGTTTAAATAGGAAAAACTTGCTTTGTACCAAGTGAAATCACTGGTTTACCTAGATCAGTATCATCTGGGTTAATGGATAATGATTCTTTTGAGTTTCAGATAGAAGATTTTCCAAAATTGCATAGGAATTAAAAATGGGATATTTTGTATGCAAAGCCTATGTTACCTAATTAGATCTTTCAAAGAACTTTTAGAGAATCAAGTTCTGCATTTGGCCTTTGAATGAGGTTCTTGATGCCTCGCTCCAAAAGAGTATAGAGACTAGGAGAAAAAATAAAATTAGTTGTGAAATTAGTTAAATGCTGCTATTGTAATTATTCAAAATGGATTTAATATTATCACATCGGTTACAGCAGAATGACAGTTTTACAACTCTGGGGATTCATTGATGAATTCAAAGAAGGGACAAAATGCAATCTGAGATTTCAGATTGGAGTGATTGTTAAACATTGTGACATGAAGAATTAAAATCACTAGAAAGTATTTTGGAGTTATTATTCCTTCTGAATCAACAAATGACTGTTGTACTTCATAGTAAATCTGGTGATGCAACAAATGCTGCTTTTTAAAAACTCTTTGATTTATCATTCATTCTACTATAATTCTTGGATTATCTTATTTTAAGTATATGATAGTTCAGTATTCAGCAGATAAATTGTTGTTCATTTAGTACAAGGTCACCAAAATAAATTGGACTACAACATTTTAGCATGTACTGATAACCTGAATTCTGAACATGATAAAACATAGCTTTAAAAATATTTAGCTTGCTTGATTTTTCAGATCATTTGGTCTTTTTGCATCAAGCTGTAGTGACAATGTTTTGTCAGGGTTCTCTTCAACAAGCTATTGATGTTATTGTGTCATTCAGTTTGCAATTTGGTCCTTAGTAGCTTTTTTACCTATGTAATAGTTATTTTTGTTTTAGTTAAAGCATTCTGTTGAAGTATCACAATGCCATTTGAGCTGAATTGGCTTTTTCAGGGTGGTGTCATACTGCTCTTAGGTAATGTTTTAATGAAGTTTTAGATTTGCAGATATTTAATATTGTGTTTAGTTCTTGATTTCTAAGGTTTGGTTTTAATAAGTTTAATAATATAGCACTAATTGTGATAAACTTCTGAGTATGTGATAAATATATTGTAAATGATAGAAGCTAGGCAATCTTTTAGTGTTACCATACTGCCTTACTGTTCTTCCCTTTCCACCCCCTCACATTTTCAAAGAGCATGACCCACATAAGATAAATTTTTATACTTGTCAACAGCTATGTTGTGGAAACCATCTCCTTTATTTCTGGCAATGTTAGCACTACTGGCAACCATACGAAATTGTGTGTTTTGAGTTTTGTTACTGCCTGCTCTACAGGACTGCTTCAGAAAGGAAAACAAATTGGACGAATCTTTGTGTTACCTGGGAGCATGAACAATGCTGGAGTGGCATTAAACTATATACAGTATGCATAGCTAGGACCTTTCAAAAAAACAAAGCGTTCAGCAATTTGTAGAGAAAGCTTAGTACATTGGCCCTTATATTGTATATAAGTAAATAGTCATTCAGAAGGAGGAGAATTCATAAAGGTGTTTCAATTCAAATGCATAGAAATCAATTGTGGTAATCCAGATCCAAACCAAATTCTGGGCAGCAATAAAATGAAAGCAGTTTTCACGATGCAGTTCCATCTTGAATTTAGCAACTAAGGAGATCTAACTTTTACCAAGTTAGATCTCCTTAGTTCTCTTCCTTATTAAGTTAAAATATTTTCCTTTTGTGCTGAAATGACGAAATTAAAGTTCATTTTACTGTGATTACTGCAAAACATTGGCCTGGTGGAGGATAGACAGTATTTTTCTCAAATTTCCACATCTAAATTTTTTTTTATTAATAATAAATAAAGCAAAAGCAAAAAATTGAATAACCAAAATATTTTAAAGTTATGTTTTGCTTCTTAATAACAAGGCAATATGGCTATATATTTAGAAGCATAATACATAACTAAAGTAGAAATAATGTATTAATGTGATATGATATGATATGATACGATACGATACGATATGGTAAAGTTATAGAGAGTACATTTTGTCTTTTTGTGGTACAGTATTAACTGATTTATAGAAACTATGACACATGCTTAACAACTTCACACACAAACTACTGTTAATTATATTATTAACTGTGTAGCCAAGAAGCAATAAAGAGAACAGACTGTACCTTCAGAATCTTTTCTAAAAATATCAGTTTGAGTTGTGCAGTGTTCTTCAAAATGTGGGGGAGCCAAAATAATTATCCTTTGTGGCAACTAGTTAGAACTTCTAGGCTAGATATTTTGATAAAAGGATGTGTCATGAGTATGAGGTTTTTGACACATGTTAACTCTTAATTGGGAACGGAATATTTAGAAATGCAGCCTACTGACTGTAGTAGTCATGACTGTTTTGCATGACACATTTCTCAGGGATCAGCAAGACAGTAACTGATTGGCAAACGTATTGTTGAAGCAGGAAGGATGAGAAAGAGGGACATTTGGGAAACGTTATAGTGGGAAGAAGGAAATAGTGACTTATTTTTTGTACTACTACCTTCCCCAGTTCCAAAGTATATTTCACCTGCACCTGTTTGGCAAGTTTATATTGATTTTGTGCTTACAACAGTAGCATAGCTACCATAAATGTGGAGATGGGCAGGTTTGATATGCTAGAAAAAAAATGAGATTAATTCATTTTTATATATACCTAATTAAAATATGTTAAAAGTAATCATATGCCTTCGTTTAAGAATAGATAGTTTGTGATTACTTCAACTGTGCATAATACTTTTTTCTCTAAATCTTAGTACAGTCTTTACAAGTTAAACTCCCAATACAGGTTAAATTTACTACTAGAACTATTAAGACATTTAATACTGACATTTAAGGCCCTGAAAACACACCTATTCCATCTAGCTGGGCAGGCTTGATCCCATCCTCTCAGTTTTAATTGAATTTGGTTTTAATTGGGTTATTTTTAATATCTTGGGCCGAAATTATTTAATTGTTTTTAAATTGTTTTTAAGTTTTGTACGCAATGTTTTATCCTGGCTGTACACCGCCCTGAGTCCCGCAGGAGAAGGGCGGTATAGAAATAAAATAAAATATAATAATAATAATAATAATAATAATAATAATAATAATAATAATAATAATAATAATTACAAATCACTATTATTTCTAGATATTCTATACCTTTGAGATAGGGTAAATCAATTGTGAGTATACTTAAGATTAGTAAAATAACCGTTGACTCTGCATTTGCCTTTGAAATTACAGGTCTTAGGAAACTGCTGTATCCATGTCCGCATTTTTTTTCTCGATTATTTTGTACAGTTTGCAAATGATAGGGCACTTTTGAGTGCTGTGTTCCAAAAAGAGGAAATTTAAAGTGTTTGAGCTCTTAAATTCTTTACAGTAAAGCTGTTGGCTGTATTGGTTAAGAGCCTTGCTCCATCTTTTTTTGCTTGCTTCAATGTTCTTATTTTAAGGTGCCTTTAAGGGCATTTTCAATAATTCCCATAATTTTCTACTAGTTTGAGTAATGTGTGGAAACTACAGATCTATACAAGAAAAGAGAGCAGCTTTGAGAAAAAAAATGGATTAACTGTTCAGTTAGGCTCCTTTGGCTTCCAACCTTATCAGTTTTCCTGGATTCCAATTTGAATTTGAGAACAATTGGGACTTGTGAGAGGAGAACCTATTTTACAAGGAAAAGACAAAGTAGTAACAGTATGAGAACCTTTCCATCTTTCCCCCCTCCTTCAATTTCTGATGCACCCAATTTTAGGATTAGGGAAGTTATAATAGCAATTCTTACCTATCTGTTTAAAATAGTGATGAGGCATAAAATAGGCATTTAGTTCAAGCTTATTCAAAAATCAGAATGGCTCTCCTTGTAACCATATCACTGTTGCGTGGCTCCATCATTTTATACCTGCCACACAAAGTCTGAAGCAGGGAGGTTACTTTACATTCTTAAACTCTTCAGGCAGTTTATAACCCTGCTTTTTCTTGCCATTCTAGTTATTTAACTAGGGATAGTAATGGAAAGGTGATAATGATATGAATTTCAGTAGATTGTGGCTATTTGAAAATATCTTAAGCTAACGACAGTACTTGTACCATTTCAGAGTAAACTGATCTTCATGATTTGGTGAATTGCCTATTGTTAATTACAATAATTATTCACATGCAGTGTTACTTTACATCAAATGAAGCATTTATAATTAAATTGTAAATTTACCATTTACAGTGAGACTGAAAAGAAACAACATTTGTAAAGCTATGATATAAAATTCTAGTAAAAATAAAAAATAAAAATGTATAACTAGTGGCACACAAAATTAACTAATTGGAGAAAAAAATCTTATTTTACATTCTAATTCTTAAAATAGCGAACTTTGTGTTAAAGCTATACATTACAATATTCTACAGGAAGATGAAAAGTTTTTGTCTGAAGTTTTTGCACAGCTAACTGATGAAGCTACTGATGATGACAAAAGACGTGAACTGGTAAGTTCATTTGTAGATTTAACTCTGAAATTCTTCTGATTGTTCAGCTAGCTCCTCCATGTGTGTGGAAAGATTATACTTATGACTGCTTTATTTTTTTTAATATATTTTAAAACTGCCCATCTCCCTCAGAGAGGTACTCTGTGTGAGTGCCTATATATCATGATATGGCACACAGGACTTCAGTTCTACATTGGTTTGGTTTGATTGTTTTTGGGCTGATTTACAGAAATGTGAGGTCAACAAATAGGTAGTTCTGTAGCTTTGTCAGGATTTTTTAATTCAAAATATTGGAATAATATTTTACTTTTAGTGAATAAGATAAGTACTCAATGTAGTTTCAGATACCAAACAATATTCTGATGTGTTTTGGGGAAGAAATAATGAAAAAAGAGGCAATAACATTTCATTAAATTAGTACTTTTACCTATATTTCCTAAAAAATGTATACTCTTTTTGCTGAGTACGGTGCTATATAATACAGGTTCTGTGCTCGTCAGCAATGTATTTTTTCCTTATATAAATTTTTTCTTTCACTTGGTGCAGGTTAATTTTTTCAAGGAGTTCTGTGCATTTTCTCAGACATTACAGCCTCAAAACAGAGACACCTTTTTCAAAACTTTGGCAAAATTAGGAATTCTTCCTGCTCTTGAAATAGTAATGGTAAGTTGAATTCCAGGCAAGGCATGTTATACATTTGCTTATAAGGATATCATTCTCCACTGTATACTTATCATTTGAAATAGATACAATTCAGAGTTACTCTGCATATTTGCATATTATATATCCTGCATATTCTGCATAAATGTTGGGGTAGGATGAGAAAGATGAGAAATTTAGTGATATTGAAACCTTAATTTCGGTCTTTTAAAATTTTATGGTTTTAATAGATGTATGGACTGTATTAAGCTGATTTTTATTAATGCTTTAATTCTATTTGTTTATTGAATTTATTTGCCACCCATCTCATAGCAAATGATTCTGGGTGTTTGTTGTTTGGAAGCCTCCGAGAGTTTAACATAAGATAGATGGTTATATAATGTATAAATAAATAAATATTTACATACTAATTTAAATACTCAGCAGACATCTGAACTTTGACTTTCATCTGTAATAATATGCAGTGTATGTGTGGATATGCACATCAAATTTGGGGGGACATGTTTGAAATGCCAGCCTAACAAGTTAGATCAGATCAAGAAACTGACTCTACAGAAAGTGGTATAAACTATATTTTATAGATAGTAAAGAATCTTGCTAAGTTGCTTCTGTTTTACCTTTTCTTCCTTTGATACCCCACAGTCAGGGAGGAGCCAACATGAACCTCTCCCTATTAATATTTCCTTTCCCGGGGCTAAAAAAATGCTTCTTCCCTTGTTTCTGAGTCATGCTGAGTTATTGCCATAAGGTGTTCTGGTGAGATTTTTTTTGCAGGGTAGTTCGTCATTGCTTTCCCTGACCCTCTCTATTTATCTGGGTGGGCTTGGGACTGATATATGGTTGATGAATTCTATAAAATCAGACACATCATTAGAAGTCAAAATCACAAAACTACGTCTGATTTGCTTTGGCCATGTCATGCATGCAAATAGAAGTCAGTGATTCTAGGAATGGTTATTGGAGCAAGAAGTAGAGACAAGCAAAGAACATACCGGCTTGATAACATCAAAACTGATACAAAGATGAACATGCAACAACTAAAAAAGTTGTGCTTGACAGGGTAGCATGGAGAGCACTTGCCTATAAAGTCTCCAAGAGTTGGACATGACTGAATGATTAAAACAATTGTTTTAATAAATAGTTTCTGAGCTCTCTCTCTCTCAACTTTATGCCGTATAAGGAATTTCAGGTTGGTAGAGCAAGTTCTAACCACTTATGGAAGACCTTAGATTAAAGGTGACATGGCATATATTTATATAAGTTTTATAACAGGATGGAGGACCCCCAGTCTTTAGATCCAATCTGATTGCCTCACAGTATCTTGGATTAGTTCCTTCTCTCCCAAATATTTGAGGTCTTCATTTCATTTGAATTTTTCGATAAAGTTAATGCTCTATCAGAAATGTTTCCTTTTAATTAAGTGATCTGGTTTTTATTTCAGGGTATGGATGATTTACAAGTTAGATCTGCTGCTACAGATATATTTTCTTATCTGGTAGAATTCAGTCCATCTATGGTTCGGGAATTTGTAATGCAAGAAGCACAGCAGAGTGATGATGTAAGAACCATGCAACTTTCTTACAGATATATATTATATCCATAATATATAGTGGCCATTTCTAGAATAAAGTTCTTGTTTTGTCAAAACAAAGTATTTATTCTCTGTGTATTCTTGTTCTTCCAACTCTGTTGTCTCAACAATACATTTAAACAATGTATTGTTTAATCAATCACTTTCTGTCTTGCTGGACCTCTGCTTCTGGAAATCAGATCAAAATATGGATTGGAGGGCTTAATAGTTAATTTTACCTCTTTGATTTACTAATGTGCAACCATGAAATGGAAATGTGAAGCCCAGTAAATAGTTGTATTGTATATAAGTTTACAATGCATTTGGCTGTGTTTTTGTTATTATAATTTTTAAGTGTTTTATTAGTATTTTAATAATTTTGTTTTAATAATTTTGTTTGGTTATATGTTTTTTAATGGTGTGCGCTGCCCAGAGTCACAAGCATGAGATGGGTAGCTGTATGAATTAAATAAATGACATTTTGTTTAGATAAATTTAATTAATAATACAAATGTGCCAGCAAATTTCAAGAAGCAAGAACTAAACAGGGATTATTCTAATAGTTTAATATTGCTCTTATCTACAATTTTGTTCCTATGTAATGAAATCTGGAGTTTACATCACCATTGTTCTGAATAACCCTAGGCCCTTCCCTACTTCATGTTACTATCTTCTTCATGTTGTTATCATGTTACGATCATGTTACTATACTGTTATCTTCCCAACTGGGCTGCTGTTTTAAGTCTTCATGCAGAGTTTGGAAAGTGAGGGACTATATGGGAAGAAACATAGCGGTCTTATTTGCCAATAAACAGTTAGGCTTTCTAAAAATATTGATGGTGATGGTGATTCTTCGTATGGTGAAGCTCACCCTGAAGATCAGGTTCACATCAAGGGGGTCCTCCTGAACCCATAGCTACTGCTAGAGCTTTAACTGGATGCCATAGCCAGGAGGACCTTTGGCCATTTTCAGTTCGTGCATCAGTAAATGTATCCTAAAATACCGTGACAATTACCATGTGGTTTGACTGCTGCAATGCACTCTATGTAGAACTTCATTTTAAGACTCTAGAAACATCAGTTGGCACAGAATGTACCAACATGCTGTCAGCAGCTCAGATCTGCTATTGCAGAATAATACTATTTTGTGGTCACTGCATTGGTTGCCAGAAGGCTTCCTGGCCAGTTCAAATTGTTGATTACTACCAATTACGATTGCAATTATGTTTGTAATTATAATTGTATGGAACCAAATCAAACCAAACATGATTCTATTCATCCTGCATAGTCCAAAAAGAGGGTGTCCTCTGGATCCTGTCCCAACAAAAATATGAGGGGTGTGAGCCACAAGTCTGACTTCTCTGTGAATATCCCTGTGTTATAGAAAATGCAACCTCCAGTAGTCATGTGGCCACATTTTGGGTGTCAAAAGTCAACCATTTATAGCTGTTTGCGGGATCCCACAGTCATGTGACTGTGATTTACAACATTTTCCAGGAAACGTGTTTATTTCCAGTTTCTGGCAAAACAAATGATCCACAGCAACTGATGGGTTTGCTTAACAACCGCTGTGTTCACAATAACCAGTACAAAAAAAGATTGTAAAAATTGATCACAATCATATAATAACCCACGTAAGGATCATCACAATTTACAACTATAATTGTAGACTCAATTACAGTCATAAGTCATGGACTATTTGTAGGGAAACAAATAGGCTCAAGAGAGTAAACTTCATCGATGTATAGCAGGGGTGTCAAACTCGCAACGTCATGTGACATAGCGGGACTTTCTTCCCCTTTGCTAAATCGAATGTGACCATGGCAGCGCAGGACGCATCTGGCCTGCCAGCCACAAGTTTGACAGTCCTGATGTATAGTGTTCATTTCACTACAAGGTTATTTTAACACAAAATTTCCAAAAAAAAAAAAAAAACCTGTAATAAATAGTTATCAAATTGTTATCTTTAGGAAGAATATGGGTACAAAATATTTGAGAGCTATAAAGTTTTAATATCATTAATTTTTTGAAAGCAAGACATAACTTGTTTTTGGTTTCTTACAGGATATCCTCCTCATAAATGTAGTCATTGAGCAAATGATTTGTGACACTGATCCTGAACTTGGGGGTGCTGTTCAATTAATGGGCCTCTTGCGTACTCTAATTGATCCTGAGAACATGTTGGCCACAGCTAATGTAAGAAAATGGAAAGGGGTAAAGAAACTTTACTGTCTAAAAAAACCACATTTAATAAAAACTTTAAGCATACTTGTTAACTTTTGAAAAACTGCTTAGAACATTTTATATTTTGAGCAAATATTCTTTGAAATGTTTTTTCTCTGTAGCTTTATTTTTCAAAATGGTCCACATAGCATACCGCCAATCTATATTATTGCAGCATACAGAGATTTCAGAAGTTTGATTCCTATGTTTTCAGACCAGTTATTTCTTTGATTATAAGTCATGTTTTGGTGATGCAGTTCTTCCACAATAATGTCTCCTGTCCATGAGCCAAAAAAATAGAAAGTTATATCTGTGAGCACAGATTCTGTCATTGCCTACAGACCAGGGTGCTACATAATCTGGTCTGTAAATATTTTAGAGTAGAAATAGTTCAGGATTTTAATATAAAATGCCCCAATTCTACTCATTTCAGTAGTCCTTTTGAGCAAGCTAAACTGTGAGGTATAATTTGAAAAAAGTACCAATGAGATCCATATCCAAATAGGAATTTGAAGATGGATTTCCTCAGATCTAGTCCAAAATTTGAATTACTACGTGACATGTACCATCTCTATATAGTAATCCATTGAAAAGCTAAGAAATATATAAGAAATAAGGAAATTTTTAACAGTGCTTAGTTGATATTTATCTTTACATAAGTTGACAACCAATTATGCAGCAGGACTTCTCCTTTACTTCTATTCTGTACTTCATACAGTTGCACGAAAAAGTATGTGAACCCCTTGGGATTACGTGGAGTTTTGCATGAATTGGTCATAAAATGTGCTCTGAACTTCATCTAAGTCACAACAATAGAAAAACACAGTCTGCTTAAAATAATACTACACAAACATTAGATGTTGCCATGGTTTAATTGAACATAACATGTAAACATTCACAGTGCAGGGAGGAAAAAGTATGTGAACCTTTGGATTTAATAACTGGTTGACCCTCTTTTGGCAGCAATAACCTCAACCAAACTTTTCCTGTAGTTGCAGATCAGACCTGCACAACGATCTGGAGTAATTTTGGACCACTCCTCTTCACAAAACTGTTTCAGTGTAGCAATATTCTTGGGATGTCTGGTGTGAATCGCTCTCTTAAGGTCATGCCATAGCATTTCAATCGGGTTGAGGTCAGGACTCTGACTGGGCCACTCCAGAAGGCGTATTCTGTGCTGTTGAAGCCATTTTTTTGTTGACTTACTTGTATGCTTTGGGTCATTGTCCTGTTGCATCACCCATCCTCTGCAGAGCTTCAGTTGGCAGACAGATGGTCGTACGTTTTCCTGCAAAATGTCTTGATAGACTCTGGAATTCATTTTTCCATCAATGACAACAATCCGTCCAGGCCCTGAGGCAGCAAAACAGCCCCAAACCATGATGCTCCCTCCACAATGTTTTACAGTGGGGATGAGGTTTTTATGTTGGTGTGCTGTGCCTTTTTTTCTCCACAAATAGTGTTGTGTGTTCTTCCCAAACAACTCAATTTTGGTTTCATCTGTCCACAGTATATTTTGCCAGTAGTGCTGTGGAACATCCAGGTGCTCTTTTGCAAACTTCAAACATGCTGCAATATTTTTTTTGGACAGCAATGGCTTCCTCCATGGTGTCCTCCCATGTACTCCATTCTTGTTTAATGTTTTCCTTATTGTAGATGTGTCAACAAAAATGGTAGCATGTGCCAGAGATTTCTATAGGTGTTTAGCTGACACTCTAGGATTCTTCTTTACCTCATGAAGCATTCTGCGCTGTGCTCTTGCAGTCATTTTTACAGGACGACCACACCTAGGGAGAGTAGCAACAGTGCTAAACTTTTTCCATTTGTAGACAGTCTGTCTTACCGTGGACACATGAACATCAAGGCTTTTGGAGATACTTTTGTAACCCTTTCCAGCTTCATGCAAGTCAACAATTCTTGATTGTAGGTCTTCTGAGAGCTCTTTTCTGCGAGGCATGGTTCACATCAGACAGTGCTTCTTGAAACCAGTAAACCCAAAACAGGTGTGTGTAGGACAGCTGTCAGCAACACATCCAATATCATCACACTGATTGGAGTCAAGGTTAGCTCACTCCTGGCTCCAATTAGCTCTTGGAGAAGTCATTAGGCTAGGGGCTCACATACTTTTTCTTCCCTGCACTGTGAATGTTTACATGTTATGTTCAATTAAAACATGGCAACATCTAATGTTCGTGTAGTATTATTTTAAGCAGACTGTGTTTTTCTATTGTTGTGACTTAGATGAAGTTCGGAGCACATTTTATGACCAATTCATGCAAAATTCCACGTAATCCCAAGGGGTTCACATACTTTTTCTTGCAACTGTATATACCCTCAAATTTACATCAACGATTTCCTAAAGTTATGGAAGTAGGGTACATAGCATATCAGTTTTACAATAATATTTGCAATTTAATTTGTGAATTGCTGCCATTATTATGGTTTGTCACGTAGTCAGCCAGATGTTTAACTGGATTTGATATTTTAATCTATTTTCAGTAACACAGACACAGTTTCTTTCAGCAGTTCAACCTTCTAATAGCAGGAGCAGAAGTGAATGAACTTCCTGCCTTCTTTTATGTCTGCTTAGCACAGCCAATTAGTCATCTTTGTAGCACTTAAAGTTACAGAACATAGTTTTCTATATATTATCTACCCAACCGTAGGATAAGCATCCAACACTATGTCCAGACTTTTTTATCTTTCTTGTCAACAGTTGTAAATCTGAGGTGTTACGTGTCAGATTCTTGTATGTTTGAATTCTAAACTCCTGGAGCACATTAACTTCTTCGTTTTCTATTACTTTGTCTATTTGTGCTCCCATCAGTTCTTGCTTGCAATCTAATGGTACTTCTTGCAGATATTCCAATTCATCATTGTGGCTACGTTATCGTGACGTTATCTGTAGTCAGCCTGTGCAACCTTCTTGGTGGTCCACTGTTTCTTTAGCTTCTTTGCAGAGGCAGCATTTTATGTCTGTTGCTTATTATTATTATTAATAATATTTTACTCTTGCATTATGACACTTTCAAGATGGCTTGCAGGCTGTTTTAAAGTAGATGATAATAGTGTTAAAGAGTAAGTCAAATAAACAAATGAATTTATCAAAAACCACAATATAAGAGCCTGAAATGCTTTTTTTAAAAATTGTACCAGAAAAATTAATAATTTTTGCATAAAAATGAGTAACAAGTGTTAGAGCAGAGGACAGACTATCTCATATCAGAAAATGGGAACACCAAAATGACACTTAAATTGATATTAGACATTGAGTAAACTGACTGATTCTATTTGTGAGCTTCATAACTTCAAATATTTTTACAGTGTTGTTAATATATTACATATTTATGTTCCAGAAAACAGAGAAAAGTGAATTTCTAAATTTTTTCTACAATCATTGCATGCATGTCCTCACTGCTCCACTTCTGGCAAATACATCAGAAGATAAAACTGACAAAGGTAAAATTATTTCTTCTTCTCCTTTATTATTCTTATTCAGGATCTATGCTTGCTAAATATATTATGAATTTTGAATTGGATGAAACATGTATCATGTTTTCTATAAACAATTTTAATATCACCTTCTCTTAAAATAGAAGTGAACTCTTCTTCCCATCCCCCATCTCTTACCCATAAATCCATAAAAACATATCATTTCAGTTGTGATGTCAGCATAAATCTATTAAGTGATATCACCGTGATGGCGAACCTATGGAACGTGTGCCAGACGTGGCATGCACAGCCCTCTCTGTGGGCACGCGCGCAGCCACCCCAGCACAGTTCCAATCACATTTCTGCATCATGTTTCAGTCAGTGAATTCCAACTTCTCACGAAAGAAAAAGATCTCGCAAAGTTGGAATTGATTGAGTGAACTTTTTCACTTGCATGCTTCACAATGGAGGAGACAGGATCCCATCCTCCTCCTGAAGCCTATTACGACATGGAGCCACAATGCGACCCTGCCTCGCCTTGGCAAAAAAAAGCAGTTGCTTTTCCTGCAGAGCTGCCTGTGTTGGGATGCCCCACCTCCTCACCAGCCAGCTGGGCTTCTTCAAGCACTTAGCTTGGAACCTATTACCTGCACCCCACTTTCCACTTCAGTGAGTGGCTCACAAAAGTTCAGCTGGGCTCCTTGAGAGACGGAGTTTGCAGGGGGCCAATCTAGCACCCGGGCTAGTTACAACACAAACGTTCATTCTCGACTTTGAGATTCTTAGCTGCAATGGGCAGCAAAACTAGGTTTGTCCCCCTGCACTGATCCGGCAGACAAAAGAGGAAAAGGGGGTAGAGAGAAACAGTTCCATTGCCAAGGTATGCGCAGGTTGGAACAGGGACAAAAATTCCGACTTCAGCCTCCTGGTGTGGCGCAGGGCTTTGGGTGAAGGCTGGAGGGAAGCACCGCTGGCTCGCTTACGTTCTCCCTCCCCAGTCTGGCTTGACGCAGGCGGCAGCGCAGCTCACATTGCCCTTTCCTAGCCCGTTGTCAGTGAAGCTGGGCGCCGGTGAGGGCTGGCTTTTTGCCTAACTTTGTCCAGCTGGGAGAAAGGGGCAGCAGCGGCCGCTAGCATTAAGGGGAGAGTGCCACACAGAAACTGGAGCACGGAGGAATGCCGCCCCCTTTTCCCTCTCCATTCCCGCTGCTGGGCGATCCCGTGCAAAGAAGGGGGCTAGCAGAGAGGGGAGAGTGCAAGGTTGCTGCTTCTGGGATGAGGGGACCGGGAAGTGTCTGGTTCCAGCTCACTCGGCTTCTCTTCCTCTCGCAACCAGCTTTCCCAGTCTAGCTTGATGCAGGCTTCCTCCCCAGGCCCCCGTCCCTTTTCCCCCCAACAGCCGGACAAAGCTAGGCAAAAAGCCAGCCCTCACTGGCACCCAGCTTTACCGACAGCCGGCTTGCAAAGGGTAGTGTGAGCTGCACTGCTGCCTGCGTCAAGCTAGACTGGAGAGGAAGAATGTGAGTGAGCACCAAGGAAACCGCAGAGGAGGGAAGCCAGGCAAAGGGGCAAGTGAGGGATATCTGTAGCATGCCAAGCCTGACAGACTTTCTAAGCCTGCCTAAAGCAGGGAGGGAGAGAGAGATAGATCTGATCTAATCTGTCTGTGTGTGTGAGAGAGAGAGAGAGACAGACAGACAGACAGACAGAGATCCGATTCAATCTCAGAGTGTTATATCAGGGATGACAGCGATGTGCTCCCCCCCTCTCTCTCTCTCACACACACACACACACAGAGAGAGAGAGAGAGAGAGAGAGAGAGGTTGGATCTTTCTTTCCTCCCTCCCCCCCTCCCCCTCTTCCCACCGGAGACTCCTGGATACCCTCCTCAACCCTGCCTGTCTCATACAGGCACCACCCGCATGAGTGACGTAGAGTTGGCCACGCTCACTCAGTCAGATGACCCACCCCCAAGCCATGCCCACCTGGTCATTAAGAAGAACCGGTTGTTAAATTATTTGAATTCCACCACTGGTAATAAAACCTTATTATTCAAGTTAAATTGCTGTGTTGGCACTTTGCAATAAATAAGTGGCTTTTGGGTTGCAATTTGGGCACCCGGACCCTAAAAGGTTCGCCATCACTGAGATATCAGATATAACAATGTATCTATTTTAAGCTTGATTAAATAAACCAACTTTATATTCCTTTCTTTTATTTGTAAAATTCCTGATCTTTACTCCATTCAAATAAGGTCCTTTAACTTCATTTCTTTTCATTTGTTATTTCTCTCTTCTCGCAAAATTCTTCAAAGCTTTAACAACCCTCTTTTGTAAATCCAATACAGGAAAATTATCCTGGCTTTGTTTTCAGGCATGGGGTAAATACATTAGTGGGGCCCCTCATTTGATTTGATTGTTTTAGTCCAGGCTGCCTGTAAGGTTGTACGTTTCTAACATTTTTTATTGTTTTGCATTTGTATTTTTAAGCTGCCCAGAAGTCTATGGGAGTGGCAGCTATGATAAATTTTAACAGTAACAACAACGTATAAAAGGGGTTTTTTAATTCAGTAACTGCCAGGTGTAAAAGACAAGGACCATACATGGTTCCAATTATTGGAATTGCTGATTTATTGCTCATGCCTATGCACGGGAATATTCTCAACTAATGACTAGCACCTGCTAGAAGTTCACGGTGGGTTGGACATAGTACATTTGTGGCTACATAGGGATTCTTCGCTGATTCCTCTTTTGACCCCGACCCTAGGCTGAGCCACTCCTCCTACAATAACATCTTTATTGAGTTGCATTGCACATACGCTGATTAGAAACCAGCTCCTTGCTATTTTATGTGAGGCTGTATTGAAATTCCAGACAAAATTGGGTGGACTGTAATATTGTAACGTCTGTGATGATAAATGAGCATCTTCTGGTATGTTTGGAAATTTAAAGTTTCCAGCTTTGGCAGTAGCTAGATTGCAAATCCAAAGGTGAAACAATTCTGAATTTCCACAGTGAAGGAATGGATTGTCAAAATGTCAGAACTGGCAGAAATGGCAAAATTGACTTGTTTCGCGAGGAAGAAAAGAATGCCCTTTTTTAAAAGACTGGAAACTTTATACAGATTTTTGCTTAGAAGAAAAAAACATAACATGATGATTTGTGGATTTAATGATTGAAAAAGATGAAAATTAAACAAGGAGTTGAGGGAATTTCTCAAATAGTTAAGAAGGAAGATTGATAATGGATTTATTAATATCTAATGAAAAAAGTCATCTACTAAAATCTACTTTAGTTTCTTTAGCTTTTTCTGTTGTTTTTCTTTGCATCATTTTTCTTCCTTCCTTCTCTTTTTTTCTTTAGTAGATTTGTTTCTTATGTATAAAGGAAATCTAATTAAAAAGAAAAAAGTTTCCAGGCTCTGAAATGAGTTATATTTCTTAACTAAAATACTTTTTCTGTACCATAGATACTAAGTAGGAAACTTACACATTTATTTTTATTTTTTTGAAAGATGCTGTAGTTGCAAACAAGAATAATACCATTTGCCCAGGTAGGTGAAAATCATTGTGTATAATATATGTAGTCTTTAAATTACTTAAATAACATGCAAGATTATGTTTTAAATTTTAGATTAATATCTCCTGTTTCTCCTGGTTTGGGAAGGAAAAAAGTAACTCATAGTGCAATTATCATATTATGTTTTCTGCTGATGTAGGAGAAATTAACTCTACCTTTAAGCAAAATCATGGTTGGTGTTTTAAATTTTAAGAATATATTTGCTTTCTACCATTTTTGCTGTTATGATCTCCCTAGAATACAGTAACAGAATAGTAGTTTGTCAGGAGTAAATGTTCTGTTACAGATCCATAGATAGATTTCTTTCTCTTAAAAATTATCAGAATCTAATTGGTACAGGGAATAACAATGATCTATGCTTGACAACTTCTTAATTATGATGGCAAGCTGTTTAAAGAAATTGTATTTTTAGAATCCCTGCCTCTTTTAAGGTAATGACTTATTTAGCTTTCTGTTTGCATTACAAAACCCTGACTGCATTAGAAGTCATATTTCAGGAGTAATATTTCTGTAATTCTTCACATGGTTGTCTGAGCCTCCTTTTTGTTTATTTTGTAGATAACTATCAGACAGCACAGCTGCTTGCTTTAATTTTGGAGCTGCTTACTTTTTGTGTGGAACATCACACTTATCACATCAAAAACTATATTATGAACAAGGACTTGCTGAGAAGAGTTTTAGTCTTGATGAATTCAAAACACACCTTTTTGGCACTGTGTAAGTAGCAGCAGAGTTTTCTCTTAAAGATATATTTTATTTTTATTTATTAAATTTATATGCCCCCTTTCTCACTGTCAAGTGACTCTGGGTGGCTCTGCATGTTGTTGAACTCATTTACATCTATCCTGAACAAATGAATAGAGAAATACTATTGAGAAAAATTTTAAAAATGTTTGAGCAAGGACCTGATAAATCCCAGAAATTAAGGTGGGATAAATGCCTGATTATATTCTTGTCATTATCATGATCTATAGAATCAGCAAAAATTGTGCAAAATAAGAGAAAGCAGACACTATAAACCAGAATTAAATATATCTCAGTGCATAATGGAATTGATGAGGTTGCATATCATTTATTTTTCCTTTGTTCAGCAATTCAAAATCTACAAAATCCCCAAGTAATCAACTAACATGAATATGTTTTAAGACATCAGATCACTTTTGTAAATTTTCTCATTCCCAAGATAAATTCATGTCCTCATGTGAATCAAAATTTCAGAACACGATATTGAGGGTAAACTTGTACCTTGGTTTGTTTGGCTCAGATTTTAAGATGTGCTATTTTAGTTCTTCTGCAAGTGTGTCAGGAAGTATTTTGGGCTCTCATTAGTCCAATGTAAATAAAACCTTACTCATAAAGACAATCACATCTGAGTAAGTCTTCTTGTTTCCAAAGTTGTAATACTTAATGAAATTGACAGAAGAACTTAACTTTTGATCAGTTTTCTTCTCTTCTTGTGGCTTGTTCAGGACAATTTCAGGGTGCCTTCTGTTCCATGTGTCAACTTTCAAAACGACTCTGGCAAGGGCATTTTTTTTCCGTTTCTCAGTTGCCACACAGATTGGGGGAGTATAGAGGTTTGGAATGCTATTCTACGAGGTGCTAGACATAACACAGGCAGAGGCTGGTAGAGCCAAGGTCATCTCAACAAGTCCTGAGCACTGCCTGAAGAGCCTGCCATTTACCCAGTTGGGCAATATGATCTGTGACACTTGTGGAGAGGGAATCATTTACTCTTTTAATTATACTGAATCACAGGAAATATTTAGAGTTGGCTTCTTTAAACATTTAAACATGCTGATATGATGTACCCAATAAAGAGAATCTTTGAGAAGAATTCCAGTCTCAGAGTTCTGACAGTTGGGATCATTATTCGGAACCATGACACCATGTATATGAAGAAATAATGTAGCTGAAGTGAGCCATAAATTGCATTTGGTCTTCATAAATGTCATCATGTTATAAGTCACAAATTAAATTAATAAATTATACTTACTATAAAATTTATTACATCCCCATCCTCTCAATATATATAATTAAAAAGAATAGTAGAAACCTAAATCCCTGTATGTCTTTTCATGAAAATTAAACATTGGCGTTCACACACATACAATGTTTCCTAATTCCCACTAGATGGGCAGTGGGGCAGGGAGAAGAAGTGAGAAAAGGATATAGAGAAGCCGACACTGTGAAATTTAAAAATGGAAATTAAAAAAAAATCCAGAAACTGGTTTTCATTATTTATTTGTTTATGTCTTCAATGTTTCTCTACTGGCTCCAGAAAGATTCCCAGGGCTTGATAAAACTACTTTAAACATACCCTGAACACAAAATTTAGCATTCCACGATCAACGCTCTTGCCCTTCATTAACTACATGATTATGCTTGTACTTTTAAAATGCTTTCACATTTCAGAGGTGCTGCAACTTCTCTCGGCTAGATCCCTGGCGTTAATGTATTTGTAAACTCCTTTTTTAAATACCTAAAATTCTTTTGCAACTTTTTTGCTGCTCTTTTTTGAAGTAGAATAACCTTTAATGTTTATTGTAAAATGCAAAGAATGGGAGAAAAGATACAGGAAAGACAAGAAATATGCTTTTAATATGTTAATGTTATAGGTGCCCTTCGTTTTCTGAGGAGGATAATTGGCCTAAAAGATGAATTTTATAACCGTTATATTACCAAAGGAAACTTATTTGAACCAGTCATAAATGCTCTTCTGGATAATGGAACTAGGTATAATCTCTTGAATTCAGCAGTCATTGAACTTTTTGAATTCATCAGAGTGGTAAGTTTTATGTGTATTTTTCAATTTTTTATCATTCAAACATAATTGTTTTAGGCATAGCAATACCTCAGTTAATTATAAAACCACAATTTTAAAAAAGGCAGCAATATCAAAAAGCCTCTTTTCTAGAAAACTACTGTGAGATGAACACAAGATGAAAGGACCTTCGTCTTGGTCCATTGCTTATATTTTCTGACCCTTTATCTGTTAAGAGCCAATAGTTACAACTATATCCATATTATTATGGACACCCTTCTGGTCATTAAAGCAACTTCTATGGCATTCACTAACTTTAAAAACTAGATTGCATAAAGCAATAGCATCTTTTTTCAGAGTTATATAGAAACCTGGAGAAAAAAAGATTAGGTACTTCAATAAATTACAAAGAGGTACTGAGCTCATCAACTTGTGAGCTCAGAATCATCTTCAGTAAGAATAAATGAAAATTTTCTTTTTGTTACCAAAGTTTTCAGTTAAAACCTCTATCAATCTACTAGATCAGCGATTCCCAACCTTTTGGGCACCAGTGACCAGTTCCGTAGAGAGAGGTTTTTCCATGGACCCAAGGGAGCATGATTTTCCATGCTGCCTGTATCCTGCAAATAGGGCTTCGCATGCTTGTGGCCTGGTTTCTGGCATGCCACGACCCAGTGCCAGTCCATGGACCAAGGTTTGGGGACCCCTATGCTAGATCCAAATTAGAAGAAATAATGAACACACCGAATTAAATGTAGATAGTGCTGGAAACTGGAGAAGTTTGATGTCAGGTGAGCTTTTGGGGTGGGGGAGGGGTGTCAGATGGTAAGGTTAAAACTAGAAGTATAAATCCTGCTCTGCAGTAAATGCTGAAGTTGATTGTATAAATTTTCCCAAATGAGTGTTATTGTTTAAAAATGGTTCTAATTCCAATAGTAAGGTGACGAATGACTAATTTTATTCTAGCATTGATATCAGTAGTTGCTAAAGAAAATGATAGCGATAGAGCTCTTAACATTAACAAACAGAATTATTGCTCAGAGAATCACAGAGTTTAAGCCAGTATTTTAACTCAGTTTCAATAATACCTGAACAGAACAAAATCCTAAAGTTGGAATGGGCTCAGTCATTTTTCCTCAAGCCTAAACATATGCTGCTGCTTCAATCTCTCAAAACATAATTTCATTTCAGGCCCTCTTATTATCCTTGTCGCAATCTCTGAATCTGTTGGAATTTCTCTGTATCCTTCTTAAAGTTTTGTCCACAGAACTGAATGTAATGCATGAGGTTGGAACTAGTCACAGCAAAATAAAGTAGAATGATTGCTTCTTGTGATTTGAAAATTACACATTCAGCTTAAAATTGCATTTGTCTTTTTTGAAATTACATCATCTTGCTTGCTCATATTCAACTGGCAATCAGTTACAATTCCAAGAATTATGAAGCCAGTTATTCTCTCCCATTTCTTGTGATTTGATTTCCTAAATAAAAAAATATTGTTTCTGGTACCTTTTCACATCACTTTCAATCTATTGCTGTAACATATCAAAATTATTTTAAATTTTATTTCTGACATCAAGTATATTCTCACAATTTTGTATCATCTGCAAATTTGATGACCCTTCTCTTCACCTATTCATCAAATCATTAATAAAAATACTGAAGAATGGAAGACCCAAGACCAATCCTTATGGAATCCCATTTGATCCTCTGCTCAGATTTGATTAAGAACTAATGTTGAATACAGGTAATCCTTGATTTACAATAGTTTATTTAGTGACCATTCAAAGTTACATCATCACTGAAAAAAGGAATTTATGACCACCTAGGACTGTTGTAGCATCCCCATGGTCATGAGATCAAAATTCAGACACTTGGCAACTGACTGACATTTATGTTGCAGTGTTCTGGGATCATGTGTTTACCTTTTTTGATCTTCTGACCAGCAAAGTCAATAGGTAAATCAGATTCACTTAACAACCGTGTAACTAATTTAACAACTGCAATGATTCACTTAACAGTTTGACAAGAAAGGCCGTAAAATGGAGCAAAACTCACTTAACAAATGTCTTGCTTAGCAACATAAATTTTGGGCTCAATTATTATTGTAAGTCAAGGATTACCTGTATTCTTTATTATGGTTTTTGAGTCAACTGTGTATCATGTTACTAAAGCGGCATACTAATTGGCATATCATGGATTACTTTGTCAAGTGGTTTGTTGAAGTCTAGACACATTAAAATTAAAGCCTTTTCACGACATTGTGGCATAAGGTCTAGATAATTCTATACTGACTTCTATAATCAATACTTTGTTTTTAAAGTGCTTACAAATCAATCTATTTATAATCTGTTTAAAATATTTCAAAACACTGCTTTCAGACTGAGTGATCCTACATTGTTGATCTTTCTGCTTTCCCTTTCTGAGGACATTTCTTTTCCTCCACTCATCTAGAAATCAACTAGTTTTCCAGAATTTTTCTAAGTATAGAAAAACTGGGGGGGATAATATGTATTTTAACATGTTTTTATTCGAATATTTTATTGTTGTGAGCCACCCTGAGTCCTGCAGAGATAGGGCGGCATATAAATCAAATCAAATCAAATAAATAAAATAAATATATAAGGATTCTGATAGACCATTGGCCAGTTCCATCAATATTAAAAGAGACAAATCTGATCCTGTACATTTAAAACTCATTCAAAATAAAGAGGTATTTATTCCCTGACCATGTCTCTATTAATTTCAGTTCTTCCCTTTCATCTTGCTTTTTACAATATCCTGGTGGAATAAATATTCTTTTAGTTGAAAATATTGAACCAAAATAGGAATTGAATAGCTCTGGGGTTTTTTGTTATTATTTTTGCTACTTATTTGCATTTTTCCATCTTTCTGGAACAAGTAGTGTACTGATGTCTTTTTTGGGAAAAAAAATCATTTTATTCTGAGCATATCTACTGAAGCCTTTTTTTTAATTATTCTTGTCAGTGTGTGCTAGTGCTTGTTTTTCTGACCTCAGCTATTCTGTTCTGGATACTGTCTATAATCTTCCTTAGCAACTGATCCTCTTAATTTTCTGTAAGGATCTTTTTGTTTTCACATCTTCACTACCTTTTTTACATAGTCATATTAAATTTTCTGCTTTATTGCATTTTTTCCTCCTTAAAATTATTTGAATTATGCTTTTGTTATATGTTTCTTTAGTAACTCTTAAGTCGTCTTGAACTTCTTTGCCCATGATCTGCTTCTATCATAGTAACCTACTTGTAATTGCTCAGAATTCATTAAACTATGTTGTTTTAAGTTTAAGATACATATTTAATTATACTCAGTTTCTCTAAAATTCTAAAACATCATCATTATATGGTTCATGTTTCCCCAGTATTCCAGGTAATTTCACTTCCTCAGTGTCTTCCAAATTAATTAACCTAAACTCTCGTAGCTCTTATAAGATACTATAAAATAGTTCTTGTGTCAACTCTGCCCTCTAAAGGAGAAATTGTCAGCATGGGAAATCAGAAATTACTCTAGAAGAACCATTCCTGGCACAGTTTGTCACCCAATAGATATCAAAATAATTAAAGTCACCCATCACTGTGCCTCTTTGAGGGATTTGCAGTTTGGTTTTGGAATTCATTCATTTATTCAGTTTGTATGGCTCTCCATCTCAGCAAGTTACTCTGAGCCAGGAGTGGGTAATTAATTTTTCCAAGGGGCCACATGAGAAACTGGGACTGTTGTGGAGGACTACCATTGTCCCACCCTCCCACACCGATGTGCCATCCCCTGTTGATGCCCTAATGCCCCTACTACCCCCATCCGAAGTCTGATACCCTGCGTCACACCGCCAACACACCACCTCTGACACTATTGGCCAGACAGGGACAGCCAAAGGACGATACATGGCCTGCAGGGCATAAAATACCCAGGTCTGCTCAGGGCAGTGAACAAAATTTAAATACAATTGCAACAACGCAAAAATTAAAATACAGAGCAGCCAAGAAAATATAGCCCATAATCACAAATTTAACCAAGAAATTGGTGCTGTAGAGCCATGTTTTTAGGGCCTACAAAGGCCAACAGGGTCAGGTGATTCTTACCTCTGGAGGGAGAATATTTCTTAAGAGTGTGCTCTATGGTAGAAAAGCCCTGTCTTCCTGAATTGATGGGACCCAAAGCACCCCCATCCTATCCCAGGTGAGCAACACTCCCATTTTTTACGATACCCATGTCTTTCTGAAATCCTTTCTTCAGTATTTTATTTCTTACCATCATGTTCTTCATTTTAAAACATTCCCAGTTAAGGGTTCTTGTAGCCTAGTACAGTTTTACCAGTCCTTTTGAAACGCAGCTAGTGTATCAATAGTCCATCATCTAGATAATTTAGATTATTTAGACCAAGTGTGTCTTATTGATGCCATTATGAGTTATTGATTTGTAGTATTTTTCTTTTTCTTTCTGGTCCATTACCATGATTAGAAGGGAAGAAGAGAATGCTATCTGAGCTCCCAAAGTCTTGAATGCCCTTCTACATCTTTTCAAAGTCTCTAGTAATACATATTGAGCTATTCTTTGCGTTGTAATTTGTCTCCAGAAGCAGGGAAGTATGATTGCAAATGGATCTTGGATCCATCTTGGAATTTGTCTATCAAAGATCAAGAGTTCTTTGCTCTTGTCAGATAGTGTGGCTCACAAGCAGCATGTGTATGCTTCAGTCTCTTACAGTAATGAATCACTATCATGACACTCTGTCTTGTAGGTTGATATAGCATTTTCTTTGCCTTCCTCTTCGAGCTTGATTTAGAGGAAAACATTCTTAGGGACTTCCCTTTAAACTCCATAAAACAAACACCTACGACTACTCCTACTGTGCTTACTCAGTGAGCTAAAAACTGCTTCTGTTCAGAACTGCTCCTGTTTCTTCCCTGTATGCGTCTAAACTTTTTTTTTCCTGTGATTCAAATGCAACCTTTCCTAGGAACATGTTCTTATTTAATGAGAAAGGTAATTTTAGTTAATAATTTAGTGATTTAGTGGTTAAGGCACCAGGTTAGAAACCAGGAAACTGAGTTCTGGCCTTACCTTAGGCATGAAAGTTGGATGGGTGATTTTGGGCCTGTCACTCTCTCTCAGACCAAGCTGGTTGGTCAATTCCTATCACAACCAATGGATCAACACAAAGTTGGTCTGAAATTAATAGACGCTGCCCCTGTGGGAAAACATTAGAAAGGAAAAAATATATACATACAAATTAAATGTTATAGTTCTGTTAATTATTTTGTTCCCATGAATATCAACAGTGTTCTCTATCTGCTCCACATCATTTTTCATACAGTTGCACAAACTGCATGCAGCTGGACAAGATATAGTTAATCAGATTTATTCTATGTGCAAATAAAGCTTTAAGTAAAATTTCATTCATTCATTGCATTTATATGTTGTGCTCTTCCCCCCCCCAAGAGATAAGTAAAAATTTATAATAATCTAAATTTAATCCCCACTTCTTAAATAAAAATGTATGAAACTATTAAATAAAACTATTAAAGATTTTGGATTTGATTTAAATATGTGTGTTTGCATATGTATAAAAAAGTAAGTTTTATAGAACATTAGAACATATTGTTTCTTCATCCCAGAATCTCAGCATAGTCTATAATATCTTCAAGAAAACCAAACGATGCTAGGAACAAAATCTTTGTAAGACTACTTAAATTTTTTTCTGCCTTTAAGGGAGAGATAGTGGAGCTCCCATAGAGATACCACTTTCATGAGGTCAAAGACATCTTGAGATTCTCCTTTATCTTCCTTATTTTTGGACAGTAATCCACTTGCTTTGCTTCCGTCTTCTGTGTAGTAGGTTAAAAATAAATGTGATGTAGTAGAGGAAAACTCTCCTAAAGACATGCTCTTGAGTCTTCTCTTCCATTGTAGGAGAAACATTTGTCCAATGATCTCAGAATTCTTGTCTACAAAGTGTTCTGTATATTCAAATTACCTATTGTCTCAGCTCACCAATGTAGAAGAGAAAAGTGAATCACTTAGAATTCCTTTGTAGTCCTTGGGAAAAAAATCAAGTCTTTTGCCGTCATAAATTACATGACTTATATAAATTACTAATGAAAACTTCATATTGATGTTTCTTATCTTTTTTAGCTGAGTAGCACTAAACTTTTATTTTGTATTAATGCAGGAAGATATCAAATCACTTACTGCCCATATCGTTGAAAATTTTTATAAGGCACTTGAATCTATTGAATATGTTCAAACATTCAAAGGCTTGAAGACAAAATATGAGCAGGAGAAAGACAGACAGAGCCAGAAACTGAACAGGTACACACCTTAAAACTAAAATCTGAAACCCAGTACTAGATAGTCTAGTTTCCTGAGCCATTATTGTTTGTTCCATTAATATTGTGATATGCACTTTTCATATAGGTAGTATATTTAGCAGCGCAATTTTTAATTGTCACAGGAATTTCTATATATAATCCATATCTGTCTTCAGTCCTTGTTTTAGAGATATTCTAATGCTTAAGGTTTTGTTCTTGGTTAATTTGAAATATATTTCAAAATTTCTAAATAACCAAAAAAATTCAGATTCATGCTATCAGGAAGGATGTTGTGGTTTATTCTTGATTGGGATCTGTTTTATGACTTTCGGTAGTGCCCTGAGAGATGAACAGCTAAATTATTGAATGGTCCCCAGATATTAATTTTCCCCTGTCATATTAAGAATTTAATTTTGAAAACAACTTTGGGAAAGCTTCTAGGGCAGTGATGGCTAATCTTTTCCAGACCGAGTGCCCAAAGCGCACATACATGCAAATGTGCATGTGTGCCCAAACCACCAAAATGCAATGCGCATGCGGTCCCTGCACATGCGCCTCACCCCCTGCGCATGCACCCCGCTCCCCCAGGCATGCACATGCAGCCCCCCTGCATGCGCCCCACCCCAGCACGCGCATAGCCTCCTGCGCCTGCGCAACAGACCCAAAGACTAGCTGGAGGTGTGTGCATATGTGCGGCGGAGCTGAACTGGGGTGATGGCTCACGTGCCCACAGAGAGGGAGCTGCGTGCCATCTCTGGCACACGTGCCATAGGTCTGCCATCACGGTTCTAGGGGCTCTAACCAAGCCTTTACAGCTTACAAATAGCCTTGGTGTATTTGCATCCCCAATTCAAGTTAAGATATTATAGAAGATGGGGTGATAAATCAAACAAAAGGGAATAGATATTAACTGTACCACCAAGCATGTCAGTGCAAAACTAATAGCAATGAGTTTTGTTCTTTGGCTTATTAGGATGTTCTTAAAGAGGACATTTGCTTACACAGCTAGTTTAGTGTTCCAACTCATCAAAAGGTATACTTTTGTGTGCATTTGACTTTTCTTTTATTTGTATTAAGAAGTTAACTTTCTATATTACCATAGAATCTGTCATAAGCCATATTATTATCTTCTTTAGGACTTAGTTAGTTCAGTATTTTAGATACTAAAGCATATTTTTTGAGAAACATTTTAACAATATTTTAAGAGCATAATTTTGCTTATTATTCTCATCAACTATGAACAAACTATAAATCAAAATAAAACAGGCTCTGTCGTTCTAGAAAGAGAATGACTAGAAAAAATAGGGGAAAGAGAATTTAACAGATCTTGTAATCTTTCCATAATAAAGATAAAATATATCTGGTCTTAATTTATTAAATCCAGATTATGTTTAGTACAGAAAATGTGTGTTATGCTTCACCTGGCCTTTAGGCTCAGAAGGAAACTCATGAAACCCCATGTATTGCCCTCAACTTATTAAAAGAAGCCTAAAATAATAGCAACATTAATAAAAATATAAACTCTCAAAACTATTTACTAGTATTTATCAGCCTTGCTTGCAGTCACATTATCAAATTGTAAAGGGGTGTGTGTATATATATATATATATATATATACAAATATATATTTGTATGTTTTACAGCGTCCCGTCTATACTGCGTAGCAATAGGTTTCGTAGAGATGCCAGAACTTTGGAGGAAGATGAAGAAATGTGGTTCAATGAAGATGAGGAGGAAGAAGGTGAAGCAATTGTACCACCTGTAGAGAAATCCAAGTCTGAGGATGATTTTCCAGAAAGTTATGAGAAGTTTATGGAAACAAAAAAAGGTATTTTTTTTCTATTTTGTAGCACATTATATTTCTGTGTGACTTACAAGTAGTCCTTGACTTATGACCACAATTGGAAATAGAATTTCCCTCATAAATTATTCAGTCATAACTCGTCAGACAATTTTATGATAAGTTTTTATGGTTATCATTAAGCAAATCCAGCTTCCCTAATGGGAATCTTTCCTGAAAATCACAAAAAGAAACACAAATCATGGTCACATGAATGTAGGATGCTGCAGCCTGTCATAAATGCAAGCCAGTTGTCAAGAACTTGAATTGCGATCCTGTGACTGTGGGGGTGGTGCAACAGTTGTCAGTTGTAAATATGCTGTAGGTCAAAAGATACATTTAATCAAAACATTCAATTATAAGTCAAGGACCATCTGTATCTTAGAGTAGAATTTTTAAAATCTTCTAAATGGAGCTGATAGCCAGTTTAGTGCAGTGGTTAAGCTAGAAACCAGGAGAACATGAGTTCTAGCCCCACCTTAGGCAAAAGGCCAGTTGGGTGCTTTTGGGCCGGTCACTCTCTGTCAGCTCTAGGAAAGAGGCAATGTCAAATCATTTCTGAAAATCTTGCCAAGAAACTAGCGACTAGGAGTCAATGCTGACTTGAAAGCACAAAAAATAAAGCAATGGAGCTACCAAGTCTTTTCAGACACGATCTCTGTAGATGACATGAAGACAACCCATTCCATTCAGTCTTATTGAGTGGGCAAATATTACTGGGAGGAGATCATTAGGAATTTCAGGCTTGAGAGTATAATTCACGAACAGCTTTAAAGATGACATTCAACTATTTGATTTGGGGTCAAAAGTAACTTGTAATCTCAAAGCAGAGGTTATATGGGAACCTTGGTGTGCACCAATATATTTATTCAGGCTGCTGCACTCTGGACCAGCATTATTTTTCAGATAATCTTCAAAGACAGTCTCATGTGAAATGTATCGCAATAATCCATCAAAACGTAACAAAGACATGAGTGACAATAATTCTTCTGTTGAAGGAAAATTCATAGTTGGTACAAAGGATACATATGAATCTTGGACATCAAAATTTGACCACATTCTTCTTGGGAAAAGATCTCATTCAGAACTAAAGATGGTACCTCTCTAGAAACAGCAAACCCTTCAAATCCAGAGGCACAGAAAATTAATATTTAAATTAAATTAAATTTCTGAGATTGAGTGTAATCCTGTTCTGAACAGCATTCAAGCACCAAGGTAGCACTTTGACAGCTTTGTGTATTTGACCCAGGATCAAGATGTAGAGATGTTGATCCTGTCAAGTGCCTTCATATAGCTGTTAAAGAATTGGAGAAATGGTTGAAACTAATATCATCCCTTCAGAAAGGAAGTAATACAATAAAATGGAACTCCCTTGCAATGTTATCCCCTTTTGTTGCTAATTATCAAGTTTGCCAGGTATTCAAATCAAAAGAAGACTATCATCTTTTTGAGCCATCTTCCTTAAGGCAATAATTAAGGAGTGACAGTATTCACTTAAGTCAACTGGCTAAAGAAAAATAACTGTATGTCATTATATGGCATCTGAGCTGGTGCTTTATACATCAAATATTGACATATTTGTCTATGCTCATATAAGAAGTCAGATCCTAAATAGATAAATTGTTTTTAATAATAAAGGTTATTTAATGCCAAAATAGGTTATATTAGGGACAGAATCCAAAAAACTGAAGATCATATGTAAAATGAGGCCTATTGTTTCTCATCCTCAAAGTTGGGACTCCACAAATCATGAAATACTTTTTTGTGCATTCAGTCCACACTAGACATCTATATTAAATAAAACAATAATATATTTATCCCTTTCACCTCTGCTGACAGACTTCAATAGTTCTTCTCAATTTTTCAACCATTTGGGTTGATCATTCATTATAAATGAGTCCCTACTATTGAATAACAGCATTGAGAGGGGACTTGGAGGTCTTCTAGTCCAACTCCCTGCTCAATCAGGAAACATGCTCAATTTCAGACACATGGTTGTTCAATCTCTTCTTAAAATTTCCAGTACTGGAGCATCCATAATTTCTGGAAGCAAGCCGTTCCAATGATTTAATAGTTCTAACTATTAGCAAATTATTCCTTAGTTGTAGGTTGCTTCTCTCCTTGATTAGTTTCCATACAATGCTTCTTGTCCTGCCTTCAGCTGCTTTGGAGAATAGGTTTGTTTGTTATTGGTTCGATTTATATGCCGCCCTTCTCTGGAGACTCAGGGCGGTTTACAATGCGTTAAGCAATAGCCTTCATACTTTTGTATATACCTACTTAGTAGGGCTTTTGGGGGGGCCCCAAGCGGTATTCTTTTTTATACAAAGTCAGCTTATTGCCCCCACAAACCGGGGTCCTCATTTTACCTACCTCGAAAGGATGGAAGGCTGAGTCAACCTTGAGTCTGGTGAGATTTGAATTTGCAGTAATTGCAGACAGCTGGTGTTACTTAACAGTACTTTAGTCTGCTGCGCCACCAAGGTTCTTTGTGGCAGCCCCTTAGATATTGAAACACTGCTATCATGTCACCCGTAATTCTTTTCATTAAACTAGACATACTCAATTCCTATATGTTTAGCCTCCATCTAATCATCTGTGTTGCTCTTCTTTGCACTCTTTCCCATCCTCTTACCTGAGAATATTCAAAAAATTCTATCCCTTGTTCTGGAGGAAAAGGTTTTTTTTTGCTTCTTGTTTAGTAAAGTTTACTGAATCCACTGGTGGGGAGAAATTGGAAATTTCTTTTATTGATATTTCACTAATTTCTTTTATTGATATAGACATCATAGGGGTTTTTTTTATTTGTTTGTTTCTCTAGCAGATTCCTAATGAATATGTCAGTAGACTTCATTAAAGTCTACTTTTTTATTTTATTTATTTGCCACCCATCTCATTTTGAAGCAATTCTGGACAGCTTACAGCATAAAAACATTAAAATCATCAGACATTTACTGGAACAGCCATTTTACAGTGCTTCATTTCATGAACTGCCTAATTTTAGTACAAGTCTTTCCATCTTTATTACCGTTTTTTTTTTATTACTCTATTACTTTATTACTCCAGATTAGTTTCTGTTCTCATGGAAGAACATAATAGTCTTTGCTAGCAGTAGTGGGTAACAGAGTCTCAAAGGTACTCATTGCCATTGCTCCAATTCTGAAGAAGGCTGAAACTTTAATGTTTTTCCCATTTGCATAATTAAAGTTGTCCTTTCTGTAATACTGGTTCCTCCTCTTTTGTCACATTTAAGATGTTTGTTTTATAGTGGAAGGGCGTGCTTCTTTTTTATGTTCCTTTATATTGCATTATTAATGGATTGATGGAACAGCATTCATACAAAGCTGCATGGGTTTTAGTGTCTTCATGCAATTTTTTGTTCCATCTCTAGTAAGACATTCTCAGAAGCATTTTCTATTATTTATCTTGTGAAACTCTTTGGATTAATTGCCTTATTTATTCTTATGAAAGGATAAGTATCTTTGACCAGATAATGCATTTCTTTCCATAATCAATGGATTTCAGCCACAATTTGATTGTTAGTCTTCTCCAGTTCCTTTTGTCACTTAGAAATGTTACACCTTGGATGTTTGAGGATCCATTGCATTTTATTTGACTGGGAAAAATAAAAAAATAAAAATAAAAAACTTTTTATACAACCCAATTTCCTAATGTGTCTTAATTTCTGTGAAACTATGCTATGAAAATGATCTACAACCACCAGTTTGTATGTATGCATGTTGTATGTATGTTTCTGTTCATTCATACGCAAACTTTGTTCCCTTTGCAAAATCATTGTAGTGGAAACTAATTGCCGCACCTTTTGGGTATTCATAGTTGGCTGGGCATTCAGTGACAACAAACATGAAAGTAGTTGCCTTTCTAGTGGTAATGAATCGCTATGGAACGTGGGCACTGAAAAAGATTAAAAGGATAAGACAACATAAAATAATAGAAATGGTTAATAAGAACACAGTGGGTTTCAAGAAGAATCAATCAACCAGTTCTGGACCAAATAAAAGTTGACTGCTTCCTTTATTGGTGATCAGCAATGCGTAACTCTCATATTTTGAATAAATGATGTCTATTGATGATTAACCAGGAAGAAAAATGACTACAGCGTGCATGGCAAGGTTGAGGGAAATAGAGAAATGAGAGGAAATCACCAATACAGAATGTTGGTCTCATCATACCAAGAGTCATATTTTGGTTTTATCAGAAAAGTTCTAAGCATGTAGCTAGATAAAATGCCCCCTCCCCACCCTTACTAATATGCTATTTTGTTAAGAAAACAACAGATTGAATTAGTGGATTTCATTTATCTCAATGACTACTATAAATAAACATTTTTTTCTCTTAGCAAAAGAAAGTGAAGACAAAGAAAATCTCCCCAAAAGGACTTCCACAGGTGGCTTCAAATTTACATTTTCCCATTCTACCAGTGCAACTAATGGAGCAAATAGTACAAATAATAAATCTGTTGCAGCTCAAACATCACCAGCAAGTTCAAATGGTTCTTCTTCCAAGAATGCCAATTTGACTACAGCAGTCACAGCCACAAAGGTGAGCTAAACATGTGTTATGGAGTTTTGCAGTTTAAAATTATGTTAGTGATATGATAAGGACAATTACTGTGAACATCCATATATAACACTTCAAGAATCCAGAGTGGGGATTTGCTCAGTGCGTGAAGTGAAACTGCATATCTTTTGCCAGTAGTCTATTACAGTGTAATATTGACTTGCAGTTTGTACTGTTTTCAGCAGTCAGATTAGGTTTGACATTTTGTTGTGCCCTGAATTTATGAGTTCATGAGTTGAAATGATTTTCATAGTATGGTCCCCTAGGCATTTGGGTAGTATAATTAGGCAAGCTCTGCTAAATAATGTTATCTATTTTAAGTAGAGTTTGTGCTTTTTATTAAATTATTTTTAATCCTTCTACACTGCCAGTATCACTTTCGTGTGATAAGCAGCCTTATAAATGTTTAAATAAATACATACTGGTAAGTTTAGGCAAGCTGAAACACTTAAGATGTAATACATAGATAATGTTAATAGTATGTGTCACTTAAAATGTATTATTTGGGAGGTTAAATATTTAATAAACTCAAAATGTACTATATTGAAGCCATGAAATGGCTACTTTGCCATATTGATATTGATAGGCATTAGGGTTGTTTCTAATGCTGGATTTTTTATATGCAGGAGAGTTCATGTTCATAGGTGCAACTGTTAACGTTCACATTGTTTAAATTGTCCTAGTTTGAATATAGACAGCCTTAGACATGGTAACCAGAATTGTAAATGAACACGTTGCCCTGCTGCATGAGAATAAGATCATCTATACTCTTTATTATTTAGCCACATAACCAAGACTTCAAAGCCTCTCCTTAGTATTTTGCCCCAGTATTTTCTATCATGGCAATGTCATTTAGCTATCATAACTGCTGGTCTCTGATCTCTTCTTGGAAAAGCTCTTCTAAAATCAATTCATTGAGTGATAGCTGGCACATTTTGTGGAGAACAAAGTTTATAAAATGGGAAAATGGCATTGCTATTTGTAAAGACTTTCTCCATTGGTTCACATGTGATTCTTTACATCCAACAGGGAAGTTTAGTTGGCCTTGTGGATTATCCAGATGATGAAGAGGAAGAGGAAGAGGAAGAAACATCCCCAAGAAAAAGACCTCGTCTTGGCTCTTAAAAATGTTGGAACAAACTCTGATAGAGGGTGCTTAAATGCTATGACTGAACTAAATAGTCTGACTCAGAAAGCGTTCTCCCTGGAAAATACATGAGAATACAAGGAGTAGCAAACGAAAATCTACTAGAAAGGTTATGTTCTGAGAACACCACGCTTCCAAAGAACCTAATCCCTTTCTAGTCAAGGAGTCTGCCATTCAGACTGTTAAAATGTTAAAACAGTGGATTAATAATCAGCACCTGGAATGAAAGCTTGCCAGAAAAAAATAGTCATCTTGGGTTCTGTGAGGGGATGGGGATGGGAGAAGAAATTTTGATATTGCAGGGTTTCCCCAGTTTGTAGCAAGCTAGAAGAAACTTGTAAGGCTTCAGTTGCAAACCTAGTAATATAACTTCGTAATGGTGCTGTCCATTGTGGTTTTTTTTAGCAATTGCCTCTTTTTAAATAGTGAATTCTCTTTCCATTAAAAAAAAACAGAATTGGGGACCACTGTTTGCACAGTCAGCCAAATTATAGAGGGTTGCACACTGCTACATAGTGCATGTTAAGTGGCAAATTTATTTTTTTCTCAACTCCATTATTTTGGAAGAAAAAAAAAGAACCTGGGTTCTAAATGCAAGCGGACTAGAAGGAGCTATCCAGGAAAATCATTCTATAGATCATCAGCTTTCCAGGAAAAAAAAACAACCCTCTAGAAATTATCAATAAACCTTGGTACTTGAAATGACAATTGAATTGCAATTACTAGTAGCATTTTACAGAAATAACATTCAATGGAATTGCTCCCTGCTAATTTCCAAAAATCTTTTCCTTCAGCCATCCACATTTCACATTAGGAAAAGCAGGAGGTGTTGTGAAATGCTACCAGAAACTCTTGAACCTTACTTCAACGATATATGTAATCTGGGGGGCAGAGTTAATATGCAGCACTATAAACCTAAGTGGTTTAGCATAAAGCTGTTTCTTAAACACATTCCATGTATTTAAGCAAAAGTCTAAAAGTACACTAGGTGAATTGATGAAGGCAACCATTTTGAAACTTTTTTCCTTTCAGAGCAACTGAATTGTAAATATTTTAATGTTAGTTTGGCCATATATGATCTGAGATCATGCACACACAAAATTCCCTAAATTACAAATTGTGATAAGAGTGATACAAATTGAAACCAGCAGGAATCCTCAGTTATTGGTCACTCTTAACAATACGTCATGGGTCCATTTCTCCTGGAAATTTCATAGTTTTAATTTTAGCTATTGTTTGAAAAGATGGGCTGTCTGTAGATATGAAGTATAGTTTTTCCATGAAACAGAAGTTTATTTTGTATTGAGGGGGAAAAAAAACCACTGTACTTGTTTTACACCATTTGTATACATGTGGTAATACTAATGCTGACCTGTAAAATTCAGGAATTAAAATGTGACCCTGTAATTCCATGATTAATGGTTTTTTATTGTTTTATTGTTGTAAATGGTAAATTAATTCAAATTTAGAGATGTGGCCATTTTAGTTTATTTTAATGATAGTGATTTGTACAATTTAATCTGAATCAAATCTAGCAGAAAAAGCAATACTCTTAGATTTGATTCAGTGTGTTGGGATGACTGACAATGTGGTCCGAAGGACATATTTCTGCCCTTTAGGGGCTCCAGGCAACCAATAATGGGGTTTTCCTTTTCTCCTTTTCAATGAAGACTTAGAAGAAGTTGTTACAGAAACAATTTGCTTCAGCAGATTTTCTATGTTGACTTGCACTTTTTCGACTACTCTTGGCAAGTCTTTACTCTTCATAGAAGTAACTCTTTCCCATAAAACTGAATAACAAACCATAGGAAAATAAAGGTATGCCATTTCCTTGACAGTGATGTTCATCTGGCCTGGATGCAAACTATTTAATAAATCATTGGAAAAAAGATCCAATATACATCTGGATCATTTTCTTTCACCCTACTTCAAAGACTATTAAAACCTTTAAAATATGCAGATTCATTTAAGCTGTTTCAATACATGAGAACAAAAGATTTTTTTTTACTTCAATATAAACAATAGATGACACTTTAGCCAATATCTGAACACTCAGCAATGTGAAAAATGCATTGAATTTCTCCCGTTTAAATTACGCAATCTTCCTCAGGTACATACTTCCATCTCAGTTCTTTTAGTCTGGTTTCTTTGCCACAAGACAGCCTACATTTCAAATGCCTGAGGTCCTTCAACTAAGGTTGTTTTTTTTTTTAAAGATGACATCTGCCAACATGTCTGAGTTAAATACTATTTTAATAAAAAGTTATATGAAATGTGGATGACCTGTGTTTATACTGTGTTACAAGAATGAAAAGTTTTCTTACCACCGAGGTAGAGTTTTTAAGTTACTCTGACTAATGAAATATAAGCAATACTAGAAAGCTCTTTGGCATAATTATGATTACAATGAAGCTGAATGGTATATTTAAAAAAATTAGTCATGGCATAGGCTCATTTAAAAGGTTTGGAAATGCTAACATTCAACAATCTGATTAATCATGCTATCATTTGTACAATGCATACCGAGCCTGATTCACACAATGACAGAGTTTAAATCCAGACTATAAATAAGTTGATCTTAAAACAATGGGAATTGAGCTCAACAAATATAATTAATTCCTATGAAATTTAAAGAGCTACCTTGAGTACCATTATTATGAATAGCAGTAAATCCTATGAGATACTAAAATCTTTTCTATCTGCTTGTGATAACAGACACGGTGGAGCACATGAGTGAGATTTCCCCAGTTTTCAATTAGTGTATGAACTGATGTTGCCCATGTATGTTTTTCCCATCTCTTGGTTAGGATGATGAGGCTATCTTAAGACAAAAATTAAGTTTAGCCAATTTAATGTTTTAATAAAAGTATTTGACAGCAACGTTCAAAAAGTAATATTAAATCCAACAAAAGTACAACAGTGACCAGCCTGACCCAGCATATATCAGAAGTAGCAAGAAACAAAATAGTGGAATCTATTAAAAATATTGAATCATTGCTTTCCACTCTACATTTGAACCAATTTAAAGAATTACTGTTTTTATAATATATAAAATCAAGTTAATGCATGGAATGGTTGTAAGCAAACAGTTCATGGTTAAATATATAACCTTAGAAGCAGTTTCTTTAAACTATCGCTTATTAATAACTTCTTCTTTTAATTTTGCTGCAAGGATTCGCTTCTTTAACAATCTTTGTTCCTCTTCTTCTGACATTGCCTGAAAAGAAAATATATATTAGCTTGCAGTAATTATGGCTAACTACATTTATATTTAGTATTCTCATTGATTTCAATGAAGTTTCCACTCAAGATAAATTGGATTGTAGGCAAAAGACAAAAACAATTTGTAGAACATGTAAATAAATGTTAGTTTCTATTTGTACACTAAAACAAAAATAAAATCATTACCATTTTGTAGGTTATATTAAAGCAAGAAAAGCAATAGATAAAATGCTACTTCACATATTAGAAAGGGCAAACTCTAGCTCTGTCCTGGACAGGAATATGTGTGATTGTGATTTCAGTTCTTATTTGTACAGTATTTATGCCTAATGTTTAAAGTATTCCCTTATAATAGTGTTTTCCTATTTATCTGCTCTGAAAATTTGTTACAGCTTTAACGCATTGCCAATGAAGATTGTCCCAATCATCAATGGGAGAGTAAAAATGTTCAATATCATCCTTCCTCAATTGGCCTAAAGAATGCTAGCAGCTTATCGCTTTGAGACACTTTTTTCTTACTTTTAACAGGGAAAAAAAAATCACACTGGCGTAAGATAGCTGTATGCCACTATGGGCAGAGTCAAAGGAGCCTATCTCTAGACCTATCCCTATTTAGTCAAAGGCAGAGGATGCCATGTCAAATAAAATAAATTTCTAAGGTAGCCCAATTTTTTTCCTACGGTCACTGGACTTTAGATGGTATTTTGGCAACTTCATAAGAGGTTTAACACTGTCAAGCACAATGCAGCTGCAGCTGAATGAATGGAATTAGTTTTGCCAGGAACTACTCAGGAACTGAATTAACTTTTTCTAGCCACAGTCATCCTCACGAGATTTAGCTGTTTTCACTATCTGCCCTCCACTGCCTCCAACTAAGTAAACAAGGCCTTTAAATAGATTAACTTGTTTGTTTTAGTAAAAGTATCTCCTTGAGACTGATGTACATTTCCAGATTAGAATCATGTTTTTCCAAAGTAGACTGATCTTTAAAGAAGACAGATGGTTACAGACAGGCAATTTTAATTCTGTTATCCTTCACCTCTTTAGAAGTGGACAGTTCTTCTTTCTCTTCTATATTTTGTGGTGGGATACTTGTTTTTGATTTCTTCTTCAAAGCCATCAATGCATCTCGTTTCTGCTTTAGATAGTCCTCACGCTCTCTCAGCTCTTTTGCTCCAAGTTCTGATAATTTCTATTTGAATTTAAAAATCAGATTTTATATATAGTTTCCGAAAAACATTTTTATCAGATACAGTTGCTATAAAACGAGAGAAAAAATACAACATTGTGCAGAACTACTCAAAACCTTCCCAAATTCCATCCAGGTCACAAAATATGGGTAGCAGAAGAAAGTTTATTCTATCATGCTCTTTCAGCTGAAAATGAGACTGAAAAACAGTGTAGAAAAAATGAGAGTAGGAACAACTTGCCACTTCCTGCCAAACTCCCCATTTACTCTGCATCTGAGAAGCCGACATGGAACATAGGAAAATGTGATCCTATGTTTGCATCTTGCTGTGATGTTGGAATTAAAAGGAACACAGAAAGCTCAACATATGAAAAATCAAACAATTAACAATGGACATCTTAAGCAACAGCGAATTAAGATTGATTGGAATTGATTTTTCAGTCAAAAGATCATATTCAGATAAAAAGTAAAGAAAGATAGCACTGCTCTTAGGTGGGGTAAAGTAAGAACTTTGCTACAATGCAGTCAATGACCAAATTAATTGATATTTATGACTTCCAACCACTGATGCAGAAGTTTACATGATCAAGTTCAATTTGAAATTATCAGAACATGCAAACAAGATACAAATAAAATGTGCTGCTTGTGACTGGAGACTGGAACTTTAGTTGGTTAGGAAACTGAAATGAAGCAGGAGACCATCTTAACTAATTTCTGTGACTCCATTGATTTCTCTGTAGCTAACACTCTTCCAACAACCAAAATGATGCCCTACACATAGGCATTAGCAGATGGAAGTACATAAAAATCAAATCAAATAATTGCAAAAAGGAGATGGAAGAGTCCATAACAGCATCAAATTTACGGCCAGATGCTGTCTGTGGAACAGATCACAAACCGCTCATATGTAAATTCCAAGTTAAAATGAAAAAGCGTGTCAGTTTCCATAATAAGATCTTGCAGATATGCCCATCATTTTCCAGAAAGGTCATTGATAGAGAACCAGAGGAATTATAGAATGAACTTAAAGAATTTGTTAAGTAGAATGTGAAGAGACTGCCAAAAATGAAGAAAAAGAAGAAAGCAAGTGGATATCATAATGAATCATGGAAATTGCTAAAAAGAAAAGAGAAGTCAAAACCAAGAAAGTAAAAAAATCGCAGAAAGATACTAAACAAAAGAGTTTCAGACATGTGTTAGAAGAGATAAGAAGTAGTATTACAACAACATCTAAAGACACAGAAGATGGAAAGAGACATGGAAAAACAAGGAAAGTTCTCTGAACTTAGAAGAAAATTCCAACTTTGAATTGGTATGTCAAACAATGCCAAGGGACACATAGCAACTGGTTTAAAAGAGATTAAAGGAAGATGGAAGTAGTGTACCAAACACTGTATTGTAGAGATGTCAACATCCAAGATACTCAGAAGATATTGCCTACTTACAAGAACCTCTAACGCCCAGCAGACTTTCAGGGAACACTAAGCTATCCATAGAACCCTCTGGAGTTCTTAAGTTGATTGGGGTAAGCTGATCTAATGAGCCCTATTTCCATCCAGGTTCAGATGCCGCCAAAGCAATCAGAGAATGATCTAATCATAACAGAAGTCCACAAATAGTCTACTCTTCTCTACTGCTCCCCATCATTGAAACTTACTACCTTTTGCTATCTGACTGGATCCTGGGATGAACACAGTACATTTAAATACCTGATAAAACTGCTTTTATCACTTTTACAATAATTGAGCTTATATATCAGTTTTTCTATGATGTTTCTTCCCTTGTGGCTTGCTTTAATCGGTAAGCTACAAGGAAGGCTTTGTATTATTAGGTATGCACAACATCTATAAGGTCCTAAAATTTTATTGTTATAGAGTTATTGCAAAGTTATATGTGTGTGTGTTACAAAATATTAGTTCAATAATATTTTAAATAAAGTGAGCATGCAGCTTACACGTCCTTCTAGCACTCCTTGCTTTGTTACATATTCAGAGACATCCCCAACTGCTTTCCTGCAACTATCTTCCTTCAGTTTGACAGAGGAATGATCTTGAATAGATACATCGTTTTGTTTTGCTTCTGGACCTAAATATATATTGAAATAAATGCATACTCATATGTCTGCCATATACGAATATATTAATCATCTATAACTTGAATAGTTAAAATCAAAGGTTTCTAATTTAATTTTTCACTTCTTAGAATAATTGCCAACTTGATGTAATAGGCAAAGCAATTCACAGTTAAATTTGATGGAAACGTGTCCTCAGCCATTAGACAAGGAAAGCCACTATTTTCTTTTTCCATTTTACAACTACAAAAAACTAAATAAATCCATAGCAGAACTGGAATTCAGTATCAATTCATACAGATCTCAAATAAAAAAATGCTTTTTGGCATTTGGATCTAGAGCTGCAACTTTGAATAACAGAAAAACTACAAACTAAATAAATACATTTCATGAACAAATTACTTTCAGGTAATGCTGAATTACACAATGAATATATACTAACTTTTTTCCTTTTTTCTCCAACTGTGCCATCCAATTGGTATAACCAGTAGCCATGTGTTCAGAAGCAAAAACATACTTCCTTAAATTTATCTTGAAATGAAAATAAGGATTTTGTTTATGATGGAGTCTTGACCAATTGCTATAATGGATATTTAACACCCAACTAACAAAGTTTGGCATCAATTTAGTTGAAGCAAGAAATTTCTTTCAACAGAAATATGAATAAATACCCTAAGTATGTTTAATAAAAGAGCCAGGTAGTAGTTAAACCACTAGGTTAGATACTGTGAGACAGTGAGTTTGTCCTGCATTAAGCCCGAAGCCAGTTGAGTGATTTTAGGTCAGTCACTCTCCTAGAAGGCAGTGAGAAACTATTTCCAAAAATGTTGCCAAGAAAACTACATGGACTTGTTCTGTCAACAGGAGTCAAGCTGAACTTGAAAGTACACACAGTCACAAAGTTTAATATAAATGTGGCAAATACCTGAAAATAATCATACCTGGCAATTTTGTAGTGTGTTCTAGAGACCTCTTAGGTCCTGCACTTTCATTAAAATGTCCTGGAGATTTATGTGCAGCATCAGGTGATTTCAATTTATCATGTGCCTGAATTTTTCAGAAAAAAATAGTGAGAAATCAATTTAAGTATTACAAAAGCAGCAAATACAGTAAAAACCAACATGTCATAAAATACACTATTTAATAAATGTTATTTAAATCTAGTTACTTTCTTCATTATTAAAGTAGGTAGCAGGATGTAGGAATAATTAAAATATTAAGATTGAGTTATCCTAAAGAAAGATTGGGCTTCTGCAAGATTTTCTTTCATCCATTGTTTCCTGTACTTTTCTTACAAATTAAACATGTTTCTTATAAAGTTACAGTTCACAAATAAAAATACTGTCTCTCATTAAAAAAAGAAAAACTATCAAAACCTTTTTTTCACAGTACTCCGCAAACACCTTAGCACAAAACGCTTAAATGTATAGGGAAAGGAGTTTATTGTGCAAATTTCTATCTCAATCAACTTATCCAACATGGTAACTTGGGTAAACAAACCCAGAACAATATAGTGATCTAAGTTTTCATGGCTGGCATTAACGAAGCAGTGATGAATTTTCAGGCAAATGGCCATAATCTAGTTTTGTGTAATGTTTTGCCAGCAGTTATGACTGGCATCTTCTGAGGCAGAGTAAACTGCTTTGTGGTGAACCTCTCTGCAGCTCACAGGCAACTAAGTACTGAGAAAAAAGGCAGCTTTCATGATTGTGTCACGAGGAAGCAATGTACTACCACTGCACAGGGATGAGTCAATTAATTGGAAGAACTTTTGAATTGGTTGACTATGTTATGCATCAATTACAATTCTAAGTATCAGTTTTTTGGTTTGTCAGGAACAAAAATGTCATGGCTCCTCTTCCTCCACCATTGGCACTTTTAAGAGCAGCATCGCCCTGCAATTCCAGCCCCAGACTTTTAAGTAGCTCAATGCCTTGCTCCAAAGAGGTAATCCTATATTGTTTCCCATCATACATAAACCTCATAAATACTGGGTATCCCCATGCGTACTTTATCTCCCTTCTCTTGAACTCTTCGATGATTGATTTAACACTATGCCTCCACTTAATTGTTTGGTGACAAAGATCGTTATACACTTGAACTGTGGATCCTTGAAACTTCAATAAAGCTAACGACCTCAGCTTCATCATCAGCTGCTCTTTTTTGTAATAATTAGAAAATAATTAGAAAATTTTACCAAAATGTCTCTGGGACGAGACCCAGAGTTGCAAAAAATGATTTCAATTAGTAGGAATATGCTGATCATTTTATTCCATCAATTACGAAAAATAAATGTCATTCATTCATTCATTATTTATTTATTTAAATTTATATACCACCCATCTCACTATCAAGCAACTCTGGGCAGCTTTTACTGAAGACTGAATTTACTGAAGATAATAATTGTATAATTGCAACCACTTGGGGTTTTGTTGAATTGATTTCCCAATATACCTCATTATTTCTTTTCCTTTCTTGCTCTAGATCATATTCTTCCTTAGATTTCCTGAAAAGATAAACAGGAAATATTTTAATATATACACTGCCTTACCATTCTTTAACAGTCATATGATTGTTGCAGTTTATTTAAGTAAATAAATCTAAATAAATACAAACCAGAAATAGTTTTTAAAATGACAAGACAAATGAGAAGAAATTTAGTTTTACCATTCTCTATTGAAATATCTCTTTAAAATGTTGATAAGAAACATAAGACTAACATACAAAATTAAAGCTAACACAATAATAGTCAGAATACAGTTCAAAGTAATTGGGAACAAAAAATTAAGAGAGCAAAGACTTCACGGAAAAAGTGAATTCTGAGGCTGGACTTGTGGAGAGAAGTGAGAGGTCACTATGAATATTAGGCATAAGTAACCCAGGGAACACAATTCATGACCACTGCTTCTGTTATTTAGACATAGGGAGCATAGCCAAAGAGCCAATCACTCTCATCCTAATCTACATCACAGGTTTGTAGGTCTGAGGATAAAATAAGAGATCCCTACATGCACTCCTTAAAGAAAATCCTATAAATCCCTATATTCATTCTTTAAAGAAAAAAAACTGAACGGATTTGCTTCTAGTGACTATGAAATAAAAATATAAAGACTCTAGAACAGGGGTCAGCAACCTGCGGCTTTGGAGCCGCATGTGGCTCTTTCACCCCTCTGCTGTGACTCCCTGTCACTCAAAATATGAATCACAACACAATGTGCGACACTGGCCGGGACGCAATTTATTGAGCTTTTTATTGAGCTTTTCAACCCCCGGTTAGACAACCATGGATAAATCCAAGTAAAGAAATAAGTTTCAGAAGAAAACAGAATGTTTAATTCAACTACATATGCTAGTTTTGTGGCTGCTCAAGAAAGTCAGGCATGGGAAGGGTTTTGTGGCTCCCGGTGTTTTCTTTTCTGTGGGAAACAGGTCCAAATGGCTCTTTGAATGTTTAAAGTTGCAGACCCCTCCTCTAGAGTGTGAGGTTCATCTCTGTTTCTTGGCTGAGGGAGCTAGCATTTCTGTGGTCATGGGGCTAGCATGGCTATACCCCAAAAGCACATGGGATGCTGTTACCTTCCCACTGAAGTGATACCTATTAATCTACTTGCATTTGCATGCTTTTAGACTGCTAGGTGGACAGGAGCAGGGACAGGAAATCACTGTCCCAGCCCGTCAGCTTTCCAGCTAACAGATTCAGTGTGTTGAGCCATTGAGCCCCAACTATGAAGTAGTTTGCCTGTATTTTCTTCCAATATATTAAGTATAGGCTGGGATTGTTGGATGTAAGCTAAGTAACAAATTTAAGATTCTGCTTAGATTTTAGGGTGAACAAAAGCGGGCTAGAAGATCCCATCTATAAAAGCTCTCAGAATAGAAGTTCTATATAAATATAAATTGAAAAATAAATTACAATAGCTGTGAAACTTCCAAACTAAAATTCTCAAAAGGTAAGAGACTTTTATTATTTAACATACTTTATTTACTCAAATTCAAAATAAGTTATATTTATTCAAGTAAGCACATAATATTGCAACCAGCCAAACTTACAGCCATAGTATAATACAATCCTAAATCTTTCAAGTCAATGTGAATGACATACATTTCTGAAATATTCCATGGTTAAAAAAAAAAGGCACTAAGCAATTGAATGAAAAAATGTTTAAAACAAACTTAACAAGCAGACTAATGTCTAATGTTTCTGCAAGGTTTCTCTTCCTTTTTTCTCATTTATTGATTGAGTAAAATGGAAAAACTGCCCAGAAAAGGAAGAAAGTCACTTTAGGTTCACTACTTGCTATCAATGTCCTTCTGGATCCAAGCCTACAGATGCCTTAAGACCTGGCAATAAAATAATATACAAGTAGGTTTTTTAGCAACTGCCTTGTTAAGTGACCGTCCATAAATACAACGGTAATAAACTAATAAAAAATGTTATTTGACCCAATGGTTGCACTTACTCTCAAATTTTTCCACCTGACAACAACACGTGTGCGGTGAAAATAACACTGGCATTGCTGCACAAGAGAACTTTATCTAAATGAGGAGGCAGCAACCAGCAATCTTCACAGCATCTTTCTCTCTCTCTCTGTCATGTAGTTTGCTTAGTGACTCTTTTGCCAGAAACAATTGCTAAATGAGGACTACTTGCAATGACACTATCTAAAACAAAGATTTAAGAAGAAATGTAACATTTCCCATTGCCCTTCAATAAAAATATAATCAATATTTACTTATGCATTGTGCTAAAAGCGTATCTCAAACTTTCCAAATACTTAATCATATATTTCTAATTTAACACAGAATGGAATAATGAATCCTCAGTCACTATGTGTGCAAAATGCTTTCAAGTGCAAATTAGGTGGATCTTGTGGCAATCAAATTTTATTTTAAGAGGCCATATCCAAGTACATGTATATAAAACAAGGGAAAAAACTATTTTTAACCTAAGAACCTCTCTTAGTATTTTCATTTCTTCTTCTTCAGTTTCAGTATATACATCAGATCCATCAGTCAAACAGTCAGGTAGCACACCTATTTTATGGTGAAAAAAGAGTAAAAGGATCAATAGGTGATTAAAGTAAGGACAACCTATTCAAATAATTATCAAAATCAAGAATTTTTTCTAGAGTAGAAAATAAATTATATTCAAAATATTGCTTTAATTTATTCATGTTGTGATTTGAAGATAGCAAACTGAATTATCATCAAAGCTTGTTTCTAAATGAAATGTATATTTCTCTTTACACATGGCAATCTCAATGAGATTTATTGAGATTGACAATTAAGTTGTAGACTTCTGACTTTAATATGAAATAAAATACTGCACAAGGAAATATAACTATCCTTTGATTTTAGGAAGATTTCTAACAGATGTATTTGCCATTGCCTTTATGGGGCTATGACAATATATTTGGCTGTTAAATGCTGTTTCCTTAGAAATGGTTTTAACCCACATATTTTGTATGTTAATAGAATGGTTAATTTTGTTTCTTTTAATAAAATCATTTTTTTCCAATTGATACTAGATCAATTTCTTCACACATGGAAAAGCAAGTAAATATAGTAAATAATAACTGTCAAGATAGTTTAAAAGCAATAATATACTTTAGACTATCTATGCAAGCAATGGGTGATGAAAACAAAAGCCAACTAGTAAGATACTAGCTTAATCTTCTGACTGAGGAAACCTTTCAGGTTATCTCCTTCATCTTAATTGCATACTGGCTTTTCTTTTTACCTTTTCAGCTTCCCATTGCCTTTCTTATTTCCTTTCCTTCCTTATTTTTCCTTTTTGCCCTATTTAGTTTAGTCTTTTAATGCCTCTCTTCACCTTCGTTTGTTTGTTTGTTTGTTTGTTTGTTTGTTTGTTTCGTATAGCATACATTTGTCAGGAAGATCTACAGGACTACAGAGTAGTCCTGACAGCCTAACTGCTAGTTCGTTTGGTTTCATAACTAGCTTGGCTGTGGTATGTAGCAATCTTGCTAATGGCGTTCGAGTTGTCCAGCACCAGCTCTCGTTCTCCTTGTGCAGCTAGCCTTTCTCAACTGAGTGGTACCCATTTATCTACTCACCATAATGCTTTCGAACTGCTGGGTGGGCAAGGCAGGAGCTAGAGACAAGTGACGGGAGTTCACCCCAACCCACGGTGCTACCAGGCTTCAAACCACCAGAGTGTGAAACATTTCTGGTCAGCAGATCTGGCATCCTTAAGCTGCTGCACCACCAAGCCTCCTTGATCAGTATTTTATTCATCTGACTTGGCTATATACATATCCAGGTTTAGGGAATCCACTTAAACCCATGTTCCAGCTAATCACAGCAAATGAAAATATTGTTCTTTTTATTATTTCTTACCATTTCTTTCTTGAATTATTCTAATGGCCTGCAACTGCATTTCAATATTTTTCTGGACCATCATTTCTTTAAACAATCTGAAATCTTCTGCTGCCAGTACTGGCTGCAAAATGGCCTGAAAGGAATGAAAAGTGTTTTATTTCAGAATGCCAACAAATTCAAAATTTAAACAATTCAAAATTTCCTTATGACAATAATCAAAATATTAGGAAAAAGACATTTAGTAAGATCTCAGGTATGGCAGACATAAAGCCAAAACCAATTTAGCTTTAAGACTACTTTGGAGACTTCTGTTTTTTTATTTTAACAAGGATATATTGGAAGAAGCAACGTCCCAAACGTGAGCATTCAGTAGCATTGAATGTTCTGAACACTGAATTGCTCAGTGGTTGTTCTAGAACCACTGAGCAATCTATGAGCAACTCATAGCTGATTGATTAGTTGAGTGCAAGATACATTCATTGCCATTGAGGAAAATTTCAGTCCCTAATTCTTCCATAAGGACAACAAGGGTCCCAATTGTGCTAGCAATCCATGTCTATTTCTTTCTGTGGACTTTCTTTGTGTCTGGCCAGAATGTTAGGAATTTTGAGTAATAATTCATAAATTCCATTATTTTCAATGTGTAATTTTAAATCACATTTGCCTAACTCTGTGGTTTATAACATTATTCATATAGTCATGGCCGTAAATGTTGGCACCCCTGAAATTTTCCCAGTAAATGAAGTATTTTTCACAGAAAAATATTGCAGTAACACATGTTTTGCTATACACATGTTTATTCCCTTTGTGTGTAATGGAACAAAACCAAAAAGGGGAGGAAAAAAAGCAAATTGGACATAATGTCACACAAAACTCCAAAAATGGGCTGGACAAAATCATTGGCACCCTTTCAAAATTATGGATAAATAAGATTGTTTGAAGCATGTGATGTTCCTTTAAACTCACCTGGGGCAAGTAATAGGTGTGGGCAATATAAAACTCACACCTGAAAGCAGATAAAAAGGAGAGAAGTTCACTTAGTCTTTGCATTGTGTGTCTGTGTGTGCCACACTAAGCATGGACAACAGAAAGAGGAGAAGAGAACTGTCTGAGGACTTGAGAACCAAAATTGTGGAAAAATATCATCAATCTCAAGGTTACAAGTTCATCTCCAGAGATCTAGATTTGTCTTTGTCCACAGTGCGCAACATTATCAAGAAGTTTGCAACCCATGGCACTGTAGCTAATCTCCCTGGGCATGGACGGAAGAGAAAAGTTGATGAAAGGTGCCAACGCAGGATAGTCCAGATGGTGGATAAGCAGCCCCAAACAGGTTCCAAAGCAATTCAAGCTGTCCTGAAGGCTCAGGGAGCATCAGTGTCAGCGCAAACTATCTGTCGACATTTAAATGAAATGAAACGCTATGGCAGGAGAACCAGGAGGACCCCACTGCTGACACAGAGACATAAAAAAGCAAGACTACAGTTTGCCAACATGTACTTGAGTAAGCCAAAATCCTTCTGGGCAAATGTCTTGTGGACAGATGAGACCAAGATAGAGCTTTTTGGTAAAGCACATCATTCTAGTGTTTACCGCAAACGGAATGAGGCCTACAAAGAAAAGAACACAGTACCTACAGTGAAATATGGTGGAGGTTCACTGATGTTTTCGGGTTGTTTTGCTGCCTCTGGCACTGGGTGCCTTGAATGTGTGCAAGGCATCATGAAATCTGAGGATTACCAATGGATTTTGGGTCGCACTGTAGAGCCCAGTGTCAGAAAGCTGGGTTTGCATCGGAGATCTTGGGTCTTCCAGCAGGACAATGACCCCAAACATACGTCAAAAAGCACCCAGAAATGGATGGCAACAAAGTGCTGGAGAGTTCTGAAGTGGCCAGCAATGAGTCCAGATCCCAATCCCATTGAACACCTGTGGAGAGATCTTAAAATTGCTGTTGGGAAGAGGCGCCCTTCCAATAAGAGAGACCTGGAGCAGTTTGCAAAGGAAGAGTGGTCCAAAATTCCGGGTGAGAGGTATAAGAAGCTTATTGATGGTTATCAGAAGCGACTGATTTCAGTTATTTATTCCAAAGGGTGTGTAACCAAATATTAAGTAAAGGGTGCCAATGATTTTGTCCAGCCCATTTTTGGAGTTTTGTGTGACATTATGTCCAATTTGCTTTTTTTCCTCTCCTTTTTGGTTTTGTTCCATTACACACAAAGGGAATAAACATGTGTATAGCAAAACATGTGTTACTGCAATACTTTTCTGTGAGAAATACTTCATTTTCTGGAAAAATTTCAGGGGTGCCAACATTTACGGCCATGACTGTACATCAGGATAATCCTATTATTCTAAATTGATAAAGTGCAGCCTTTAAGTGAGAATTGAGCAACATAAAATCCCTAAGAGCACTCTGTAGTTCCCTAAGTGCCACACTAAGCCAATTTCCGGTGCCATACAGCCCAATTTCCGACTATAAAAATAAAACAGTAGCAAAATAGGTACATTAAATCCCAAACTAACTGGGGAAAAGGGACAAAAAAGTTCAGCTAGATCAATTCCAATGACTTGCAGGTCTCATCAATCAAAAATGGTTTTTAACAAGTACAATATTAGTCAGAAAAAGATTGCTCACTGCTATTTTTAATTTTGTTAAAAAGTTTACCTGGGAGGTTCGAGTTTTAGCAAGAGGAGACATACAAGCTTCCTGGAACTTGTCCTCATTAATTCCAACTTCTTTAAGGTAACTATCTAATAATTTTTCAACCTTTAAAAAACAACAAAAACAGATATTTTTTATTCATCTTTTTACCAAAGAAATGGGACATAAATTACTTTAAATGAAGAAATACAGTAGTTGTGGCTTCCATTCAAAATACAATGAAATCAGATTCAGATTCATAAATATAAATCTAGAGGTTAACATCTAAAATCACATAAAAGGTTTATTAGTGGATGAATGACCTCCCACAACAGGATTTCCTCTGTTTCTCCTGCATCTCTCAAATCTGCTCTGAAATAATCCTAAATCCCTCAGTATTTTTGTATATTATACATATTTTATTATATAGGGGTTTTTTTCTTGCTGCATGACACAGAGTCACACTGTTTGAGATGACTGGCCTTATAAATGTAGCTAAAATATTTTTTTTAAAAATAAAACAGTAGTTACAAGGAAAAGAGAGATGTTCCTCCAATATGGAAGTTCAGATGTCTCCTCCATGTTATTTAATACCAAATAAAACAAGTCGGAGCGGTATGAGGCAGACTGAGATATCAGCAGTACACTGATAATAGTCCATTGTACTCATTACCGAGGCAGAGCTGAGATGGAAGTCCTGAATCAATGTTTGGAACTAATTTGGACTGGATGAGGAGAAACAATCTCAGATTAAACCATCATGACTGATTATACTAGTATTACCAAGAATGTTAAAATTGTTTCTATAATAGACCATGTATGTGGAATATTTTATTTCAAATATTTTTACTCCCTTTCAGTACTCCATCCACATTCTTAGTTTATATTTTATTTCTGCATTCAAGGTGATTAATCCTTTTTCCTAAAAGCTAGTAATTTTGATTTTGAACACATGAGCTCAATATTCAGTGATGTTTACTAAAAGCAGCAGGATAGACCCTAACAAGTTACAGTTTTAAAGTCAGCAAGGGAAAAGAGAAGAAAAAGGATGACAGGGAAGAATCTGCAATTATTTTGGTTATATTTGCTTGGGCTTAGTTAAAGAGTAGGAAAGCTAAAAATGTTATACCAAAACGTTTCATGAGAAAGATGATATTATTTATCTTCTCAAATGCCTGGGAAACTGGGAAACAAGCATTTGGAAAACATTGGAAACACAGAACATCTGTACATTCTTCTTTTATCTGGAAAACATATAGCTAGAATGAAGAAAGCTATGCCTAGAAAACTTAAAGATATATAGGTCATAAAATTAAAAGTACTTAAGTTTTCAATATTCATGTAATACAGCCCCTTTCTTTTTTAATAGACCTTCTACGAAAAGACTCTGTGAAAATCATTTAGAAGGGTAATCAGTATTGATTCTGATTCTATGAGTAAGATGGGTGGCATATAATTCAACAAATAAATAAAATATATTCTTGTAGGGATCTACAGCAATCCAGACTCAAAATAGAAAAGATGGATTCAGATCTTGTGTGAGTTGGCACATCACACATATAACACCTCCTTAATCAATGTATATTTTCTTGGAATACATAAGTACTAAGTTATATAAATACATAAGAATCTCTGATTTCCCATTTTACCAAAAAATGAAACTACATTTTATAATATATACACAGCACATTTCTGCTTTAACATATTATGTTTTAAAGGCTAAGGAATTCTACTTACCAAAGCTTTATATTCCTGATGAATTTCAGTGTAAGATAACTTGCTTTCTTCCTCATCATCAAAAACTGAAAAAAGTAATATTTCGTGGTTCTTTACAATATGCAAACTAAAAAAATAGTTTCATCTAGTAATATCTTAAAATTGCATTTTGCATGCAACATTTATCTGAACTAAAATATAAAATATATAAAAATAAAAGCTCCAGCTCATACAAAATGTGTTGTGCAGGCACATGTTGTGTTGGGTGTTTAGGCACCCAAAGAGGGTGCATGTAACACATTTGCAAGCTAGTACGCTCTCTCGCTCTCTTTCTCTCTCTCTTTCACTCTCTCGCTCATTCTCTCTCTCTCTCTCTCTCTCTCACACACACACACACACACTTTATTTATTTATTTATTTCAGGAACCTGCAAGAAAGTGTTTGGAAGATCTGACAGCTCATCTGAGCCAAGCCACTCTGTAATCTTGACTCAATGAACAAATACAGTAGCAGCTTCAGTGTCCTAGACCTAGGAGATTACTTTAGGAATTTTTGTTTTAGCTTTTTGAAAAGCAGCTACTAATTGCTCCTGGAATGATAAAAATAATCACCAAACACCACTGTGCTACCGAAGTTCTTATTTTTAATTCTACTAAGGTCCATAAATGCATTATATAAAAGCATTCTATATTTTTTCATCCCTCTCTTTAAAATATTAAGCAGATGTCAAGAGATAGTCTGTATTAAAGAAACATACATACAAATCAGTAGTGGGTTTCAATTTTGTTCGCTACTGGTTTGCTCGCAGGCGTGCGTGCACACATGCACACATGCAACACTTCTGCACATGTGCACAAGCTTCTGTGCATGTACAGAGACCTCCAGGTGGGTGGGTGAAACCTCCCGCCGCTACCGATTCGCCAGATCCGGGACGAACCAATAGCAACCTACCACTGATACATACATACATACATATTTACTGGCAAAAGTTTTTAACCTGCCAGTATACTTTAGTACTTTTACTGCTATTTATTTAAATTTATATACCACCAAATAATTTTAACTCCCAGCATTTACAGTAAACTAAAATACAACAAAAACGCCTACTATAAGAAAAATGAAAACAACTACAGTTTAACAGAACCCTCCTGATAAAAGGGGGGAAATACTTAAAATTCCACACACTCCATTGCACCAGAACCCAAAATAACTGCATCGTTTGGAGCTGTACTGGTTCCTGATTTGCTTCCAATTCAAGGTCCAATTCAAGATGCTGGTGGTCACCTTTAAAGCCCTCTATTATTTGGGATCAAATTATTTGAAAAATTATCTTTTCCCAGTTACAACCACCAGATCAGGGAGGCAGGGTACGTTGTTGGTCCCCTTTATTAAAGAGGTCCATCTAGTGCAGGGGTGTCAAACTGGCGGTCCATGGGCCAGATGCTTCACGTGCAGGCCACGCCCACCCTAGCTCCGCAAAGGGGAAAAACCATGACAAAATGTCATGTGACGGCAATGTGACGCCACAAGTTTGACACCCGTGATCTAACAGGAACAAGAAGGACTTTCTCTGTGTGGCTCCCTCCCTGTGAAGCATCATCCCCATGGAGATAAGATTGGCTCCTACCTTGACACTCTTTTGAAAGTCTGGGAAGACAGGCTTTTACCAGTAGGCCTAGGACCCCAGGATGATGTAGAGCCCACCAAGAGGCTTGATTGTTGTTTGGGGGGGGCGGGGGGATGGATTTTGTATTTGGGGTTTTTCTTCTGTCAGCTGGCCAGATGCACTATTCATAAGTAGGTGACCACACAATTTTTCTTTAAATATGTCAATAACTCTTTTTTTTTTTAACTTCAGATCTCTCATCTTAAAACTTCATAAAGAATAGCATGCTACTCTTACCAAATAAAATATATGACACTTTCTCTCCCCTGCAGCACAGCATCCTAAATCTCCAATTTGCTGAAAAACCTAAAACATTGCTATGGTAGAACGTCCCATCCTTCCAAATCACTCATTTCGTAGGTTTCCATTAAATTCAACAATACATCTTAATTTTGGGGGAGGGGGTGTTTAATAATTCTACGCATTGTACATCGTAAGGGGAAAATAAACATCCCCTTGGTTAGGGGACTCCCCGAAATCAATGGGATACTAAAATATTGAGCTTCGGCTGAATCATGACCAGCAGCCACTCCCATTCCTTATGACCTTCCTTATGCGGTGATGATTGCGATAATAATCCACAGCCCGTTAAACGCAACTATACAGAGGAATGAAGAAAATCACCACCCGAGGATAGCCATTCGGACATGGCGACAAGCCTATTGGCGGGATTTCCACAGGTCCCGCAGCTTTCTCACCTTCACACTTGTGCTCCACAAACTCCAGAATGGGAATAGACCACGCGGGGCTGCGGAGAAAACCGGCGATGCTATCTACCACCCACTCCACTTCAGCCTCGACGTCCACCTCTCCCTCGGTCGCCATCACATCTCCCCTCCCCTTTTGCTCCCACGCCCTCAAGCGCAGGAGCTCGCGCGCGTCTCGCCCTGTACGGCGAAATGAGACAATATGCGCGTGCGCCGGAGGGGAGGAAAAAAAAACAGATGACAGCTAAACTCCGGCGACGGTTGGGCTTCGATTTGCCGTCACTATGGCAATCGCCGTCACTAAAAAGTGGGGGGAGGAAGGGTGTAAAATAAACTCACGCGAGAAAAGGCGCGAGATCGTACCCAACTCAATAAGCATGCGCCGCTCGTCCCCCTTGCTGTCCAATTTTATCTCTCTCTCTCTCTCTCTCTCTCTCTCTCTCTCTCTCTCTCTCTCTCTCTCTCCCTCCAAAGTTGCTTGGCTGACGATAGTATAGACTCGGATGTGGACTGAAGCATGAAAGAGTTCTGGGACCTTTTTCCAAATTCATCCCATGTTTGTTTGCTGCTACATGCGTGACTTGTCAGCAAGGCTGTTTTTGGACACAGATTTAGCACCGTTCTGGAAGAGCACTGAAGTCCTCCAAGATCCCTTGGAATTCTATGATGCCATGAATTGGATCTCATTGATTCCATCTGTTACTTCTTGTCCTGCTCCCAGATGCTTTGGAGAATAGGTCAACCCCCTCTTCTCTGTGACAGCCCCTCAGATATTGAAAGACTGCTGAGGGGGTTGACCTATTCTCCAAAGCACCTGAGGGCGGACAAGAAGTAATGGATGGAAACTTATCAAAGATAGATCCAACCTAAAATTTTAAAAAAATCCTGACAGATAAATTAATCAGAACAGCTTTTCTCCAGAAGTTGTGGATGTTCCATCATGGAAGGTTTTTGGAAAGAAATTGGACGCCCATTTGTCTAGTTTGGTATATTGTCTCCTGCTTGAGCAGGGGGTTGGACTAGAAGACCTCCAAGTTCCCTTCCAACTCTTATTCTGTTACTTTACCTGCATGAGTTGGAATGTAAACCTGGCTCTGGAAAACAACAAGGAATGAGCAAACTTAAAAGAGGAAGAGGCCTAGAAAACATTACTCAATCCCGAGAAAGAAAAAATTAGCAAACCACCCAAATCTCCTCCTTCAAACTACGAAAATAACCTTATCTTGTTTTGCTTGTTATACAATGTAGAGAGACTTCCCAACAGCCTCAAGATTCTATTATAATATCTTAACAACCATAAACAGCATTCTTAAAATACAGCATCAGACATTATTATTTTTTTTTTATTGAAAAAGTTTTCAAATACAAGTTTTTCCCCCTTTCCCCCCCCCCCCTCTTCCCTAACCCACCCTTTCCACCCAACCCCCCCTGTGACTTCTTCACAACAATAGGCTATTTCATAACTAGTTACATACATAATATCTTCCCTTTCCCTTAATCCCTTCTCGGAATACTGACCCTTAACTTGTTAATCTTATAACTCCCATTTTTACGGTAATCTGCCCTTTTTCTCCTCCCCTAAACTTATTGAGTATTATTACAAATTAACCTTTAATCTTTTATATATATTAATATAACATTTTAAATCGGCCTTCTCCCTGCAACCAAATTTATTCAATTCTGTCCACTTCCTCCACTCCTCTAAATATATGACTTGAAATCAGACAATACAATTCTAAATATAATCCACTACCCACTTTACTAAAATATACACATATCTATATATGCATCCCATTTTATAACAATCAGTAAACTAACCTATTTCAACCCTTCAATTCCTACAAAATCATGCAGTACAATTCTAAATATAATCAACTGCCCACTTTACTAAGATATACACATATCTATATATGCATTTCATTATGTAAAAAGAGAAAAGACAATAACTTTAAGTTTATGATCCATATAATATCTTCTTTGATGTCTTTCCACTAGATTGTTAAATCCATCACCCATAATAGGGTAAAATAACATGCTGGTGCAACAGTTTGTTCAAAATCTTCAGTCATCTTCTGCCCCCATCAGTAGTAGATATCCTCACACCTGTATAAAAGTAAAAACAACCACCCGAGTGACATTATAATTATGAATATATCCGTATGGTTATAATTGTGGTATTCATCAGGATTGTTAATTCCCATCATCCTACTGAGTAACATCCAGATCTTCTGCATGCCCCGGCAAAACTCTCCTGCCTTATAACTCAAAGTAGTTATAATATATTTCCAAGAGAAAAAAAAGGTAAATAAGAAAAAATTAGATGATTCAAATCCAACAAAGTGAGGCTCTTTCCACATCCCAAAATCATGGCCTTGCAGAGATCTGCCACAATCCTCAGGATAGTATCAGACAATTGTTCGCCACCACTATCTTTTCTAATATTCATTCATTTTTTAAAGCGCCTGGCTTCACTGTTGCTTAGTTTAGAAATTGCTGTTTCTATAAGATCTGTTTCTTTTCTTTTTCTTTTTCGGGTTGAATTTCCATCCTCTTTTCTTGCCTACCAATTGTATATCTGCTGGTTGATTTTCATTCTGCTTTGTGGATTGTTCTTGTTGGGTTAATTTTATCATCTCATCTTTCTTCTCCATCACTTGTATATCAACTGATTGATTTGCGCACTTGTCTGTGACTTGATGATTCATCACCTTGGGTTCGGATGACACTGCTCTCTTATTTATAAACAGTCCAGCTGGGGTCTCCAAGGAGTCCAAAGACAATTTATCCATCACAGCCTCTGTAATTTGATGTTTTCCTTTTATTTCCAACTCCTTTTGCTTATCCTGTATTATGCCTAAAGGTGTTAAATTCATTTTTAGAATTTTTTGATAAAAATCTTCCGCTTTTTCAACAGTGTGCAATTGATATCTTACGCCTTGATATCTCAATATTAAACCAACTGGGATGTCCCACCTGAATAGGATATTTCTTTTTTTTTAATTCAGTCACTAAAAAGCCAAATTTCTTCCTCTCCATTAACATCTTGGGCGGGAGCTCCTTGAAAATCCAAATCTTTCTTCCATGAAATTGCAAATTGGAATTAAAAGAGTTCTGCACAATATTATTCCTAATTTCTTTGTCTGTAAAATAGATCACCACATCTCTAGGCAGTTGCCTTTGCTTTGCCCACCAGGAGTTTATTCTATAAATTCTATCAATCCTGCAATACACTTCATCAGGTTGAACCTTTAAGATCCCAGCCAGAATTTCAGAAGATACTTTCCTTAAATCATCTCTATTATTTTCCTGCAGACCTCTCAGTCTAATTGCATATTCTGTAAAATTATATTGAGTCATTAAAACTTCTCTTTCAATCCTCTGTTGTACATTTTCCTCATTACCAATCTTTTGGTCAGTCTCCATTTTAGATTTGTCTTCCAAGCTATTATCCTGAATGTTTATCAAATCCTTTTTAATTTTTTGAGTCATGTCATCCAAATTCTCCTCGATTTCCTTCATTTTAGTCTCTAATAATTCAGTCTTTGCCTCCACCCGAATCAGAAAGCCTGATAAACCATTAGCAGCTTTTGAAATCTTTTTATTCAAGAAGTCAGACTCTGATTTCACCAATTCACCAATTTCTTTAATTTCCTGCTTAAATTTTTCAAGTTGCTGATTCACAATCTCATCCCTTCTTACAATCTCTTCAAGGATAAATTCTAATATATTAAAATCGGGTTTCTGACGCTGGAGAGTTGAAATTTGTTGGCGCAATTTCTTAAGGGGGGAAATTCCTGTTTGTCCAGCTGTATAAGTCCTGATGCCATTTCCCACACAGACAAGATTTAGCAAAAATAAGAGAAGAAATAGAAAAGAAAAAGACTTTCCCTCATTAAAAAAAACTTCTGAGCAGCACAGGAGCGAGGTTTTCTCTAGAAATGTAGCCAATGATATTTATTCCGCTACATTGTAATAATGAGAAACGGAAGGACTTTCCCTTTTAGCCCTTCTCCAGCCACAGCAGACGCCATTTTAGAAAGCTCTTTTTCCCTCTTTTCCTCTGCTCTTTTCTTTTAAATAGTTTTTGAAAGGGTGAGATACTTGCGGTTCAGTATTAAGGGTCCAGTTCTTCATTTCTTTAATTATTCTTTTAGATTCACAGGCTTGCTCTTGACGCCTGGCTCTGCATAGGCAGAGGTCTCCCAAAGCCCGGAGCAGCGGCAGGGGATATGGGGCTTCTCATCCGCTCCGTCCCAAAAGTTAAAAAAAAAACTTTTGGGACTCTGCGGAGAGTTCTACCCACCCCTGCCGGCTCTCTCTCCGTTTTCTCTTGAAAACGGAGTTTTTTCGAGCCGCCATCCGCTGTAACGGCGGCTCTATACAGGCAGAGGGAGCTGACGATCCCAGAGGAACGTCTGGCGGCGGCCAGCAGCAAACCGGAAGCCCAGACATTATTTTTTGTTGATATCTATAAGAGCTGACATGGTTGTATACATAATTACGGTAATTTCAAGACAAACTTTTAAAAGTGAAATAAATTATTAACATAAATGTATTCTGACAAAGAACTCTATTGTGCATTCCATGTAGTTGCCGAAAATTTGTAAATGTTTTTTTCTAGACTATTGGCAGAATTTTCCATATGGTGTTTTCATCCTGAGAAGAGTTTTTGCCTTCCTGTCTTTAGTTTTCTCTTAATTAAGGCAATTCAACAGCAGTGGTACAACTTTTAAATGCTGTGCTTAAACAGATTATATCATGCTTACACACATTTTCTAAACAAAAAAGTTAGATTTCAAACATACAAATATATCAATAGAAGAGAATATTTGTTGCTTGGTGTTGAACTGTGGGGTCCCTGGTGCTCTCTGAGCTTGTTGGTTTCCTTGCAGATGTTTCATTACCAAATTAGGTAACATCATCAGTGCTAAAAGGGAGTGAAGTTTGCTATTATTTTTATATATTTGTGGCAGATTATGTTATCTAATTTTTTATTTTATTATTATTTATTATTATTTAAATTTGTATACCGCCCTTCTCCCGAAGGACTCAGGGCGATGCACAGCCAAAATTAAAATACATACAATACAAAATTTAAAATAATTTAAAAGCAGAATTAAATCGAATTGGCTTCCCAAAACATTAAAACCCATTACCCTTAAAATAACCCATTAAAATTTTAAGCCAGCCCAGCTTGCTGAAATAGGAAGGTCTTCAAAGCTCGACGGAAGGTACAGAGGTCCGGGATTAGTCGTATTCCTGGGGGTAGCTCATTCCTGAGGGCGGGTGCCCCCACAGAGAAGGCTCTTCCCCTGGGGGTCGTCAGTCAACATTGCTTGACCCACGGCACCCTAAGGAGGCCCTCTCTGTGGGACCGAGTTGGCCGGTGGGAGGTTATCGGTGGCAGAAGGCGGAGAAGTAATTTTGTGATAAAACTTCGGTAAGAAAACCACCAAACTCTCAGAGCACCAAGGATCCTACAATATGGGGAAGATAATTTGCAGACCCTGTCAGCTGAAGAACAGCCCAGGTGTAGGAAGAGAGTCTTCTCTGCCATTGCCCCATCCTATGAAATATTGTTTGCCCTAGAGGTGGGAAGGGCTCTGACTTTCCTGGTCTTCTGAAAAAGGATTAAAACATGGCTTTGCAGTCTTGCATGGGGAGCTCAAAGAAGCATGCAATTGTAGCATGAGAGCCCTCCTTTTACCTTTCTCAGCTAATTTTTAACAGGGTTTAATTATTTTTGCTTCCTTAAAAATTGTTATAACTTTTTACATTTTTAATTCTAAAATTTAACTTTTAACATTTTAATGTTTATGTACTATTTTATATTTTGATGTTTTACTATATACCACCCAGAGTTGTTCTTTAGAAATGTGATCTTACCTTGCAGAATGGAGTAAATGAATCCAATTACAGTTGGCTAGAAATCTCTAATTTCTTCAGGGAAAGAGATTAAAATTGAGAAACACAAGGAAATGGGCAAATAATTGAGAAAATACTATCTCAACATTCCCTATTGTTTTCTGTTTGTTGCATGGAGCAAAAGTAAATGTGTTTTATGTTCCCTGATGCTATTTTGAAATGGGCAATAAGGAGTTGCACAAATACAAATACATAAACACAACCTTCTTCCCTGAATATAGTAGCAGGTATAAGTTGATTTCAAAACAAGAGCATAGTAAAATAACAGATATGAAAGGAATCCAGGAAACATAATGCTAATAATGCATATCTGGTAGAAAAATAAATGTGACTATTTCCTAGGGACCAAATGTCTCAAGGCATGTGCATACCTCCACAAATTCCCAAAGACATCTAGTATGCCCACAAGAAGTTTGCCTCCAAGATGGAAATTGTTATAAAATTTGCACACCTTGACTCAATGGCAGAAATTATTAAAGGAGAAAATTAATTTTTATTCTGGTACACAAGGTGGCAACCTAAGATTGTTTCCGTTTTAGGCTGTGGATCAACTAAGACCAATGCTGTGTGGTTAAGAGAGAAGATTAGGATCACCAGGCATTATGGCAATTACGTTAAAACCTCTGTAAAGAAAATTACTGGATTCCTGTTTTGTAATACAAACAGACACACAAAGAATTTTAATTCTGTTCTGTTTAGGTCAAGCTGCATCTAGACTTTTGTGTCCATATGTGGGCTGTTCACTTTGTTTTAGGAGGGATATTAATTCTGTTCATAGGATTGACTTTGAAATCTCCTTAGAAATTGCATTAGGTACAAAATGCAGCATCCCATTTATAGGCTGATGAGAGTATTATTTGCATGTTAGTTCAGTGCAGCAGGTACTGCTTTGGTTCTGGATATAATTAAAAGTGTTGGTATTGATCTCATCTTCACTTAATGGTGGCAATTGGGATTAAGATTTCCATCACTAAGTGGGTGGATTCCACATCACCATGCCACCATGCCTCTAAGTGACAGATTCCACATCACCATACCACCTTAGAAATTCCAACACTTCCAGTTCCATATTAAATGAAACAACATGGGCTGTTAAGTAAGGTTATCACATGGTCACATATGCAACCTCCTACCAGCTTTCCCGTTAATTTTACTTACAGGAAGCCAGCAAAGGTCACAAATGGCAATCACATGACTGCAGGATGCTGGAACGTACATATCTACGGGACTGGTTGTAACTATCACTTGTTCAGGGTTGTAAGTTTGAATGGTCACTGAACAAATGTTTAAGTGACTACATATATATATAATTTGCTACCAAGTACATGCAGGATTATCTGTTTGAAACAGAATTTAGTCATCAATTTTCCTAACATACTAGGAAAATATACTGAGAATTTCCCCTGTAACAGATTTGGAAGGAACAGAAATCAGTACTTTTTTGTGACTTCTAAAACACATTTCTGCCACAGATAACCCTATGCTGCCCTCCCTCCCAATAATTAGGAAAATAGTGAAATGCAAATTGTCCAAGAAAGCTTATAATAATTAGATATCCTTTATTTTATAATATATGTTACATTGTATGCTTGAGGGATTTGTTGGGAATATGGCAATGCATAAATTAGAGCATGTCCAAATCAATATACATGACAAGAAAATAGATATTAGGGGGACAAAATCTCACCTGTAAGAGTCATTCAACAATGGAACAGTTGGGACTTCCAGTTTGATGCCGTGGCGATTTAGTCGGGGAAATAGCAGGGCTCCGCAAAAACCCCAACTGTCGAACTGCCGCCGACAGGTCTGCAGACCGAACCTGTCCTGTAGGGACAGGGGAAAGAGAGGGACACCTTGGACGGCTGAGAGGAACAGGCAAGTTCCTTGGAGGCCGGAAGAAACCCCCTGAGTCAGCAGCGGGGGTGCGGCAGCCATGGCGGCTGCCTCGAAGCCAGGGCAAACCGGAGAAGCACTGTGCAGGAGGAAGAAAGAAGAAAAAGAGCGAAGTGTTCAGAAGCCTGGTGAGTGATACCAACCCAGGCGGGAACAACGTTAGAACATTGACTTTTACAAGTAACCCCCTGGCCTCAAATAGCGGCTATGGATCTGTGGGGCAAGAAGATTTAGTAAAAGAATTTGCAGGAGGAAAAGACCCATTAAGGAGCTTATTTTATTACAGACTGATTTGGAATAATCTGTCTATTGAAACAAGTTAGAAAATTGAGAAACTTTTTAAAATTGGAATATATTACTCTTGGAGAAAGAAAAAAGAAAAAAGTGATAACTTTAAAAGTTAAAAGAACAGAGACAAACGGATGACCACATAATTGACAAAATGGAGAATTGCCGTGACTAAGTGAAAGTGTGAATTGGAGATTGCTTTTGGCTTGAAAGAGAAACAATGTGTTTTGTTACCTAAATTGGATTACTTTGAAAATAACTAAGGGTTTTTGACTTTGGGAATTCCCAATTTGATTATGGATGGTTTTATTGGTGGAAAGAAATAAGAAATGTAACAGAACTATTAAAATTGAAACTAGCTGGCGCAGGAACAAAAGAAAATGGCATAGCAATAAAAGAAGGGAAGCTGATGGATACAATTGGAAACAAAGACCCATTAAAGATTTTGCTTTAGTTGGAAGAATTGACTTCTAACAAAGTAGAAAATTGGATTCTCTCTTTTTTTTTTATTGGAATGGATTTGAGAAGCGTTATTTTGGGATTTAACACCTTTGGGAAATTGAAGAAGAGAGACAAAAGGATGGTTACATAATAGCTATAAAATGGGGATTGCTGTGACTAAGCGGAATGTGGATTGTAGAGATCCTCCTGGTTGGAAAAGAAATACTTTGAATTGCTATCTACTTTGTTAATTACTTTGAAATTAACTATAGACTTTTGGATTTTGGAGATTCCTATTCTGTCTTTGGGTGATTTTACAAAGAAAGAAGAAATACACTGGATTTATTAAAATTGAAACTAACTGGCTTAGCAACAAAAGATGTGGCACAGGAATAAAAGAAAGGAAGATAATGGACTTTACATGGAGCAGATGTTACAAAAGAATTAAAGTGATATATGGAGTTTCTAATATGGAAATATGGATTTTGAAGTGGAACATTTATGGACAGATAGGGAAACGAAGAAATAAAGCAGATAAAATTAAAATGTAATGTTTAAAAGCTAAATGTATAAATTATCTTTAGATAAAAACAGGAGGGCTTCTGAAGTAACAAAGGGAAATAAAAGAAGGTAATTAAAATAGAGAATTGATATATAGGTGGTTAAAATGATATTTTTATAAAAAAAAATAAGAGTATATACCAATATGAGATAAATCCAATAACATTTATTCTTTGATGTAACATGTTTTAATTATAATTTGTAAACAAATTTGAGAAGGTAAATATGACTGAATAATGTATAACTGGATGAAAATATAAGATACACAGACTTAAGTAATGAATTGTGATTGAACTCAATGTATGCTGGAAATGATTAATATTATGAAATGTGTTGAGAATTAATTTGAAAGAGTATACTGGGAAATAGCTAAATAATAGACAAATATACTGCAAGGAAAAAGGTAAAGTGATAAAGTCTAAGATTTAAAGATTTGATGAAATTGGCCTAGAGATTAAGAAATCTGGATAGAATTTTGTTCTAAAAATGGAAACAAAAATAGAGTTGTACTTAATTTGAAAATAAGATTTGTGGTGATAAAATTGTAAGGTAAATAATTAGATTAAGAGGTTAGAATATTTTTTAAGACTAATGTTTTGATATTGTTGCTAAAAGATGTATTGAAGGGGTCTTGGGAAAGAACTAGATATAATTTGGATTTATAAATGGCTATAAAAATGAGTTAAGTTTATTTGGAAATTAATTTGTGGTGATATAATAGAATGGTTTAGATTAAGATGCTAGAATTCATGTTTAAAAATGTTATGTTCTGATTTTTAATTTTAAAAGATGTAATGGGAAATTGTGAGTGGAGCCTGTTAAAGAAATGTAAGCAATTGTACCTATCTATGACCGGATCGAGACTTCGTTCTTGAAAGATATATTTTATGTTTATGTTTGAAATTTTTTTATTTTTTATTTTTTAAAAACAAATGGAACAGTCAGCTTCTAAAGGTCTATCTTGCAAAGATGTTCTGGGATTCTCATTTTCCCAAGGATATTCCACAGATTGACATGGTTGACACTGTCAAAGACTTTTCTAGATGCAATAAAGCTCATATTGACCTCCCTTTCGTATTCTTTGACATTCAATTATCCTGCTAAAGCCAGCTTGAACATCTGGCACCTTTTTCATGTAGAGCTCTAATCTGCAATGGATGATCTTTAGCATTATTTTACTAGCATGTAAAATGAAGGATTTCCTATAATCTTATAGCTTGGTAATTACCAGAGTGTTGATCTAACTTCATTTTATCTTCTTGTCGTGCAAGTTCTTATAAATAAGGTATCTTGGATGTTGTCATTTTTACTATATAGAATTTCAATATATTGCATATTTGTTTGATATTGGAATCAATTATCTGTCCTTTCGCTTCTCTTATATTTTTGGCAATTTCCACCATCTGTTCTGACATCCAGTTTGATTTCCTCAGTCTTTTCTAAAACCAGCTTCAACATCTGGCATCTCTTTTTCCATGCTACTATGGAAATCTAATCTATGATGGATGATATACTAAGCATTATGTTGGATCTAATCTATGTTGGATGATACTAAACATTATTTTGCTAGCATGCAAAATTAAGGATATTGTACAATAGTTTGCACACACTATTGCACTCCTTTCTTTGCGATTGATATGAAGAGATTTCTTCCAAACTTTCAAACTTTTAGCTACTGTGTCATTCTCCAGATTTGCAGGTATACTTTCTTTAAAATCTTTACTGATGTGTATTCTGTTGCTTGTCATACAGTATTTATATGGCTTTAAACCAGCCATCTCCTCCATGCTCTAACTGCACATCTGCTATATATAGATAATTCTAATGACCTGGATTACTGAGATAATGCATGCAAAGTGCTTTAAACTAAATTTGCACTATGCCAGTTTTCTCCAAACTAATGGCCTCTATTTGATTACAACTTCTGCTATCCCTGATCATTTGGTACTAATGCTGATGACAGCTGTAGTACATATAAATTGAAAAAGGCTGCATTTTATAATATTAAACCTTATAGGCATATAAATTTGGAAAACTCCAAGATATTTTCAAGGCATATTGATTTCAATTGAAAATATTTGTTTTCAATTACTGTAAAGAGAAAAATTAGATTTGTTAGGCTACATTTAGCAATAACAATAGCACTTAGACTTATATACCGCTTCATAGTGCTTTTACAGCCCTCTCTAAGCAGTTTGTAAACTGCTTAGAGAGGGCTGTAAAAGCACTATGAAGATATTGTCAGCATATTGCCCCCAACAATCTGGGTCCTCAGTATATACTGCTGTATAGTATATATAAATATACTAAATATAGTATATATATTTACAGTATATACTGCTGCTTTGGAAATAATGAATTTTAGATTAGATATATATGAATAGGATTATACTATATGTAAAAGTTCCACATGGATTTTTATTACTGAATTACAGTATATATTATTCAAAGCGAGAAAAATAAATTACAGATTAAGTGTATTCATAATCAAAATTTAAAGAACCAGATTGCATCCTTGCATAAGCAATATTTCTTCTTTCTTATAACTGTCAAAAAATCATTTCTTTTGTACTGTCTTATTCTGTTATTGTGGTTGGCCTCTGAGTTTATAACCTCCAAAACCTCCAATCACTTCCAAACTGATCTCTGGAGTGCCATATTTCAGCCAGAAAAAAAGCTGATTACTCTAAAATGCAGCTGTTTAATGATGAGACGATAAATAAAAACCTCTTAAGCTTTATTTAATTAGTTGAGGAAGAAGACTTTGAAGACTCTCAATAAATGCTTTCAGATACTATGTTTAACCCAAGGGACAAATAGGCATCTGGATTGCTAAAGCTTGAGGCCACAAGTGAAAAGGCAGGTTACATCTGACAGATCCAGATGAATTAAATCAAGTCAGGTAGAGCAGGCTGAATCAATAAAGCACTCTAACTTAGGTCCAGCCAAATAAAAAAGAGTCTTCAAAGGAATTACACTAGTGCAATGACTGTAATAATAATAGCTGTTTCCCCTCTCCATTATGAACCATTATGATCGGTTAGGAGATCATCTTAAACAGTGAAGAGGATAATATGTGACCTAGAAAGATACAGAAAATTGTTAAATCTCCCTATTTTTCACCCAAGGAATAGTCCTTAGTGGAAAAAATCTAAAAGTGTTAATACCTACAATCTATTCTGACTTTATTATCTTAACCTGTTTTAATTCATATTGCTGTATTTTATTTCATTTATTTTGCTCTTCTTTTTAATCCATTTTGTTATGGTATACTAAAACTTATATTGTAACAACAATGGTAATGGCAGCAATGATGATGAGAAAATAGAAGAAATACTGGTACCCATTTAACTTCATATTTGAACTGGATATCTTAATATATTAAATTTACAGTTTCCAGTGCAATTATTTAAATATTTATACAAAAATATTACATTAACATCAATGTCACTTATTCTCATTTTAAACCACTTTCTAAGTACTGAAATATCTATGTAGTCAGAATAAGAGAAATGGAAGGGATATTAAGAGTTTATTTAGTCCAAGTGTCGGTAACTAGCGGCTCTGGAGCCACTTGCAGCTATTTGGGCCCGCTGCTGCGGCTCCCTGTCCCTCACTGGCTGGCCTCGCCCCTCGCCCTCCCCTTTCAGTCACTCCTCACCTGGCCTGAGAAAGTAAGGGCAACAGTGGAGGGGGGGTGGCCAGGGCTGATTCTCCAGCACCTCACTCTTGCTGGAACTTCTTCCAGCCCTTGTTGGTGCTGGCCGTGCCTCAATTGCTTGGGGAGATGTGCATCTTGTTTTCCACCCTGAGATACTGCCCCGACCCAGCCCTAACCTACACCGGCCTCGCTAACATGAGGGCTGCAGGGTGGAAATGGGATCTGGGAGGATGGAAAGACAGAAAGGGGTATGGCCCCACAGCACCCAGCCGTGGCTTTAAGAAGCTCAGGGCAGTGAGAAAAGGGGGCTGGCCCTGCCAAACCTTGCACGCCCACCCTGGGGATCAGAAAAGCCGAGGCTGGGCCAAGCTGATGAGCTCTCCTTGGGGCTCTTCACTACAGCCTTTCTTTCTTCTTTTTGGAAATCTGGCCTGGCTGAGGAACAAGCACGAAGCACAGCAGAGGCTTCCCTTCGGGCAACCCTCCTCTTCCTTCTCCTCTCATGACCCCCTGGCCAGCTGTAGCAGGGCCAGGAGTGTGCACACAAGCGAGGAGACCCTCCTCAAGCGAGAGGCCACCCGCCCAGCATGCGGCTTTGCTGTGCTTTGGCCGAGCCCGCTGGCTCGCTTGAGGAGGATCTCTCCGCTTGTGCACACACTCCCGGCCTTGCCACAGCCAGCCAGGGAGTCACAAGAGGAGGAGGAGGAGGGTCACCCGAAGGGAAGCCTCCACTGCACTTCACGCTCATTCCTCAGAATGAGAAAGAAAGAAGGAAAAGCAGTAGCGAAGAGCTCCAATGAGAGCTCACTGGACTTTCTGAGAGAGTGAGAAGAGACACAGACAAAGACACAGATACAGAGAGAGAGGTACAGAGATTCACAGAGAGAGAGGGGGGGAGACAGAGAGAGAGAGAGAGATGAGAGAAACACAGAGAGAGATGCAGAGAGACTGGGAGAGAGGGAGACATAAATACAGAGAGAGGGGAAGAGAGGGAGAGAGAGATACAGAGAGTGGAGAGGGGGAGAGAGACAGATATAGAGAGGAGAGGAGAGAGAGGGGAGAGAGATAGAGAGGGAGAGAGACAGAGATACAAGGAGGGGGAGAGAGAGGGGGAAGATAGAACGGGTGAGGGCAAGAGAGATACAGAGAGATACAGGGAGAGGGGGAGAGAGAGACATAGAGAGATACGGAGGGAGAGGGGCAGAGGTGGGTTTCAGCATGTTTACCAGTTCTGGAGAACCGGTAGTGGAAATTTTGAGTAGTTCGGAGAACTGGTAAATACCACCTCTGACTGGCCCTGCCCCCTCTATTCTCTGCCTCCTGAGTCCCAGCTGATCGGGAGGAAATGGGGATTTTGCAGTAACCTTCCCCTGGAGTGGGGTGGGAATGGAGATTTTACAGTATCCTTCCCCTGCCAAGCCCACCGTGCCATACCCACCAAGCCACGCCCACCAAGCTATGCCATTCCCAAGCCACACCCATAGAACCGGTAGTAAAAAATTTTGAAACCTACCACTGGAGAGGGGGAAAGAGAGAGGGGGAGGGAGAGAAATACACAGAGAGATACAAAAAGGGGGGAGAGAGGGGGAAGAGAGGGAGGGGGAGAGATACACAGAGGGGGAAGAGAGAAAGACAGATACAGAGAGAAGGGGAAAGAGAGATACAGAGAGAAGGGTTTTGTAGTTCCTGGTTTGTCTGGGATGGTGTAAGAACTCCTGCCTTAGGAAGGAGGTTGGATTAGAAGCAAAGTTACCTTTTGCAGTTGACTGATGCTGATTTTATCAATGTCCATGATGTTCATTTGGTACCTCAATTGTTTTGGGTTTGCACCCTTTTACTATTGGTACTATCTTTGTTTTCTTTTGCCACTGACCATGATGATGACAATTACATTTAGGTAACACTACAACAGCCTATTGAAATACTCTTATCCTGCTTTTAGGAATGCTGTTTCATAATTTTTCCTGTTTTTGTATTTACTGGCTGATTGCTTTTGTTCCCCTCCCAGCATTATCCAGTTATAGCATGTTATGAGTATAGAATGCTGTACTTGTCTTTGCGGAAACAGCTGCACAGCGATTTTTTTTCCTTGTTGTCAGTTTGTTTTTATGGCACAACTCTCAAGCTTGACCTGAAGGAATGTAATAGCAGTTGATTTCATAAGCAATACATAATAGAATGTTAAATATAGCTAAAAAGTGCTACAGAATATCTTGGAAAAAGCTGCTTAGAATCCTAACCATTAGACCATAGGGAGGGAAAATTCAAGATTGGTGTATTAATTTAATTCATTTTAATATATAAATGCAGTTTAGGTGATTCAGATCTCACTCATTTCAGGCACATAACTTTATTTAGGACTCCTTTCCAACCTTCCTGTGTAGAAGGAAATTTCGCAGATTGTCTTTTCAAACACTACCCATGGATATCTCCTGCTAAACTTGTTTCCTCATTAAAAAAATATTTGCCAATTTAGAGTTTAATCAACAGAATTTGCATCCTTTGGTATTATTTGTCAAGCTATTAAATAAAACCAAATTTGATCCACATTTATACTGTTTGACCTGAGTTTCATTGTATATGCATTTCTCCTAAAAATAAAAGAAGTTATTTTCTTCAGTTTGTTTTTGGTTTACTTTGATCCTCTTGTATTATTTATGTTTATATTTTGTTGTTCTCTTATAGATGAAAAGCAATAAAAATAAAATGAAATGGAAAAAACTCATCATGCAAATAAGTGTCAGCTATTAGATAAAAATGATCTGAAGATTTAAAAACATGTAGGGCAATTTACAGTGTGATTATTCTGAATTGTCCCCAAAAAGGTTCAAAGATCTTGGTGGCTAGCACTTATGATTTTTTTAAAAAAGAGTTCTCCTCCTTATAGTATGTTATTTTTAGCTGAACATTTCAATGGCAGGACAGTATATCTTTATTGCTTTGGAGATATATTTTGGGCAGTGACTGCATTTCTACCTCAAGGATTCCCCCCACCACCACCCCAATACTCTGTATAAGTTTCCATTAATTTCAGATAAGTTGCATTTTCTGCTAATAAATTCTAACTTCAATTGAATATTAATTGTAATAAATCAATTGCAAAAGGCAGCTTTAGTCGGAACAGCTTACATCCTGCAATGATATTTTTAACACATCCACATCGGTCTATCCTAGATCCTTGGGAAGTACTCGATAGGTGGACAAAAATGTCATACACAGTCTGAATATCTGGCTGATTGTGCAAGAAACTAAAGTAGTAATAATAATAATAGTAATTTTTGCCAGGAAAACTACATGAGCAGATTCACTTCAAGCTAATATTTTTACTAGGGAAAAAGAGTGATTCCAGTTGTTAGACTTTTACTGTTTTTTTAGAAAAACAAAATAATCTAGCCAGCTATCCCTTATTTCTCCTATTTTTTCCCCATTTTAAAAAAATTATTTAACATCATTTATCAACGTTGCCCCAATGAACTGAAGCTGTGGACTGATCCCTCCTTCCTTTGATTAATGTATTTTTTGGAATTGTTACTTTCTTCAACCCCCTTACAACTAGCAGCTCTTTTTTTAGGAGTTTGATATAATGTTCCCACCTTGATATTTGTTTTAGGCTTAGTTCTAGGACCAAAGGAAGTGTTGCATATAGTTGGTAGGAGTTGGGAGAAGAATGGAAGCAAGCTTTACATATTCAGTGCGCAAATGGAAAGGGTGTTTACCGAGAACTGAGTATAGGACAGGATGTTGCAGGAACTTTTACAAAGGCTGAGAAATCACCATGGAGCCACCCTTTTATCAACCGTTAAATTTACCCAAAAAAAAAAAATCACACTTTTATAATTGTAAACATACATTGAAAATGGAGCAGAAATCTGAGCTGCTTTATGTTCTCCTTGACAGAATCCATGATTTTACTGTTCCTATCTTCTCTACGCAAAAGTCATCCACCACACTACGTTACCCATCCATGACACTATGTTAAAATACTATAGCAACTTCAACTCTCACTGAGAAGCTATCTTTGTAGTCTGAGTGACTAAAATGAAATGATAAAGATGTACCTTCATTTCACAATACAATTTTGAAGTTGTTGTTTAATTTAATAAATGTATGTTTAATGATATATCACTTTCTTCATTTTTAACTCACTAGAGTTTTACCTCAATTATTTAACTAGACCACCTATGCCCTATGTAAAATAATTTGAATTTAAGGTTGTTGGAAACACTAGATTAGGGACAGCTAAATTAGGACTTTATTCATGGACATCCAGAGGAGCTTACTGCTTTTCTCAAAAAGAGGTGGGATTCACATTACAATCTTGTGGGACTGCTTTCATTATTGTGCCCCCTGGCTCCCCTCTTGTAGAGGCCCCTATGTTTATGGACACCAGGACAAAATCTTTACTGAAGCTCAAATTAGACGCTTCCTTAAATGCATGTTTGTTGCCAAAAATTACACTGTAATTTTCTTTGGTCTTACTTTGATGTCTGAAAAACCTTGTCATAGAGCATCATCATATTGAACATCCCATGTCTTCCATGGTAGCCAATTATATGCAGCAAGGTAAAATAAAAAAGCAACATGAGCTACCAGAGTTGCTTAAGATGGGCGACCATATAAATCTTTTAAATAACTAAAATAAACAAACATGGAGACCTCACATCACAAGTTTTCTTAATTATATAAAGAAAAGGAGGGACAAAATGTCCAAAGACTATTTTCAACAAATACATATTTAAGATACCTTCCAGTTTGAGTCTGAAGTAGAAAACCACACATGTTCTTTCATCAGGGGCTAGTAGTTTTTTTTCTTTTAACATTCAAAGCTATTTGGAAATGAAAATATATGTAATTTAATTAAAAGTAAAAAAGAATATATAAGAAAAAGCCCTTTATTGTACTACCAAGTACGAATTAGCAAGTTTCATTCAGAATTAAATTTAATGCAGGTAAAATTACATTTAATCTAATCTAATTATGCTGAAATCAGCACCTTTATGCCCTTTTAGGAAATACTTTGAAAATTTTGATCACTTGATCACAGGGATGCTGTGACAGTCGTAAGTATGAAAATCAGTTATAAGTCACATTTTTCAGTGCTGTTGTAACTTCGAACAGTCATAAACAGTTACATAACAGTTACAACTGTAACTGTTACAAAACAGTTGTTAAATTGAGGACTACCTGTATTTTGCAAAGAAGAAGAAACCTAAGGATATTTATTGCAATGCTGAGGTATGATATAAATTTTTGAAATATAAGCACATAAAACAAAACCAAAATGTCACAAGCCTAGAGAACTATTATTTCAGGCAGAAATTAAAATGCGGCCCTCTAAAATTTAAAACAGTTTTTAAATGTGCAGGACAAAAGGAGTCTGAATAAAAATAGCTGAGAATGCAAACATTTGCAGAGTGATTAGAGTGGATTATATGTTTTATCTGGATTGCCCATCATGACCTGTATTTTTTTTTTTTAAACAGCTCTAATCTGGGTTGAAAATGATGCTCTGCATTGCTTTTTCTGGGATTCTCTTCTTACTGCCTTTTCCTCTTTTACAACATTTAAAAAAATACATTGTCCTTCCAATATTTTTTCTCATACATCCCAGTAACTATGTTATCTCAGTTTCAATCTATTTATGAATATAAGTCATAATCAGGACAACTCTCCATGTTTTTAAAAAGTTAGAGCTATTAGGAAGGATAAATTCTTGACTTGGGTGCAGTGCCAGGAATTCATGTAATATTTCTAAATTTTCAAATGTAATAATTCTTATTATTTCAAATGTATTTATTAATTATTTATAGAGAAATATGTAGATCTGTATATATAGGAGTTGTGCCCTTACCTAAATCGTGAGACCCTGCACATGGTCACTTATGCCCTAGCATACCCATTTCTCAACTGGATTACTGCAACACTCTCTACATGGGGCTACTCTTGAAGAGTACAGGTAATCCTCGACTTACAACAGTTTATTTAATGACCGTTCAAAGTTACAATGGCACTGATAAATCTGACTGATGACCATTTTTCGCAGTTACAATCTTTGCAACATCCCCATGGTCATGTCATCAAAATTCAGACACTTGGCAACTGTATAAAACACAGCGGCATGCATAGCATTGGGAGCCCTTAGGGCTGCACATGTAACACCATTACTGTGCAAGCTGCATTGGTTACCAGTTTGCTTCCAGATCTAAATCAAAGTTTTGGTTGTTACCTTTAAAGCCCTACATGGCATGGGTCCAAGGTATCTGAGGAGCCTTGTCTCCCCAATGGGACTAGCCAATGGACTGCTCGGATCCTATCTACAAAGGATCTCGTCTCCTAAGGAATTCCAACAAGCGGGTTCAAGGAGAAGAGGCTTTTCCACTGTGGCCCCATCCCTTTGGAACGCTCTCCCAAGAGAAGTGAGAACTGCTTCCATTCTTTTGGCCATCTAGAAGGGTATTAAAACTTGACTGCTACTTGGCCTGGGGCTTCGAGGGGGGCGCTCACTGCTGGAGCTGATTGACAGGGTAAGAAGACCTCATTCTTGTCCCATCCATCTCAGAGTTCTACTTTCAGTATAGTTTTTAAAATTTTAATCCATGTAGTTTTACTGTTTGAATATTTTCATTATTTTTCTGCCTGTTTTATAACTTGTAAGCTGTCCAGATTCACCTTAATGGGGAGATGGGTCACATAAAAATGTAATACATATATAATAAATTGTTAAGTTTGTTTTATATTACGCTATCATGGTTAGTAAGAAATATTTCCTGTTTGCTCAAATCTAAAGGAGTAAGGAAAAATAAAATTCCTGAAATAATTTTAGAAATATATATATTTTAAAAAATGAATAAATTAAAAATTTAAAAATATGGTAGGTAGATCAGCAGAGCAACAAAAGAGTAATTTGTGCTAAAATATTCCTTGAAGTTCTTAGATGACATTCAATCCAGGAAAATAAAAGTTAAATCTGACAGGAACCTTTTGGGGATGATGGGATTAGTCCAACACTTCTAGAGATCACTCAACTGTAGAAGTCTGATTTAAAGCCTAGGTAAGAGATTCCAGTCCTTTACTCAAATTACATCTTGAAAACAAAAGTAAAGAAGGTTTCACAATCTTCCTGTGGCGAACTAGAGTTACATTTAAGTAATTTCAGTTAAAATACTAATCCCTTGTTTGAATTTAGTTTCATTTCTGCTTTTCTTGTCCTCAGTGGCCTAGAAAAGTTACCTTCCCGGCAGTTTATAAATCACAGTATTTTAAAATGTTGATATGAATTAAAGAGTTTGCAATCTAAAATCTGACACTGAGAACTGAGAGAGCTGACAGGACTTTGCCAGTTCCCATTCAGCATAGGATTTTATTTTATTTTACTTTTATTTATTTTATTTTGTCAAGTACATGTCAAGTATACTTATATATATTGTCTAATATATATATTAGATAATATATTTAAGTATAAGCATGAATTGAATTCATAAAATGAATACAATTAAAGGGAACATTAGGACAGGGACGGTAGGCATGCTGGTGCTCTTATGCACGCCCCTTACAGACCTCTTAGGAATGGGGTGAGGTCAACAGTAGACAGTTTTAGGTTAAAGTTTAGGGGGTTTTGGGATGAGACCACAGAGTCTGGTAATGCATTCCAAGCATTAACAACTCTGTTACTGAAGTCTTATTTTCTGCAATCGAGTTTGGACCGGTTCACTTTAAGTTTTTATCTATTGTGTGCTCATGTATTGTTGTGGTTGAAGCTGAAGTACTCATTGATAGATAGGACATTGTAGCAGATAATTTTATGAGCTATGCTTAGGTCATACCGAAGGTGGTGTAGTTCTAAATTTTCTAAACCCAGAATTTCAAGTCCAGCCTATTTCATGCATTAATACTGAAAATACCGGTAATTTAATGTTGGTTACAAAGAACAAACCATATTTAAATTTGTGTATTTGGGTTTTTTTCTATGCCAAAGAATAATGATAATTTGATTTTAAATTTATAGAAAAAATAAGATTTTACTCAAAACTTTCAATATATATATATATGCTTTCCAGACTATAGATTGTATAGTCTTGTTATACAGTAGGTTATAGGCTATATAATCTTTTGCCAACCTGGAGCTATTTGGTTTCACCAAGCTCTATCTGTTCTGTTCTGTCAATTCTTGATCTTTAGATAAGTTCCTCATGAAGACAATGAGATCTTTTGGGATTCCTATTTTTCTGAGCATATCCCACAGTTTGGCATCACTGACCCTATCAAAGATCTTTCTACAGTCAATGAAGTACATAGTGCCTTCTTTTTGGTATTGTTTAGTTTTCTCAATTATCTACTGTGCATCCTTCAGTAATATCTCATGTTGCTTGGCCTTGTCTAAAGCCAGTTTGAACATCTGGCATCTTTTTTTCTGTGAAAGGCTCAATCTGCATTGGATAATCTTAAATATCATTTTATTAATATGTAGAATTAAGGATTATTATATGTTAATTTACATTTTTTGTTCTGTCTCTTTTAGGTATTGGAATGTAGATTGACTTCTTCCAAGCTGCTCACCACTGAGTTCTCAAGATTTGTTGGCATAGTTTGCTTAAAATGTTTACTAATTCTTCTTCTGTTGATTGCCATAATTCGTTGAGTATTTCTGTAGCCTTTTGACTTGGTAAAGACCAGAGAGGTGATCTAACTTGATCTTCAAGTACTAGAGGTTCTTGTTTGTAGAGTATCTAAAGTATTTTGGATAGTGTAATCTCTACTGTTTAGTGTTTCAGTACACTCCTACCATCTTAGTTTGATCTCTTCTGAATCTGTTACTATCTGCCTATTGGCATCCTTTAAGCATACCAATTTCAGGTTGAAACTTCCTTCTGAGTTCAGATATCTTTTGAAAGACTTATATGAATTTATGCCTTTGGCATTATCACTAAATAATAGTCTGTCTCCAGCATCTTTCTATATCACTGCTGCCTTATTTATTTATTTATTTATTTATTTATTTATTTATTTATTTATCGAATTTCTATACCGCCCTACTCCCGAAGGACTCAGGGCGGTGAACAGCCAAGTTAAAATACAGATAATACAAATATTAAAAATCCCTTAAAATTATTAAATATTTTGGCCGAAACACAGATTAAAACACCCAATTTATAAATTAAAAGAGGAGAGTTAGGCCAGGCCAGCCTGCTGAAATAAAAAAGTTTTGAGAGCACGACGAAACATGCGCAGGTCCGGGATCCTCTGTATCTCTGGGGGGAGCTCGTTCCAGATGGTAGGTGCCCCCACAGAGAAGGCTCTCCCCCTGGGGGCCGCCAGTCGACACTGTTTGGCCGACGGCACCCTGAGGAGCCCCTCTCTATGGGAGTGTACTGGTCGGTGAGAGGCTATTGGTAGCAGAAGGCGGTCTTGTAAATACCCCGGTCCGATGCCATGGAGCGCTCTAAAGGTGGTAACCAAAACCTTGAAGCGCACCCGGAAGACCACCAGGAGCCAGTGCAGCTCGCGCAGGAGGGGGGTCATATGGAAGCGCCACATCGCTCCCATAACCACCTGCGTGGCCGCATTCTGGACCAGCTGGAGCTAGATGCCTGATTGTCTTAGAAGGGCAGTTTAAATGATCTTCACACCAAGGGTGAAATTCAGCAGGTTCTTACAGATTCTGTGGAACCGGTAGTTGAAATTTTGAGTAGTTCAGAAAACTGGCGAATACCACCTCTGGCTGGCCCCAGAGTGAGGTGGGAATGGAGATTTTGCAATAGCCTTCCCCCAGGAGTGGGGAGGGAATGGAGATTTTGCAAGTCACGCCCAGGGAACCGGTAGTAAAAAAATTTGAATTCTACCACTGCTTCATACCTTGAGGGACTTTGTTAAGGAATATATACTCTTGGCATAAGCCCCTGCTAGTCTTCACTCATCCTTCTAGAAACAAACACTCTGCCACCCCCACCCCCATGAGGCACCATGGCAGAATTTAGGATATAAAATATTGCTATTATACTTTACATAATATTTCACTAGACACCTACTATCACATTTGGTGCCTTTGTTTAAAAATGCCTCTGCTAGCCAATCAGCTCGGAAGGTTGGTTGAGAAAAATGTAATCTTCCTATTAGTTGTTTTAATAAAAATCTGATTTGCTGAATTTTTCTTTATTGCTATCACTTTATGGGTGGTGCTGATTAATTCTGATCTTTAATTTGGAAAATATACCTCCTCATGGGTCCTGAAATCATTATATAGATAACTATAATTGGTCTATGACTATAAATATTGTTATTATTTAACATGCAGTATTTTTTTTTGTTTTTTTCTTCAGAAACAATATGGTAAACATAGCATTCCCACCTCCAGTTTCTTCCTACAACAACGTGAAATATATTAGACTGAGACCTTAGTCCTAAACTATTTTATATGAAATCTGCCCATCTAGTGAAATCCAAGAGAGAGAGAGCTTGCAGCTGGTTATGTTCACAGAATGTCCAACATAAGGCTTTTTTTTTTTTTATTTATATGCCGCCCTTCTCCGGAGACTCAGGGCGGCTTACAATGCGTTAAGCAATAGCCTTCATTCTTTTGTATATTTTATACAAAGTCAGCTTATTGCCCCCACAAACTGGGTCCTCATTTCACCTACCTTAGAAAGGATGGAAGGCTGAGTCAACCTTGAGCCTTGGAGAGATTCGAACCAGCAGAAATTGCAGGCAGCTGTGTTAATAACAGGGTGCACTAAACCACTGTACTATCAAGGCTCTTTTATAAGGTGATCTTTCTTGGTGATTGCCTGATTGCTAAAGCAACTTACTCCCGAATACAAAGATAGCTTTAGCTGTATTAGTATTTCAAGAAGCTGTGAATATCTGACTTCCAGTAGAAATGGAAGTTTGATTAGTCTGCTGAAAAAATGGTATTGTGGATTAATGAGTATGTCATACTGTGCTTCCCAGTAGTGGGTTTCAATTTTCTTTGCTACCCATTTGCTATTGGGAGTACGCAGGCACGCACTTTGTTAGCGCGCGGTGCTTTGTGAGCGCGTGGTGCTTCTGCGCATGCGCAGAGCATTTTTTATGACGTCTGGGTGGACGGAGCCTCCCACCACCACTGTTACCGGTTTGCCCGAACTGGGGTGAACCGGTAGCAACCCCCCATAGGTGCTTCCAAACCTAGGCACTCAGAGTGGAGCTACATAGATGACTTTGTAATAAATGAAATCAAGTAACATTTTTTAATAATTAATATATAAATATAACCAGTAGGCCAACCTTAACTAGGTTTGGTAAATGAGCAGGGATGGGCTTGTTAGTTCTTGGATAGAAGGCCTTCAGGAAATATCAGGTGGTAGGATAAAGTGAGAAATAAAAGAGTCATTCCAAAATAAGACAAAGGCAATGGCAAACCAATTATGTATTGCTGCCAGGAAAATTGTAGAGATGTGTCCATGAAATTACTAGGAATTGAATTTGACTTGAATAAGGCTTCAATTACCTTCAATCTACAGCTTTAAATAATTTCCCATGTGCCTGATGCTGCCCTGCTTATCTTGTTAAATTGATTGATTAATTTTAAGTTTCCCTCTTTTTAAGGCACACTAAAGATTCCTTAGAATAAAACATGTGTACCATATGTATTTTAATCCAATTTTTAAAATTCTTGTTATTTCATATTGTACAGAACACTACAGTTGTATATGTGCCCATACCCATCATCTGTTCCTTTATTATCCCTCCAGGCATACTATTCCTGGCTTTGTTTGCTTCCTTTGTCCTGCTAGATCTAGGCTATATATTTTGTCTTCCAATACTGAAAATAAATGTTCTGATTTTTTTGCATACAAGAAGATAGGAAATTGTGGTTTTTTTAACTTCTTCTTTTTTGAACTTTTTAACAATTCTGCTTATGGATAGGGAGAAAATTAATTGAAAGTTTAAACAGAATTGGCCCTGTTCATGCTTACTGTTCCTCAGTCAGTGTTGCCTTTGAAATATGAATTCATGGATCTTTTTAATTGCGTTATTCTATGTTTTAAATAACAATTATAACTAGTCCAACTAAACAGCAACTTTCATATTTGCTCGGAATAGGGGTTGGAGATAATATTGTTACCAAACTTCAGTAAGGGAAAGAACAGCTCTTTTCTGTTTGCTTTGGTGAGATCAGCAGACATTTTCCATAGTAACATCACATGTTTTTTTGTCTGCCAAAACTAATTTTTAAAAAATGGTGACAGCTGGTGTACAAAGTTTTTCGGAGCAAAATGTCAACAACATTTGATATATGGTCACTTGAAAATTAACGTTTTGTCAATTTATAGCAAATTTGAGCACAACTGAATATATCTACAATTCAGGCCAAAACAGTAAATTGTTTTATATGAAATCTTGCAGCAGATTAATACACTTAAAAAGCAGAAAATCATATATAGAAAATCTTCATTGTGGCTTCTCTAAAAATGGCACCAACTTCCTGGACAGAGCCATGCAGCCTAGCCATGCCAAGGAACAGAGTAATTTGTCCTTTTCCCATAATGCAAGCTCTGGAGATGTACAATACCGAAGGTAAGTAAGCAATCAAGGGGTATGAAGGAGGGTGAAGGTGTAACTCATTTATCTTATCTCTATAGAGCTCTGGAGCTCACGTTGGGAAAGGAGGGAGCAGGTTTCTCCACCTCTCAGCATCCCCAGGTCTCATGGCTCCTTCCTGGAGGGAATGAGACAATTTGCCACAGCCAACTTGCTATGGCCAACTCAACATGGCCATCTTGCCACAGCCAACTCATTGCAGCCAACTCATTACAGCCAACTTGCTGCAGGACAACTCCCCATGGCCAACTTGCCACGGCATAACTCGCTGTGGGACTATGTAACAATTATTTAAAATAAATTTAAAATATTTTAATTTTTGTCATTCATATTTTATTCTGTTCTCCCTTTTGCATTCTTTCTTTAATGATTCTATTCCATCATTTCTTTGATATTAGTGTAACTCTTGTCCCGCAGTAAGTTGTCCCACGGCAAGATGGCTGTAGCAAGTTGTCCTGCAGCAAGTTGGCCGTGGAGAGTTAGCTGTGTTGGCTGTGGTAAGTTGGTCATGGTGAGTTGGCTATGGCAAATTGTCATAGACCCTTCCTGGAAGTGGGCACCATTTATGGAGCAGCCACTTATCAACACAAACATATTATTAAAATTTTGCAATTATAGCTAGCAACTATATATAATTGCTAACTGTTATGGGCATAATTTCAAACCAAATGACATGTCAAATTTATGAAATTCTGCAATATTGAGTCTAAATGAATACATATTGTATATGTTTTACTGCCATGGCTAAGGGTTAGATGATGCTTGGGAAACCATGGACATCATTTTTTTTTCCAAAATGTTTGCTTCTTGAAAAACTTTTGATGATTATAGTAGATTTTTTCAAACTGAACACAAATATAATCTCAGAATCTTTGCATCACATAGGCAACTTGAGAAATATGAAATTAATATTTAATGACTATAACATACTTAATCCCATGTTTCCGACATCTGCATGAGTTCAATAGGGCTAAAAGTACTTTGCTGCTGATTTTTTTTTTATACTCGGTGTCTGATGTGCCTTTTCCCCCCCCAATGTCCAGCAATAGTCAGCCATCATTGATGGAATCCAGTTGCCCTGATTTCTATTTTATATTGTGGCAGTGTCCTGGTGAAAACTTTCACCGTATTTGTCCCTGACTGCACCTAGATATTCGGGAAAGAAGTCAATGACTTCCAATGACAGTAAATGCAGAAAATGTATTTTCAGTGACATATTGCAGTTCATGGTCTTCTATGCTGTAATACATTCCTCAACCAGCTGAATATAGTTTGGTGCTCTGTAGTTTCCAAGAAAATATTCAATGATATACTTGAATGTTTTCCAGGTGATTTTCTCTGGTCCCACTAACAGATCTTAGAATCACTTGTCACTGATGATGTATCTGATCTGTGGACCAAACTGCAGCATCAGTTATTCTTGGAAAATTCCATCTCAAATAATGAAAACCTTCACTTTCCTTGCTCACTGTTTTCACAAATTTTTTTCATCAATCTGATTTTATGTGAAGTGGGCACAAAAATATTTTTGTCAGGTGAGCTAGTGGTTCTTGTACCATATTTTTATGTGCTGGAACCAAATTTTTTCAGAGAGGCCATTTCTCTTTAATGTAATGCAACTCTCTTGCATGACTGTCCCATTCACATAACACAGTACTTGGTATATCCAAGCTGCATTCCAAGCAGCAGAGCCACTACTTTTAGATATCCAGATATTCCAGGTGTACTTGGTGTACTGAATGTGCTTCAACCACTGTTCCATGTTTTCATGTTTCTTTCATGTGTGCAGCTTAGCCAACAGATATTGAAGGAGTACATTCCCATTGTGTAAAAACAGATTTCTATAAAATGGTATGTGGTAGGTTAAATTACAGGTTATTTTCATGATTAGCAGCCCAAAATCTGTAAGATACACCCAAACACGTTCAGGATGCAAAATCTTTGTTGACCAATGAAATCTAGGTTTTAGCTCACCCTCAGCATGGAAGGTCACTGGGTGATTTTGATCCAACCATTCTCCTTCAACCCAACAAATTCCAGAGATGCTCTGGAGGAAAAAAATGCAAAATAACACATGCTGCTCGGGAAGAAAGAATGTAAACCAAACATACAAATATGTATTGATGTACTATATTGAAACTAGAGAATAGGGATGTATTGCCTCTTCTATGAGAAAATGGGTTATGAACAATTTTGATTTTGATTTCAAGGTGGTACTCAGTGGTGATTGAATGTTAGTGACTATTAATTAATGTTGTGAGGGACAGACATTATTTCTTCCAGGGGCTATCAGAATAAACTGATGAAGTTGATGATTTAAATCGTTACTGCAATCTTGGTATGGGTGTTATATAGTGTTATAGTTACTGTGAGATAGCCCAGTAGGAGAGGTCTATTGTGCTGTGGTACCAGGAGACAGATCTCAGCCTGATTACTGAGATGATCTATGATATGGATTTTGATTGCAGCTTTGGCTCAAAATTTCTATTTGCAAGAGTTGAATGAGAGGTTCAATGCCCAGATGTTTTAGGAAGTGTGGTGGAATGGGTGAAACTGCAAAGCATGATTTTTGGCTTCTAAGGCCTATTGGCTGTCCAACAGAAAATGTCCTGAAACATAGTGAGAGATGTCTGGGTAGTGGGTGCTGGGCTAGGAGAAAGGACACAGATGTTATTATTTGAATCTTGTGGCCACTAGTCATAATTTTTTGGTAACTATGACTGCAGATGAACATGTAGCTGGGTCCACGCAATGGTGACTTCCCCTCTGAGGGTGGGATTGGTTTTGCATCCCTTGAAGGTGTTGGTGTTGTGTCCCTTCCTCGTGAAACTATTGTAGGAATCAACAGCCCTGGACTTTTACCCAGTCCCCAACCTCCTTTTTCTGGAGAAAGTTCTGAGAAGGTAATCAGGCCACAGTCTCAGAGGATGCTGGAGTAAACAGATTACCTGGTCTATTTTCAGTTGAATTTCAGGCTGGGGCACAATATTGGGATGACACTTGATTATACTTGCTGATGACCTCTGGCCTGGATAGAAGTAGTGCAACTGTCCTGACTGTCTTTGATGTCTCAGTAGCCTTTCATACTACTGAGCATATCCTTGTAGGCAGATTATGAGGATTAAGAATTCTTCATTGTCAATTCCATTTTGATTAAAGGAGCAGAACAGTTGCAGAAACAACTTTTTTTTTTAATTTAAAAAGAGGCTTGGGTTTACCAGATTTGAAATTGTACTTTGTAGCTTGTTCTTTGGTTTGGATCAGGGGTGGATCAGGGGTGAATTCTACTTACCTTTATTACCAGTTCACAATGGGAGCACACGCAAAAGCTTCTGTGCATGCGCAGATCGTCAATTATGACGAACCAGACAGAACCGGGAACAACCGACCACTGGTTTGGATTAAAGAATGGGTGTTGCTGAAAAACGTGCAATAGCAACAGATTTAGAAGGTCACAACTGAGGCTTGGATATTTATGTTATGTTAAAGTTAAAGTGATTTTAAAATCACTTTATAGACATTTCATATTGAGAATATGGAATAGATATGGCTGAGATTCATATCTCTATGAATCTCAGCACAAGAAGCATCTTTTCTTTTTATGTACACTGAGAGCATATGCACCAAAGAAAAATTCCTTGTGTGTCCAATCACGCTTAGCCAATAAAGAATTCTATTCTATAAATAATTCTATTTTATTTTACAGAAGTGAAACAAAGACAAATTGCTAACTACCAGAAATTATTGAAGAATTATCATTTAATGTAATCAATTAAATATAAAATCAAATCAAAAGAGCAACCAATGGCAGTAGGATATAGGTATTTACATTCATCAGAAAAAAATTAAATGGTTAAAAAATCTTATGATATGGAGCAAAGTAAGAATTTGAAGTGCAATTGTGTATTAATGACGAACATGTAATTGCTAAAATGTATAAACCTTTGTTGAATTTGAAATAGAAGAAAAGGTTAAAGAATATATGGTAAAGTAGTCTAGAAATTTTGGATATAAAAATTATGGATGGATCAATGGGAAAATATATAGTCAAAAAGGCAGGAATTTACATTGTTATAAACTTAAAAGAGATTTTTTTACAAAATGACGTATTGTTACATGACACCAGACAACTTATCTAGAACACATGTGTCTTAGAAATGTGAATAAAATGAAAGGACATTCTATTAGGCTTGGTGGACATGTAAAAAAGCTTTAAAAATGGTTTCAAATATATACATTGATATAGAGGACTTTAAAGATTAACAATTGAAGCCATAACTTTTTCTTTCAGGACTGATGAGTCCTTACAGTTAGAAGAGTCATGAAAGATTGTTTTAATACATGATTAAAAGATATGCAAAAGATATGCAAAAGGTAGGAAGATTCTGTACCACGGAGGAATGATTGCTGAAATTGATAGAAGTTGCTGAAATGGTGAAATTTCATTTTCATTTTTCATTTTATTAAATTTGTATACCACCCTACTCCCGAAGGACTCAGGGCGGTGAACAGCCATAAAATAAAACATATAGATACAAAATTTAAAATAGAGATAAAACTAATTAAATAAATTTGGCTGAACCATTTTAAAACCCCAATAAATTAAAACCAAATTTAAAATTGACTTCTTTGATTAGAGAAAGATAGCTATTGATAATCATCAATGACTGGAAACCTCTTATGGATTTTTGAATTAAAAATATTTTGTGACTTTTGGCTTTGATAATTAGAGAGAATAGGTTATAAAAAGAATGAAATTAAGATGTAATATTAGAGAGTTTGATTAGAATTGTATATATAATGCCAAGAAGATTGGAAGCCATACCTTTATATTTATTCTCATGTTTTCTGTCTTTCTACATCATTTTTTCTGCTTCTTCTTTTCCATTTTTCTCTTTCAAATTTATTATATCTTTTTTTGGAATGTATTTCTTATTATGAATTCAAAATCTTTTAATAAAAACTATTTTTTTAAAAAAATGCTCTCACCTAGGTTATAATTTTTAATGTGACAGGAGTGGAAAATCCTTCAGAACATGAGGAATAACCATACCAACTATTTCATTAGTTTATGTTAATAGAATATAAGTATACAAAATACTTTAAAAAGTAAGTAATACATAGTTTTTGTCTGTGTCTTGGCCCTGGTTACTTTTAGAAGCATGACTTTTGGTGTGGGAAAGGTAAAAGGTTTTTATTTAACCCCCTGCCAAAAGTTGGTCACATTTGCTTTAAAATAATAAAATCTGCTAATCATCCCCACATCTTGTTGCACAATATCCTGAGACTGATGAATTAGAAGTTCCTTTTTTTCCTCTGTGTCTAGCTTTTCTTTTACCTAGCAGGACTAAAGCTTATACCACAAGTCAAAGGCTGCTGCTGCTAAATTTCCCTACTTTTAAGGATTTAAATATTGCTAATGACAACACTTTAAAATAAAATCTTACTATTTAAATACGGGTATATGAACTGCTTAATTTTATTGTGTGCTTTTTAAGATGAGATTTTAATATTTTTCTGTATGCAAGTAAATAGCCTTATAAAGTGGGTTGTGTAAATCTCTGGAAAAAATATACTGTACAAGCAAAGTGATGGTAAATTAAGTACAGGCTAGATCTAATTATCATATTATTTTTTTCCATTACACCTTTACCTTTACAGAGGCATATTTACGTAAATGTCTGCCCTTTCATGTACAATACATATATGTTAGCATGATGCTTCATGCATCTGATAAATTCATCTATAAATTCATGAAAACTTTTGCTATAATAAATTTGTTAGTACTTAAAAGTGCCATAAAACACAGTGGCTTTTTTTCGGTCTTGAAACTAGCAGCAATTACTTTAATTGGATGACACCTTTGGTAAGACATATCTGCCAGTAGTTATCTCTGTTCTTCTGTGTCCTAGATTACAATGAGAGTTATTGATTACTCTGCCAACTCTCATCTGACTTGCCTTTTTTTCTTTTGCATATACCTTCTCAGTATGGTAGACCAAGGAATGTCCTAAGAAAGAGCTGAATGAGTCAAAGGTCTTATACTGTACTATAAGCCTTTTCGTTTTATTATTTTAAAATATTTCAGAGTGATAGAAATGTTGTGCTTGTTTTATTACATTAAATGTGAGTCTTTTCTATAATATTTTTATGTATGTTCTTCCTAGTTTGGTAAACTTTTAAACAGATATTAATAAACTCACCCAATACTGGAGAATTGCATGACACAAAGGAATGGTGACACAAAGGAATGGTGGAGTAATGGCTTCTCACAATGACAACTCAGAGACCAGAAAAAAATGGCCCCTCTGTACAAGAGCCATCACTGGGACTTGAAAGACACCAATTGGATCATAATGGTAATATTGGAACTAAAATATTTCACTCTGGAACAGGGGTGGGTTCTACTTACCTTTAATACCGGTTCACATTGTACCCACGTGTGCGCGCTTGCTTTGCCTGTGCGTTCTTCTGTGCATGCGCAGATCACTTATGATGATGTCCGGATCAGTGGGCGGAGCCTCCCACCCGTTTTACTACTGGTTCTTGCGAACCGGTCCGAACCAGGGGCAATCCACCACTGCTCTGAAAATAGCGTAAGACACTTAAAACTGAAATGTCCTCTAACAGAAAGGCAGCCAGAGATCTGATACAGTAAACTAAGGAATAGATTGAGAGCCACCAAGTGGAATGAAAACCCTCCAACAGAATGATAGCCATGGGATATATAATCATGGAGCCCATCAACATCCATGCAACGCAGACAGGAAAAGAACTGTTACAGTGTACTAATTTTGCTTGGTGGGTATGATGGAAGTAGAATTAGTCCCTTCTAATATGGACAAAAATATATTTAATATTTCCAGCCTTCACCACATGAGGAATTCACACACAATTTTTTTTAATGTCATAAAGATCTACATATAACATGTTATTGATCTTTACCCATCTTTTTCTAATGTGTAAATGAAGCAAAAACATTCATACACTACATAATTACCCAAGCCACAGAGTTCCTGGCTGGGTGGCATGTCATGTAGGGGGGAAAAAATCTGACTACCGCTTTACCATGCTACCCTCTTTTCCCAAGCATACTAGTATTTTTCTTCTATCTCCATTATAAACTGCTCGGCGCGCGCCCTTCGCTGCGTCTGCAGCGGCGGCCGACCCGGGTGCGCTCCGCGCGCGCGCCCTGCAGCGGTTTTTCTGCCTTCCTCAACGCTCGTCCCTCCCCTTCCCTTAATTCCAACATCAGTCAGTCCAGCGGCGGAGGAATAAAGTCGAAACCTACAGATTGCAAAAAAAGAAGAAAAAAGTCAAACCCCCCCCTTCCCCTGCTTTGCGGAGGGATCTCTCTCTCCTCTTCCTTACAGAAGCGAAAGGAAGGGGAGTGCGCGTGTGAGCCATGTGAATCTGTTGAAGATCGGTGGCCGTTACTTCAGGGAGACGGCAGTGGGTGTGCACCCGCAAGCGGAAAATTAGTCCCTAGAAGGGAAGGGAAGGGTGGTAGACTGGGGGGAGTGGCTGGAAGGACCGCTCCTGGAACTGATCTACTAGAAAGGGGGGAATTAAAACGGGGGTGGGGGTAGAGGAGGAGCGAATAATAAAGGCTTAAGGGGGCGACGAAGTCGGCTGTTGTGGGGTGGGAGTGAGTGAGGGGGCCGAGGTTGTGAAAGAAGCCGTGGAAGGGAGAGGCTGGAGCTGCCGGTAGCCTTGGAACCGAGCGGGAGGGAGCGATCAATTGCGAGAGCTGAGGGACTTGGCGAAGGGGTGGGGCTGTGCTTCATTTTTGATGGGTGTTGCTCAGTTACCCATAAAGTAAGGAAGGTTGCGGGAACGAGGCGAGAAATAGAGGTGGCACAGAAAGCGGCAGTGCGAGGCTCTTGGGTGGGGTGAGCGCAGGAACCGGCGGGCGTCCTATCTGCCTGGGAAGGGGGGAACGTACGTGTGTGTCTGTGTGTGTTGGGGGTGGGGGGAGAGATCATCTTGGGTAGGAAAAAGGGCGATCTCTTCTCAGCGTGAATCTAAGAGACTTCTCGAGTGGTTGGGAAGGAAAATGCGATTCCTGCCTTTCCTGTCATAGGTAGGGTTTTTTTTTTTTTTGCTAGCTGGGGATTAAAATTAGCTGTCGGGGCGAGTTTCCTTGAAATTTGCTCCCGTTCGCATGCCTGCGGCTTGCCTGCTTGTGGTGGTGCAGCCTAGAGAGACAGGGGTGGGGGGGATAGTTTGCGGCTGATGTAGGATCGTCGTCGGGTTTCTCCTTTCTCCTTCCCCCTTCAGCGCGGAAAGAGGAGGAAGAAAGAGTCAATCGGAGCCGTAGGCGAAAAACCCCCAAGAACGTCCATGGCCTCCCGATCGCTCCGTTTTTGGACGAGGTGGATAATGAAATCTTTGTTGCCACAGCTCTGACTACTTTTGAATTTTATTTGGGAACTAGCCAGGGTATATTCTTCCTGAAGACGTTGGGCATTTCACGGAATTACTGCAAAGAAGAGACTTTTCTCATCTAACCTTTTATAATTCAGATATTTTGTTAAAACATGGAAAATGAGATATTCACACCTCTTTTGGAGGTCTTCATATCCAGCCCACTTGTTACCTGGGTAAGCATTTGTTGATCAGTAATGGAATTTATATAAATGATTTCTTGCCAAGTACAGGCAGAATTCATGTCATGGTGATGATAAATATGTTCTGTGTTCTAGGTTAAGACATTTGGATCCTTAGCTGGACAAAATGCAACCAACCTGGAAGAATATGTTGCACTTCTTGATGGAGTTTTCTTAAATGAAGTTATGCTGCAAATGTAAGTTGTTCTGTGTTTTCATTGCTTTTTAATGTTTTGCTTTAAGAATTCCTCCAAGAAGGTAGCTCACTCTGTGACCTTATTTTCTTTCAGGTTATGTAGGAACAGAATAGTGTCTTACCATATTCTCATTTTATACCTTGTTATTTGATTTTATAATCTAGACGCATGCTGCTTTTCTCTGCTATTATATTTTTGATGTCTTACAAATCTCTGTGTGATTTCAGTGGGGAAAAAAGGGGGGGGGGCAAGAAGAGATAATCAGGCAGAAATAAAGGGTTAAGCACTGCACCTTGCCTGTGCATAATAATAACCTGCCTGTTATTTGTGGCCCATCCCTGCATCTGTAGAGAGCATATGGAATAGCAAATGCCTGATTTTAATCAGTTGTTTATTAAAATGTAGCATGATTTATCTATATCCTGATTCTAGAAGTATTTGTTTGGAACTAAATTTCATTGATTAGGCTAACTAGAGCTTTAATATATTTATTCTGGGCTATAATATATATTGAAAGACAGAACAAAAGTATGGAGGATTTAGCATGCTCCAATTAAGGACTATACATTTTCATTTTGATACATGTATTTTGCAATAATTATTATGAAGTCTAATTAGTTCTTCAGTTGGTTCACTTAGTAAAACAATCACGTTAGACTTTTTAGGTGGTTTTTAAAATTTGTTTTATTATATTCACTGAAAAATAAAAGTTTGTTAGTGTACAAAACATGCTTTATGAAATAAATGAAGAGAATGATTCCATGGGGTTGTATTTTATTCAGTAATACAGTTAAAATACATATTTGGTGGGATGAATATTACTTACCTGTAATAGGATCTACTATTCAAAGGGCTTAGATTTGTGACTAAGACCCAATTTTACATAGAAGCTGTACATTTAGGTTTAGATGAGATTTCCCCAACTTGGCCATACTAGTTGGATTAATGAATATTGATAAGTCAATACTTCCTTGGAATATTAGGTTGAAGAAGGCTGATTTAGATATACTAGCTCCTTGTGCTGTATGTTTGCCCAAGAGCATCGTTCAGAAACTAGTGATTCAACATGTGGGAATCATCATACATGAATCATTATTCTGGATATATATGACACAAGAATTTACTAAATCTTTTTGACCTAAATAAAGTCTTCACAAGTAAGCACAATTACAGTTAGCAATGGAAAAGTGAGAAATTTGTCAAATTTTACTGATTCAGTAAATTCAGTGCTGCAAACCAAATTGAGGAAGCTAGAATAACAGGCATTTTTTAAAAAATTGTAAATAGAAGTGTATTACTGTAATGTTTCTGACAATATTTTTTTAGTTGGGGTCAGCAACTTTTTTTGCCCCCTGGACATTTTATGAATTGGTACATGATGATAAGGGGCACAAAAGAAGATATGATAGTATGTGAGACTTTGGATAACATTTCAGTGATTTCTAATGATAAAATAATTTGGAGACCAAGGAGCATAGCCGGAAGTCTGATTTGAATCCAGGAGCATTTCACTGCCAATGCTTGTAAAATTTATTGGGCTCCTGGCAGAAAGACAGGATATTACTCTAACAGATAATAATTAAATAAAGTTATCAATCGGCTTTTAAATATGAATTATTATAATAATAAATTGGCATGGTGATACAGTGGTTAGAATGTAGTATTGGAGGCTGACTCTGCTCACTGCCAGGAGTTAGACTTCCATCCTTCCGAGGTCAGTAAAATGAGGACCCACATTGTTGGGGCCAATATGTTGACTCTGTAAACTGCTTAGAGAGTTCTGTAAAGCACTATTGCTGAATTGTTATTTTTTTCTTGTTAATGTTGAGTATATATACTCTAAGGAAGGAGGGGGAAATCTGAATCTTATAAAAATTTTTGCTTTCCTTAAACTTCCATAGAAGTATTTATAATGCAAGACATATTTCAACTGCTTTGATATCAAATCATGACTACTATTAATATTTAATGTTGAACATGCGATTGGAAGGATGATAAACGTTACATTGAGTTCATACTTGACATTTTTTTTAACCTCGTTGGCCTTAAAGGTGTTTGATTATGGTAGTGGGAAGAGAAGAAAACTTTGGTATCGATTGATGCATTGATCTGTGATTACCTAACATTTATAAGAGAATTTAGTGACCTTGGATTCCAATAAAGAAAAACAATGTCAAGTCTGGTTGGGCGTCTTTTGAGTGGTCAGATCTCTGTCAGACAACCAATAGCAATTTAATCCTTAAGTCTTGCCAGACTCAAAACATGACACAAGATTTTGTTGCTAAAATTCATTTGGGAGGTGCATGTCGGGTGTGGATTATCCACCATTTTGTAAATAACAGCAGTGATAATAGAAGCTGGAAACAGAAATAGAAAACATTCCAACTTCCATTAAAAAAAAGATTAAGAAATATAAAGAAAAAATGAAGTATAGAGAGACAGAAACCCTTGCATACTGGATCCTATGAATATCAGATTGTCTGCCTTCTCTAAAGCCAACTGAAACATTATGCAGAATTTGTAGTTTGGTCACTTCCACCATGTCAGTAGTGTTGGCTGCACTGTTGGACCCCTCATTTGATTTGCAGTGTCAGACTCCTGAAAGCTGGGAGGGGAGGGAATAGAGATTATGTTCTTTCTTGGTAGAGGAGGCCATTGCTATCTCTTATGGCTGAGAAGGCACATCCTCCAGTGAAGTGGAATTCAGCTTCTGCTTTCTGGACTGCCATGTATCATGACAAAAAGAGGTTATCAAGAGTTGGCAGGGATTATTTACTCCATCAAATCCAATCCTAAACTGGATTCCAGATTGAAGTGTTCCTGGCACAAATTATCCTTCGTTTGCTTAAACACTTCCAATAAAGGAGAGCTCTATTTGCTGCTTCCTTAGTAATTTGATCCGAAGGACCATGTTGTTTTTTATGTTAGAGATGAAATGAAAATTAAATCAGCTCATTCAAATAGAATAATGGCTAGAAAACATTTCTCATTGTTTACTCTTTGATTATAAATGAGGTGTAAATATTGAACAGCAAAGGAAGGTATAAAAATAATTCTGTGTATGGCTATCCATTTGGAAACTTGCACTATAGAAATAGTACTAACAAATATTCTACTACAATTTACTGAGTATTTTTATATAAAGCTGTTAATATCTTCTTGATTTATATTCAAAATAATAATAGAGACATAAAATGTTCATTGACATATATTTTTCAAAAATTGTTTGCTTATAGGACTATAAAATGCTCCTCAGTATTCTTACTAATTTCTGTGTTCCTATTTGTTGCTCCTGTTCTACAATTTTTAATGTCCCAAGTATGTAATCTCCACTAATCAAGACCTTGATCTCTCAAAACTACAGTAAATGATAAATGAGATATGGCTGAGAAGAGGTCTGAACCAGAAAAGACAGAGAAGCCCATTCACAGAAGCCCATAGTCTTTTAAAGAGGGAATTGATTATATGTCATCAAATTGTGTCAACTCTTAGTGACCACATGGATTTTCTCCATGACTATCTATCATAGAGGCCTTATAGGTGATTACCAGTGCTTGCATTACTCTTAGAAACCTACCAGCAGCCCATGCAGCTAATAAAGTAGCGGCAGTACATGGACACGTTCTGGTATGTACATAACTATCTGAGTATTCTGCAGGGAGAATTCCAGATAGAGGGCATTGCCAGAATCCAGGCAGGAAGTGACCAAAGCATGACTAACTTTGAGTATAAATTGATGTAATTGGTGAACAAAATGGATTTGTTGAAATATCCTCCTAGGCTTGGTTGCCACCTGCTGTTTGAGTAAAAGACAGTAATCTAGGGAGATGGTGATGATGATGATAATGATGATGATGTTGTTGTTTTTATCCCACTTTTTAAATATATAACTCAAGGTAGCAAACATATGTAGAACTCCAACCTCTTATCCCCAAAAACACTGTGAGGTGGGTTGGACTAAGACAGAGTGACTAGCTGAAAATCACTCAGCTGACTTTCATCCCTAAAGCAGGGCTAGAACTCACAGTCTCCTGTTTTCCAGGGCCAGTGTCTTAACCAAACTGACTCTGGATAATTTTCCTCAATAAATTAATGAACAAGTACAGTTTTGACTCATTTGTTTAATTGGATCTCTTTATCTAGTTTTATAATTTGTATGCAGAACTGATCGTGTTTTTGATCATGTTTTTTTATTGTTTGTATCCTGCCTTTATTATTTTTACAAATAACTCAAGGTGGAGAACATACCCAATACACCTTCCTCCTCCTATTTACCCCATAAAAACAACCCTGTGAGGTGGGGTGGAAATATTATGCAGAAATATCAACAATTTAAAAGGGTTCACAATCTTTTAAGCACTGCTGTATGTTTATATCTACTTTTGAATATACTTTCAAGCAAGTGGCCTTATGTTTGTATCAATCAACAAAATGTACAACGTAGTCATTTTTGCTCAATGCAGAATTTATTTATTTTTTTAATTTAATTTTATATGCCGCCCTTTTCCGGAGACTCAGGGCGGCTTACAATGCGTTAAGCAATAGCCTTCATACTTTTGTATATTTTTATACAAAGTCAGCTTATTGCCCCCACAATCTGGGTCCTCATTTTACCTACCTTAGAAAGGATGGAAGGCTGAGTCAACCTTGAGCCTGGTGAGATTTGAATTTGCAGTAATTGCAGGCAGCTGATGTTAATAACTGTTAATAACAGTGCTTTAGTCTGCCGCGCCACCAGGCTCGCTTAACAATCTTAATCTTAACAAAATAAGCTGGATAAATATTTCATTTTAATCGGATTTTAACATCCAGAGAGATCACATGAGAAATAAGTATAAATACACTGGCAAAAACTGCCCTGCTACTGAAAATTGTTCATGCACTTGGACTCTAGAACATAAATCAAACCACAGTATTAAATTACTCAGACCACTACTGCCTTTGAAAATTCCGCCTTTCAATATCTTTAGGTATGTTTAATTTAGCTTTAGTCAAAGACTCCCCTGATGATTATACTGTATGCTGCTTTTTTTCTTCTTCCAAAAGTGGTAATATTGTAATATAATTCTTTCATGATCTCAAATAGTGACCCTAAAGTATATGCATTTAGATAGCTAATGAAAACAGAAAGAAGCTACTAATATATCCAATGAAATTGTTTAATTGATTTTAGTATCTTATATATGTATAAAACAATGATATTATGTTTGTAGACATTCTGTGAAGTTGTGTTCAAATATATTTAAAAACCAAAATAGAGACTACTTTGGGATCTATTTTACTTGGAATATTTGAGGAATCGGTTGTTTGTATGTAGGTCTAACAGATATGAATGATAGAACAGTTTCTGTTATTCATATAAAATAGATTTCTTTAGGTATACAAATAAATTTTCAAAAGTTCATATGGTAAAGTAGCATGTCTTATTATTAAATATCTTCAATGAACAGAATGGGGTTTGTGGTCTGTTTAGATTTAGAAATCTGGTAGTGTAATGGCTACATACCTATTTGTGATATTTTGCTGAATGAAAATATAACTAATCCCCAATTATGTGATGGTTGAATCTATCTTATAACTCTGATAGATTTTGAGAAATGACAGATTTTCATCTATTTCCTGTACTTTTTCTTTTTTAACAAACAACATTCAGGGTGTTCTTGCCTGTTTTCTCCCCAATTGAAATTAATGTAACTTGTCATATGTAGGTTGCTTTTAAAAGTATAGTAGCTTAAGGCTAGCTTTTACAGTTGCGCTAATTACTGACTTCTAGACAAATCTGCCCTATTTTGCTATGCTATTCTCTGCTTTAAAGGATGAATTATTGAACTATGTAGGAATCATTGCCTAAAATACTTATCTATTTTGACTATTGAATTTGCTGTTCAGAAATTATTTCATCCATATTGCTGTTTAAATACAATGCAGAAATAAGGGATTTATGTTGGTATTTAAAATATTTTCAAAGCAGTTTTATTGTTCACTTTTTTAGAATATTAGTGGTATGTTATCCAATGTTGTTTTAGTTGTGTTCTTTTAATATACTGGATATATAGTAAGTCATCCAGAGTCTTCTTTGCAGTTGGAAGGCCCTGACAAATATATACCTATATACCTATACCTATACATCTATATGAGAGAGAGAGAGAGAGAGGGAGAAGGAGAGGGAGAGGGAGAGGGGGAGAGAGAAGTTACATTTCATAGAAAAATATATCTGCTATTCAAAGTAAATTTTAAAGATTTTTTTTACATTAAATCACTGACTTATTTGGTTCTGCACTGTTTAACATCCATGGAGTAGTTTTGTATGGTTTCAGATATGAGTTATCTTCCACTTTTGTTACTCTAATAATTTTATTCAGTTTTTTTTACAAATAATAAATGCTGTTTTATTATGATAGATGTATACTATATACATGTGTTGATGCATTGCTAAAACTCAGGCAGCAACAAGTAAAAATTAAGTGAGATGTAGCACAATATTGCATATTTAAAAAATATCTTTCCATAATCTTGCAGAAATTAAATTAATGTCAATTTGTATTTAAATTATAACCTTGTATATTAATTATCCTTGGCATTCATTTGCTACTAATGTTGAGTAAAATGTAATGTCAGTGAATTAAATTTTGTCATCTAATATCTTTTCCCTCTCTCTACTCCTCTGTTTTAAGAGATGGGGGTACAAGGGCTGAGGATATAATAACTTTCTTTCTGCTAATGGAACTCATTCCATTGATAAGAAGGATGTCATTTTTTAAATAAATGTACAGGTAGTCCTTAACGTACAACCACAATTGGATCAGAACTTCCATTGCTAAGCAATGTGGTTGTTAAGTTTTCATGTTCGATTATATGACCGTTTTGCCATGGCCATTAAGTGAATCACCATGATCATTAAGCAAATCTGGCTTCCTCCATTTGCTTGTGGAGGTCTCCTGGAAAGGTTGTGTAGGATGGTCATGTGATCCTTGGATGCTGTTAGTTTAAGGCTTATGAATGATTTCCCAAATGACGATTTTTTAATTCATGTACATAAAATGAGACTGAAGTCTGAAGCTCAAACACAGTGAGAAAAAAATCTGTAGAGTATCAACATCTGTAGTAATTGTCACACGATTTTAAAACTATGCTGTTGTATTTGAAAAAAACCTCAGAATAACATTTTTCAAAACAGCTAAGTTTGCTTATGTTATAAACAAAGCAGTTGTATTTTGATGGAAATTATGTAGTACATTAATGAAAAACATATGAAGTATACTCTTGAGCTTGCTACCATTTATATGGACAGTATACCAAAGAACTCGAAATGAAAAGCTTACTACTTAATAATGATTTAAAGAACAATCTCATCCTAGGTATATTTTGGAGAAGGTAGCGGCTGCTCATCTCTAGATGCTTTTGCAGAAAATGGATCACTGAGAAGGAATATGATCATGCTCATTACACAAAGCAAAGCTTATCATTAACATAAGTAAGGGACCTACCATGTTGCAGGCTGAAGATAATTTAGCAATTACCAGTTCTTTTCCTCCTAGTTGGAACTCTGGTCACATTTGTTGTGGCTAGCTGGTATTTCCATAAATAAAAACCTCTAAATCAAAATCAGAGCCACCATGTACAGAATGACAGAAAAGCTAATTCTTGCAGCTATTATTCTTGAAAAGAATCCAGGAATTCTAATCTAATTTCCTATTAAATTTAGTATCGAACTAGCTTTAACAATATAGAAAACTATGGTATAGCAGACAGATAATTCCAAAAGTAATTAATGTTAAGATTAAAGAAGGCACTTTTTGGTCCAAAGATCAGATACTGCATCAGTGACACGCAATTTAAAGATCTGTTAGTGGATCCAGAGAAAATTGCCTGGAAGGCATTCAAGGATGTCATTGAGAATTTTCTTGGCAACTACAGAGCACCAAACTACATTCAGCTGGTTGACAAGCATCTTATAGCATATAAGACCATGAACTACAACATGTCCGTGAAGATACATTTTCTGCATTCATGCTTGGACTTCTTTCCTGAAAATCTATGTGCAGTCAGTGATGAACATGGTGAAATGTTGCACCAGGACACAATGGAAAAAATGGACACTAGTGAGATGTATCAGATGTTCCATAAAGCAGGTCTTACAGCAGAAAAGCCCCATCTCCTGGGTCCCTCAAATAACTCACCCTTTGCCATGAAGAGCTTTAAAGTCGATAGGACATAGAATAAATGGGTTGGAAGGGACCTTGGAGGTTTTCTAGCGCAAGCCCCTGCTCAAGCAAGAAACCATTCCGGATAAATGGCTGTCCAGTCTCTTTTTGAAAACTGCCAGTGATGAAGCACCCACAGCTTCTGGAGATAAGCCATTCCACTGATTAATTGTTTTCCCTGCTAGGAAATTTCTCCTTAGTTCTAGATTGGATCTAATGATCTTCCTCTCAATGCTTTTTGCCCTGCACTCAGAAGCTTTGGAGAATAAATCAACCCCTTCTTCTCTCCAAAGCACCTGAGGGCAGGACAAGAAGCAATGGGTGGAAGGTCATAAAAGGAAATTTCTACCTAGAACAAAGGAAAAATTTCCTGGCAGGGAGAATGATTAATCAATGGAATACATTGCTTTCCAGAGTTGTGGGTTCTCCATCACTAGAGGTTTTCAAGAATAGAACATGGACGAACATTTGTCTGGGATGTGTATATGGTTTCCTGCCCTTTTTTTTTTTTATTATTTGATTTATATGCCGCCCTTTTCCGGAGACTCAGGGCGGCTTACAATGCGTTAAGCAATAGCCTTCATACTTTTGTATATTTATACAAAGTCAGCTTATTGCCCCCACAAACTGGGTCCTCAATTTACCTACCTTAGAAAGGATGGAAGGCTGAGTCAACCTTGAGCCTGGTGAGATTCGAACTTACAGTAATTGCAGACAGCTGGTGTTAATCACAGTGCTATCAGTCTGCTGAGCCACCAGGCCCTTGAGTAGGAGGTTTGAGTAGATGACTTCCAAGATCCCTTCCCACCCTATAATTCTATGAGTTTACTATGTTAGAAGGTTTTGCTTTTGTTGAATTTCCTCTGAAGACCAATAGCAAGAATCCAAGCATGTTTCCCCCAGGTGGTAGTATAAAATCTTCCAGGTCTCAGTAAGAAATCTAAATGCACAGAAACAAATGTATGTCGTGACCATCTGAGAGAAAGTGGTGTTAAGGTTGGATTGTACATTGTATTTGTTCAAGGCAAATAACCAATACATTTGATTGTCTCAGGTGTAATTATGTTCCCAGATGGGCCTGTTCATCTATTTGAAGCATAATACTTTTAGTTGAGCCTAACTATCTATTTTTGCTGTTGGGTGTTCTTAATAAAGTCCAAATACCATTTTTTACAAATATTCTGGTAGTAAATTGTGTCTTGACTCAGGAATTCTCTCCAAATGGACAAGATAATGGGATGAAGATGTTCTTTTGTTCTTCACTCTGTTAAAAGAAAGGAGAAAGCATTTTGCTTCTTTGGGCTTTGTGAGCTTGAGAGAAAAAAAAGAAAACAACAGCAGCAAGTCCTAAAAGAAGGCAGTCACTGCTATATTTTTGCTGGTTGTCTAGTTGGATCAGGCAGGGCTGGTGGTAGAGAGCGCCAATAGACAGATCATTCTCACATTCTTTCTAATATTAGAGTGACCATTTTATCCTGGAAGAAATAAAGGATAAACCTGAAAAGAAGGCAAATCTGAGAAATTCACAAGGATAATAAATGTATTTATATTTATAACTTTCATTTACGAAAAAAATTCAAAAGAAACCCAAGAAAATAATTAAATAAATCTAAAGGAGAGCTTTCTGAAATAAAGAATGTATATTATACTTCTACAGTATACCTATAAAACTATACTATATGTCCCATGATAAAGGACATATGGTCACTATAGGTAACTGTAGGTACATGTGAGAGATGGAGTTTGCATCTTTGGAATAGAACCATTATATAAAAATGGGCCTGCTGTAAATAGCTAAGTACTATAGTGAGAAACAGCTGTATAGTACAAAAATGACAGGAGAAAAGAAGCTCAGGGTTTAAGCCCTGGAGCAGCATATATATATATATATATATATATATATATATATATATATATATATATATATGTATGTAGGTCTTTGGTTATTCGGGTCTTCTCCCACGTAAAATTGGAAGTGTCTTGGCGACGTTTCGACGAAGTCTCATTCGTCATCTTCAGGCTGGTGTTCTCGGCTTCGTGCTTCCAGGAGCAATCCTGGAAGCACGAAGCCGAGAACACCAGCCTGAAGATGACGAATGAGACTTCGTCGAAACGTCGCCAAGACACTTCCAATTTTACGTGGGAGAAGACCCGAATAACCAAAGACCTACATACAAACACCCGCGAAAACCTGAGAAAATATATATATATATATATATATATATATATATATATATATATATATATATATATATATATATAAATTTTCTTACTTCTTCGTAGGGTTTGTGTGTTTTTCTTCTAGCCAGGTTTTCCCTACGTAGCCAAGGTTTTTTTTTTTTTGGTAGCTCCAGCTCAGTAGAATCTCATCTACTCGGTTCTGGGCTTTTTTCCTTTCTAACACCTATATATATATATATATATATATATATGGAAATAAAACTGTAGAAACCATTTTTTATCTTACTAAGATTGGGGGTATCTGCCATAAAGAATCTGTTCTACTTGCCAAATCTCTTTAATTTTCTCTATAACCATTCAGATGTTTTCTCAAATCTTAGTTACTGTATTTGCTAATATGATTTGCTAATTATAGTTTGAATATTTTAGATTATATTATACAATCATGTGAAAAAGAAATTATATCCTATTCTATTCTATGGTTTTATATATCAGGACATAGTGAAAATCATCTGGTCCTTAGCAGTTCTTAAAAGTAGGTAAGTACAACCTCAGATGAACAACAACACATGACATATTACACCATGTCATCATTTATTTTACAAAAAGAAAGCCAAAATGGAGAATCAATGTGTGAAAAATTAAGTAGTACATCTTATGATTCAATAGCTTGTCGAACCACATTTAGCAGCATTAACTTGAAGTAATCACTTTCTGTATGACTTTTATCAGTTTCTCACATTGTTTTGGAGGAATTTTGGCGCAGTCTTCTTCACAACATAGCTTCAGTTCATTGAGGTTCATTGGGCATTTGTTCATGCACAGCTCTCTTGAGGTCCCATCACAGCATTTCAATCAGGTTGAGATCTGGACTTCGACTGGACCATTGCAACACTTTGATTCTTTTCTTTTTCAGTCATTTTGTTGTAGATTTGCTGGTGTGCTTGGGATCATTGTCCTGTGCATAACCCAATGTTGGCCAAGCTTTAACTGTCAGACAGATGGCTTCACATTTGATTCTAGAATACTTTGGTATACAGAGGAGTTTATGGTCGACTCATTGACTGCAAGGTGCCCAGGTCCTGTGGCTGCAAAAGAAGCCCCAAATCATCACCCCTCCATCACTGTGCTTGACAGTTGGTATGAGATGTTTGTGCTGATACACCAAATTTAACATTGTGCATTATGGCCAAACACTTTCACTTTGGTCTTATCTGTCCAAAGGACAGTGTTCCAGAAGTTTTGCGATTTGTTCAGATGCAACTTTGCAAACCTAAACTGTGCTGCCATATTTTTTTTAGAGAGAAGAGACCTTCTCCTGGCAACCCTTCCAAACAAACCATACTTATACAGTCTTTCTCTAATTATACTGTCAGGAACATTAACATTTAACATACTAACTGAGGTCCATAGAGTCTGAGATATACATAATTCTTACAGTTTTCCTGAGCATTACATGTTCTGACCTTGGGTGAATTTGCTGGGACATCCATTCTTGGGTAGGTTGGCAACTGTCTTGAATATTTTCCACTTGTGAATAATATTCCTCACTGTAGTATGATGGATTTTAAATTGTTTGAAAATATAACTGTTCCCAGACGGATGAGCAGCAACAGTTGTTTCTTTAAGATCATTGTTGATGTCTACATTTTGACTTTCTTTTTGTAAAATAAATGATGTAATATGTCATGTGTTGTTCTTCATCTGAGATTGTATTTACCTATTTTTAAGAATTGCTAAGTACCAGATGATTTTTATTATGTCCTGCTACATAAAACCATAAAACTCAAAGACAGTGTACTTTCTCTTTCACATGACTGTATACAGATAGTCCTCAACTTGCAACAGTTCATTTAGTGACCGTTCGAAGTTACAACAGCACTGAAAAAAGTGACTTATGACCATTTTTCACACTTATGACCGTTGTAGCATTCCCATGATCATGTGGTTCACATTTGGATGCTTGACAACTGACTCACATTTATGATGATTGCAGTGTCCCGGAGTCATGTGATCCCCTTTTGCGATCTGAGAAGCAAAATCAATGGGGAAGCTAGAATCACTTAACCACCATGTTACTCTAATTTAACAATTGCAGTGATTCACTTAACAAAGGTGGCAAGAAAAGTTGTAAAAAGGGGCAAAATTTACTTAACAAATTTCTCACTTAACAAATGTCGGGCTCAATTGTGGTCGTAAGTTGAGAACTACCTGTATTTGTGGTTTCCCCAATTCTGAAAAATTGTCCTTATTTATTTATTTATTGGTTCGATTTATATGCCGCCCTTTTCCGGGCTTACAATGCGTTAAGCAATAGCCTTCATACTTTTGTATATACCTGCTTAGTAGGGCTTTTTGGCCCCCCCTAAACGGTGTTCTATTTTATACAAAGTCACCTTATTGCCCCCACAAACCGGGTCCTCATTTTACCTACCTGAAAAGGATGAAAGGCTGAGTCAACCTTGAGCCTGGTGAGATTTGAACTTGCAGTAATTGCAGGCAGCTGGTGTTACTTAACAGTGCTTTAGTCTGCTGCGCCACCAAGGCTCTTATATACAAGGTCCTTATATCTGTATACATTTGTATGTTTATTCACAGCAGGAAAGAGCACAAATGTAACATGGCAGTTAAATGCTCTTAGTATCAAGTTTATTTCTTTAAATTGCTTCTCTTAGCCTATGTTTTGTTTCATATATTATGGGCATTCAACTGTAGTAGAAATCATGTTAAGCTTCTCCTTCTGTAACTTACTTAAAAAAATGAAACTCAGAGCAACAAAAGACTTGATCTATGCAGTTATACATAACATCTGTACTGTAAACAATACTTAATGTGCCTGCTGTGTAGTTCCAACATTATGTAAAGTATAAATTAAGTTCTCTAAGTATTTTAGGATTTATTGTTTCCTGATCTGTACATTTTTCTTTGTGAAATTCAAATAAATTGACAGCACTTATTTATTTCAATTTTTTTCAGAAATCCTAAAGCAGCTAGTCAAAGAATAAATAAGAAGGTCAACAATGATGCATCACTTCGAATTCAAAATTTGTCTATTTTAATAAGACAAATTAAATCATATTATCAGGTGTGTGATTTATTTCCTTTAAAACATGTTTTAAATATGTTTAAATCCACTTATCTATCCTGGAAGAAGGGACAATGACTGGACAGCTAAAGCTTGTCATAGTATCAATTGTTAATAATCTATTTATATTTTTGCTTTGGCAATTCAAAGAAACATTAATTATATTGATTATAACATTGAAGTCATTTTTGAAAATTTCAGGGATAGAGGGCCAATCAAATATATCATTAAGAATTTTTCCCCTCCCTCTCAACTCCATCTTTTCTGTTACTTGTTTTAGATTGTATGCCTGTAAGCAAGATTATTTTTTTACTGCTTTTTACTCAGTCCCATGTTGAATTCTTTTATGAACTGAAGAGTAGCATGAAATAGTTTTTTGTTCTTTAATCCATTTATTTTATTTTTTCAATTTATATGATCATACAATTCAAAATGGCATTTAACAAATTTAAAAACAAAGATAAAAGCACCAAACAAAATATGTGCTAATCAGGGTGGATAAAACTCAATGATTTTTTTTTTAAAAAAAAAAACAAAAACAGATTTTTTTTTATTTAAATCGGATTTTTTTGATTTTTATTGAATTTATTTTAATAAAAAACTTTTGGGGTAAAAATCCATCGTAAGATAGTTTTCTATTTAAGATACATAAATAATTTAGTTTATTCAGCATGAAATGGAGCTTAGTTATGTAGCATGAGGCTGTATATTCTGCAACACTGGGACTATCGGTGAGTCAACAGTGGGTCAAGGGAGTAGCAGAGATGACAGTTGCTCTTTAAAAATTATGATTTAAATCGAGTTGTTTTAAATCAAGCCTTTTTACTAGTGATTTAAATTGTGATTTAAATCAACTCGATTTTAATCAAATCCACCCTGGTGCTAATTATGACTAACTTTCATCTCTATGAAACATCTTTCAAAGCTGGACTCAGTATCTTGGCTCAGTACCCTCATGAACAGCCATGCCTTCAGTGCCTATATTATATCACCTGTAGCTATGCCACACATAATTGAGTGTGTATTCAAATCTTAAAATATAACAACATAATATGTTGCGATACAGACATTATAGTGTTTACAGTACCTATATGTGTACTAAAACTGATTCTCTTGCAGACTTCCAGTACATTACATGGTGGTGGACATTAAACGAACGTGGCAATCATTAAACAAACACCATGGTTGCTAAATGAACCCGTTGTTCATTATGGGCTGGGTTTTGTTGGAAACCAAAAGTAAACACCAGTTTCTGACAAAAGTATAAATTACAGGCACATGACAGCAAAGTGCTGCAAACGGCTATAAATTGGGTGTGTTGCCAAGTGCCCAAAATGCAGTCACATGACTGTGGAAGAACTGAAATTAGAACTTCAAAGTCAGGTTGCAAGTAACTTTTGAGGGGTCCATCAGAACTTTGACTGGTCATAAATTGAGAACTATTTGTATTCTTGTCTCTCAGATCTGTATATTCATGAGTATTTTTTTTATCTTATTTAGCCAGATGTTGAGAGAATGCATGCCAACTTTAAAGAATTAGAATTTTTTTTTCCTGATAAGAACTATTAGTGTCTACCAGTGGTATAATTTATTAGGGCAACCTTCAGGAAATAATTTGCAGAATAGATTGTTGCCTTTTTAAAGGAGATTTGGCAGTTCTCAGAAATGATACTATCTAAGTTGCAGCCCACTTTTAGTCAATTTCAGTCTTGAATAACGTAGTACAACATATCAGCTTCACAGGTTTTTACATTCTCATAGTCAGTGTAAGAAATTATTTTACAGCCATAGTAAAATGGTTTAAAATATAAGATGTAGTTCTCTTTGTAAGGAAAATGAAATTGAAAAAGTGCCTGTTTTTACTTTTTGTGGACAGCCAGTATTCCTAATATACATAACAAGTTTAATTAGTCTTCTTTCTTAAGGTAAGAAATTTCACAACATTGAGATAAATTAATATACTTGCACATAACCATCTAATTTAATGCATCTTAGGAATCTACATATAGGAGAGAAACTTAAATCACCTATACCCCCTGAAGTCTTAGGTTATATATGGTTTTAATTCATTACAATTAATTTATTTAATTTACTTGAATTTAAATTAAATTAGCTATGAGAATCTGGGTATTTATCATTTTCCAGAGTACTGCTCCTGCAGTCCATAGCTGGGTTTCTTCATCATCAGTTCCTTTTGACTGGGTGATATTTTTTAGACACATCTCTCTTCGCCCTGTGGCCACGCCCCCTGCTCCCATAATGCCCCAGTCTTTTCACTCAGTCACTGAAGACTGGTGTGTTATTTCTCTCTTCGTGATCACCTCTTTCTTAGGTTTTCTGGCGTTAGGCTTTTGATTTATTTTTGTTTGTTCTTTTCTTCGGTGAGAGCCTATAGAGGAGAAAGCTGCAGGGGATAGGAATTGGCGCTGGGGCTCCAGTCCGTTTTTTCCCCGTGGTTTCTGACAGCCGTCAGACCGCAGCTGGGGTTTCTGACCCTTCGGGGCAGTCCCCTAGCCTCTATTACAGCCGCCGGTGTGAGTGCGGGCGTTGCGGATCGCCGTAGACACCCCCCACACCTTTAACTCGCAGTTCTGTCATCGGCTCTCTTAAGGGTGGCTCCGGAGCTTTGCAAGGTTTGCCCTGCAGGCTCTGATGTGTGTGCGGCCTCGCCTGCTGGAGCGAGGCCTAATTAGCTCACCCGGCTTGCCTTTCCTGTTCTGACGGCATCTTTTATCGGCAGGAGGATCGCAGAGCCTTGCCATCCCGAACGGCCGGTAGTGTGAGTGCTGGGCGTCCGACCTTCGGGCGGCGCCCTTGGGGCGTGTCACTGGACAGAAGGGCGAGTTCTTGATGGCCTTGCTTAGTGTTCCAGGCTCGCCCTGATTTAGCCGCTGCTGGCCCATGCGTGTCGGAGCGCTGCAGGCGCCATTTTGAGACCGTCTTCACTGCGCCGGCCATTTTGCTTCGATCCTCAGGCGGGACGCTCATAACCCCCCTTTTTGTGCCGGATGGTTTTCTGTCCTTTTTTTGGGGAAGGGGGGCTTTTTCCAGCACATCTGGTCTCTTGATTGCCTCACCGCTATCCCTGTGTGCTGGGATCAGAGGCTAGCCTCGCCTGATTCTGAGTCTGGGCAGTTGGGGTCTCCTCAGTTTTTTCCCACCGGGCCTCCTTGCTCTCTGTTGCCCCCCCCCCATCCTACGAGGCTGCAAGTGGCCCTTGTATATAGTTCCTGTTGTTGTTTAAAAAAAAAAAAGGAAATAATTGATATAATTTAAAAAAAAAAGAAGAAGAAGACTTCTACATATATATTGACTTACCTCCTGTTATGGCGGATACCTTCTTGTCCTCTGATTCGGAGCGGGAGCCCAGCCCACCTAGGGCCCCGTCCAAGCACAAATCGAAGTCACGTGGACGGGCCGCTGCTGCTTCTGATGAGCCTCTCCAGCACAGACTCTCATCAGCGGCGGAGAAAGACGCCCAGCGCCGGCATAGAGCGCTTGAGAGGCAATATGATAGGGCCAGACTGGCCACCTCTGCCTCTGTTTTTGCATCCAGCCAGCAGTTATCTACTCAAGGTCACTCACCTTTGGCCCCTGAAACTGCTCCTGACCTGGATAGGGCACTCGCCCCGGATCGTGACATCTCTACTTCTCAGGTCCCGCCTGGGCTATCCAAAAGGACTTCTATCTCCTTGCCAGATGTTTCGGCTGTGGGACTTGCCGAACCTCTTGCTCAATCTTCTCGTCGGGCTGAGGCAACGTTTACCCCAGCGGCTGCCGGGCTTCGGGGTCCAGACGGGCAGATGCTGACTCCCCAGGTGGACCTCCAGGCAGCATTGTCCACTGCTCTTTCCTCCATTTTGGCTGCCGGTCTTCAACGGTCTGTCCTTCAACAACCTCTTCCAGCTCCGTCCTATACTTCTCACTCAGCTGCTCCTGGTCGTTCCAAATCTCCATCACGGGTGGCTCACATCTCTTCTGAGGACTCTGAGCAAGAGGAGGAGCTTCCTGAGGAATTAGAATTCTCGGAGGATGAAGGCCTTGCTCCGGACACCCCGGCCTTTTCTGGCTTGTTCCGGCCCTCGCTGTTTAAATCGCTGCTGCATAAGGCTAGACAGATCACAAATATGGGTGTCCCGTCTGCTGAACCTTCTACTTCCTCAGCTCCTCATGAGGCCTTGTTTTCGTCATCCAAACCGGGGAAGGACTTCATTCCTTGCCCTCAACTTTTTGCCGAGGTTCTGCAGTCCCCCTGGTCTCAACCGGGCTCTTTGATGGGTCCTACCAGCCTGGACAAAAAGCTATATTGTGGGGCTCCGGAATTGGACGCTTTCTTATCCCTGCCTGTGGTTGACCCTCCGATTGCAAGTCTTTGCTCTTCTTCGCTTTTGTCTTCGGACGCTTTGGACGTTCTTAAATCTGAGGACAGAAAGACTGAACTCTCCTTTCGGAAGGAGCATCAATCCCTTGCTTGGACAATTAGGACGGCGACTGCTACGTCGTTCTTTAATAGAGCCACGTTACTTTGTTTAAGGCAACTTCAAGAGAGACTACCGCCGGAAGACACACGTCTTCACCAAGACATCAATAAAATTGTGGCTGCCACTGAATATTCGGCGGATGCCTCCTTAAACTCGGTGAAGTTCGCTTCGAGGGCCTTGGCCTCGTCTGTGAAATCCCATAGACTTTTTTGGCTCAGAAATTGGAGAGCTGATGCCAAAGCAAAGTGGAAGTTGGCGGCAGCCCCTTTTAAGGCCCCGAACCTCTTTGGTCCTGCGCTGGATCCTGTCTTGGTTGAAGACAAGGATAAAAGAAAGGTGATGCCCACGTCCTCGTACCGCAGACCGGAAAGACGCTACGCACCCTATTCTCAACGTCAGCCCTTTCGGGCCTCGTCGAGGTCGGGGGGGCCCTACTCACAGCGCAGTTTCTTTCCTGGGACCGACCGTTCATCGGACAGACAGCGTTTTCGGGACAGGTCCAGGGCCAACAGCTCTAGACGCCCCTTCCATGGAGTCGGTTTCCGCCAGCCCTGTCGAGGCAAATGACTACAGTCTGCAGGATCCTATTGGCGGACGGCTTCAGTTCTTCAGCCGCCAATGGGAACGCTCAACCAAGGACGCCTGGATCCTTCGGACGGTATCTCAGGGCCTGGCCATCGAGTTTCTGGGATGTCCTCCAGTTCGTTACGTCCGTTGTCCGTCCCACCTGTCCCCCGACAAGGCGGCTCTCTTGAGGAAGGAGGTTCTCCACCTGCTCCTTATCCGAGCCATAGAACCCGTTCCACTGGATCAGCGGGGCAAGGGCTTCTATTCAACTCTTCTTTTTGGTCCCCAAACATTCCGGGGGTTGGAGAGCCATTTTGAATTTGAAGCAGCTGAATCTGTCGGTCTGCTACCGCAGATTCAAGATGCACTCCTTGGGGTCCATCCTTGCGGGAGTTCGACGGGGCGACTTCCTCCAGTCTGTCGATCTCAGGGAGGCATATCTGCACGTTCCGGTTCTCCCGGCCCATCGCCAGTACCTGCGTTTCCAACTTGGGGAGGACCACTATCAATACTGTGCAATGCCCTTCGGCTTGTCTTCTGCTCCACGGACTTTCACAAAACTCGTGGCGGTGGTGGCAGCGGCTCTCCGGATGTTGCCAGTGAGGGTCTTGTGTTATCTGGATGACATTTTGGTCCTGTCTTCCTCCAGAAGCCAAGCATCTCAGGACCTGGCCCATGTCATCGGCTCCTTTCAGGATTACGGGTTCTCGATAAATTTCCCGAAGAGCCATCTGCTCCCGACCACCGTTCTTCAACACTTGGGGGTGGTAATCGACTCTGTGCAGGGCGAGGTCTCCCTATCCCCGGTCAGGGCGGAGAGCATTCACAGTCTGATTCGGCTCATTCTGTCCAAACGGTCTGTTCCCCTCCTACATCTGTCCCAGTTGTTGGGGAAAATGGTCTCGTGTTTCTCGATAGTGCCATGGGCGCGCAGACACACGAGGCCGTTGCAGTGGTTCCTGCTGCCCTTTCAACGTACGGGTCGCAGCGACTCTCTCCACAAGGTCTCTCTCCCCCCTCAGATTTCCATGTCCCTCAAGTGGTGGACGGGTCCCAACCTTCTCCTTGGAACTCAGTTCCTGCTCACGGATCGGATAACGTTGACCTCGGACGCCAGTCTCCTGGGCTGGGGAGCCCATCTCAACGATCAGATAGTTGATCGTTGGTCATCTTCGGAACAAGCGTTGAGCATCAACATCTTAGAGTTGAGAGCGATTCGCCTAGCTCTCTGTCATTTTCAACTCCTGTTGCGGGGCCAGCACGTTCTCGTCCTCACGGACAATATCTCCGCCAAGGCCCATATAAACAAGGAGGGGGGCATGAGGTCGAGAGACCTGATGCTGGAGGCAGAGAAGCTGTTTTCTTGGGCCGAGGGTCACGTTCTGTCTCTGAAGGCCGATCACATCTCCGGCGTGGACAATGTCAGGGCAGACTGGCTCAGCAGAACACTGATAGACCAGTCGGAATGGCAACTGGATCCCGAGATCTTCCAGGAGACTGTCACCATCTTCGGACGGCCTGTGGTGGACCTCTTCGCCAGTCCGGCGAATGCTCAACTCCCCAGATTTGTGACACGCTATCCAACTCAAGGGGCAGAGGACCACAATGCTCTGCGGTGCCGCTGGCCTCCCGGCCTCCTGTACGCCTTTCCGCCGCTTCCGCTGATTCCTCAAGTCATTCGAAAGTTATTGGAAGAACGTGCGGAGATCCTGCTGGTGGCTCCCATGTGGCCTCGTCGGCCGTGGTATGCCGACCTAGTGGCTCTGTCCATTCTCCCACTGTGGGAGATTCCAGCAGACCGTCTCTCTCTACGCCAAGGAGCGGTGTTCCACCCAGATCCAGGATGGCTCCAATTGGCCGTTTGGCGTTTGAGCGGGTCATCCTGCGCAAGGACCGTTTCCCCGACTCCGTCATAGCCACTATACAGGCGTCTCGTAGACCTTCAACATCTCGCATATATGAGGCCTCGTGGCGGGCTTTCTGCGTCTGGTGTGCTGACAAGTTGGTGGACCCTACGTCAGCTCAGATCGTCGACATCCTCTGCTTCTTACAGTCGGGCCTGGACAAGGGATTGTCGCCATCTACCCTTCGTCGACAGACTGCTGCCTTGTCCACTGTAGTGCACTGTCCACCTTACTCGTCTCTGTCTCAGCACCCCCAACTGAGAGAATTCTTGCATGGGGCTGTGAACTTATGCCCGCCTCCAGTTTGTCGATATCCGACCTGGGACCTCTCCCTGGTTCTGCAAGCGCTTATGAGTCCTCCTTTCGAACCATTGGGCTCTGTATCGCTTAAGTACTTGTCCTACAAGATCGCCTTCCTCTTAGCGATAACATCAGCCAGACGGATATCCGAACTATCAGCTCTGTCAGTCCGGGACGATTTGTGTATCTTCCACGCTAATTCTGTTGTCCTTCGCCTGGACCCGGCTTTTTTACCGAAAGTGAACTCATACTTTCATCGCGCTCAGGAATTGATCCTTCCTGACTTCTGCCCGGCACCCAAGCACCAATGGGAGAAGGATTGGCACACCCTTGACGTGCGCAGGGCCCTCCGGCGTTATATTCGCAGAACTGAGTCGTTCCGGAAAACGGAGGCCCTCTTGATATCTTTTCATCCAAGATCCTTGGGCCAAAAAATTTCTCCATCGACAGTGGGCAGGTGGATTAAGGCGTGCATCTCCACTGCTTATGAACGCCAGGATAGACAGGTCCCTGCTGGGATCTGGCCTCACTCTACTCGCAGTGCGGCGACGTCGGCTGCTTGGGCCACTCAGGCATCTGTTTCGGACATCTGCCGGGCTGCCACCTGGTCCTCGGTGACACCTTTTATCAGACATTATAGGGTGGATTCTTTTGCCTCGGCTGAGGCTTCCTTTGGCCGTCGTGTCCTGCAGAGTGTTCTGGTGACGCAGGATTCCGGGGGCGTTTAGTTTCCCACCCTTGGTTTTTTTCTGAGCTTGGGTATATCCCAGCTATGGACTGCAGGAGCAGTACTCTGGAAAACGAACATTGTCTTACCTGAATGTTCCTTTTCGGAGTACTGCGACTGCAGTCCATGCCCTCCCTTGGTTTTTTTGTCTATTAATGGACTACTGGTGTCTGGAAGGGTCTGGACTTGTTGTTGTTGTCGACCTGTTGGTTTTTTTTCTTGGACTGTCTTAGGTGGTTGCGCCTTCATTCAAAGACTGGTGCATTATGGGAGCAGGGGGCGTGGCCACAGGGCGAAGAGAGATGTGTCTAAAAAATATCACCCAGTCAAAAGGAACTGATGATGAAGAAACCCAGCTATGGACTGCAGTCGCAGTACTCCGAAAAGGAACATTCAGGTAAGACAATGTTCGTTCTCTCAAATAATTATTTAATATCAATATGCTTGAAATAAGTTATAAATATTAATACATGATACCTGTTAATAAACAAGTATCTCTAGTAATACAAAAAAATGACAATTAGAAATTGTTTTCACCTCATTTCCAGTATCATTGCTCTGTACAAATAAAAAAAAATATTTATAAAGTCCTTAAAAAGGAACTTATTTCTAATATTGCTTATTTGGCATGGTGGCATGGTGCGAGAAGGGGGTTGAGGGGTTTTTTAGCTAAATTTTTAATCAAAATTTTAAGGGGACCCGGGAGGAAGGGAGGGGGTTGTAAAAGTGGACCCGGGGGGTGTGTGTTTCAGATAGCAACTGAGCGAGATGATGGGTCGATTGGCTGCAACAGAGGGGTCGTGAAAGGAAATTTAACCGGGGAGCAGGGGGATGATAGGAAGGGCTGTGTAATTGAAACAATGAGTGGGAGGGGCAGGTATGACGGGTGCAGGGGGCCATATCATGTGCTGGGGGTGTGCACACGCTGTTTACGAGCAATTACGCACCCTGGCCCCCAATGCGCAACTCGTGTCCTGGGTTGTGCAGAGTCTCAGGCCCAGGGTCCGCGGCTGATGTTGTGTAATGCCAGGTTGGTTGTTAATAAAGCTCCCCTCATTTGTGATCTTATTTTAGAGGGGGGTGCGGACCTGGCAGGTATTACGGAGACCTGGTTGGGCCAAGAGGGGGGGTTCCCCTCGATGAAATGTGCCCACCAGGTTTCCGTGCATTTCATCAGCCAAGGGCCCAGGGGAGGGGTGGGGGAGTGGTGGTGATTATTAGGGAGAGCCTTTGTCCGAGGGGGACCACTGTTCCTCAGATAGCCGGATGTGAGTCCCTCTTTGTGAAGTGGGGCCGTGAGGTGCAGATGGGTTTGCTGACTACGGACCTGGCTCCCTGCCACGTGGCAGCGACCCTGCCAGAGCTACTCGACGTCATTGGCGGGGTGGCGGTTGACACCCGCAGACTTATTATCATGGGGGATTTCAACCTTACGTCTGCGGGTGAGGTGTCAGAGGTGGCTCGGGAGTTCATGGCTTCCATGACGGCCATGGACCTGACCCAGTTAGTTCAAGGCCCAACTCACATAGGGGGACACACTCTGGACCTGATTTTTGTCTCTGGTCAGTGGTTGAATGATCTTGGTAGAGGGGACCTAGACATCAAACCCTTGTCATGGACAGATCATTCGCTCCTTCACTTGGACTTTCCTACTGCTTTCCCCCGCCGCAGGGAGACGGAACCGATCAAATGGTTCCATCCCAGGCGCCTGATGGACCCAAAAGGTTCCTGACGGAGCTTGGGCCGTTTCCTGAGACCTTGGCACACGACTCGACTGAAGAACTGGTGGCCGCCTGGGCGAGTGCGGCCGCCGGAGCTTTGGACCGCGTCGTGCCTTTGCGGCCTCTGACCCGATGCTGATTTCAATTGGCTCCTTGGTTCTCTGAGGAGCTGAGAGAGATGAAGCGTCGGAAAAGATGCCTAGAGAGCATTTGGAGGACTAGTCAATCCGATTCCGACCGGACACAGGTGAGGTCTTATATCAAGACCTACCTAGTGGCGATAAAAGCGGCGAAATCTAACCATTTTTCCGCTCTTATCGCATGTGCAGAGAACCGCCCAGCCGCCCTGTTTAGGGTGACCCACTCCCTTCTTCGGGTGGGGGAGTGCGGGAAGATCCCTTGCAGGGCCGCGCTGAGGATTTTGTGCAATTCCTACATGATAAAGTCGCTCGGATTAGGGATGGCTTGGACTCCGATTGGATGAGTCCAGGGGAGGAGACAAGGGCAGGTCTTGAGAATATTATCTGGGAGGAGTTTGATCCTGTGACTCCCGAGGATGTGGACAGGGTTCTGGGTAGGATTAGTACCGCCACATGTTTATTGTACCCGTGTCCCTCCTGGTTGGTACTGGCCTCCCGGGAGGTTACACGAGGCTGGCTCCAGGGGATTATAACTGCTTCTTTGAGTGAGGGTGCCTTTCCCGCCGCCTTGAAAGAGGCGGTGGTGAGGCCCCTCCTCAAGAAGCCTTCCCTGGACCCAGCTGAATTAGCTAACTACCGTCCGGTCTCCAACCTTCGTTTTGTAGCGAAGGTTGTTGAGAGTGTGGTGGCACGACAACTGCCCGGGCACCTGGTTGAAGCTATCTATCTAGACCCGTGCCAGTCGGGCTTCAGGCAGGGACACAGCACAGAAACGGCATTGGTCGCGATGGTGGATGATCTCTGGAGGGTTCGGGAAAGGGGTTGCTCCTCTGTCCTAGTCCCATTAGATCTCTCAGCGGCTTTTGATACCATCGACCATGGTATCATGTTGCAGCGGTTGAGTGGGTTAGGAATAGGGGGCACCGTTTTGCGGTGGTTCTCCTCCTTCCTCTCCGACCACTCGCAGTTCGTGTTGGCAAGGGGGCAGAGGTCGACCTCGAGGCGTCTCGCATGGGGAGTGCCACAAGGGTTGGTCCTCTTGCCCCTTCTGTTCAACATTTATTGTGAAGCCGCTGGGTGAGATCATCCGTGGTTTTGGGGTGAAGTGTCATCTGTACGCTGACGACAGTCAGCTGTACATCTCCACCCCAGACCACCCCAACGATGCCCTTGATGTGATGTCTCACTGCCTGGAGGCCGTGCGGGTCTGGATTGGGAGGGACAGGCTCAGACTCAACCCGTCCAAGACCGAGTGGCTGTGGCTGCCGGCGTCCCAATATAGTCAGCAGGTGCCATCGCTGACTATTGGTGGTGAATCTTTGCCCCCCACGGAGAGGGCTCGCAATCTGGGCGACTTCCTGGACGCACGGCTATCTTTAGTAGAGCATATGACGGCTGTGGCCAGGGGGGGCCTTTTATCTGCTTCGCCTGATCCGCCAGTTGCAGCCCTTTCTGGACCGGGACGCCTTGCGCATGGTCATTCATGCCCTTGTCACCTCCCGGCTGGACTATTGTAATGCTCTCTACATGGGGTTCCCCTTGAAGAGCACTCGGAGGCTCCAACTGGTCCAGAATGCGGCCGCGCGGGTGGTTATGGGCGCAACTCGTTCTGCCCGTGTGACACCCCTCCTGCGCGAGCTGCACTGGCTCCCAGTGGTCTTCCGGGTGCGATTCAAGATGCTGGTTACCACCTTTAAGGCGCTCCATGGCATAGGACCCAGGTACCTTCGAGACCGACTTCTGCCACCAGTAGCCTCCTACCGGCCAGTCCGCTCCAACAGAGAGGGTCTCCTCAGGGTGCCATCGGCCAAGTTATGTCGGCTGGCGACACCCAGGGGGAGGGCCTTCTCTGTGGGAGCCCCAGCCCTGTGGAATGAACTGCCCCCGGAAATTCGTAAGATCTCCGACCTCCGGGTGTTTCGCTGCACTTTGAAGACCCTGTTGTTCCGCCAGGCCGGGCTATCAACATAATAATTTTAAATTGGGGTATTTTAAATTTTTGGGGTTTTAAACCGGCCAATCTATTTAATTATTTTATTTTTTAATCATTGTTGTGTCTTGTGTTTTTAAATAGGCTGTACACCACCCTGAGTCCTTCGGGAGAAGGGCGGTATAGAAATAAAATTATTATTATTATTATTATTATCATTATTATTATTATTATTATTATTATTATTATTATTATTATTATTATTAAAATTTCTGTTTTGAATATGTATGTTCCATAACATTAACTTTCCTTAACATTCCTTAATAGATTTTCTAGATTTTCTTGTTTAACATTAATTTTCTATGAGACATAAACAATAATATGATCATAAAAGTGCCCAAAACAAGCAATAAATCAAAGAATATTAATTTATAAGAAAAATATTTGCAGAACAAAACGGATAAGTAAAATATTCTAGGCCTTTCAACTTTTATAAAAAGTGAAACCTGATCCATTTACCGTAAATACCATGAAGCAAAGTTATGGTTTCTTGGAGTTAATACAATATTACACTTGTAAATAAGGGATAATTTTACTGCTTATTTTAATATATCAATTAAGGTCAGATGTTGCCAGAAACATACAGAAAGTTCAGCCTCTGTATAAGTTTTATAAAAGTTATAAAAGTTACAAAAGTTAAATCTGCTTCCACAGGAGACATTGCAGCAATTGATCATGATGCCTTTGCCAAATGTTTTAATAATTGGAAAAAATCCCTTTTCAGGTAAGAATTGCAGCTGGTTTAAAATAGGCATGCTGTAATATTTAATAGTTATTTGTTGAAGTTGGCAAGGAAATAATAGTTATTCTCAGGTTAGGGAGGAATATTATGTAAATAGATCTTATTGATTTTTTATCACCTTTAAAACAATAGCTAATTATGCTTTGATTCAGAAAAACAGGAAAAGCTTTGAATATAAATCCTGTAATATATACCTATATATAGGGTTCTATTGCCCTGCTTTGGAGAAGCTGTGTTTTATTGTTGTTTGTAGTAAATTTATAATATTATATCTGTGATCTTATTAGAGGTAAACAGGTTTCTGAATATGGAATTAAATATTTAGTCAAGATTTATTTCTGTGGCTGCCCTGAATCTGGCAATCACAAATATTTATTAATAATGTTGTATAATACTGTCAAATTTTTTTGACTTTACATGCATTGTATATTTATATAGATAGTCCTCGCTTAACAACCATTTGTTCAGCAACTATTCAAAATTATGATGGTGCTGAACAAAAGGATTTATAACCCATACCCAAACTTAGGGCTGTTGCAGCACACTCCCATGGTCAAGGGATTGCGATCTGGGTACTTAGCAACCCGTTCATACTTAACATAGGTTGCTAAGTGTCCCGCAAACATGTGATTGCCATGCTCACTCTTCCCGGATGACTTCCCTAGAAAGTCAATGGAGAAGCAGGGAATATCGCAAGCTGCTGCCACCTGCTGAAAAGACTTCCTCTGGTTCTTGGGAGCTGGCTGAAAAAGAGCCATCATGAAATCCAAGCAGGAAATCCTGCTTTAATTTTTGGAGGGACTTTCATACTAATAGCCGCCTTGAGAGGAAAAGCACTGCTTGGCAGAGAGACTCCGCCTCACATGGAACAAAATCAATCTGTCAGACAGTTCTTTCATTCTTAATGTGGCTAGGTGAATAAAGTTCCTCAAAAAGATACATTTCTCTTGTATTTAATGTGGAACTGAATTTGGGCAAGAATTAACTATTCATGGATTACAAAATAGTGTGCAGAGCAACTCTAGAAATAATATTTTTATTATTTATTATAAATAGTAAATATAGTATAGTAAATATAGAAAACTGGAATATTTATTTTATACAGATAATCCTCAATTTACCACAGTTCATTTAGTCACCGAAGTTTACAATGCCACTGAAAAAAGTGATTTATTGTTGCAAGATCCCCATGGCTATGTGATCCAAATTCAGACACTTCGCAACTGACTCATATTTATGACAGTTGTAGTGTCCTGGGGTCACCTTTTGTGACCTTCTGGCAAGTAAAGTCAATGGGGAAGCCAGATTCATTTAACAATCATGTTACTAACTTAATAACTGCAGTGATTCACTTAACAGTGGCAAAAAGGTCATAAAATGGGTAAAATTCACTTAACTGTCTCACTTAGCAACAGAAATTTTGAGCTCTGTTGTGATTGTAAGTTGAGGACTACCTGTATTCTGCCCATTGACTGTAGATATAGAGTTAAATGAATTTCTTAAGACTAAATAAATAATTATATAGTTAAAAATTATATATAACAGTTATAGAAAAAACAATTCTGTTTTTATTCAATATTGAGGAAGGAGTAGCTTATCCTCCAACTTCTCTCACATCAAATTGCAATAGCAGCCATATGTCTTAATACGGTACAAACTCAAAAACGTATAGTGCGGGAAAGGGAAACAGAATATGTTCATTATTACTGAAAATGTAAACCAGTATATTATTTTAAAATATTTTAAAAAATATTTTCAGAACAAGGCACTGAAGAAGTAAAAAAACTCCTTCTACTTCTGCTTGGTTGTGCTGTTCAGGTAAGGTCTGCTAATTTTTTGAACTACTTATTATGTTTATTTGAGTGACACTTAACTATGTTATCTTCCTAGTCTTATATATAATTAAACATTGGTAACATTTTTTCTGCTAAGATTATTTTTTCTCTTGAATGTTTATGGTGCAAAAATTCACCAAATAACATTACGTGTTTAAATCCCCTAGATTGGGAAATACCCAAGAACTCTATACAATAAAAACAAGAAATGGATATCCTAATCCATGTAGGTGGTTGTAAGGCGCCAATAATACTGTTAACAAGGCAAAAAGACACAAGCGCTTGTTAGAGCTTCAATGGATAGTGCTATTCCGAAGGTCTGTTTTCAGGGAGTTAGTGTATATTATAAGGAAGGTAGTCTTGTCATGTTGCAACCATGCCTGAGCAAAGGGACTAAAGCATTTTTGATAGCCAATCTCAATAAAAATAGTTTAGCATTTCTGTGGCATTGATTTCCTCATATGGAAGGGATTGACATAGCCTCTAAATCAGGGATAGAAAATGTGTATCATTCAGCAGAACCAGCCAGTATTGTCAGTAAGCAGAGAATGTGAAAGTTATAATTTAGCAACACCTTAATGGTCTCACATTTCCCACCCCTGTTCTAAATAAACGTCTTCAAGTAAATTAAAGATAGACCCTTCAATAAAAGACTTACAAATGGGGTTTTTAGAATCAAAGCTTAATAAAATGAGATAACTATTCAGTTTCTACTGTACTGCAGTACAGTAGAAACTTTTAAAATAGATCTTTTGATCACTGTTTTAATCTAGCAGACAGCCATGATGGCTGGTGCTTATTGGGAGTAGGAAGGTAATATGCAAAACTTAAAGAAGTTGAAAAAGTACAATGCTTGATCAAAGATAAATAAATCACAAATCTTTCTGTAAATATTCATTTTATGCTGATGTGTGTTTATTAGGTATTTCAGGTGTACTACATTACTAAGAAAAAGCTGGAGGATGTTATTGTATTTTGTTTAGCTATCTATAAAGTAAATACTAATTAAAATTTATATTTAGTGCCAGAAGAAAGAAGAATTCATTGAAAGAATACAGAGTTTAGATTTTGATGTAAGAGCAGCTGTTGCTGCCCATATACAAGAGGTAAATATCTTGTTTATTATTACAAAATCCTAATTTATTAAAAATATTTTAAAGGCAGTCAAATGTCTTGATAATAATTTATTCTGCAGAATGTTTATTGTATTTGAAAAAATTATATATGCACTTTCTTATTAAATAAAAAAGATCAGCCATTTCTTCTCATAGGATTGATGAGCTTATGCAAGGAGCCAAAGACATGAAGCCATGGAGAAGCCATTGAAAAGTTGTTAAGGCAACAACTGTAGAAATATGCATTAAGCTCAGTGACTTGTTTTAGAAAGAGATCAAACTGGCTTGCCTCTGACTTTCACAGGTATAAATGGAAGAGAGGGGAAAACATAGGCAGACTTACAAGATTCTGTTACTTTGGCCTATCTCAATAAAGTATAGTTATAGCCTTCTTCTGGAGCTCCTGCTTCATGTGATTGGTGCATTATTAGAACAATCAATCTCCTGGATCTGATTGTTTACTGAAGTTTTTGTGGAATTTTCCTGTTGATTTGGAGGTAATCCTGTTATTTCAGCAGTTGATTTATGGAAATCACAGATTACATATCCATAAAACTGTACCTGGATGTCATATTCTCAGAAAGCCAAATTGATTCTTTCTTGGAAATTAAATGTTGAAAATTGTACATTACTTGAATTCTTACTATGAAACCCACTAGGTTTACTTGGTTTGTGTGTATCTTGAAATATTAAAAATGTTAGATCAAGTCTGAGAAGTTGGAGTTAATTATAATGAGGTATTGAGTAGCACTGCTTCAGTCTTGTTTGATAACAAGGTATCACCAGGAATAATCTTGTCTGTGTATTGTTAAACTTGAACAAGAAAGAATGATGGTTAGAGGCTTAAGCGACAGAATTAACAGTGGTGCATTTAACTGAGGAAAGATGAAAGAAGCTAGATAAGCTTTCACCTGAAGAGAAGATTGAAAGAGGTGAATTAACAATATTTTATTTATTTTAAAGTTCTGTGAACAAGGATGTTAATTGAAACAATTTCTTAAAAGGATTAAATGTAAACAAAGCATATCTGCCTTGGCCATTATAAATTTCATTCAAAACTAATGAAAATTCAGTTTCTATGGTAACTCAATAGTGATTTCACAAAAATAAGCAATTATATAATTAAAACTAAATCCCATTGAATTCAATAGGACAGCAATTCTATGAGGCAACAAATCAATTTAGGAATTACTTTTTCTGGCCATGAATATGGTCCTGTTTGAAATTCAGTTAGCTAAGATTAAGATAAGCCTATATAATTCTATTATATAAATTAGAAAATACATTAAAAGAAGAAAGATTGAAAGGAATAGACAACATTCTTTACAGTCTCCAGAAAAAAAGCCTTTCCGTAAGGCCCTGAAGACGTTTTTATTTCAGCAAGCCGGCCTGGCCTCAATAGGTTTTATGGGTTAGTTTTTAATTGTATAGCTAGGGGTTTTAAATTGGGGTGGCCGTTTAATTTAATTTATTTTTAATTATTTTAACTTTTATATTGTATGTTATTTTAATTCTCGGCTGTTCACCGCCCTGAGTCCCTTCGGGGAGAAGGGCGGGATATAAATTTAATAAAAAAAAATTTTTTTTTAAAAAAAAAGCCAGTTTGATCTAGTGGTTAAGGCACCAGGCTAGAAACCAGGAGACTGAGTTCTAGTCCTGCCTGAAGCATAAAAACTGGCTGGGTGATTTTGAGCCTCTCCCTCTCTCAGCCAACCAACTTCAAAGGGTTGTTGTGATGGGGAAAATAGGGAGGAAAAGGATAAAAGTATGTTCACCACTTTAAGCTATTTATAAAAAAACAAAAAGAGAATGTGGTGGCTGGATGGAGTAACTGAAGCAGCAGGTGTGAGCTTAAATGGACTCCAGAGGATGGTAGAGGACAGGAAGGCCTGGAGGAACGTTGTCCATGAGGTCGCAATGGTTCAGACATAACTTCGCAACTAACAACAAAAAAACAACAAAGCTGGGATAAAAATAAATAAATAGATTAATGATGTGTGTGCTAGTTGTGGCTGCATGGAAGATAAGAAAACGTAGTGCAAAGACAACACTATTTCTTCTCTAGTTGATGGTAGGTGTGTGTTCATTAGATTAAACAAGAATAACTTTATCCCTTACTGGGATATGTCCTTTCTGATTTTGCACAGAGGTAAGGAAGATAGCATACCAGGAATGAGCTTTTTGAAGGAAATATGAAAATAAAAATGCATATATTTTAGTAGTATATTAAAAATTCAGCATAGTCCAAACAGAAATAGAGCACTCTATAATAATTGAAAACATTAATTATTAAAAATAATTATCCAGTGCTCATTGTAAAGTGGCAAAATTTAATTATCAGTCATCAGATAATCGCCCGGCCGCCCTGTTTAGGGTGACCCGCTCCCTGCTCCATCTAGGAGCGCGGGAAGACCTCTTGGAGGGTTGGGCCGAGGACTTTGTACAGTATCTGTACGACAAAATCGCTCAAATTCGGGAAGACTTGGACACTGACTGGGTAGATCTGGGAGGGGTGATGGAGGCAGGTCTTGAGAATGTTATCTGGGAGGAGTTTGATCTTGCGACTCCCAAAGACGTGGACAGGATTCTGGGTAGACTTAGCGCGGCCACATGTTTATTGGATCCGTGTCCCTCCTGGTTGGTACTGGCTTCTCGGAGGTTAAACGAGGCTGGCTCCAGGGGATTATTAATGCTTCATTGAGTGAGGGTGACTTTCCCGCCGCCTTGAAAGAGGCGGTGGTGAGGCCTCTCCTTAAGAAGCCTTCCCTGGACCCAGCAGTGTTAGTAAATTATCGTCTAGTCTCCAACCTTCGCTTTGTGGCGAAGGTTGTTGAGAGTGTGGTGGTGCAACAGCTTCCCCAGTACCTGGATGAAATGGTTTATCTACATCCGTTCCAGTCGGGGTTTCAGGCCTGGATACAGCACGGAAACTGCATTGGTCGCATTGGTTGATGATCTCTGGAGGGCTCGGGACAGGGGCTGCTCCTCTGTCCTGGTCCTATTAGACCTCTCAGCGGCTTTTGACCATGGTATCATGCTGCGCCGGTTGGAAGAGTTGTGGGTGGGGGGCACCGTGCTGCGGTGGTTCTCCTCCTTTCTACCGGTCGCAGTCGGTGTTGGCAGGGGGACAGAGATCGACCCCGAGGCACCTTGTGTGTGGGGTGCCACAAGGGTCGGTTCTCTCACCCCTTCTGTTCAACAACTATGTGAAGCCACTGGGTGAGATCATCCGTGATTTTGGGGTGAAGTACCATCAGTACACTGATGACACTCAGTTGTACATCTCCACCCCGGGCCACCCCAATGATGCCCTTGAAGTGATGTCCCGGTGCCTGGAGGCAGTGTGGGTCTGGATGAGGAGAAACAGACTCAGACTCGACCTGTCCAAGACCAAGTGGCTGTGGTTTCCGGTGTCCCGATATAGCCAGTTGGTGCCATCACTGACTATTGGGGGCGAGTTGTTGGCCCCCACAGAGAGGGCTCGCAACTTGGGTGTCCTCCTGGACACATGGCTGTCTTTAGAAGAACATCTGACGGCTGTGGCCAGGGGGACATTTTATCAGGTTCGCCTGATTCGCCAGTTGCGTCCCTTTCTGGATCGGGGCTCCTTATGCATGGTCACTCACGCCCTTGTCACTTCCCGCCTGGACTACTGCAATGCTCTCTACATGGGGCTCCCCTTGAGGAGCACCCAGAGGCTCCAACTGGTCCAGAATGCGGCCGCGCGGGTGGTTATGGGAGCGACATGGCGTTCCGATGTAACACCTCTTGCATGAGCTGCACTGGCTCCCGGTGGTCTTCCGGGTGCGCTTCAAGGTATTGGTTACCACCTTTAGAGCGCTCCATGGCTCAGGACCTGGATATCTACAAGACCGCCTTCTGCCACCGGTAACCTCTCATCGGCCAGTACGCTCCCACAGAGAGGGGCTCCTCAGGGTGCCATCGGACAAACGTGTCGACTGGCGGCCCCCAGCGGGAGAGCCTTCTCTGTGGGGGCACCTGCCCTTTGGAACGAACTCCCCCCAGAGATACGGAGGATCCCGGATTTACGCACCTTCCGCCGCGTCCTCAAAACTTTTTTATTCCAACAAGCTGGGCTGGCCTAACTCTTTTAATTGGTTAATTTTAATTTGTTTTTAAAAATAGGGGTGTTTTAATTAGTTTGGGCCAAATTTATTGAATACATTTTAAATTGTTTTTTAAATTTTATATTGTAGGTGTTTTATCTTGGCTGTTCACCGCCCTGAGTCCTTCGGGAGTAGGACGGTGTATAAATCAATCAATCAATCAATCAATCAATCAAATAAATAAATAAATAAATAAATAAATAAATAAATAATAATTTGTTTGCATTTTAATGTCTACAGGATTAAGATATGACTTCAAATGTATAGGCTCTTTTTCCCTGGCAAAGTGAGTTGGAAAAGAAATTAGAAAAATCACTAGTAGATGAGAGTTAATTTCTAATTAGAGAAAAGGCAAGCAAAAAATACAATTTTAGAAAGAGAAATGATCATCTTCGAAGGTCAATTGCAGAATATTTCTAAAAATAAATTAAAATGTACATAATTTGTTCATTAAAACAAGCTTGAACTCCATTTTTTATCACATTTAGATACACTTAATTAGTCCAAATTTATTGAATACATTTTAAATTGTTTTTTAAATTTTATATTGTAGGTGTTTTATCTTGGCTGTTCACCGCCCTGAGTCCTTCGGGAGTAGGACGGTGTATAAATCAATCAATCAATCAATCAATCAAATAAATAAATAAATAAATAAATAATAATTTGTTTGCATTTTAATGTCTACAGGATTAAGATATGACTTCAAATGTATAGGCTCTTTTTCCCTGGCAAAGTGAGTTGGAAAAGAAATTAGAAAAATCACTAGTAGATGAGAGTTAATTTCTAATTAGAGAAAAGGCAAGCAAAAAATACAATTTTAGAAAGAGAAATGATCATCTTCGAAGGTCAATTGCAGAATATTTCTAAAAATAAATTAAAATGTACATAATTTGTTCATTAAAACAAGCTTGAACTCCATTTTTATCACATTTAGATACACTTAATTAGTCCAAATTTAGCAATTTAATTATTTAAATACAATAGTTTTACATCATTGTTATTTATTCTTTGTAGGTAACCCATAATCAGGAAAACGTGTTTGATCTCCAGTGGATGGATGACAGTGCTCTGGCACAAGATTATATGGAACCTCTCCTTAAAAACATGGCATTGCATTTAAAACGACTTATAGATGAGCGAGATGAGCATTCTGAGGTATTAACAGCGTTTTTTACATTTTATTATTTAGGATTTTGTTGATTAGCAATGAAATGAAGAAATAAAATAGCTAAGTAACAATTTGCAAAATCTGAAGGTTTCTACTTCCATATACTTAATTGATTTTTTTTTAATGTCATAGACTATCATAGAGCTTTCTGAAGAACGAGACTCTCTTCATTTTCTACCTCATGCATCAGCAGCACAATCACCTTGTGGATCTCCAGGAATGAAATGCATTGAAAGCAGACAACACTTATCAGTGGAATTAGCAGATGCCAAAGCAAAGATTAGAAGGCTTAGACAAGAGCTGTAAGTACATAATAAAGAATAATTATTAGAACTGATAAACACCAGGACTCTCCAAGGGCAATTGCCCTCCTGCAAGGAAGCATTTGTTCCTTGGACCTTGCAAGGAGGTTTTCTCCAGCTTGGATTGGCAGGAATCATTTATTAATTTATTATTAGAGTTTATTTTGCCTTTATTTTGTAATAGCTAAATATTTTTAAGGTTTTAACAAAACGGTCAAGTTGCAGCAGATGATTTTTTTCCTTTAGAAACAGAATTAGTATTCTTGGCTTTTTGCACCTTCTACTTTTGTAATAGGTACAATATATCATTTAGCCTGAAATAAGATTTAAGATATTAGGAACTGGGTACAGGTAGTCCTCTATTTACAACCATAATTGAGTCTAGAATAAATCATTGTAGTCACAACTCCAGCTTGATTTTACCACTGCTTTTACAATAGTCTGTGATTGCAAGTCAGAATTCAGTTTATCCAGTGGGTGTGTTTTGTTGGAAGAAGGCAAAAGAGTTGCAAAATGCGATCACATTGACCATAGGTCATTGCAACTAGTCAATTGCCAAGTGCCCAAGATGAAATCACATTATTGTGGTGGTGGTGTAACTTAAGACATATAATAATCATAACTTTGAACAGACATTAGGGATGGACATAAATTGTGGGCTATCTATAAATCGTCGTTGACAGGAGTACATTCATTGCCTTAGGAACTTTTTTAAAAAACAACAACACGGGATTATTATTAAACGTTACCAAACTGAAGTAGTCTTAAATGCATGTTTTGTAAACAGTTTGCTCATAATCTTAGTCATGTATAATTTTTCAATATACCTGTTAATTTTAATTGGAAGCACTATAGCTGAACATTTTTAAAAAGACTTAAAATGTAAGTATTCTGTGGAATGAATAAAATTAAGAATAAAAGTGATGAAATGATATGGAAAGAGGCTGAAAGAAGATAATGCCAGAAGGATTATTTTAATATTTGTTTGGAAAAGATACAGTTGCAAGAAAAAGTATGTGAACCCCTTGGAATTACGTGGAGTTTTGCATGAATTGGTCATAAAATGTGCTCTGAACTTCATCTAAGTCACAACAATAGAAAACACAGTCTGCTTAAAATAATACTACAATTTCTTTCCAAGAAAAGGAAAAGCATTTATTACTGTGAGAATGTTAAAAATTCTTTATTCTTTATTGAGATAATTTGCAAATAAAGAATATAAAAATATAAATAATAATAGCTAATGAAAACAGAAATAACAGATACAAAAATATAAGGCTAGGATTTAGAGAGCAACTATGTAGAATAAAGTATAAATGTTGGAATAAGAAACAAAATAATGGAAATAGACAGAAGAGAGAGGAGATAGAACTTAGCTCTAATGATAATTAGAAAAGCCATAACAACATTAATAAAAATAAATTCTTTTTTGTAAAATAAAACTTCCCCACAAAAGGGTCTGTGTCTTTGATAAAAATACATATGACAATAAGGATGTGTGATTTCTCTTGATATGCCTATGTTAGAGGTGTGTTGACTGGGAATATGAATAATGTGTGTATTTTTATATGCAGTTGATGCTGTGCTGTTTGCTGAGATTCCAGATGATTTGCAATGAACAATAAATATATGGTGCAGTTTGGAATATTGACTTGAAAATTAGCATGTTGAACACCAAGATAGTCAGATTTGATATGGAAAATGAAGTGGACAATTCTAAATTGTACATAAATGGTTAAAAAACAGAACATGTAATTGAATTAATGCACTTTGTGTGGGCTCTCTTGCTAGTTAGTAACTGTTTTAGATTAAGCAAATGCCTATAAGCAAGAAGAGGCCTACCACCCAAGTATGTGTATGTTTGTTGTAAAATACATATGTGCACATTCCCTTTTAGAGATTTTTGATTTCTTGTGGATTACTGCTGTATAAGCATGCATTTAATCTCAAAAGGTTAAAATAGTTTAGAAGTAAATCTGAGGGAACAGATTTTAAAAGCATTTGTATTATAAATGTAAAGTAAAAATAGCTATAATTTCCCTGTTCTTCTTCTACCTATAACTGAACATATATGCACATTCAGTACTTTCTGTTTGTCTGCTTATTAGGTTGTACTCCTGGTTGTGGGTATAGGCAAAAAAACTCTGTAAATTCTCATCAGCAAACTCAGATTTAGAATATTTCAGAAAGCTAAACTTTACAAGTAAAATGAGACAGCTGTTTAATATCACATGTAGTTAAAATAGTATTGTGTTTTGCTGATGGAATTATTTATAAATACATGCCAGCTAGCGGAAAATGTTGCAGCTCTTGTTGGGGATACCTACTCAGTCTTCTGCATGACTCTATATAATTTTTTTTTAAAAAATTGATTTATATGCTGCCCTTCTCCGGAGACTCAGGGCGGCTTACAATGTGTTAAGCAATAGCCTTCATACTTTTGTATATTTATACAAAGTCAGTTTATTGCCCCCACAAACTGGGTTCCTCATTTTACCTACCTTAGAAAGGATGGAAGGCTGAGTCAACCTTGAGCCTGGTGAGATTCGAACTTACAGTAATTGCAGACAGCTGGTGTTAATCACAATGCTTTTAGTCTGCTGAGCCACCAAGTTCAGGGTCTTTTTACGACCCTGTAATCCGTTTTATCAGGGTGGTGTTAGGGTGACTGAAGGGAGCTGGGCATTTACTGGCCAGATGCCCTTCTTCACATTATGCGGAGTTTGCAGCAGATATTTTCTCTTTGCGCCCTGGTAGAGAAACATCTGTCAGTGCCTAGGATTGAACTCTCAACCTTTCCAAGTGGAAGGCGAGCTTCTTTATCTCTAGGCCACCTTGCCACTCAATGGCTTTGTATACATGTAACAATATTTTTGTATACTATCAAAACACCGTACTTTTTTAAAAAAAGTTTTGGAAAAAAATAAATATATAGTATATAACTTGATAAGAAGGTATTTATGCTTTTGATCAATTTTAACCTGAGTTGAGCCACAGCTGTGCTACAATTATATAGTTTCCAGCTTTCTTTTCCCATGAGTTCCATGTGCTACAGACATGTTTGCCATTAACAGTGGGAGAGTGTGCCTTTGTACCAGTGCCTAAAGTTACTCAGTGATTATAAATGGTGCTAATGTCCATATTAGTAAAATTCCTGAAGAGTCTGCAATTCACACAAATACTTTTTTGTACAATAACGTTTTTAATATAATCCAAGACTATATAAATTTCATGATTATCAAAGTTGTATCCTAACGTTGATTTGATAATGCAATGTATATTGAGGGTTCTAAATCTGTGACAAATTATTTACACAGTGATGTGAAATAGGAGTTTAACATACAAGTTTCAGAATCATTGTTAAATTCAGTCTAGCAATGAAATGAGTTTAAGATTGCCACCTGTTCTCTGCCTGAAGGGCCTGCTTCTAATCCTTAGCTGCAATTGTGCATGTGAAATGCTTTAAGCATTAGATAAATGCTGCAAAGTTTATGGCCAATTAAGCCATTATGGTGCTTGCTGAATGAATAATACAGCAGGGGTGAAGAGTCTTAACGTATGCTTGTCCTCTAATACTAAGGTGAAATTTTCTATATTTGTTCTGGTCACAGAATGGCATAGTAATTTATGGTAATAAGGTTTTTCTGTTGTAATTTCCTGTCAAAATTTGATGCGGAGAAACATTTCTAGACCCCTCAAAATTGCAAATCGCTTCCTTAGGTACATTTTATTATTTCACTTTGGATATTATTTGACATGTTTCATTATTAGAATTGTATTGAACTGCAGTATGGTAGGCCGAGCTTCAGATACTGTTTTGAGAGAGAGAGGAGCATGAAATGGGAATATTTATATGTAGAGCCAGCGCCTCCATCCCTTACCCCCCTACACACACATAAAAACAAAGACCAACAGACTATTACAAGAGAGTTTTAACTGGATCATCTAAAATGGGCAAAGTATATTATTATGTCTATTTAATTACTTTTTTATTTGAACAGAATATAATTTTTTAAAAAAATTAGTCATGATGAATAGAAAAATAGAAAAAAGAGATACCATTTTTGATGACTCAGATATTAGGTGTCTGTTGAAATGAGCCTAGCCGAGATGTTCTATAAACAGCTGCACTAGGGAAGTTAATGCAAATTGCTGTTATTAATTTGACTGACATGTAATAGCCTAAATAGTGAACATTGGTGTAGAATGTATAATTAAAAACAATCCCATTACACTTAACTGAATAGCTCATTGGAAGTGTATATATTTCTGAGAATATTTTTATATTTTACCAATATGTTTGTTTATTTACAAATAACATTTTTGCCTATAAAATGCTAATATCTTTTAATGATTGTCAGTATCATCTGATGTGCTGGTATGCTAAAGTAATTCCCATTAGTTCTGTACATTTTAAATAACATTGCACTTAAATTGGATACAAAGCATGGTGGTTGAGTAAATATTTATGAGAAGCTGTGGTTTGACATAAGAACTGTCATTGGTTGAATATTTTTATGTTTGGAATTTATATTTTTGTAATTTGAAAATGAAAGAAACATTTTTGATTGCACATTTCTATAATTTCTGATTTAAATAGGTTGTCTTGCAGATAAACATGTTTGCTGTTACGAACATATTTCAATTAACTTTATAAAAAGCAAACACATATTCTAATTCAGTTTTAATAATCTGATTCCTTTGGGGATGACAGTGAAGAATAATTCCACTGCCCAGTTTAAGTTTCTCAGAAAGAAAAATCTGAGTGATAAAATAATATTCTCTTGGGAAAAAAATTAGTTTCCCTTAACCTGAAGTTTGTACTATAGGTTTCTGTTTTAGAGAAATAACACAAATTCTTATCCATCTGTTGTCTGTTCTGCACTCTACATTCACATATGCAATACTGCTGTTTGTGCCGTATTATATTCTTTCTGGAAACATTCTCAGTCAGATGATTTTGTGGGGAGGATTGAAGTGGATTACTTGATAATAATCAGATGTCTTGGTTTATATGAAAAAATTGTTTTCCAATATAATCTATCTGTTGTATTCAGGTACTATTCAATAAATATTAAAATCTATGCCTATTTAATCTCCTTGCTGACAGATTGAACTCACACTGGAAATAAAAAAGAAATCTCTCCATAGATATTAAGAGATTCAGTTTTGAGATTTTGCCTTTCAGTGATAGGTCTGATGTTATGCACTCCAGTACTTGCTTGTTGGTCACCTTTCTCACTTCAGTACTTGCTTGTTAGTTACCAAGAAATATGCGGAAACCTTCTCCAGCACCACAGCTCAAATGAGTTGATTGAACTGTCTTGCTTTTTTAAGGTCCAATTTTCACAGCCATAGCTAACTACGAGGAACACAGTAAAGCGGACTAACCTACATTTGGTTGTTGATGTCCTTGCTTTTCCATATTCAGCTACATTTATCATTGCTATATGACCCAGTGCAATCTGACATTTTATTTTGGGATTGTATTCACTGCTTTGAGCGATCTGCAATCCTAGGAAAGTGAATTCTTCCATGCATTTTATCTCTTCACTGTCAGTTTCTATTTTCATGTTTCTATTCCTTGCCGTGATCATCATCATTGGTCTTCTTGATGTTCAGAAAGAGACTAAAATTCTCACTTTCTTCTTTGATTTTTCTTGATCAGATGTTCTAGGCCTTCTTTGATTTCTAAGAGGAGAGTTGTATCATGAGCATATTGAACATTGTTGATGTTTCTTCCACAGCTTGTATGCTGGTTTTTGATTCTTCAAGATCTAGCTTCCTCATTTTGGCACACAGGTTGAATAAGAAAGGGAGAGAATGCAACCTTTATGCATCACTTTCTCTATCATAAACCATTCAGTGTTTTCATATGGTATTCACATAGTGGCTTCCTGATTTGAATATAGTGAGTGCATTGATACCAGATGTACTGGTATCAAGTCCTGTAGGGCTCTCCATGGCTTTTCATGATCAACACAATCGAAGGCTTTCTTGTAATTGATGAAGCATGTAAATGATCTTTTGATATTCACAAGATTTCTTCTGTGATCTGCAAATCTTCTATTGTGCAGATTTGCAATATGACTGCGAGTGCCATGACCCTTTGGAAGCCAGCTTGGAAATATGGCAATTCCCTTTTTGATAGTTCATACTAGATCTTGTTCTATTTTAAACAAAATCTTGCTGATGTGAGGGATGAGAGCAATTATGCAATAATTGAAACAATCTTTGGAGTCACCCTTTTTCAGCAATAGAATAAATACTGAGGATTTCCAATACTGTGGCCATGTGTTGATATCCCAAATTTTCTGGCACAGGTGTCTAATGACTGTGAATGATACAGGGATGGTGTCAACAACTGGAGCCTTGTGGTTTGGCAGTTGGCCAGAACCGCCCATCTATTTCAACTTCTCTTTCCTCATCATAATAAAGTACAAAGGGGATTTCTGAACCCTCCACAACTGTTCACAATCACTCTTTCTGAAATTTCTTTTAAGGAGCCTTAAATGAAAGGCCCAAGGAGTTTGCACAAACTTTATATGTTTATATCTTTTATTTCCCCCATCCCCCATGTCAGAACTTTGCTGATTCACTTCAAGCTTTCTGAGGGAAAATGGAAAGCTTTAGAAGAGAGGGGTTGAGGAAAATCTATTGCATGAGCAGCTTTTTTCAAGGTACTACTAGTGTCCTCTGTTTTATCTAATTTACTATTAGATAAAACATTTATCTAATTTTTAGATAAAAATTTATCTAAAATTTATCTAAACATTTATTTAAAATTTATCTAATCTAATTTAGATTCTTCTAATGCTTCACTGATATCAAACAATGATAATAAATGGTTATTATAAAATATTTTCTATTTTGATATTAATGTTTCAAAACTGAAACTATGTATATATTATTTTAAATCTTATATGCCATAATCATTTTAGAATATGTGACTTCTCTGGTACTGAATTGTGGAATTAGGAATATGCAAAAGTTGTCCATTATCAAACTACTTCCAAGTCTTGCTTTTCTGGAAACTGCCAAATCCCAGTAAAAGCATAGAAGAGGAAGAAGTGCAGGATGGTCTAGACTAGAGCAGGAGTCCCCAACCTCCAGTTCGTGGACCGTCACTGGACCATGCCATGCCAGAAACCAGGTCACACAAACAAGCAAAGCCCCATCTGCGGGATGCAGGCAGCACACAAAACTATGTGCCCTCCAGTCCACGGAAAAACCTCTCTCCACGGACTAGAGTGAAATGAAATATCCCAGAGTTCTCCAGAGCAGTCCATTTCCACATTAATTAATTTTGCACACTCCTTATTGAATATTTAATCTAACTTTTATTAAATACAGGAGTAAATGTGAAACTGGATCCAACAATAATATTAAATTGCCACAAGATTTGTAAGCTAATATTAACTATTACTGTATAATTGGAAGGGGAAGGAGAATGTCTTAATATGGAGAAAATATTGCTTTTGAAGGACTCAAAAATTACTTATCTATCTATCTATCTTATCTATCAAATTAATCAAAGCCAGAATCTATAATGAAGTTTTATATAACTGGTTTTTCGAAGGAAAAATATTGACTCATTAGAGCTGTACATCTGCAGGGAGGATAGACTGAGGAGCTGTTAGAGAATAATGAAGTATGTGAATAATGTATATAAATCTTCTCAACCTGTGGTATTAATTAGGGATTCATCTGTTAATGAGCAAGTACACACGTTTCACTATTACTTAAAATAAGTAAGAAATTTTTTTTAAAGGCAGCTTCGGGAGAAAGCAATAATCAGGAACAGAGATTTAGAGAATCCAGAATTTATACACTTTCTTTGTCTTGTGTGTTTGCTGTCAAGCTCTTTTTCAGATTTGAAGTACTTTGATGTAACGGGATGAAATCAGGAGAGTAGAGGGAAGGAATTTAGCAATATTTCAATCCATTCTTGATCACTGCTTTATTTTTATCATTTTAGTGAACTTATTATGACTTGCTGGTGCAGTTTCCTTTAATTATTAACTGGAATGTAATATTTTATTTGTAAATAAAATATTTCTGTTTTGTTTTTAGTGAGGAAAAGACTGAACAGTTGCTGGATTGTAAGCAAGAATTTGAACAGAATGAAACTGAATTAAAGAGGCTTCAACAAGAGGTTTGTGAACCATGGGTTAGACTGTTTTGTTGAATTGAAATGTACTTGCTTGTGTTTATCAGTTCTATTAATGATACATGTTTCAAGCAGTGGGTCTTAATTAAGCAGATTTCAACTAAATAATGGCCATAGGATCTTAAACTTAAAATCATAACATTACTGGTATTGACCAGTGTATTTGTTATTTTCTGGTTTTGTTTTTCGTTTTAGAAATCTTTCATGTACTGTATTTAAAACTTAGCAAATCAATTTAACTTCAGCAAGGAGGCGTCTGTTGAATGCAGCTTCCATCCGCTTTTATTTATTCCTTTGGAACAGTTTAGAAAAGAGTGACCTGACATTGTTCTATATACATTCTTTTTGTCTATAAGATCATTTTCTATGTTATATTTTTCCTCATTATCACAACTAATATAATATTTTAAGAATAAACATATTTGAACTCTAAAAGAAAACATTCTAATTTATTAGATATTTGAATTGCCCAATTCAAGGAACAGATAATATAGCTAAATGAATAATACATTAAGGAAAACATAATTTTCAACATTATATAAGTAATTTATATTTAATAACTACCAATATTTTTCATCATGTATGAATTTTTATTTATTTATTTGTCATATTTAAGAACCACCCATCTCCTTTACAGAGAGGTTGTGGGAATTAAGGTTCCTAGTTATAAAGTTTCTATGAAATTTATTCTATAAGAATAAAATCAATGTTCAACATATCAATATTAATGATTTTGAAAAGATGGTTACAAAAATGAATGCAATGATGTTGTTGTTAGAAAGAAAAATGCTTATACAAATCCACATATAAATTGTGCTACTTATTGATTTTGTATTCTGAATAAATGCTAATGTTTACTAGTTTTCCTTTTCCATGCACACTAATATCTAACATGATTTTCATGTTAATAGATAATATTATTCTTGTCTTCTGCACAATCATTTTTTTCATAAACACTAACATATATTTTGACTTATTTGCTAGAATATGAGTTTACTATCGGATGCCCGATCTGCCAGAGTGTATCGGGATGAACTTGATGTTCTCAGAGAGAAGGCAATCCGGGTTGACAAGCTTGAAAGTGAACTCAGCCGATATAAAGAAAGGCTACATGATATTGAATTCTACAAGGCTAGAATAGAGGTAATTAGAAATTTTTGGTTATATGTATGTTTATTTTTTTACTGATTTATGTTTCTTACATGAATCAAGGTATTATTTGATTAGAATTCTGTGTTTGTGCTGATCTTGTTTTATGTTACAGGTCTAAAAAAATATGCAACCTCCTATTAGTAAAGAAAGGAGGAAGGGAAAAAGGAAAAAATGTAAAAAAAAGAAGAAAAGCAGAAAAAATGTAGGAAAAAATAGCTTCTCCCTTCATTAAGACAAGTACAAGCATTTTCAGTAACTGAACATCTCTAATATTTCAGTCAAAAGTCTAATTCCATATCTCTTCTTTTATCTATGAGCAAATAGATCTTTGTCATTCAACTTTAATCAGAAAAAGTCCATTTTAACAGTGGAGTATCAGAAATAACAATGCATATATTTTAACTTTTTAAAATTTTTCATATTTTCTTTCTTTACACAGTACCTTGAATTTTCTCAAAAAATACAAAGCAAAACATTCTTCTTGCCATGTCTTATTTGTTTATGTCTATAAACAAATCTTTTAAAACCTCATCATTTAATCAAGAAAAACTCCATTGGGAGCTACCAGATGAAACATATTAAAATTTTTAATTTGTTCAAATGATATCCCACAAATTAATTTATTATCACTTTTTTATCTGCTCTCAATATTAGTACTATAGCTTATAACTTTATTTAAAAAGGCAAGAAAAACTCTTTTCTTCCCACGTCTTATCTTTAAATCTTTAAAGCATCATCATTCAATGCTATTCAAGAAAACCCTATTATCAGAAAAAAAAAGATAAAAATACATTTTATCTTGGTCAAATAAGGTAATAAATAAGATCTTGAAGTTTATACCTTTTAGATACTGTCCCAAAACCTGATTTCTTTTCTTTCTCTATTTTTTCTCAGGAATTCCTTCATAAATACTACAGAATGCAGTCATAAATATTTAAAAAACTTATTTCTAGGTCCCTTAGTCTCTTTAAAATATTCTAAAATTGACATTCTAATCACCCCTTTGCTGCTTATTCCAAATAAAAAAGCTTTTCTTTAAGTTTTAAATTTACATAAAACATCTTTCACTGCAGAATGAAGGAAAATCACCGGTGTAATGAAACTTGTCCTTATGAAAGGTTTTAATATCCCAAAAGCAATTTACAAGCCATTTCTAGTAAAGGTGATTAAGACAGGAAGTGGGTAAATCTAGCATCCTTTTGAAGGCTCCAAACCACCACGTGAACAAAGTTGACTGTCCTGGCTTCCAAAGCTCTAAAACCTGCTGAAGACCATAGTTTTACAGTCTTACAACAAGGAGCACCTATAAGGAGCATTCTGGGCAATCCCAAATTTTCCCATTAATCTGGAGAGGAGTTCAGGAAGTCAATTCATTCACTCCCTCCACTTTCTGCCATAGTCATCAACTTTACTAACAGTGTATTGGTTTTCAGTCTTACCATTATTTCCCCAGGGTCAACTATAAATCAGATTTCAGAGGATACTGTTAATGTACCATGCATTTAAAGCAGGGAGTATGTTTGTTCTATAGTTATTATCAATTACTTTTCACATTTCCTTACTTATTTATTTATTTTACTTGTGGAAATTTTGGAGTTCAATTTTTAAATATGGTTCTCTAAATTCAAAGAAGTATTGGATTAGTTTTGCCTCTAGATTTAGAATTATGTGCTTAGTACCGTATTTTTTGGAGTATAAGACGCACTGGAGTATAAGATGCACCTACCTTTTTTGGTGAGGAAAAGAAGAAAAAGAAATCTCACTCTGCCTCTGAGCAATTTTGCCTCGTTACAGCAAACAGCCTGCTTTACTTTCATTTTCGTTTTCAGAATAGCTTGATTAGCACAAGAAAAAAAAATCTGCTCCAGCAATTTACCTCTTTGCAGCAAACAGCAGAGCCCTGTGCAAAACAGCTGAGAGCAAATCAGCTGAGAGTCGGGAGGCCGATCCAATCAACTTGTGCTAATTAGGCTGGGCTGAAGCTGAAAGGAGCTGTTTTTTCTTGCTGTTTGCTTGCAAGGAGGTAACTGCTGCGAGGCAGAGGCCAAAGGGTGGGGGCCAGTGGGTGGGCGAGGCTACATTTGGTGTATAAGACACACCTAAATTTTGACCCCCTTTTAGGGGGGAAAGGTGCATCTTATACACTGAAAAATACGGTATTTTATTCTGTCACATGTATTTTTTCTTAAATAGTTACGTTAATTTATGTAAAATATAACAAGTAGTTCTTACATTTTGTTTGGTGTGTGCCATTTTAATTTTTTTTACTACTTTATTTCTTATTTGATTGTCAGTTTCATATTTCTCACTTATTACTGTAGGAACTAAAAGAAGATAATCAAGTATTACTGGAAACAAAAACAATGTTGGAAGATCAGTTAGAGGGAACCCGAGCCCGTTCTGATAAATTGCATGAATTGGAAAAGGAGAATCTGCAATTAAAAGCTAAACTCCACGATATGGAGATGGTGAGCATACAGGATGGGATAGAAAAAGTCATTTTTTAAGAACAAAATTACAGCTAGTCTTTAATTGCCAATGGTAATTGGGACTGGGAACTCCATCACTAAGCAATGGGGTCATAAGGCATGCCATCATTGACCGCACCAATTTATGACAGCAGTTCCCATAGTTTGGGTTGTTATTGTTAGGCTAATCTTGTGCAGTTGCACAATTCCATGGTCCTGTTACTTCCTGCTGGCTTCCCCATTGACTTTCCTTGTGGGAACCAGAAGTGAAAGTTACAAATGGTGATCACAAGACTGCGATATGCTGTGATTTTGTAATTGTGACCTAGTTGTCAACCACCTGAATGGCAATCAATGACTGCAGGAATGCTGCAACAGCCACAACTATAAGGATTTGTTGTAGGTCCGCTTTGTTCAGTGCCATTGTAACTTCAAAAATATCCTGAATGAGTTGGTATTACCCAAAGAAATTCACATATTCACTTACTGAACGAATGGACATATTATGAATCTGCTTATTTTGCCTGCTCATAGCTTTTTTGGTGTGTTTTTATCTTAAATAAATGACGCATTGTAACCTGCTTGATTATTTAATGTTTATATAATTAAAATTAAAGAATATTTGTGTTTAAAAGTATAACCATCAAAGAAGGAAAATGATCATTCATATGTCTTCATTTATTTGCAGTAATTTATATATCAAATATTAATGTTTTTATTGTTAATTTTGTAGCTGTAACTTTCAGAGAAAAATCATTTTTTTTAAAATGCCAACCTTTGTTAGATGAAAATATGATATAGATAGTTCTGAGGTTGCAATAATTCATTCAGCAACCAAAGTTACAGTGCCACTGAATGAGAGGGATATGTGACTAGTTTTCAGAGTTCCATCTGTCACATCCCTCATAGTCATTCAATCATTCATGATCCAGTCACTCAGTATCGGAAACCTGATTGTGATTTCTGATACTTCCTGCCATTTGCTAGAGTTTTTTCCCCACTTTTTGTCCGCTTGTGCTTCAGAGACCCTGCACACAGCACAATCCCACAGCACTTTTGCCCCTGCCCCTTCTGTAGAACCCAGCCCATTTGCATTGCCCTGCCACACTCTTAGCTTCAGCTCTTATCCGCTGGCCTGATTACTTGGGACTCTCGCCTCTTCCTGCTGAAGAACTAACACCACATGGTCCTGGGGTTACAATGGCAATTGGGACTACTGGATTGCAGTTGCTAAGTAATGCAGTTGTGAGATGTCACACTTTATGTCTGCATCAGTTAATGATGGATGTTTGGTCCAATTGCTGTCAGAACCCGAGGACTGCCTGCAGAAAAAAATAAAATAAAATGGCATTTAATGACTTAAAGACTAAAAGAATTGATGGAGAAAATAACCTTTATGGCTTCTTTCAAAATAATTTTTCTTTTCAAATAGCAAATAGAAAGTGATTTAAAAACCACCCTTTTAATATTGCACAGGTAGTTTTCAACTTACAATCACAACTGAGTCCAAAATTTATGTTGCTGAGCAAGACAGTTGTTAGTTAATTTTGCCCCATTTTATGACCTTTCTTGCCACAGTGTTAAGTGAATCATGGCAGTTTTTAAATGAGTGAATCTAACTTAAAATTTGTTAAGTGAATCTTTCTTCCCCATTAACTTAGCTTGTCAGCAGGTTGCAAAAGTTGATCAGATGACATGACTCCAGGACACTGCTACTATCATAGATACATGCCAATTGTGCCAAGTGTCTGAATTTTGATCAAGTTGCATGCTGCAATGGTCATAAATGTGAAAAACAATCAAGTTACTTTTTTTACTTCATTGAAACTTTGAACGGTCACTAAACAAATGTTGTAAATTGAGGACTACCTATAATATTATGAGTGGCTGAAGCTGACCTGAACTTCAGATTATGATTTTTTTCCATCTCTACCAAACTGGAAATACAACAGTGACCTGTTTGATTGAACTACGTAACATTTTATAAATACTAATATTTAAACCATTTAAATAGTTTTGTAATGTTTAGGGTGTTTTCCTAATGTCATAATTCCTTATGTTTTACAGGTAGTCCTCAACTTGCAACAATTCATTTAGTGATCGTTCAATGTTACAACGGCACTTAGGACAGCTTTTCATTTACAACCTTTACAGCATCCCCATAATCATGTGATCAAAATTCAGACACTTGGCAACTGTTTCATATTAATGACTTTTGCTGTATCCCAAGGTCATGTGATCACCTTTTGTGACCTTCTGACAAGCAAAGTTAATTGGGAAATCATATTTACTTAACAAATGTGCTACTAAGTTAACAACTGCAGTGATTCACTTAACAACTGTGGCAAGAAAAGTCATTAAATGGGGCAAAACTTACTTAACAAATGTCTCACTTAACAACAGAAATTTTGGTTTCCATTATGGTCTGAAGTTGAGGACTATCTGTAGAAACATTGTATGTATGCATTAGATTTACTTATGTTGTTTTTGTGCTGCTGATAACTTATTGTAGTTTCACTAATAAAAGTAGAAGATTCAGGTAGTAGCATTAGGCTAAAATTTGGTTACTGAAACATGTAGTTGCCTTTCGAGAGGAGGTTTTAAAGAAAGTTTATATGAAACTATTTTTTAAGGAACGTGATATGGATCGGAAGAAAATTGAGGAACTTATGGAGGAAAATATGTCACTAGAAATGGCTCAGAAGCAAAGTATGGATGAATCACTACATTTGGGCTGGGAACTTGAACAGATAAACAGATCATCAGAAATTTCTGAAGGTAGCTAAAGTTATATTTATTTGTTGTACAGATAGTATATGAGCAGTTTTAACATTCAGGTTCTTTAAAGACTGGTTCAAATATTGGTCAATTTTCTTTTAGGGGACTCAAATACATAGCTATTTGAAAAAAGTAATATCCAGACTGGTTCGTTCAGAGGAATATTTGCTGCCTGCTAGTTTTGGTTGTTATTAGCATTTTTTATTTTATTTATTATTATTATTTTCAATTTTTATATCTGCCCATCTTGAACAAATGCCTCTAAACAATATTTTTTCAAATGTGAAATGCAATGGAATCCAAGAAAGTGAATGCAGGCAATCTCACAGCAAATTAAATGAAGTATCCAATTGTACATTATTGATCTTGTTTAGCTTGTAAAGTTATTTTTGAAAATGCTTTACGGAGGGTTTATTAAGTAGAAGTAGTGCATTATCCAAAAAAGAGAAATGTCTCAATTTTAATTTTCACTGTATATATATTGACCTCCATGTTGTCACGTCTGAAGAGTAATTTGTATATTTTACTCCACGGAATTAAGCAAAATTCTGCACATTCTTGATTTTGTATAAACTTGCAGCTTCAGACTATCAATAGATAGTCTCATATTAATATTTGTCATTCAGGATAATCTTCATAATTATATTTTTATTAATAAAAAGTTGTGATGCTTGGTCCATACTATTGAGGTTCAGGTTGGGAAAAACATTTATTAAAGTAATTATTTAGGTTTAGTATTTATATTTGTTTTTGAAAAAAGAAAACAGTAGCTGAAGCTCTGTTCTTTTCTTTATACAGTTCTGCCCTTCTAATTATATATGAGTAGTAGTTTAGATAACAAAAGGGCAATTTATTCTTTTTATCTTCCATTTTAACTCAACAGTGCCACAGAAATCACTTGGTCATGAAGTGAATGAACTAACATCAAGTAGATTATTAAAACTGGAAATGGAAAATCAAACGTTATTAAAAACAGTAGAAGAATTACAACATGCAATGGGTTCCGTAGAAGGCAATAACTCAAAACTAATGAAAATGGAAAGAGAAAATCAAAGGCTAAATAAAAAGGTATTAGTTATTTTATGATTCTGTTAGAAAGTTGTTATATACAAGTGATATTCTATAAATTTAGCTTTTGTCAAATATATCCAAAGAATAATGCTGCTACCATACTGCCTCTGCCCATTTCTGTTTATTCTATTGTATATAACAATACTCTAGTCAGTAGAAATCTGGTCAATTTTACTGGATGTCTTAGTGGAATAATATTTCATTTTTGCAAGGGAGGAATTTTAGTACTGATTCTTTTGTAAGTAAATGGCATTCATTAGGACTTTCCATTAATATATAATTTTGGAGAGAAAATAGAGAAGAGAACACATGGGGTGGACAGGTGAATGAATGGAAGTGAAGGTAAGTAACAGAATCTGTAAATATTTGTTGTAATAGAGGCTTATAAGAACTGAATACAAAGAAGGTCCCAAAGTGAAGAGAGAGAAATTAAAAGTGAGATATGGATAAATAGAGCCCCAGTCAGTTTTTAATACTTGTGGGCATTGTAATCCTGGTCCTGTTATCCTGATCTCTCTCTTTAAAATTCTCTTTTTAATCTAATTTAATCTAATCTTTTTGCTACATCTCATGGAAAGAAGTATAATTTTTAAGCAGAAAAATATAAGTATCTTTGCTTTTTTCCTATATCAAATTTTAATTTGATAATAAAAATACAAAAGATTTTATGTAAAGCAATCCTTTATGTTTTTGTTTTTTTAAGTAGTGTATATTGAAACGTTTGACAGTTTCTGTTGGAAGACTCCTTGAGGAACTTTTCTTAATGAAGGAATAACCAATGGCACAAAATCATGGATGCAATTTTTCTTCTATTAATATTTCATTTCTGATAGTCTTTTGATATAGGAAAATATTATTTAATCTGTTCCTTCAAAAAGTTATATGCTTTCATTTAAAAATTTCACTTCATAATTTAAATTTGATTAATTTCTCTACAGCTGGAAGGATTGAAGAATGAATTTATTGAAGAGAAACAGAGTCATCAGAGTAGTCAGAATCTTTGCAAAGATCTCATGAAAGAGAAAGCACAGCTTGAAAAAACAATTGAAACTTTGAGAGAAAATTCAGAGAGACAGGTACATAATATACACAGATATTTGTTTTATTGAGGTTTGTGCATTTAAATAATAAGGATTATATTCTCTGGTATTTTGATAAAATATTCTTAATCTAACAGAAACTGTCATAAGTAGAAGAGAATGATTTTTGTACAACTTCTTGTCTCTATAATATCAGCGATCAACAACATTCTATATTTTCAGAATTCAAGAACAAAAACAAATATTGTTCCCTAAACCTCACAATATTGCAAAATCTTCTAAGATTGTGGCAAACTCATTCTGAAATGTCATGAATGATTACAATTCTTCCTTGAGATTTCTTTCATGTTTTTAAAAAATTAAATAAATCCTTAAAATAATTTGAGAGAGTTTTGGATTATAAATACCACTAGTTGTTGCAATCCTGTATGCTATAGTTTCAAGAAATCAGTAGATATTTCATTGGTCTTAGATTTCTATCAGAAATATTAATCATATATTTTAGAAAATTATATAAAATAAGTGAATATTGATCTAGTTTTCCTACTGTGGTTTTTATATGAATAGTTTTAATTTCTTTTTATTATTTATATGTCTTTGTGTTTAAATCTCAAATTGTCAGTTTCCTGAGAACTAGCCTTTTCCATATAGTACACAAGAAGGCAAGAGATAGAAACCATATGCATTAATGATTAGCCTTTCTGTGAGCTGGCAACCCTTCTCTTTGATATCAGATTAACTAGAATACATGTATATTCTTTGAAGAAACAAATGATTTAATTTGTTCTAAAGTGGGAGGCAATCTGTCCAGAAAATTTGCTCACTATCCCTAAAGTGTGTGACTGTTGGGTTTTTCTTCAAACAGAATAGTTCAAGCCTTTTTTCTTAACTAATTTAAGAAATAATTTGAGTTGATGATATAATTTACTGTATTTGCCTAATGTTTTTATCCAGATTTTTTCTTTTTTTCTTTTTTTGCAAAATGTAAAGAGTTAAAGAGTAAGCCAAACTCTTATAATTTTTGATAAAAAAAGTCCTCTTTCCAATATTTTAGCTCTCTGACATTCATTCTTTATGAAAGAGAAACCTTCCTGTTGATTAAACTGATAAAATGCTTAAGGAAAAGCTCCACTGGTTTCTTGAAATGCCTGCCCTCTACAGATTTGAAAATGAAATGTTTGAATTGAAATAGGTATAGGGTAATAAAATAATATATCTACCTCACTGCAGGTCAAAACTTAGTTTTATAATTTAGGCTGTAAAAGGCATCCTTTCAAATCTTAACTTTTAGAACTCTTATATTAACTAAATACAAAATACCCATAGCTGATTTAAACTGTTTTTTTCATTTCAATGAATTAGATTAAAATCCTGGAACAGGAAATTGATCACTTGAATCAAACTGTAACTTCACTTCGACAGCGTTCACAAATCAGTGCTGAAGCAAGAGTAAAAGATATTGAAAAGGAAAATAAAATTCTCCATGAATCTATCAAGGAGACAAGCAGCAAACTGAGTAAAATAGAATTTGAAAAGAAGCAAATGAAAAAAGAGTTAGAACATTATAAAGAAAGGGGAGAAAGAGTGGATGAGCTGGAGAAAGAAGTTCATCATCTTGAAAAAGAAAATGAACTATTACAGAAAAGAATTACTAATTTAAAAATTACATGTGAAAAAATTGATTCTTTAGAACAAGAGAATTCCAGTCTAGATGTTGAAAACAGAAAGCTGAAAAAGACTTTAGATAGTCTGAAAAATCTCAGCTTTCAATTAGAGTCCTTGGAGAAAGAGAATGCACAACTTGATGAAGAAAACTTAGAACTCAGAAGATCTGTTGAATCTTTGAAGAGTACCAACATTAAGATGGCTCAGTTAGAACTAGAAAATAAAGAACTGGAAAGTGAGAAAGGCCAGCTACAGAAGAGCCTGGATCTTATGAAAACATCCTTTAAAAAGACAGAACGTTTAGAAGTGAGTTATCAAGGCTTGGATACAGAAAATCAAAGGTTGCAGAAAACCCTAGAAAATAATAACAAAAAGATTCAACATCTAGAAAGTGAATTACAAGAACTGGAGTCAGAAAATCAAACCCTGCAAAAAAATCTTGAGGAACTCAAAATCTCCAGTAAACGTTTAGAAAAATTAGAAAAAGAGAATAAACTTTTGGAGCAAGAGACAACCCAGCTAGAAAAAGATAAGAAACAACTAGAGAAAGAGAATAAAAGGCTCAGGCAACAAGCAGATGTTATGGATAGCACACTAGAAGAAAATAATATGAAAATAGGTCACCTGGAAAAAGAGAACAAGTCACTCTTTAAAGAAATTGGTTTATGTAAAGAAGCATCTATTCGTCTAAAAGAAATGGAAAAGGAAAATAAAGAGCTTGTAAAAAGAGCTACCATTGACAAAAAAACACTCGTCACATTACGTGAGGTAATGTTCATTATTTCATGATATGCTCTCAGAAAGAGGAATGTAGCTGTAATGTGTTAGTTATATATGATGTTATTTCCACAATAATTTACTAATCAGAAATTATTTGTATTTTAATTTATTTAGACTGTTAAAAGCTCTTTATAAACTCAGGTTCAGAAATATTGTTTACATCTTTTGAGACTCTAAGTTTGTACTATTTTATGGGTTTCCATATAATATATAAATATTTTTTCTTTAATTAGATGTGTCAATTCTCTGAGTACTTGTACTTTGGTTCTTTCCACACCATAGCTACTTATTGCTATTGGGCATTTCTTGAAAGGATTTTTTTAATGGAATAAATTGACACCTAACTATATTTCTTTCATATAGCAATCACTTTCTCCAAGACTCTTTTGTGACATATATATGTTGTCTCCCTTCAAAATTAAGTAATAGCTTCCTCCAAGCTTTTTCAGGTTTCTTATTGCTTCCTAACATTGTGCACTTAGTTAATTGATAAAGAGGGTATGCAACTTTGTTTTATCCTGAAGTCATAGCTATTTTGCTATAAAACAACAATAGAAACAGTGAAAATTATATTGTAATCTATTCTGATCGACATTACAAAAAAGCTACTTAATTGTGAGACCAATAAATCAAACATCATCCTGCTGTGCTTAATAAAAAGAAATAATGGAGTTAGTTTTTTTAAACAATATATTGAATTAAAACACAGTGGCATTAGAAAACCATACTGGTGATTTTTTTGTCCATAGTGAACAGGATTTTTGTTGTTGTTGTTCAGTTGCTAAGTTGAGCCAGATTCTTTACGACCCTATGGACCATAACATGCCATCCCCAATCCCCATTGTCTCCCAATGTTTGCCCAAATTTGTATTCATTGCTTCAATGACACTATCTAATCATCTCATCCTCCGCAATTCTCTTCTTCTTTTGCCTACAATCTTTCCCAATATCAGGGTCTTTTCCAATAAGTCCTTCTTTCTCCTTAGGTGGCCAAAATAATTGAGCTTCAGCTTCAGTAACTGTCCTTCCAAAGTGAAAAGGATAGTACTGCAATATCCTTGATTCCATTTGAAATAAGTTATTTTTTAAAGTTAGTTCTATCTAATATAAGCTGAATTCATTTGGAATTCTCCATGTATAAAGAAGTTTGGGTTATTTTGAAAACATGAAGTAGGTTTTTATTTTAAAGGAACATATAGGAATACAGTACAAGGAAAACTAGAAAACAACGATTTAGCATAGGCATAGTTTAGATTAGCAGTCCCCAACTTTAGCAGCTTAGCAGAGAGATGAAGGTGATTTGAAAGACTCTTTTCTGTATCCATCTCCAAATTTGACAGATTTTGTACTGTTTAAACTTCTGTGAGTTGTACAGGAGCCTTTCTAGGAATCACTTTCTGAAAAACTGTGCCTCTTTTGTTATAACTTGTAACAAATAGTCAGTCCATTCTTTTGTTTTAAGGATTTGGTGAATGAAAAACTGAAGACACAGCAGATGAATAATGACTTAGAAAAACTTACACATGAACTTGAAAAGATAGGTTTAAATAAGGAACGTCTCTTACATGACGAGCAGAGTACTGATGACAGGTATGAATATGTAAAAGACATTCTGGATTAGATTGATGGAAACTCTCCATGATATTTCTACCCTGTTGTTTTTTTAAGGTTCTATTGCTCACATATCTTGCTGAGAAAATAGGCACTTCTTTCAGTCACCTTCTCATATTTTTATCATAAGAAATGCTGCACGTTAATAAAGAAATGAAGTTGCTCTGTGGTGTTTGTGCAGGGTAATGAAAAATGTATTACATTTTTAAAAATGGTGATGGTTTTAGAAATTTAGATTCTGGAGCTTAGTAATAAGAAAATTGTTTTCAGATAATATCTTTCAGGCAGAAGAAGCACAACCTCTGAAAATAATTTTGATTATCCTTAGCTTGCAATATCTGCAAATGTAATACCAATGGCGTACAAACATTTGTATGTATATCCTTTACTTGAAAGATATACCTGTGAAAATAGGGAAAAGGTTATTAAGAAAGGCAGAATTTCAGCTTCTGACTAGCTCTTCTGTCAATTGAGAGTAATAATTGGTCCTATAGTTGGTTATTAGCAGTGATTAACATAATGATCATGGGAGATTTAGTATATTTTATCTCTAAGTTAAACAGCTTTATATTTTATATCTTGCAACAATTTTCAATATGGAGCTTTAAGGAAAATACCAGTGGTTTTCCTATTTTAAAATATATCTTCTGTTATTTGTTCCATCCATAGCTCTTAACAACTGTAGAATTAGGTCAGAGAGAAGTGTGGGGAAAGCAAATTTAGTGATCGGATCAGAAGACGAATAAAGTGGGATGAGGAAATTTATTTAAGACTGAATGGTTTATATTGTCAGGTTAAATAGGATCCATGCTAATATGAAATTTTAAGCATTTTTCCTCCAAGTGTAATTACAGTGTATTGTTTAGGAGAATAGAAGACAATTTACTAACATTTAAATATTAGATTTATATAGTAATTTATGGTAGATAAGACATTTGTACCATGGTTGCATTTTTTACAATGTATCAATTTTATTTCTGGTATATATATCAACAAATACATGTATTCTGTTACTTATATACAGCAATGCTCTCTCCAAAGCCATGATTCACAGTTTATAACTGTCAGATGCAAAACTATCAAACAAAATGTTAGACATCATTAAGCAATTGTTGCCTTGAAAACAAACAAAATACAGTAATCAAACTGTAATATAAAATATAGTACAAAAAAAGGCCAACAATATTAAAACCAGAACAGATTAAAAGCAGCACCACTGTGGAATATGAAATATGAAAATAGGTATTCATATTTCTATAATACTGGGACTGTGACTAAAAAAAATATTGGCCCTACTAGATTCAGGTCTAGCTTTGAACACACGCATACTCTTGACATCTGGGAACAATGTTTTTTTTCACACAGATAAATGTTCCAAAACTGTCAGGTTAGCATTTTCAAATTCATTAAGTTGGCATAAAGGTTATGAATTATTTAAAGTGAATTACTGATAATGAGAACTTCATTAAAATTGTTTCATTAAACAGTAAGTACAAACTTTTGGAGTCAAGGTTAGAATCCACATTGAAGAAATCACTTGAAATAAAAGAAGAAAAAATTGCTGCTTTGGAAGCTCGATTAGAAGAATCAACAAATCTCAATCGACAGCTGCGCCAAGAGCTTAAGATAGTAAGTTAAAACATGTTCCCATGTGTCTTGTGATATAACAGCAACTTATTTTTAAATTCATAAAAAGTTTACGCTTATTAAACTGCAAATTCATAAATTAAAAATGTCTCCTATTTACAAACACTGCTAATTTGAAAGCAAAAGAGTTGTTAAAATACAGTTTTCACAACCTGTACTTTTCCACTGTTAAACTGTTCCTTTTTTTCAGAATAGGAAAGAGGGAGAATAGTTGTTAAGTCTTAGCTCACTAAAATGCCTTTCACTATACTCTTTCTGCCTCTCTTGCAAGGGTTTCACTCTACTTGATTGACTCTGCCAATTACTCTAAAAATGATGGATAGTATTAATTTTTGCATCATACTATTTCTATTTGTATTAATATTAATTCTTGAATTTTATAGATCATTTAAAATATAGTTTAAAAGTTATTGAGTCATAAGAATATTTAAATGTATAGTTCTTTTGTGTGCTTGGAAGCCAAATTCTATCTTTGTTCAGTAGGGCTTACTCCAAATAGTGGGTATAGGATTGTAGTCTGAACATGCTTTGATCTGTATGTTACTTGGTGAATCATAAATGAAATAATGGAATAATTAACAATGCAATCATTAGAAAAAATATTGATATGGGCTAAGCAAATACTAAATATTTGCATGCAGTATTTTCTGCAACAAGAAGTAGTGACAAGAAGTGTTAAATCTTATTCTCAGCATTTCTATAATAATGTGACAGATCTCCAGATCAGGTTGTTATTTGCATTTTTATCCTGTTTATTTTTGCAGTTCACAGCAAAGATGCTGTTATAGAAATAAGGACAATTAATAATTGTCCTGCTGCCTTAATACTGATCAGATTATTGGGCTAGAACTGGGGAGACCTAGGTTCAAGTCTCCATTCAATCAGTTTACCCTGGCTTCAGTAGTGGGTTTCAATTTTGGTCGGTACCAGTTCGGTTGCGGGCATGTGTGATGCTTCTGTGCATGCGCAGAGACGTGCGGGTGGGTAGAGCCTCCCACTGCTGCCGTTACTAGTTCACCCAATCCAGGGCAAACTGGTAGAACCCACCACTGCCTGACTTACAACCTAACCTTCAACTGGTTTTTATGAAGTTAAAAGTATATAGTTTTTTGAGGGAAAATATAGTAGAAATGTAATAAATAAATAAATAATGAAATCCTATATTAAAATTTGAACTAATTTATCTTTAGGTGAAAAAGAATTATGAAGCCCTCAAGCAAAGACAAGAGGAGGAGAAAATGGTACAGAGCTATTCTTCAAAACTTGATGAAGAAAGTCAGCCTGTCACTAAATGGGAAAGAGATAATCAGGAAACTACTAGAGAACTTTTGAAGGTTAAAGATAGATTAATTGAAGTTGAAAGAAATGTAAGTAAATCATTTGCTTTACTAGAAACGGTTAAACATTTCATGGTTTTTGTGGATCTTACACAGGTGATATGTTTGTACAGACTACATATTAAAATCTTCTAGAGCTGTGTGGGCTTTGTTTAATTTGTTTTTAATTAGATGCAGGCCTACAGTGTGCATGCCCCAAGCATAGTTCCCTCCTGTTCTTCCACTTCTCTTTTGACTACTGCATAAGCAGTATGCGTTTCTCTGAATTTTTTCTTCCAAATTCACCAGTCTTTCCTCTATGTTACAGCCTTTCACATTTCTCAAACATTCTTTGTAAATTCTCAGGTGTTATCCCAGCAGATTGGTCAATCAACAATTCTTTCCTTCCCTTCTTTAGCTAGTAGTAGCCATCTTTATCATAGTTTATAGTCCAAAATGAAGAAACATAAAAAAGAAGAAATTTATATTTTCTTCTTTCTTCAGTATTCTGCAGTCCATGCCCTTTCACAATCATCCTTTTTTGTCCTTAAAAGAGTCCATCAATCAGAACCCTAGCAAAACACTTCCCCATGGAAGTATGTAGTATTTAATTAATTTAAAGGAAATTTATATAAAGAAAATCCATTAAAACACTTCTGATCCCTTTGTCCATTAAAAAATAAAATAATCCCAACTCTTAATTTTGCTTTATGCTGCAAATTAATTTTTAAATTCTTGTAGTTTTCCTTTTTTTTTTTGTTTTTTTTTGTTATTTCCCCTGTTAGTTGCATCACTGGCCATATGAATGTTCACTGGGTGGTTCAGTGCTTCAATGCTTCAAAGATCACTTAATAGTCTTTAAATAATTATAGTCCGAAATTTTTAGAAAGTGGGATTTGGTCAGACTCAGTGTCAATTAAGGGCTCTACTGAGCTTCAGGCATGATGTTCCTTTCCTAATCTCCCAACACTCTTTACTCGTCAGGTTCCTGCAGAGTTCATCTGGGTCCTGCAGGCCTCCTAGTGAGAAGCAGCCTTATGGAGCATACAATTTCTTCATCTTGTTCTGCTCCAGAGAAGCTGGCCAGAAAAAAAGACTGTGGAACTGTTGCTAAGTTTGGAACAGGCTGGTTGCAGTTCCAGCCTTGGCAACATTTCTGCACTTTTTTTCCTTCTAGAGTAACAGAGTCGGAAGGGACCTTGGAGGTCTTCTAGTCCAACTCCCTGCTCAAGCAAGAGACCCTACACCATTTCAGACAAAAATGATTGTCCAATCTCTTCTTAAAAACCTCCAGTGTTGGAGCACTCACAACTTCTGGAGGCAAGTCATTCCACTGATTATTTATTCTAATTATCAAGAAATTTTTCCTTAGTTCTAGGTTGGTTCTCTCCTTGATTAGTTTCTATGCATTCAATTGAATCTGATTTTCAGAGACTGCCCAAACAAGTCCCTGCAGTTTTGTGGCAAGGTTTTTCAGACGTGGTTTGCCATTCCTTTCCTTCCTAGAGTTAAGAGAAAGTGAATCACTCAAGGTCAGCCCAGCTGGTTTTGTACCTAAACTGGGAATAGAACTCATGATTTCCCAGTTTCTACCCTGATTCCTTAATCATTGGTGTTAGGTTCAGCTTGTAGCTTACTCCTAACTTGTTGGTCAGGCAATATATCTGTTTCTTTAAGAAACAATTGAGCCACGTAATCAGGGTTTGCTGAACCCTGTAATTAGGCTACAGCGCATAAATAAGCAGCGCAGAGAAGCGTTCCTTGTTCCTGAATGCTCCTGATCGTTCCTGTTGCTTCCTGCGTCTTTCTGCTGATTGGTATTAGACTGAATTGTTATTGTTACATGGTAGTGTATACCGAGAGTTACTAAAGTCTGTTTGCTTTGGTAAGGGAAGACACTTACTGGACTGATACCACTGTTTATGACCTTGGACTGTTTTACCTACACCAAGACTGCTTATTATCTTGTATATAAAGTATTTTTCTCACACGAGCTGCACGTTTATCTCCTTCCCTGTGTGTTTCTGCTCTGCTCGTTGCACAAGCAACAAATACTTTTTACACGCACCCTAACATTTGGCTCTCAATTATATATTGTGTTGTTTAAATATGCCTCTATAGTTATAGATAGAAATGCGGGTTTTAACTTAAATATTATCTGTTTTTAAGTTATGCTTATATTTTGTGATTTCAACTTACTAATTTTGAAAATTCACCCGTTTTGGAATATTTGATACAGAACTTTAAAAATTGTGATTTTTTTGTTGTTGTTGTTTTACTGAAAAGGTACATGTATTCAATATGGTTTTTTTTTCATTCCTAAAGAATGCAACTCTGCAGGCAGAGAAGCAAGCCCTGAAAACGCAGCTAAAGCAACTTGAGACGCAGAATAATAATTTGCAAGCTCAGATAACAGCACTTCAAAGACAGACTGTTTCCTTACAGGAGCAAAATACAACCCTGCAAACTCAAAATGCGAAACTTCAGGTTCTGTTTTCATATATAAATATTTTCTCCATTCACAATTTACAGGTAGTCCTTGCTTACAGACTATTTGTTTAGTGACCAAAGTTACAATGGTGCGGAAAAAAATAACCTTACAGCCTGTTTTACTCTTTTACACATTAAAAGCAATGCAATCACATCAGCAGTGTAGGACTAGGAGCTGTGGGGATGCCATGCAAACGGATTACTGTACTTTCTTGAAATTTTTCTCCAATCTTTCTGATGTGCAGGCCTGCAGCTCCTAAACCCATGCTGCAGTGACATCCCATTGCTTTCAATACATACAGAGCAATAAGTAGGCATCTCAGTATTCCAAAGCATGGTTAGGAGACAAACAAAAGTTGAGCTGTGATTAGTTTTGTCTCTTTCAATCTAAAGCATAATCCTAATCACTTGATTTCCTACTTAGCAATTGTTTTGCTTTGTGGCAGAGTTGCAATCCCAATTAGAGTCATTAAGTAAAGACTATTTGCACACTTAATAGCGACAACTTTGCTTTTAACATAAGACATTTGATTGTATGTTTTTTTCTGTAAGTTCCACGTTATGCCAATGCAATTCTTTCTCCTTACTAATGATCTTTCCTGACCACAGAGTGGCTCTGCTCATTGAAATCTGACTTTATACTTCCATTCCACAGAATATGACATAGTCGTACTGTTTTCAGATCCTGTATGTCACCAGTCTTGTAATGGTTTGATAGGGTGTTGATCTATCTAGGGTGTAAGATTCCAGGTGCTGTTAGATACCTTTTCCTCCTAACTTCCTAATTTTCTGCAAGATATCTACTTATCTAACTTTTTTGTGTCTACTTGAGAGCAGTAGGAAGGCTGCTACATTTACCTGATGGTTTAAGTCCAGTTAAACAGACTTTTTCAATAATTTTTTCCTCCTTCCTTTCCAAAAACCTTCCCAGATGAGGAACATGTTTGGTCAGAATGGCTCTGTGGGCAGTGGAATGTAGAATCCAGAAGTTCTGCAAATGGTCTTCTTTTGCAGTCCTCTTCCTGTCTTTAAGAATTCTTCCAGCAGAGTAATTGGAGGAAATAAGCTTGTGGGGTTGAGAAGACTTCTGCTATATTTGTTGACTTTGGCTTCTCTTCCTCTCTATAAATCATTTCTGTAAAGCAAATTAGATGTGAAATTGTTCTGTTGGCGAAATTCAGTCTTCTCAAATTTGGATCCATGCTAGCTGAATATAGTAAGATTGATAGATCAAAATAGCTGAAAAAAGATGGCAATGAAAAACATATTTTTCATACATTAAAAGGAGTCTGTTATACATTAACTAATTACACGTTTTTATACATTAACTAATTACACGTTTTTTCATTATAGGTGGAGAATTCAGCAATTAATTCCCAAAGCACATCACTTATGAACCAGAATGCACAGCTATTGATTCAACAATCAACCTTAGAAAATGAAAATGAATCCATAATAAAGGAACGGGAAGACTTGAGATCATTTTATGATTCTCTAATCAAAGATCATGAAAAATTGGAACAACTTCATGAGCGGCAAGCAGCTGAATATGAATCTCTCATTTCTAAACATGGAAATCTTAAATCTGTACATAAGAATCTTGAAGTAGAACATAAGGATTTAGAAGACAGGTAATTACATTGTGCTAAATATAGCTAAAGTAGGAAAGCCATAGAATTGTTTACATTGATTTAGAAAATAAAATAAAATGTTTAATAAAAAAAGAATATACTTTCTTAATTACAATTTTATATTTGAGAATAGTTATAATTTTATATTCACTTGACAGATACAGTCAATTACTTCAGCAAAAAGTACAATTAGAGGAATTGGAAAAAGGCCTCAAAGTGGAGCAAGAAAAGATGCTTCAGCAAAACAAGAAACATGAAATGGTAGCGGTGGAGTATAAAAAACTTTGTGAAGAAAATGACAGGTGAGAAAGCAATACTAATGAATTACAAATAGTCCTTGACTTATAACTGCAATTGGAACCAGATTTTCAGTTGTAAAAGACGGGCCTAATTTTACAATCTTTTTTGTGGCGATTGCTAAGGCAATCACTGTGGTCATTAAGTGAACGCCACTATCATAAGGGCAATCCCATTATTCTGAATGAATAAATTTATTGGCAGAAACTGGCAAAAATGCCAGAAATCAGAAAAAAAGTTGCAAATCACAATCACATGATCATAGGACACTGCAAGCAGTCATAAACATGAGCCATTTGCAAGGTACCTGAAACGTGATCACATGATTGGGGAATGGTGGCAAACATTCTACAACAGTCACAAATGCTTTTACAAGCTCCAGGTCCACTGTAATTTCAAACAATTGTTAAGGAACTGGTTAGCCAGTAAGTAGAAGACTGCCTTAGACTCTGTGTATACAGTATATTGTATTATAGAGATTGAAATTGACCGTGATTATAACTGAAATACTGTGAAGTCTTCAGTTGATGTAATTGCTTCCATTGTTAAAACCAGTAGAAAGATAACTTTCCCTTGCCTTGAAATCAAGTTTATATGTCAAAAATTGTTCTGAAGTTATTAAAATCAGTGAAGGAGATTTTGAGGAATAAAGGGGAATGGGAGAGGAGAAAAAAACAGGACATTTCCATTAGTACAGTATTGAATTTTACTTAGCACAGTGCAAAAGCATTGTTAAAACCTGAACATTGCAATCCATCTATAATATATATTCATAGAAATTCATCTTAGATATGAGGAAAATATTGTATATATAGAAAAAGGTTGTAGCATTAGTAATCATGCTTTGTTTTTGTTGTTTAGAACAATACTACATGCATACCTCATAGGGTTGTTTTATGGGGAAAATAGGAAGTAATATTAGGTATACTTGCTACCTTGAATTATTTATAAAAATAATAAATTTAAGATATATATAAACACCAATGTTTACAGACTCTTTGTGAAAGTAAATTTTATTGTAATATTATTTCATTTTTACCATTATTAATTACAGATTAAATCATACATATATACAACTTTTGAAAGAGAATGAAGTTCTTCAGGTTGATCACAAGAATTTAAAAACTTTACTAAACAGTTCTAAATTAGAGCAAACACGACTGGAGGCTGAATTTTCTAAACTTAAAGAACAATATCAACAACTGGATATTACTCATACAAAATTAAATAATCAGTGCGAGGTAATCAGTTTATATTATCCCTATCATGCTTTATTATAGTGAAATTAAATATATGGTATGTTTCTATGGATTTGTGAGTAAATTAGAATTACAAATTTCATAATTTAACATTTTTAAATATGATTTCTATGCTTCTTGGCTTTCATTTATTCTGTTTTAGGACTTCATGAGGACATTTGTGGGAGGACATAGTTTGAAACTTAATTAGGGACTGAATTTAGACTTTGATTCTGTTGGTAAAAGATTATTTTTGATGGTTGTTTTTTAATATTTTATCTGATCTTTGCTCTGAAGGCTTGGGAGCAAGTTAGAATAGAATGTGCTGGTGGTCTATCTGGACGGAATAGCAAAACTTGCCCACTCACCCCAGCATCAAAGATAGGACTTATTTGTAAAAGAGACTTCTAGTCTCAGAATCTACCTCATGGTGCCCTTATAATTTTTAATTTTTAAAAAAACAAAAAATTGATCTTGTGCATTTTTTACAAGATATTAAAAACTATAAAGAGCTTTAATACATTTTCCCTTATTGAATCAAATATTGAATTTATGTTTTACATAAAGAGTTAAGATTCCAACATTTGAAAATGTGTCTAATGCTGGATTTGTTAATTCATTCATTCCAGGAAAGTTGCAGATACTTTGATATTAAAACTTTAACTCGGTGTAGTGGTCTCTTGCCATTTCCCCCTCTTTTCTGTCTTTTGTCTTTCTCTTCAGCTTTCTGCATTTCTTCCTGTGTTTAAGGGCATAAAATGGATGTCACGATAGGTATAGCCAGAAAACAAGCAATGTTTGATAAACAAAAACAAAGAACATGTATTCTCTGATTCTTCTTCCATCTAAGTTGCAAGAGGGTGAATATAATTACACTAATCCTCTCTCTGACAGGAACATCTGTCTAGCAGGAGATTGTTAGTGGTGTGTGAAGAAACACTCAGTAAATAATTAAAATTAAGGCTAAAAAAATAAAAGTGAAAGTTTGAATCCACAACTGTTGTAACAAGAACAGAGGAGAAGTGGAGAGTGTTAAACAGGGATTACTGAAAGAGATCATTGGTGGCTGCTTGGTGCAAGCAGCTCTTGGTGCTTAGGAAACAATTCCCTTGAGGGAAAGATAGTTCTACTAGAATAGAGGGAGAGGGAGATATACAGGTGAAGGGATCAGAGATGTAATAGCAATCTCATTCACAAGGTGTCAGCTGCTTGGCTGTTTCAGAGAACAAGGGTCCTGGGGAAGGAGGACATCAGTCTAAGGAAGAGGGAAGCCTCCCAGAGTCTCTTGGGAGTTGGACAGCATAGAAATGCGACAAAATAAATAAATAAATAATAAACAAACAAACAAACAAACAAACAAATCAATCTCTCCCTTAGAAGAAACACAAAGTCCGAACAGGTTTCCTCCTGCATTGAAAATTCTCCCAGGATAATGGGAGATTTCTGGTGGTAGATTATTTGATCATTAGGAATTTAGATGGCTGTGTGTCTGGTGGTGACTACCTGGTGTCTGCTGCTGACTGCATGGTGATTTGTCTGCCTGTAGGAAGGTTGCAGATACTATGCACTGTCTAGATAGGCTGCTAGATATTGCTGGAGAGGATGCCGTTGTTGTGGGCACTAATGATATTCTTATAATATAGTCCTGGAAACTAAATTTAGATGGCTAAGGTAAAAGCCAGAACCACCAGAGAAGCTGTGTCTGAAATGCTACCTCTTCCATGCACGGTACCAATTAGACAGGTAGAATTGGAATTCTCAATGTACAGATGAAATGTTGCTGCAGAAAAAGGATTTCCTCTTTATTAGGTATTGGATAAGGTTTTGGGAAAAGCCAGATCTGTATAGGAAGGACAGGTTCCATTTGAACAAATGGGACCAAAATGGCACAACAGGTGTTAAATAAATCTCTTAGGGAAGGAGATGAAAAGAATTATATCTGCCCTAAAGAAGAAATAACAGAAATAGGAGAAGATAAAAAGGAGAAAAACATCCTTTTCCCAGTTTTCCTTGGTCCTTTATTAAACAGATCTCTGTTGATCGCTATATGGATATAATTAAATGTAAATGAAGATCTAATTTCTCAGTTTATTCAATTTACAATCTATTCTTTCTAGGACAACAAAATGTGTTAGCATTGTTGGATTCTTCTGTTATCCCTAACAATAAGAAATCTTCATGACAAAAAACCATTGTTTCATTCTGAGTGTAAGAGAAAGCTGAAAACCTGAGAAATTCCCTAAAATATTCCAAAAAGAAATTTGCCATATACCATTCCCACTGGCTATAATTTTAGATATATTTACTGATAGCCAAAAATTGAATAAAAGCTAAACAGAACTAGTAGAGTGTTCTTGATTAAAAGAAATGCAACTGAAAATAATGTATTTTCTAGAGCAAACTTTTATTATTTGATTAGTTGTCTTAGTTAACTGCACTGTGTAAATAGAATTGGCTCAATATTGGCACTAAATGTTGTGTTTGGACATTTTGACAGTTGCTTAGCCAACTAAAAGGGAACTTGGAAGAAGAAAACAGACATCTACTGGACCAAATACAGACTTTAATGTTACAAAACAGAACACTTTTGGAACAGAATATGGAAAGCAAAGATCTCTTCCATGTTGAGCAAAGGCAATATATGTGGGTATCAATACAGGAAAGCCAGCTACAAAATCATAATTGCTGTTGAACTGTCAAATAAAAATAATGAAAATGTTATTGGGACATTTTGTTAAGAACTAATGAAAAATGTCTAACTAACACCCAATCAGATTTTAGTCACTCATGTTTACTATGAAAGCATATTCAGTATTGAATTAATTTGAATGAGTCTTACTCAGATTCTGCGTAAGCAATTAAAGAAATTGACAGATTTCTTATGACAAGTTGTAAGCAATCTGTTTCTTCCCCTGATGTTTGTATTTTTATAATGAATGATAAGATTCTTTAAAATACATCTTTTGAATTGAATTGACTAAATATATGAAAGATATAAGATGACTATTTAAAAAAATACATTATATGTATTAATGCATACATTAATGCATACATTAATGTATGCATATACCATTAAAATGTAATCTGAATCTTGCAGTGACTACTTAATGACTACTGTATTCCAGTAATTGCATAATAAAATACTTCTGGATTAGGGAGAATTTTAATGCCAACCCCATTCATTATTAGCATGATTTCATCTATCATCCATGACTGGAGATGCAGTTTTTCTGCAAAAGGGAATTGTAGTCGAAGGTGTCATTTTAGTTAATCTAAGATATGCCCTTTGATACTGAAGAGAGAAATACACAAACTAAATCAAGAATCATAGGGAAAAGTGTAGGAATTATGAGATACACATATATTTACTTTGAAAAAGAGTAATCCTAATTTTTGAAATTTACAATATTTTCAAAGGGAACTAGTCAATGTAAAACATGGTAATCTCAATTTTTGAACAATATGTTTTAAAAATTACATTTCAAAAAGTGATTTGGGGGGCTGAGTTACTGTTTTGTTAAAACACAGACATAAAACTCTCATACAGTTGTAATAAGGGAAATCCATGTTCTATACTGGGGATATTTTCACAGAACATATTGTGGGGTCATTATTTTTAGATTTAGATTTTTTTATATCATGCCATTATTTTTATAAATAACTCAATGTGACAAACCTACCATATATTATTTTCTTTTCCTATTTTCCACATAACAAGAACGTAAATTAAGTAAGTTGGGCTGTGAGAGAATGACTGGCTGAAAGTCACTCAGCTGACTTTCATGTCAAAAGTGGGACTAGTTTGTTTGTCTGTCTGTCACCGTTCTACCCCACACATCTCAAGCGATTCTGTGTGATTTACAATAAAAACATAAAAGGTAATATAAAAGCCCCTGACTACAATTCCCTTTTCCAGGAGTATATTTCTAGAATGCAAAATCTACAAGGAAGTAATCTGGATTAACCATGTACTATGTAAAAAACAATTTCACATTTATTTATAAAGTGAGACCTGTAATGAAAAGGTACTAAGATATTTAGATACAAAATTAAAAAGGAAAGCAATTTTGTAGAAATATGTCCTTCTGAAATGTATTCTTTTATAGTGACAAGTTGAATGAACTGAGAAGACAAAAAGAAAAGTTAGAAGAAAAGATTATGGATCAGTATAAATTCTATGAACCATCTCCTCCTAGAAGGTAATGTGTCCACTAAGTTAAAGGATATCATGTTCATTCTGTTGGGAATTGTTTAAATTGTATTCACATGACCAGAGAAAAGCTATATTTATTTTTGAAGGTTAACAAATTCTAAATTTAGCATTCTCTCTCATCAGTCAGTCAACCAATTTATTTTAGTTATTTATCAATTCAGAAAAGATCACAAACTGTGAGACAGCAAATAAAAATCGTAATAAAAATAAAGAGTTACAATGATGTGGTTAAAGTACAATGTATGTCAAGTACAATGTAAAATTATAAAATGCCTCATTCAAAATCAGAAATAAAATCATATTAATTTGAACAATATTAATGTAGTTAAAAATATAACAATGGGGAGTTACTATCTGTAACAGTAAACTTTGTAAAAAAGGCAATATAACAAAGCATAGTTTAATACTTCTGTAGCTTCTTCACCATGAAGGCAAAAGTCTTTGTTCAAGAAATTTCTCTTCAAGAATAGTTCTTGGAAGAAGCTAATGTTGTCAAAGTTAGGATTTTTCTGAATTTGGAAACATTATTTGGCTTAAATACCTTGCCAATTTCCAAAAAAAAGGAAGTTACTGCAATGTTAAATAGGTCAGTCAGAGTTAATTGGCTTTCGAAAACTATAGCACACTACTTAAGGACTATGTTCATGTCCCAACTTCAGAATTTCAACAGATGAAGAGCATTTCAGTTTAAGTTGACTGGTTTCTCTTTAGATTATATAAACCTTTAACATTCTTTTTCATTTTTTTTTCAAAAGGAGAGGCAACTGGATTACTCTGAAAATGAGGAAATTGATAAAATCAAAGAAAGATGTCAACCGAGAACGTCTCAAATCTCTGACTCTGACACCAACCCGCTCAGAATCTAGTGAAGGATTTCTTCAGCTGCCACATCAAGATAGTCAAGATAGTTCCTCTGTGGGCTCAAATTCACTTGAAGATGGCCAGACAGTGGGGACTAAAAAAAGCAGCAGTGAGTAATTGTTTAAAATTTAAATAGGGAGTAGTATCTGCTGTAATGTTTCCAGTTTAAAATGTATTGGGGGGGAGGAAACTAGATTTAAAGCACTTTAATATTTTTATTATATAGCTGATAGTGAAAAAGCAACCTCTACAGCAGAGTATACTCCTAAATGTTTTACAGGGGTTCATTATTTAAAATGAAATTAACAAATGGGTTAGAATTGGCTAATGAAATTTATACCTCCTTTACCCGAATTCTTTTTTTTTAATATTGTTTTTCTCATTCACTCATGACATTTTTATCATATGATTTTCCTGTAAAATGCTTCCTTATGAACAACTTTTATATAGTTATAGAGTTGATCCTATTCGTTTGCATGTCCATTACCAACCTGCCATCTGATGAAGTTAATAAAGTGCAGCCCTGCCTCCAACATTGCATGGAAGAGATGATGTTTTGGTTCACATATATTATATGTAAAGCTCAGCTGCATATTGATGAGGAATTTATTTATATATCTATTACACATATATACCATCTTTCATTCAGGAGCTCATGGCAATGTATATAATGGTGCCATCTCTTGTTTTTCTATACAACCACCCTGTGAGGAGGTAGTTGGACTGAGAAAGAGTAATTGGTCCAAACATTCCCCTGGCCTTGGGTAGACTACAACTTGGCTGTCCCAATTTCTAGTCCAATATGTTAACCGCTACACCATTCTACCTTTCAAGTTAAGAATAGCCATCATCTGTGTTTATTATATAAACTTAGGAAAACAAACAATTGGATTCATTTTGCTTGTAGATTTTTAATTGTGCTCTGCCATCAAAACAACAATATGCTCAATAGAAACACTGGCTGATTTTGATTGATCTTAGAAGTTAAGTTATATTGGTAGCAAATGGGATCTGTTTAATACACAAACCTCAAAGGAAGGGAATTCAGACTTAGCAATGCTAAGACCTTTAAATATTAAACTCAGTGGGATGTAAAAAATTGCAGAATGAGGCACATTGCTTAAGTTGTTTATTTTCACAACCCAGTTTATGACCATTACATTTTGATGGTCACTGTTCAGAATTCTCAAGCTATTTGAATTGTACCAAAGCAGTTCAAATATTCCATTGTTGGAATGCATGAGTTTTTAATATTTCTTTGTGGATTTAATTCACAAAAGCAGTTTTTTCATCAATAAAGTAAGAAAAATACAATATATATTTCATAAGACAAATAGCTTAAAGTTTTTAACCTATTGCCAAAAGTTCTAAATGTAGCGCCTCTACCTTTTAATTTTTATATTTCTATACAAACATTTTAAGTAATGTTTTGTTTTAAAATGAACAGAAAATGTTCTTAAGTTTTATAGTTTTATATTAATGACAATTTGGTATTATTTTAAGTGTTTCAGATAACAAATACTGAAGCTTCTCTTCACTCTATGTGCATCTCAGCAAAACTGAAATAATATTTGTCCTTATAATAGGTTTATAGTAATTATCTTGTGATTTAAAGTTACATTCTGATCTGCATTTTTGTGTATTGCTTGATTGAATGTACTCTCTATGAAGTACAATATATTTATAATACAGATTTGAGTGACTTTTTTGACTTTTTACCTCTCCTTCCTTGATATCATTTGTAGAATGGATGAGATGGGCTTCTTGTCAGCTTCACCATGATAGATTATCAGTTTTTACTGCTGTATAGCAGCTGAATTGTGATTTCCAGTTCCTAGAAGCAGTACAAATTCCACCTTTTCTGCACTGAATCACACTTCGTTTTCTCCCATTCTATTTCATACACCTTGGAGAACTGCAATCCAAACAAGTTGGCTGAATGTTATCAGCATGTTTATGGCATCTAGTTCCAAACCATACATATTTCTTCTCACTGCTTCATATTAAATAAGATGGTGAGAAGGTAGAACTTTGTGGTACCATAAAGGATAATTCAAAAAAGGTCAAGCAAAGTCTCATAGATTCACTTTCTGATAGCATCTGGGAAAACAGGAATGGAACCACTACTAAATTTTATGTCCAATTTTAGCTCTCACATATTTCAACAAGATGCTGTACTTAATGCTGTCAAAAGCTGACAAGACATCCAGAACTATCAGCAAGGTAGCTTTTTCCCACCTATTTCCCAGAACTGAATTCACCAGAAAAATCAAGATGGTCTGCTTGTCAAATCCAAGTGTAAATCCAGACTGTTAGAATGGATAGATGGAAATAATAACTGGAAGTAGTCCTGGTTTTCTTTAGATGAGAGGCAGTTAGAGTTGGAATTGGTAAACGGGAAAGATTTGTACTTAACTCCTGGCAATTTTTTCTACTCTTTACACCAGCAAAATCCTTCAGTGAAAAATGCAGTGCATATGAAAATAGATAACAATAGGTCATAAATAAAGATTAAATTTTCTAAGATTGTGATATCATATATAATTTCTTGGAAGATAATGTTATTGAATATCATTTTAATTTTTCTCATTATTTTTCCGAGATTAATAATTTACATATATGCTTTGTGTTTGGACTCAAATAAACCCATACTGAAAAAAAATATTTTCTAGTTACCAGGTCCTTTTACATAGGATTTCAAGTCTGGAATAAGAGATCCATGTAAAAATCTTCTGTGACACTGAATTTAAAATTGTTTTTATATGTACTCTCTGCTTGATTCTAACATCACTTCACTGTCATATTTTTCTTGGGTTTTTTTGTTGTTATGGTATCAATTTTCTGAATGATAGCATCCCTGCCCCGATATGCAAGTGTTATTATTTAAGATGACAGTCTATTGGATTTTTACAATTTCTTGAACTTCCTTTCTTGATTGGATAGTATACGGTGGTCGTGCTTAGCTTGTTTTAACTGTGACTAATAGAAAAAGATGGACTTATTAAAGGCTGTTTTGCAGATGAACATAGTAATCTTGGCTCATTTGGCCAATTCCTGATTTTTTCCCTCCTATTTATATTGGTCCATGTCTTGTGTCCATGTGGAATGGATACTTGATAGGACACAAAGAAAATTGGGACTAAGCCAGGAAATTATATGGAATATATTCACATTTTTTCATTATTATCAGATGCAGTTGTTGAGTTTATACAACATGCTATGTCAAAGTTTGTTAACCATGATTTACGGGGAAAAAAAATCACATTAAGCTATTTTTTTTTAATTGTGAGCCACCCAGGGTCACTGACAATCAGTAACATACTTATTTAATAATAAATAAGTAAGCAAACAGATAAATAAATAATAAGTAATAAACTACAATAAATTCATAATGCCATAATAAAATCATGTTACACTTAACATAATGAATGTAAGCCAACAGCAAATTTCAAACAATTGACTGTCCAGGAATAAAATATATTTTATTCTTTGACCCTGCTTCATGCATTAATTAAGGCAAAAACAGAGAAGATTATAGTGCAATGTGTGAACCTTGAGATTATATTAAAAAGGGAACCTTGCAACTGGTATACCCAACAATTTACTGAAATAAAATAGGCTCAAACTAACAATTAAATAATTTTTAAAAACTACAGCCACAATTTAATAGCAAGTAAGGGCAAAGCTCAAACATTTTTAATAAACCAAATTAGCATTTAAAAAACATTTTTCAAACTCCAAAAACCTACGTGGTGATTTCTAACTTTCTTTCCATCTCAAAGTTAGTGTTTTGTTTAGGTTTTGTTAGATTGGTTTTTGAGACATTTAATAATCCTGAACAATGGAAATTCTTTTTGTTCCTCACACAGGATTTCCAGGGTTTCTGGATATTTTAGAAGTTTCACTATGGAGGTTTCATATTTCATTGTCATTCGGCAACATGAAATTAATAGCTGTTAGTAAATTGCACCTAGTGGAAACTCAAACATTCATTTCTGTCCTTAGTTTCAACATTTAACTTCCATTTGTTCTTCTCCCCTTTTTCTTTCATTTACCGTTTCTGTTTTTCCTTATGCTATGACATAAAAGTGGTTGCACTGAAAAGACTGCCCTTTTTGAGGAACAGACCGAAGGAAAAAGACAAAATGAAGGCCTTCTACCGTCGCTCCATGTGTAAGACTTTATGAAAGTTCAGCTTCTTTTTAAATGGCTACACTGGCATCTATTACTAACTTTCCTAACCCTTCCCTGGACTGCACGGTTTTTTTCTATTCTGCAGAGTGCAAGTCCTGCTTTATACAAGGAGCTGAAGCAATGTTTCTAAATACTGACACCGAATATACATAATTATTGGGCTTTATAAATAACACAAAATTGAAGATACATTTATATGCTCATGTTATGGAAATTAGATAGCCTCCATTAGCTATGATAATTGGGACTGGAATTTCCATCATTAAGTAATATGGCCATAAAGCACAATGTCACATGACCATGCCACTTAGTGATGCAGTTCCTGCACTTCTGATTATCTTTGTTAAGCAAGCCCAGTGTCCAGGTTAAACAAATGTCACATGCTGGCCATTTGCAACTTTCTGCCAGCTTCCCCATGCTTGTTGGAACCTGGCAATGAGGGATAGCAAATGACAATCACATGACCTCAATTGCTAGATGCCCAGAGGATAGTGTGATGACTAGAACTTTGAGGACTGGCCATTAGTACCACTTATTCAACACCATTGAAACTTTGAAAGTTCACTGAATGAGTGTTTAAGCAAGGAACACCTCTATGTGCATTCGAGCATATGTGCATTAGATACATATGGATAACTAGGTACCAGACACACATTTGCAAAGTGAGTGTCATTTTTAAAATTAGTTATAAGTCTTAGAAAGACAGGTATCATTTTCTTTCTTTTTTAAAACTAAAACAGGTCTAAACATAAATAGTAGCCTGCTTAACTTTTACTAGTTTCTAAAAGTGGGGAACAGGGAGGCAGTGTATTATTTTATTTCCAAGTTAAGGATTCAATATGAAGACAGTTGTTATAGAGCACATTTGATTTAGAACCTTATTTCTAGTGTTATGCACAATTATCTATCCCTATAGAAGCCTGCACAATAAAGGGCCCCTTATCATTGCCAGCACTGACTTTATATAAGCACTTGTGCTCATCTTACCCTGTTCATTACATTTATCATTACAAACATCAGAGCTCCTAATATATATTTATGTAGCATTCCAGCACAAGCATGGCAGTTAAAAACATTTACAATCATCTGCACAAGAAAGCCTTGCTTTTTAACATTTTTCATTCATTCAGCCAAATGCATGTTATAACATATATGAACATGGAATGTAGCTTTCAGTATGATGATTAGAGATAAATGTGAAGCATTTTACAATGCAAAAAAATCATTGAATCATGCTGATTCATTTGCTTTCATTTGCATCCCAGCAATGAATGACCTGATGCAGTCCATGGTCTTAGCAGGAGGACAATGGATAGGTAGTTCTGAGCATCTGGAAGGTCCTGATGATATATCCACGGGTAAAAGGAGAAAAGAATTGGGATCTATGGCCTTCTCTACTACATCCATCAACTTTGCAACTGTCAACTCTGCTGCAGGCTTGAGATCCAAGCAGTTGCTTAATAATAAAGGTATAGGTAGAATCTTTTCAGTGTGGTGTGGCTGTGTTAGCAACACTAGTGGTATTGGAATCTATTCATGCTTGATATTTCATATGATTTTTCAGCAAATATTTAAAATAACAGATTTATGTAGTGGGGAAAAGGTCTATATTTCTGACTTATTATTTGTGAGAACATGAATTTATTGGAGCAAAAACTTCTTAATAGCATTTTCTAATAAACTAATATTAAGGTTTTGATGTTTGTTTTCCACCTAGATACAACATCTTTTGAAGATGTAAGTCCACAAGGAATTAGTGACGATTCTAGTACAGGTTCAAGAATTCAAGGTAAGATTTGTACTTTAAATGAGTGCTGGTTATGGGAACATTTATGAAGTTTAACCAAAAACAGTTTTGCAAATGAGCATTTGTCAGTTTTTCACTGTTTTTCTCTCTTTTTTCAACTTTGCATCTCATCTCATCTCATCTCATCTCATCTCATCTCATCTCATCTCATCTCATCTCACCTCATTTCATCTCATCTCATCTCATCTCATCTCATCTTTTTTTCCATTTAATCTAATAGAATTCTTCCCCATTTCCCTAATGCAGTTTTTTAAGTAAAATGAACAGTTGAGTGCAAGGTTCATTTTTTTCAGTTCTCCTTCAATTCTAAATGTCAGAGTTTAGTGTTGAGAATTATTTAGGCAATCTGTCTCTCAAAATATGTTCACTTATACATTAATTTGTTTTCTTAATCAAATTTCAATTTAGATATAACCAGAGAGTCTGAAACAGAAGCTACAGCTATAAAATTTAATTGATCATTCAAAATTGATTTAACTCAAAATAATGCATTATTCTGAACTATATTAATACTGTCTCTATATTTATATCATTTAAGAGGACATGCTGTTGATGTAGGAGTGTTTTTCTTCTATTGGTGGCATTTCTGCATAGGTCATATCCATGTTGAATCTATTGTAAATGTCTTAAACAAAATGTTTACATGCTATTTTTAACCATTTTTTTCAATTCTAAACACACATTCTATTTTTTCTTGTTTCATATTTTTTTACTGCTGTAGAGCAGGGATACCCAACTCCCAGACTGCAGCCTAGTACTGGGCCGTGGCCGTTTGGAACCAGACAGTGGAAGTGGCACATGTGTGCAAGTAGCTCCATTTGTGTGAGTGACGGGCTTGTGTGCCGCTACTCATACAAATGGAGCTGCATATATGCGCTCACCCACCTCTCATGCAGAACTATGCCCTGTCCCCTTGCCTGCCGGTTTGGAAAGTCGGAAAGGTTGGGGACCACTTCTGTAGGGCATTTTTTAAAAGTTGCCTATAAACATCTTTTTCTGTTTTAGGGATATTCATATTTCTACAATACATGGTAAATTAGTGCACTTTTTCAGTATTTGTGCAATTTTGGAGATTTTAATATCAACACACATCTGCCACCAATTTTATAAAAATTGGGGGAGGCCTTTGCAAGGAAATGATTATTCAAGATGGTGGTATATTCCCAGACAGTGGATATAAATACTTAACATTTTTGACATATGAACTTTGTGCATTGCTTTTTTATATGAATTCCTAAAGTGAAACCTCATATACTAACTTCTTAACGGGTATTGTAAATATTGTAAGTGATTACTTCCATGTTGAAATTAGCAACACTTTCTTACAGTGCTAACTTTGGCTTGTGTCTCCCAGAATCTTCTTCAAGAAGTTTTGTTAATTTTGCACCCACTGATTTCTGTCCTTAGGCATTTGGTCCTCTGGATTGTTAATTATAGATTCTCATGTCTTGCCTGTAGATCTCCAACATTTCTCTCCCCACTGCTATTTAATTTCAATGTGAGACCACTAAGTGACCTGATCTATTGCCATAGGGTTAGATACCGTCAATATGTTGATGATACCCAATTATATATCTGAATCCTGGCCCCTCCAGGATTCAGGCCCCTTGAAGTTATGTTATGGTATTGGGGGATGGAGGAGTCCAAATGAAGGGAAATAGTCTTAGATTTAATCTTATAAGACAAAGTGGCTATGGATTGCAAGATCCTCTAAGTCCAGGGACTTTCCATTTTTTATTCTAAATGAAGTTGCATTGACCTGGTGCACAATTTGGAGGTCCTTCTAGACATGTGATTCAGAGAGCCTTTGCACATACCCATTTTGTGTGTCAGTTCCACCCACTCCTGGATTGGGAGGCCTTATTTACAGTTACTTATACATTAGCCACCTTATGTTTGAATTGCTCAGTGCAGTCTACATGAAGTTGTCCTTGGTAACTACTTAGAAACATTACTCATCCAGAATGCAGTAACCTGGATAGGTTGCAGGTATATGTTGATATATCCACATAATACCTCTGCTCTGTGAGAAAGCAGTGGTTACCAGTATTCTTGGATGCAATTCAGACTACTAGTTCTAATTTACATAGCCTTTTAGTGACAGGGCCAAACTATTTGTGAGATCATTTATTCATTTTTGTGAATGAAATATCTCATGTACAGTATATTCTGATTTGATAGGTGTTTTGTGCTATCTATTGTTTCTTTTTTATTTAGCTTCCAGACCAGCCAGCCTTGATAGTGGCAGAACATCAACTAGCAATAGCAATAATAATGCATCACTCCATGATGTCAAAGGTATACTTCTAGAGAAATGAACCTGTGCTTCATTCTTTATATGACAGAGATGAACGGGTGATATTCATAGCATGAGGGGATTTTTACTGTGATGATTTTAGCCATTTGGTTATTTTTTTAAATAACCAATTTAATTAAAATAGATTACTTTGCTGGAAGTATGTGGCAAACAAATATAATAAATACTTGCATTTCTGTAGTCTCTATTTACTGCTCTAGTGCCCTTTATATAAGTAGAATTCAAGTACATTATAATATACTGAACATGTCACTAAGGGGGAAAGTTTTTCAAATACACTTGATACCTCCTCCCCCCAACTAAATGTCAGGGGTAGAAAATAAAATGTGCAGTCCAGAAATTACAAGTATAACTACACTGATGGCATTTGATGTCCCAATTATCATTAGCAATATAGTATAATTAACCATAATGCTGAAAATATTGAACTTCTAGGTGTATTGCTATTAATAGTGAGCAAACAAAAGAATTCATAGGAGTGAAGCAAAGGAAAATGCAGATTTAAGTGGATAGAGATGACTGAGAAGGAAAGGAAAGATATCTCATTAGGAGAAAAAAAGGTTCAGAAAAGGAATGTCTATGGAGATTCTGAACCATCCAGGTCATGGTTGTCCCCAAGGTGCTTTTCCAAAAGGCAACTGAACTTCCTTGGTTTTTTTCTTTGAAAAATGTTTCACTTCTCATCCAAGAAACTTTTACAGTTCTGATTGTCAAAACTGAAGAAGCTTCTTGGATGAGAAGCAAAATGTTTTCAAAGAAAAAAAACAAAAAAATCCAGTCGCCTTTTGGAAAAGCATCTTTGGGTTCAGAAAAGAAAGCATACAAATATTTAGATATTTCTATAGTAGAATTTATGCAAATAAGAAAGATAACATGAGAAAGAAAAAAAGGAGAAATGAGAACTCATAGGAGTGAAACAAAAGAAAAAATGCAGATATAAGGGGATAGAGAAGATTAAAAAAGAAAGGAAAGATATCTCATAAGGAGAAAAAAAATAATGAGAATATAAAGATGCTTAGATATATCTAGAGTGAGATTTATACAAATAAGGGTAAAAAAAGGCAAAGGAAAGAGGTCTCCTATTCAAAGCTCCAGAAGTACATTAGACTGGCTACTTAACTTGTTTTTTGTAAAAAAAAAAAAAACTATGTTTAAAGCAGATCAATTACAACCAACTCTCATTGCCTCAATGAATTCTTTTCATCAGTTTTACTGGATTTTGCATCTTTTTGAGCATTTGTGTTTTTCCAATATAAATTATTCCCTCCAGAAATACTATGTCAGTTAAGTATGCTTGTGTTCTAAAATTACATATTGCTTAGGAGTTTTTTAAACTGTTTTTCAGAGTATTGCAGAGAATAGTTTCAACTGCTTTGGACTGAAGAAATGCCAAAATGAGAAACTGGCATTTCTTCAGTTATTTTGTGCACAATGTGATGTTCCTTCTTCAAATCATATTCACAGGAATTAAGACTTTATATAAAGAGCAATGTATTTTTACATAAATCTTCTCAGCAAAATATTTCTTGATTAACTTGAAACTATTTTTTCATGCTTCAATTTTGGTTTACTTTTATACACATTATAAAAGATAGATGGTAATATTTATTACTATGACTTTATGATCCGGGTTGCTGAAAAGATTTGTGTGGTGTGTGTGTGTGTGTGTGTGTGTGTGTAGAGAGAGAATTGGAAACTGATACTTTTAAAAGACAGCTGAAGTTAAAAATTTTGACATTAGATGTCATAATGAAGAGCCATAACGGGTAAAATGAAGGAAATACATTTTATTATACAAATTTTTAATAGGTGTTTAAGCACGTTACTGTATAGCAATTGACAGATCAAGGATTTTAAAACATCTAGCAATATATTGTACTTCATTTCAAATGTATTTGTTAAAATGTTTGTAATTTATTTTACCTAAGAAAAATATCAGTGCTGTTTACTCTAAAGCAGGTGCAAGTAACAACCAAAGCAGGCCTCAAAGCCACAGTAGTGGAGAATTTAGTCTACTTCATGAGCATGAAGCATGGTCCAGCAGTAGCAGCAGCCCCATACAATATTTGAAAAGTCACACTAAGTCTAGTCTCCTGCTTCATCATACAATGTCAGAAAAAATAGATAAACAAGGAATACGGAGAATTAAAACTGAATCCCCTGGAAGTGAAATGGTTACTCTGCAGCAGTTTCTGGAAGAAAGCAGTAAAGTTACTTCAGCTGAGGTATGTTAAAAAGTACTTAATTTTAAGAGACATAACTTAAGCCCAAGTAAACATAGTATGAATTCAAGTAGATCATAACAATATGATTTGAAATCCAGGTAAAGAAAAATTAATTTTAAATTTCAGAACCAGCATTCATTATTTATTAAGAATTTGAAGAAGATAACTGAGTAGGAAAGTAATAGCTGAAATGCTTAGTTCAAAAAAGTACATTCTATTAATGAAGATAATGCCATTATCCATGGTAAGCCTACACAAAATTAACCTCAGATTTTCTACAACAGAATAGTTATTCTCAAGCCCTAAATAATATTTTCAGCAACTTTGTTACATGATAGCCTAAGTAAAATAGGTTTGCCATAATCATTCATTGAATCTCATTCTGCTTTTTAGAAATGAGTTATTAAAGTAGAAGCCACCATAGGACTTCAAACTTCCTCCAAAACTCCTCCCAGGTCCTAGAATTTGTCTGAAAATCCTTTCACTTCTTCTTCAGCATCTTCCCTTTGTCCATTCAACCTCTTTTCAACCTCTCGGGTTCAGGCCTTAATTCTGGAGACAGATGTTCCTGATAGATCTTCTCTGAAATCTTATTCTCCAGCCCCCTGCTCAAAGAGAATGGCCAGATTAGCACCCTCCACTATTTCCATCACAAAATGGTAGTCTTAGGGATAATCAATTACCTTTTGGAAATTCCCCAATTACTATAATTTCTGTAGCTTCTTTTTAGTTTTCAGTTTTTTTTATAACTTCTCACTACTGTTCAGTTTCTTTGGACCTTATGGCATCAACCTCATCAAATATAATCAACTGGCAAATAGTCTTAAAGTAGCTTAATGCCCCTTCAAGGCATATCTTGCATCAAACACCAGCCCTGCATGGCTTTTTACTCAATGATACATCACCAGTCTAGTGTTTTCCAACCGTAGAATATTATTCATTAGTTTATTCATTTTTTTCTCTCTTTATTAAAGAAAAGTAGTCTCTTGCTTATTTTTCCTTTTACAATATAAATTAACTGCATTAACATAATTCCAAGACATTTTAAAAAATAGAGAAAATACAAAACATATATATTAGTATGTAAATAAATAAATCAAATACTGTACATTGGAACATTTATCATATATAAATTGTACACCAGATTATAATCTATTGTTATTAAGGTAAATCATAAAATCCAACCAAGTTTGATAAAATTGTGATTCCTGCTTCTGAAATCTCATTACTTTATCTGTGTGTTTTTTTTCCAATATGGGAATTAAAGAGGCTTTACTTATTCACAACTCAGTTTTATATTCTGTAAAGTTTTCCAGTGTTGCACAATTATTATTTTGGCTGCTATAATTAAATAGATAATCAATTCTTTATTTTTAAGTTTGTGGTTTGGTCCTGCAAAAAAAGTACAATAACATACTTTACAATTACTTAAATTTGTTTAGACGTCTATTATGAACATATAATGTTAATTTTGCCATTGCTACATATTCTCCAATTTTGTCTCCCAGTATGACATAACTTACTAGGATCCTTTTTTTCATTGTCTCAAATTTGTTTTTGCAGCTGTCCATATATATCTCAGTAAATTGTGATATTTTCATTTTGGAGAATAAATAAATTGGCAATTTAGAATTAATGTTTTATGCTATGTTTTTCAGGTTTCTTAAAGTAAAAGCTCAATAATTTTGTCAGTTTATTTACAAGCAACAATACTTTGTAATTCAGCATGAGAGAAAACATTTTTTAATAATATGCCATAGTTCTTCTGGAATTAGGTTTGCAGGTACAGGAACTAATTGGGACCTAATGTGGTTGTTAGGCAAAATACAGGGTCTACAAAAGGGGAGAGATGGGGGCTAGGCAGACAGGTTCAGCCTGTGGATCTGTATAAATTTGATGGGAAAACTGTATGTGTTTTTTATATTCATTCTCTTTTTCTATCTATTTTTTGCAGCTAAAGTCTTCAAGCAAAGATAATCTTTTGGATGAAGTAATGAAATTTTTTTCGGAAAACGCTGAATTAACAGGAAGAGAAAAACTAAGCAAACAGACATCAGGCAGTAGTGGTATTGTCAGATCGCAGAGTGTAAGAAATACAAAAGAATTATCTGATGGAAAGTTAGGTAAGCAAGAGCCTCTTACAAGATTCAATTTAAACAGAACAGAAGATTCTAAAGATTTGAACTTTTTAGAGACTTACGCCACAGATACTAAGGGAAAGGTCAGGTCTGTTAAAGAAAATGTCCAGTCACAGCGACAATCAAAAGACTGCAATCCCTATGCTACTTTACCTCGGGCAAGCAGTGTGATTTCAACAGCAGAAGGAACTACTCGGAGGACCAGTATCCATGATTTTTTATCTAAAGACACTAGGCAGCCAATATTTGTTGACCCAACTCCAGCTACAGCTGAACAAAGTATTATATCATCTTCGAGTGAGTACAATCCTCAACAACAATCTTCTATTTTTTATTATGCTCCTGATTATGCAGTTACTTTTTCCGAAAATGACTTAGCTAATATTACTATACCCGATCATTTGAATATACCTGAAAGGCTTAGCCATTTCAGAACAAAGACCAAGTTTATTACTAAAACATTTTCTCTCAGTAATGTAAATAATGATAAAGTAGGCATATCATCTTCAGGCCATTTTTCCATGCCATTTTTGACACTTAATACTGAATTAGTCTGTGATGTTAGTGGATTACCTCAAACATCCATAACCAGAACAGCTAAATCACTTCATTCATTGGTGAAATTGCCACAGAAGGATCACAAACAACCTTATGAAAATCAGAAATCTGATAATGAAAAGGTAGATGTCACACAGAATAGCAATAAACTTAAAAGCCTTGTGCATACAGATCCTAATGATAGCGAATCCCCTTTATTAGCTGATGAAGATACCCAAACTATTTGGTATGAATATGGTTGTGTATGATAAGATATACAGTCAAGTAACTTCCTCTGATAAAGTATGAATGGACTTGAAACATAGAGCCTGCCTTATTAATTAGATAGAAAAGAAACTAAGATTTTTGTTTCCTTGAGTACGGATGAACAGCTCACATGTTTCTTAGCATGTGAATTCTTAGCATGAGAAGGAATGTAACATTAAAGCCATGCTAAAGTTTGCATGAAGTATTAACTGCAATGTGTGATTGCTGCATGTCTCATCAAAAATCTTAATGGAAGCTAACTGATTTTTTTATCTTCTATTTGTTTAAAAATATGTTATGGACGTTACTGGATGCATGCTAGCCAGTTGCATGGTGCCATGCCAGAAACAACATTTTTAAAGAAAATTACAGTATAGCAATTATAATGATTTACAGCAATTACTAATTTTTGGACAGTTTCTCTTCTATTCAGATGCTGCAGCTTTTGTGAATTAGATTTTAGGCCCAATTCAGCTATGTTAAATTTTGACTGGTTTAAAATAAGTAGGATTGTTTGGTTGTCCAGAATTTGTTTTATCGCTTTATAATTTACAGATCAGTTGTATGTGTGCACACCCAGAAATAAGTTCCACAAAATATTTGTTTGGATCCCTCCCCCCAAATTAAGTGTGCTTAATGTTGCATTGTATTCATGTCACCTGACCTGAATTGAGCCCTTCCTGTTCTTTCCCACTCAGGCTAGTAAAAAATGTGGAAGGAAGTTTGCATTGTAGCTTTTAATTTATAATGTATTGTAAAGAAATGTCATAGTCAGAATAATTCAGTGTAACTGCCATTTTCATACTCAGTATAATATATATGGCATAAAGCCTAAATGATGACTTTGGTTTGGTTTTGTTTTGGTTTTGTTTAACAATATATAACAGGCGAAGTTGCATTGAAAGGACAAACTTGCTTCATTTCTTTGTTTTTTTCTGTTCTTTTCCATTCCATGCTTGAAGCACTTATGTACTCCTGTGTTGTGTTGTCTGTAGGCCTACATCAGAATTTTTATTATATAGCGTTAATTTTGACACTATGTTAAAATAAAAAATAAAATGGAACAGCACTATCTTTTTTTTCTTCTTATTGAATACAATAGCTAATTAGAAAGTGTTATCAAAATCTTTTAAATTTGCCTCAGCAGATTGTTTTAGTTGTGCTCAAATTCTTAGTTCATTTGCTTTTCATTGTTTAATTAAATCATATATTGTATCTCAAGCTACATCCAATAAACTATACATTTTTAATATGGTATAAAATAAGGATTTCAGGAAATTTTTGTGTATGGCTACTATTGTCTCTACATCTGGAAAAAAATCTTGTCTAAGATACTGTAAAGTTTCTGCTTAGAACTATGCACTGACATATATGAGGTGGATAGCCTAATGGCCTTCCTTAGTATAACATAGCCTGTGTTATGCTATTTAAGAATCACAGGCTTGTCTTGCAGAATTACTTGAAACCTATAAGATTAAAGAATGTAAAAATTTCTGTACAACCTTAATAATTGTACAAGTTACCCATTTTGCACATGTCATTATAATTGGCTCTTATTTCTTTTTTTCTTTTGGCCCTTCAAGTCAGTATTGATTCTTGGTGACAGCCTGGACTAATCCTTGCAGTTTTCTTGGCAAGGATTTTTGGAAGTGGTTTGCTATTGCCTCTTTTCTAGGGCTAAGAAAGATTGACTGTTCCAAAATCATCCAGCTGGCTTTTTCTAAGGCAGGATTCACAGTCTTTCAGCTTCTAGCCTGATGCCTTAACTGCTACAACAAATTAAATCTCTATTGCCTTACTTTAGAAGGATCTCATTTTTTTGTGCATCTTTAGAGAACCAAAGTGTCAGATACGTTGTTACAGGTTGCATGGGGCCCTGGACAGCTAGTAATGCAGCTCCACAAGATCATAAACTTTTAACGTTATTAACAATTCCTCTTCACTCGCTGCAGCCCAGGCAAGCCAAAAGGTTGGACCACCATAATTACCGTATTTTTCAGAGTATAAGACGCTCTGCGCTATAAGACGCACCTACCTTTTTTGGTGAGGAAAACAAGAAAAAGAAATCTGCCTCTGCCTCCCAGCAATTTTGCCTCGTTGCAGCAAACAGACTGCTTTACTTTCATTTTTGTTTTCAGCAAAAACAAAAATGATTAGCACTTGATTAGCACAAGAAAAAAAATCTGCTCCCAGCAATTTACCTCCTTGCAGCAAGCAGCAGAGACCCACGCAGCAATAGGCAATGGCAATCTCTGCAGCCTGAAACAGCTGAGAGTCGGGAGGCTGATGCAGCTGACAATCAACTTGTGCTAATTAGGCTGTGCTGAAGCTGAAATGGTCTGTTTTTCTTGCTGCTTGCTACAAGGAGGTAAATTGCTGGGAGGCAGAGGCCAAAGGATGGGGGCCAGTGAGTGGGCTACATTCAGTGTATAAGATGCACCCAAATTTTCACCCCCTTTTAGGGGGGAAAAAGGTGCATTTTATACTCTGAAAAATACAGTAACAAGCTGACATAGCCTCCATAGGATAACAAAGTTAAACGCAACTTCTTTCTGAAAATTGGAATGCATAGTTAACTATTTATGTATAGTTATTTACAGATTCAAAAGAAGAAAACAGTGAATGCAGTTTAAGCATCCTTCTGTTTAGTACTTTGTAATATTTTTGGCACAATTTACAGCTATAAGTTCCTATATCCCTGATAAGAGTCTAACCCAAATCCTAACCCTACTCTTCTTTGCAGAGATCTTATAGCCTATAAGTATTTTTCAGTATCTTTATATGAAACTTGACAATCTGTGCATTTGAAATTTCCCAACAGTTTTCAATAATACCCTGCATGTAGAGAGTAAATATGCATTGAAATAGCAGTAAAATATGCTTATCTGTGTACAACATAGAGTTTATGTTGTCTTCTCTACACTTAGAGATTTGGTGGAATGTACAGTTTGACTGGGTGGAGGGGATCCCTATACCTTTGTATACAACTGTATCAGAAAAATGCTTGAGTGCTCTTCACTTGATTATATGATTCCATATATTCACTTCCATGATTCTCTTCCATTTCAGCAAAATTAAAAATGAGATTTTCAGTGTGAGACGGCATTACGTTTTCTAAAAATGGAATCTAGAATTGAATGAAAATCACAACAACATGTACTGTTGACTGCTGTTTACAACATATCTAGAAACTCTTATCTTGTCAATGACATTTTACATTATTTTCCTCTTCCTTTCAACAAATATCATCAGCCAGTGAGAACCAGCAATTAGTCTCCATAATTTAGTTTGGAGATGGGACTGTCAAAGTGCTCTGGTTTGTTAATAGCTGATAGGCTTCTTTTGACACAGGTTTAGTACTATTCCTAAAGAACACCCCAAACAACAATTGACAGGAGCAAATAAAGCTGTGTTATAAAACAGCAGGGAGAGAGACAGTTATCTGTATCCAGCTTCACTGTTCATTTCTCCTGTCATCATCATGGGTCAAGCTTTGTTTCAAGCTGATCCTCATATGGAAGCCCTTTACTTAGTAGATAAAGGGGAAAACCTTGGCTTGAAAGAACAGGATTTCTCTACTATCCAAAGTGGAATGGCCCTGGAATGGCACTTAGTGTTATTACCTGCTTAAAAAGGCAGGTACTGTTTAGTATTGGAATGGCTAAAATGATTTTAAACTGCAACAGATATTGAAAATGAGATAAAAGCAACATGAAGCGTCTGGAAGGATGAGGGTAGGATATATCATCTCAGCAATGACTGGTGGGTGGAGATGGCAAATAGCGGCAGGGCACTCTTGGAGTTATGGGTTGTGATTGAGAAGAGCAACCTACCATGTATTGCTGACACCTGGCTTGGGGGTGGGGTGTCCCCTTTTTGAGATGTGCCCAGCTGGAGTTTGGATGTGGAAGAGAGATTAAGCAGTTAAAAAGATGGCTGAAGCACCACTGGAAGACAAGGAGCAAACCTCATCAAACACAGGCCTACCTTGTGGCAGAAAGGATAGCAAAATATATTTCTCTGCCCTTATTGCATCTGCAGAGTTCTCTGATGGTCCTATTTGGGGTAATCCAGTCCCTCCTTGGAAGGAGTAATTCTGTATTTAAAGGTTTGCTGTGAAGAATATGCTAGGAATCTGACAGATAAAGCTGCTCAGATTCTCTCTGTGGTAGACTCTGCCTTGAAGCAGAGCCAGTGGTGGCTATGGGGGCTTAGTTTTGTACAGTTATCTGTTGAGCCTGAGGAAGTGGGTGGGGTTCTTGCCTGTATTAGATCCATGCCCTTTTGGCTGGTCAAGGCTGTCAAGGGGATGTGTGATTGGGTTCTGGTGGTGGTTAATTATTTCTTGAGAGAAAGGAGTTCCATGAGCTCTTAATGGTCCATTGCTCAATCCAACCAGTTTGGATACTTTTCATCTGATTTCCAACCTTCCCTTTTTAGGGAAAATTGTTGAGAAGATGGTTGAAGTGCAGTTTCAATGGGCTCTGGATGAAACAGGTTATCAAGACCTTGGCCTAGGCTCAATTAGGATTTAGTCTGGGGTATGGGATGGAAACAACGGGAATGGCATAGTGGCCTAGGGGTGAAAATGCTCACCTCCCACTCAGAAGATTGAGAGTTCAATCCGAAGCAGGGGCAGATGTTTCTTTATTAGGATGCAAAGAGAAAATATATCCTATGAACTCTGCATAGGTGTCAGGAAAGGCATCTGGACAGTAAATGCTCAGGCCCATTCAGTTGCCCCGACTTCCCCTTAATAAAGGGATTAAAGGGTTGTAAAAAGAAAAAATGGGATGGAAACAGTATTAGTCAAGTCATGGACTCGACTGTCATGAAGTCATGAAATCTGGCAAGAGTGGGATGAGGATAGTGCATCCATTGTTGATCTTCTTGACTTCTCAGCAGCTTTTGATCATGGTATCCTTTTGAACCAGTTCTGAGAATTGGATGTGGGTGGCACAGTGTTGTGCTGATTCTTCTTCCTCTGGGCTGATTCCAGTTGCTGTCAATGGGAGAGGTATCCAGCATATAGCCCTTATTCTCTGGCGCGCTGTTTGGAAGAATCCAAGAGCGTGGGTAATATCCTCAGCTTGCCTGAATCACTGAGTGTATATTACTTTAAGACTGTTGACTCCTCCCCCCAGGGACTGGCTGAGGCTCAGTTCCTTTCACTCAGTGGTGCCTGATAGAGTGTAGTTTGTCTTCTCTTCACTTTTGGTCTTTCTTAGCTGAATTTTTTTTTTGGATTTTTGTTTCTTTTATCATCATCGTAATTTCAAGGACTCTGAGTCACTTTAGAACTGTGCCACCTGCGAGGCGAGATCGGCTGGGGGACCCCGGCCACCCGCCTTCGCGGTTTTTCTTCTGCTTAAATAGTCGCCGCGGAGCTCTGCCTTACCACCGGCATCTCCGCGCGCTGTTTGGACTGTGCCGCCGGCTTGACATTTGAATTTCGCCGCTTGCTGTGCAAACTCGACTTCCTGATACACGGATTGGACTGGGATCGTTCCTCCGCCTTCAGGCCCACAGCGCTTGGGACGTTTCTGAGTGTCCGCGCGCAGAGGCCACTGTTCGGGACGGCGCCATTTTCGGGCCTCCCTTAACAACCGTCAGCGATTCGGGCTGCTTCTGAGAGCCCGCGCCCAGGACTTCTGACTAGAGACGGAGGCGGCGCTTTGTTTCTTCGCCTGACCCTCGCGCCTTAATTAATTCCATCAGTGACGCTTGAACAGTGAGTAGAATACAGGAGTATTCTCTGGCGCTTGCAGGGACAGCGTCGGGCGGCTGCCTTTTCCCGCGCGCCCGCCATTTTGGCCCCTAATTACATCGGCTGAGCTGTCATTTTCAGATTCCCGTGTCTGCAATTTAAAAAAAAAAAAAAGAGGACACTTGACAGCTGACCTTGAGCTCCTGGACTCGCCTGAGCCGGCTGGACTGTTCGTTTTCGCTTGGCCTTACACACGGATCGCCATCTTTCCGTGACTCCGAGCGGCCATTTTCTGTTTCCTCATTATTCCCGTTAAAGGAGTGCCTTGCCTTTACCTTCGTGACAGTTTGTTGTTCAGTCATTTATTAGGGGTGCATCCATCTGTCGTCTGGCCCCCATTAGCCTCCACGTTTCCTTAACTCAAAATTAAAAAAAAAAACAAAAAAAAAAACAAAAAAAAAACAAAATAAAATAAAAAATAAAAATAAAAAATAAAAAATAAAAATAATAATAATAATAAAAACAAATAAAGGAACGGAAAGGAAAGAAAACAACCTTGCTACTTCCTTTCCTCACAGTTGGGACCAGCTGCTTCTATTCTCACCATGGCCGATGCTGAGCTCTCCTCGGATCTGGAGCTACCTCAGGCTCCCAGCCCTCCTAAAGCCAAATCATCCAAGGCCTCCTCCAAGAAGGAGGAAAAGAAGCGCTCAAAGGGATCCTCCCATTCTACTAGTTCCTCTTCATCCAAGGCTCATAAATCATCTAAAGCGGAGGACAAGGTCGCTAAGCGCAGACATGATGCTCTAGAGCGTCGCTTCGATCAGGCACAACGCCATGCTCAGACGCATGCTACATCGGCCGCTCCGCCCACAGTGGCGCCCGCATCTCTTCAAGTGCCTGATCCGCTCCCGGCCTCGACTCCCCTTCATGTGGATTCTGCGGGGGTTCCACTTGTGCCACAGGTGATTGTTTTGGGTCAGCAGCCTGATTTACCTGCCGTATCCCCGTCCACTGCAGCGGTCCCTTCCGTTCAGCCACCACCACCTCGTCAACCTGAGGCTACCTTCACTCCGACGGCGGCGGGGCTCCGACTGCCTGACGGCCCCCAGCCCGGGTATTATGATATACAGGCTATGATCTCGGCTACCCTCTCCAGGATGATGGCAGCAGGTTTTCATCATGGTTTGCCTCTGCAAGTGCCTCAATGTCAGGTTTCTTCTCAAGCTTGCGCATCTCATACCTGTCTCATGGAGCCTTCTCGACAGGCTGCTCCTCAAGCAGAGGTTGATCCTCCTGAATGTTCTTTGCAGGAGACGGACCATAGCGATGATTCTCAACTTGATTATGAGGACTTTAGGGATATGGAGCTGTCGGAAGATGAACAGGACTTACCTGAGAAGTCAACCTTTCCAGGCCTGTTCCAACCTTCACTTTTTAAGGCCTTACTCCGCAAAGCCATTGCCACGACACAGTTGGCCGCTTCCAAGGTCCTTCCTGAGCGCTCGGACGATTCCAATCCCCATGACGCTCTTTTTGCGGTTCCGCAACTGGACCAGGACTTCATTCCATGCCCGCAGCTCTTTTCTGAAGTGGTTCAACGTCCCTGGTCTCAGCCAGGGGCATTTCCTGCACCCAATGGCATAGACAAGAAGTTGTTTTGTTCGGCTCCCGCTTTACAAGATCTACTCGCATTACCAACTGTGGATGCCCCGATCGCCGCCTTGACTTCCTCAGCGGTTCTTTCCGCCGACATTGCTGATGGGTTGAGGTCTGAGGACAGGCGGGCCGAGTTTGTGCTTCGTAAAGCTCACCAGACGGCAGCCTGGGCTATTCGGGCTGCTACCTCGGCTTCATTTTTCAACAGAGCCTCCCTAATATGGCTCCGCCAGCTCCAAGAGCGCCTTCCACCTGATGATAGACGTCTCCACCAGGACGTTAATAAACTTGTGGCCGCAACCGAATATTCTGCCGACGCGGCCCTGGCTGCAACTAGGTTCGCTTCCCGCTCGCTAACATCAGCGGTTACCTCCCGTCGTCTGTTGTGGTTACGAAACTGGCGGGCAGACGTAAAATCTAAATGGAGGCTCGCCTCGGCCCCATATAAAGGCTCTCGTCTTTTCGGAGAAGCACTGGATCCTATCCTGGTGGAGGATAAGGATAAACGAAAGATCATGCCCTCCTCCTTTCGCAGAGCTGACCGCCGCTATCAACCTTACCACCAGCAACCCCGAGAAACGGCGCCTGATGTCTATGGAAATTCAACATCTGCTGGACATTCGCGCTATAGAGCCGGTTCCCATCGAACATCGTGGAACCGGTTTCTATTCAATATTTTTCCTAGTTCCAAAGAACTCCGGGGCCTGGAGAGGGATATTGGATTTAAAGGAGTTAAACAAGCTGATCACCTACCGCAAATTCAAGATGCAGTCCCTGCATTCGATCCTGTCCTGCATCCGGCATTTCGACATGATGACGTCCATCGATCTCAAGGAGGCATATCTCCACATACCAGTCAGACCGGCCCACCGTCGTTTTCTACGATTCTCTTACGACAATCAGGACTTCCAATACAGGGCCATGCCGTTCGGTCTTTCGTCTGCCCCCAGGACCTTTACCAAGGTCCTAGCGGTAATAGCAGCTTCCTTACGACTCATTCCCATCAGAGTACTATGCTACCTGGACGATATCCTGATCTTGTCCGATTCCCATCAGAGAGCTCTTCAGGACCTGGAGGTAGTACGAGACACTCTGCAACGGCATGGTTTTTCCCTAAATCTAGAGAAGAGCCACCTTCAGCCTACGACTCACATTCTGCACCTCGGGGCCATCATCGACTCCGCCTCGAGTCACGTCTTCCTGGCTCCGGATCGTCGTCTGAACATTGCCTCCTCGATCGCTCAAATTCAAATTTCCCGGTCAGCTTCTATCCTCCAATTGTCCCAATTACTTGGGAAGTTAATCTCCTGCATCAACATTGTGCCTTGGGCTCGCCTCCATTCACGCCCACTACAATGGTACCTGCTCCCATATCAGAAATCCCTGGGCAGCAATTCCAAGTCACGGGTTCGAGTCCCTGGATCAATCCTCCAGTCCCTGTCTTGGTGGACTTCTCCCGCGATCTCGAGGGGATGCTCATTTCAAGAGCCCAACAGAATGGTGGTAACAACGGACGCGAGCCTTCTGGGGTGGGGGGCCCATCTGTCCACCAAAGTAGCTCAGGGCCGTTGGTCACTAAGGGACCTGCAGCACGATATAAATTGGCTAGAACTGAGGGCCATACACCTAGCCCTCCTCCATTTCCAACCCGACATCCAGGGCCGACAATGCACAGGCGGACTGGCTAAGCCGTTCCCTGATCGATCATGCAGAGTGGCGCTTGGACCCGGCTCTCTTCCAGGAACTCTCGGCGAGGTTCGGTTCCCCTGTCTTGGACCTGTTTGCGACCCCCTCCAACGCACAGGTCCCTCGATTCTTCTCCCGCTTTCCCAGCATGGGGTCCGAAGGGACGGATGCTCTCAGATGCCCTTGGCCTCCCGGCCTCCTGTACGCTTTTCCTCCACTTCCCCTCATCCCGAGGGTGGTACGCAAGATCTTGTCGGAGGGTGCAGAAGTACTTCTAGTCGCACCGCACTGGCCACGTCAGCCATGGTATGCGGACCTGCTGGACCTCTCGATCTCCCGACCCTGGAGGATACCCAGGGACAAGGTCTCTCTCAGCCAGGGAGCCATTCTACACCCGGAACCGGAATGGCTCCAACTGGCCGTCTGGCATTTGAGAGGGACCTCCTGAGTAGGGACAACTTCTCCGGACGGGTCATTACCACCATGCAGGCCTCTCGCCGCGATTCTACTATCCGGATTTACGAGGCTACCTGGCAAGCCTTTTGTCGCTGGTGTCGCAAGAACAACGTCGATCCGGCCGGAGCCTCCGTTCCTGCCCTTCTTGAATTCCTCCAGGACGGGTTGGATGATGGCCTGACGCCCAACACCTTGAAACGGCAGGTAGCCGCCCTAAACTCGGTCTTGTCCAAATCTCCGGGCCGTTCACTGTCCTTGGATCCGAGAGTTCGCACCTTTCTCCGGGGCGCCACCAACCTACGGCCGCCGGTGGTCCACAGATATCCATCGTGGGATTTAACGCTAGTGCTTCAGACACTGATGACTCCACCTTTTGAGCCTCTGTCTTCTATCCCGCTTCGTTACCTGACGCTGAAAGTTGCATTCCTAGTAGCGATTACTTCAGCGAGGAGAGTCTCCGAGCTCGCGGCCCTGTCGGTCCATCCTGATCTTTGCATCTTTCATACAGACAGGGTCGTGCTCCGCTTAGACCCCGCATTCGTGCCCAAAGTTAATTCGCTCTACCATCGAGCACAAGAGCTGGTCCTGCCGGATTTTTGTCCTCATCCTCGGCATCACAAAGAAGCCCAATGGCATACTCTCGATGTCCGTCGAGCTCTAAGGCACTACATCAAGAGGACTTCCCCGTTCCGTAAATCGGAAGCGCTGTTTGTTTCCTTTCTTCCCGCCTCCATGGGACACAAGGTCACCTCGTCTACCATTGGGCGGTGGCTCAAAGCCTGCATCTCTACGGCGTACTCACTTCACAACAAGGTCCCGCCTAGACGAATCCTGCCTCATTCAACGAGGAGCGCCTCGACTTCAGCGGCGTGGGCCACCCAGGCCTCAGTTCTGGATGTGTGCCGAGCAGCCACATGGACTTCGATTACACCTTTTGTACGCCATTATAAGGTTGACTCCTTTGCCTCGGCTGAGGCGTCCTTCGGACGACGTGTATTGCAATCTGTCATCTCGACTACAGCCGACCGGGAGCAGTCAGCCTCCCCTCCCGTATAATACTTGCTTGGGTATATCCCACGCTCTTGGATTCTTCCAAGCAGCGCGCCAGAGAATGGATGTTGCTTACCTGAACATCCTTTCTGGGTGCGCTGCTGAAGAATCCAACCCTCCCTGTTCGGCTGCTGCCTGTCGATCCCGGAAGGTTTTGAACTTATCTGCGCTGTCCTTCGTGAAAGAAACTGAGCCTCAGCCAGTCCCTGGGGGGAGGAGTCAACAGTCTTAAAGTAATATACACTCAGTGATTCAGGCAAGCTGAGGATATTACCCACGCTCTTGGATTCTTCAGCAGCGCGCCCAGAAAGGATGTTCAGGTAAGCAACATCCATTTTGTGGAGAGCCACACAGCTCAATCCTTTCTTCTGTCTTGTTAAATGTATACATGAGGCCCCTCGGTGAGTAGCCATCTGACGGTTTGGTTGACTGATACCATGGATACCCTTTCCCAGTGTCTGGAAGCTGTGAGGACCTATATGAGGTACAGCAGGCTTCAACTTAATCCAAACAAGACTTGAGTGATGTTGGGTGTTTGGATTTTCTGGTGCCAGGAGACTTCTATCACTGATCTTGGATGGGACGGCATTGCCACAGAAACACTCAGTGTGTAATCTGGGGATCCTTCTGGACTCATGGCTTCTGCTCAAAGAGTAGGTAACAACTGTGGCTATGAAGACCTTCGCACATCTTCAAGTTGTATGCTAGCTGCATCCATTCCTGGACCAAAGGTGCTTACTTGTCATTATGCCCTCATGATCTCTTGTCAGGACTACTATAATGCACTGAACATAGGTGTGCCCTTGAGGAGCATTCAAAAAACTTCAACTGGTGCAGAATGAAGCAGTACGGATAGTAAATGGTACCAGTTAATTGGCACTTGTAACACAACTACTCCATGAGGTGCATTGATTGCCAGGCTGCTTCCAGATACAATTCTGGGTGCTGGTTGTCACCTTTAAAGGATAGGGTTACTTGAGGGACCATCTCCCCAGCTGTTTTCACCTGACTGATCAGGTCCTGTCAGCCAAAGAATGTCAGCTGGTAGGGCTTACTAGACATTCCTTTTCTGCGGTAGTACCCTGCTTATGAAATATTCTTCCTCTGGAGAATGGCCCCCCTTTCATAAGGTCCTGAAGATCTGGTTCTAGGCCTGGACCTGGGACCCCAAAGGTGTGCAGGGATCCACTACTTGGTTATGCTAGTGATTGTTCAGCTGCTATGTATCTTAACTTTTGTCACGTTAATAATTGTTTGTATTTTATTTTAACTGTTCTCCACACAGTCATTTGTTGAGATGGGCAGCTATATAAATTGGATAAATAGTAACAAATAAAATACCATGAGGGTATGGCAGAAAAAAAGATTGCCAGGCAAGTTCATCTTGTGGTTAGATACACAGGGAAAAAATCCTTTTGAAAAGCTAGCTAATTTGCAAGAGAAATTGTGGTGCAAAAATGATTGTGCTGCAACAATTCACATTTGAAACAAGAATGTGTGATTAACTTTCAATAGATCCATATTGTTATTTATTTATTTCAGCACTTAAATATAAGTATTCATTTCATGATGTGGGGAAGCTTACAAAAATGTAATCAAAATAACATTAAAAGATAGAACGAATAGAAACATTAAAATGTTTAAAAGCCCAAGTAAATAAATTTCAATCTCCCTTCTAAATTGTAACAAGATAGGAATATATTTTTAATTTAGCTAGTGTTCACTGGGTGTTGGGGGGGGCAGAGGGCAGGGTGACAATTGATATATGGAACTGATGAGACAGCAGGCAAAGATAAATAATTTCGAATGTGTCCCAGTCTTCCTCCAAGGTAGATTATTTTGTATGTGTGTGTGCCTCTGCAGTTTTCACGACATTTTTTTTTTTTTTTGAAGTAGCTTGCCACTACCTTTTCCTAGAGCTGGGAAAATGTAACTGACCCATAGTCACCCAGCTGGCTTTATGCGTAAGGTTGGACTAGAGCTCTGATTTACCAATTTCTAATCCAACATCTTAATTACACCCAACTAACTCTCTATAGGATGTATCACATGTACTTACTTTCTAATCCCTTTCTCTTCTCTGGGCAAACAATTAGACCTATAAGTCAACTAAAAACAATCACAATCTAAGATCAAACACATTAAAAAACAGCGTACAATACAATGTAATAATTATAAAAAGAAAATTGCAAGAACATCTTAAAGCAATTAGCAGCTAACAATTAATAGCATGAAGGAGGAACCAGCCACCTAGAGTCACATAAAATGAGATGGGCAGCAGAGGTGGTATTCAACTGGTGCGAACCGCTTCAGGCAAACCGATAAGGGAAATTTAAAGTGGTTCGGCGAACCGGCAAATACCACCTCTGGCTGGCTCTGCCCCCGGTCGCCTCGCCTTGGCCGGCCACCCCACCCAGCCGCCCTAGATATGTTGCCTTCACCAAAGGCAACCATGCCGCCCACTCGTCCTTTGCCTTGGGTCGGCCTCGGGGCCTAGGGACGTTCCATTCCCTGATGCCCTGGAGCCTCTGCCCAAGTCAGGGAACCTGCCATTCCATGGCTCCAGCCTTGCTCCAGAGGTCCCACCCGCCATTCACCTCAGTTGGGTCGGGGAACGTGTCATTCCCCAGCTCTTCCCTTTCCTGGAGCCTCCACCCGCATGCCACCCACCCCGCTCACCCTCTGCCTCTCTCACCTTCATTCTCACCTTGGGACTGGCGAGGCTTGGCCGGTGAGTCTCCAGCCACTGGTAGTTTTCAGCTGCCTTCCGAGCAGCTCTGCTGCCACGCCATCCCTCTGGCACAGCAGGCTGTTCTCCTGGTTGGGTCTGGCCATGAGCAGCACCTGCAGGCAATGGGGTGCGGGTGCGCAGCCGGCATAAAGAACAGGGCGACGGCGAGAGTACTTCAGGCCTCTTTTTCGGCCTGTAGTTTTTGGCGCAAGAAGCCTGCAGCCGTCGCCTCTTTTTCGGCACGAGAAGTCTCCAGTCACCACTGCTTCTTGTCTATGAACAAAGTATTAAATTAACCCCACATCTTTTTGATTACTCATTTTCTCATCAGTCACTAAAACAGAAATTTCTTATTGAATATATAACAGGGTTGGAAGGGACCTTGCAGATCTTGTAGTCCAATCCCCTGCACAAGCAAGAAACCCTATACCATTTCAAATAAATGGTTGTCAAATCTCTTCTTAAAAACTTCCAGTGTTGGAGCACCCACAATTTCTGGACACAAGTCATCCCATTGATTAATTGTTCTGAAAATAGCAGATTCTCTTTTACTTCAACAGCTAAAGGCATTTTCTTTACTGAGATTTGTAGCTTGATTTTCTTCTATTGTTAAATAACGCAGAAATGAAACTGAAACTTTGTTCTTCATCGCTTGTAACAATTGTAAAGGTTTAGAATGGGAGGATGATCTAGGATTTGGTCTAAGGAAGATCCAGACTGAGAAAAATAATAGTAAAAATAAAGTTCTTCAGAGATGGTAATAAGTAGCCTAGGACTAGTTTCAGTTTGAATGAGGAAAAACCCAATAACTTTATCACCACAGACTTCATTTGCCTTAATATCAATTGGAGCTTATACTAAAAGCATCCACTTGTTGCTTTGAAAAGCAGCTACTGATATGCTGAGAAAGAGGATAATTGTCTTACTTATAGTGCAATACTTGATTGCAATGTTGCTTTTCTAAGTAAAGAACTAATTTCAGATAACTGAGTTTTGCATGTTCCATTATCACTGCATGCAAGGATGATTTTCAGCTTTATACTTGATAAAATAAACAAATCCTATATATATATATATTTGCTGATGGACATAATTCCATAAATGTTCTTGATATTCCACTGAAGAATTATATTTAGAACTGTTCTTTTCCAAGTGATAAATTCTCAGTTCTAATTGCAAGAAAAAGTATTAACAGAATAAAACTGTAAATATATCAACTGTGTTCCTTATTTTCCTTCCCCCCCCTTTTTAACTTCTCTCCTTAATTTTTGTAAATGTACAAATGAAACTTGCCAATATTATTACAATGTGAGAACATTTTATTTTAACTGTTAAACAAGTAACACAAAATGCTTTTCTTCTGCAGATGTGGAAGCAAAACCAGAAAACAGACATTCAAAAAGCAGTTGTAGGGGGCAAGAAAGCTCCTAATTCAGTTGCCCCTACAACATGAGATGTGGGCCACGTGGTGAGTTTTTTGCCCAGTGTGTAAATGAGATCATTTTCATTTACCGAGAAAGGGAAGAAATTAATATTAATAAATAAGATCACATGCACACTGCATTAACCATTGCCAGTAGTGCTTAGATTAAGTGACTCGCTATCTTGCCTACTGCTCAAGCCAAATGAGAGTGGCACATTTAATTTTTACCTGCCAGGCAAGGAATATCCACTCTTAAGTTTATCTTCTTTTTCCTGTTAAAAAGTAAAATGTTTCTCCAAAATTCTATTATATAGTACCTAATCATTAACTGAACTTTGATTTATTGTTGTGTTTTCTGTATTGCATTGGTATAGTCTTTTTGGAGCAGGGCTCATGTTTATTATGTTCAACTGTTCTGAGTGATGATGCTGTATTTTGTCTACAGTAAATATTGGGGTACCCATTACATTTCAGTGAGATAGCAACTCAGATTCTGTACCAAGAACAGCAGGATTCTATAGCTGGTGTTATGTAAGCAGATTGCCTCTTACTTGAAATGTCTGCTGTTTTTATTTTTTTGTATAATTCCGATCGTACTATGCAGTAGAAGATAGGAATATTTAGGACATTCCTTATTATGGTTCCTAAAAACATATTTGCAGTATGTTTCTGCTATTCCAGGAACTAGAAACATCTAGTATTGCCAGTTATTGCATTTTTGAGAGAATTGCAGCTTGTCCAGCTCTGCATATGATACATGTATAGGCAAAGAAAAGAAAATCAAATATCTTAGGCTGCAATCCTATATAAAGTCAGATTCAACATGGTTCAATTGCTATAATGTAACCCAATACAATATTTGTACTTTCTTACCACCAGAAGATGATGCTATATAATATTTTCTGTATAGGTTGTTCCCCTCTTCTTGTAGCTGCTTAAACTGCTACTATTGCATCTTGCTAGTTCTTCTAGTAGCAAATTTTTAGATCTCTTCTATAGCTAAGCTTTCCTTTCATTTTCTCTTCTCTTTCTGCTTTTAAATTGAACACAGAGAGAAAAGTGTCCTTCAGTATCTCAGTATGAAGCCTTTATTTCTGAAGTAACAAAGTATCCGGCTATAGGAGTCATGTTTAAAAAAAATTCAAAAATTTTACAGTCCTTCATGAATAGAACAGTCAAGAAATGCACATCTTCTTTCCTTGAATCAAGGAACTGTACCAGCAGCTGCTGATTTTTAAAAAAAACTATATTGCACATTGCACTGTTATGCTCTAAAAGAGAATTTTCATCCCTCTGAGGACCAAGGTTTGTGCAGTCTCAAGAACTACTTCAGGAACACAATTACTGTGTTCTAGTTCCTTTATGAACATGGTCACCAGTTGCTTACTACTTCCACTCTGCTAGCATTTAGTTCTGTAAATCTGAAATAAAAAAAGACTGTTGTAAATTGTGGAAATTGTTGTAAATACAGGTAAAAAAAATACCTCCATAAGCATCTTGTCACTTCAGTCTTATTGGTGTGCATGATGTTACTCTTAGGAAAACAAAACAGCTGATTATTTTGATGTATATGGCAAGAAGAATAGGTACTTCAAAACATAATTGAATACTTAATAGACCCTCAAATTAATTAATCTTTTCCATATACTTTGTGTCACAAAAAATATACTAATTTTGAGGGGACAAAAAGATGCTAAAAACTATTTCTGAAGTTTTGTTGGACAAAATTTTATTTCAATAGAAACCATCCAAAATAAATTGTCACATTTTACATATTTAAACTATATTTTTAATTTGATATTTTGAGATAAATGGCTTAAAAAGTGTTTATAGGAAAAATCCAGCAAACATTTTTCAAGCTGTTTTAATGACTTACTATCATATTTTTGTTTCTTATAATATGCATTAAGGCTGATTAAAATAGTTGATACTTTCTTAATATTTATATGTGAACAGTACAGGAAATTAGATTTGGTTAATCTTTGCAGATGTACAAGGGTTTCTGGTTTCTATTAAATTTCAAAGTTTATTTTCTTACAGGCCACTAAATTATTAATATTTCCATGATATGTATCATATTTAACCTTAAATAATTTATTTAATCTTAATATATGTGTATCTTTAATCTCATTATTTGTATCTCGCCAAATTAGACACAACTAGAGTTGCAATATCTTGTTTGAATCAGATCCATTGCCTATACATTGTATATTTTTTAAAAACTTAATCATTATACTCACCAGGATTTTGCTGACAATCAGTGTTATTTCTATTAGATAAAAATAAATCCTGCCCTTTTCTGTGCCAAATGAAAAGCAACCTACAGAGCAATGGGTCAGCTAAACAGAACAACTAGATATCCTGGTTTGATAGCAATACAATGTATAATCTTCAAACAGCTGTGCCTGGGTAGGTTTATTCCTGATCAATGTAACAAATTGAGTCATAATCAATTTCTAATCAGGATTTAACAGAAAAAAATTAAAAGATTTGGGTTCACACAACCCACAACGGTATAGATTCTGAATTTACACATCCAGCCAGTAATAATGTACTAATGCATTGATAGTGCATTACCTGAACAACTGGAGTAATTCAATAAAATGGGTAGTATGTTGCACAATTGCAGCCATAAAATTTATGGTGTATGACATAGGCTCTCCTCAATTTTAATGTGGGGAAAAATTTATCTTAGACATGTGAAAATTTCACAACAAACTGTACTGTACAACTTAACCGAAGGCAGCATCTTTTCATCCAGGTTAGCTAATATCTATAAACATAGATCTTTCCTTGTTTTAGTATTAAATGTGACTCCAGTATGAGTGTATGGAGAGAAAAATAATTATCCCTACATAAGATCTTCAATGACAAAAAATAAAATCAGTGAAATTGATCTTACAAGTATAAAGTATTGGGTACATTGAACAATCTGAAAATGAATGAACAATTGTAGAGGGATGAATGTAGTAGCCAGAGTAGAATGAACTTGTGACCACCTTCATTTCTCAGAAAATGAAATATGAAAATGAAAATATAGGGCAGGAAGTCTTTCATACAATTTCAACCTATTGGAAAAAAGTAACTTGAATAAATAAATCCTAAAGTTTAAGCTTCCCAGATAGCATTGTCTATTTAGGTAAGAATGGCATTACACTTGATGTGGGTAGATTGAGATTGTCAAGAGCCAAATCACATTACTATTTGCAGTGGCTGTTTTACATGGGCCCAGCAATGAGAGATACTTTCATTTTTATTTACTGATGTCATGTCTATCCAGAGATCCTCAAATTGATTATCATTATTACTGTTTATTATATATTTGATTTATACTCAGCCTTCTCAAGAAAGTTAAGATAGCTAACATTTTTAAAAAATACAAAACATAAAAGAAATTCATATTAATGCTAAAATTAATTAATCAAAAATTTAGTGGAAGAGATGTATCTAATAAGCATTGGACAATTTTCAAAATTAGTTCCATGAAAATACCAAAGCAGTTGTACTAAATCAGGTTAAATCTAGGTTGGATGAATAAAAAGCTGTGTGGCACTGAAAAGATTTGTATGCAAGCCTCTTTATAAAGAACACAATAATGAAGGGCCTCTTCAGTTGTGCTATGCCATCTTGGGCAACCACTATTGTTAACTGCAGATATGGAAATATGGGAACCTAAAAACTCTCAACATTAGGCAGATTTATGATTCTAATCTTGTACATCTGAATATTTATCAAATAAACTACTGTTTTGTATTAATTACCTTCAAAATGTTTGCAGTTTTGGGAAACACCTGTTTTTCAAGCACTTATTTTTGATTGTACCTATTTTTCTTGATTTTTCAGTTTTGTATGTGATTCATACACGGTTTTGTATTTGGATTTAGGTACAAACTTTTTCTACATACAGTTTTAAGTAGTACAAATGATGCTTCTGGTATAATGAAGATGACCAAGAGCATAATATTAGTCACGTGAGGCTTGCATAGGAAAAAATAATAATAGATTATGCCTTTTTTAATTATCCAATTTTGGCAGTAGGTTTGGTTTAGTATTGCAAAGTTATATATGTATATTTAGGCATAATCCACAGCTAAAATGAACTATCATCTTGTTTTAATGACGCCTAACACTGATATTTCTGGACAGGGAGTTTGAGATTTGTAAACTATATGTAATTTGTCTCCATAGCTCTCTTTAAAAATGTATTTTGTGAAAAGCCAGATGATTTTCTGCTGATAACTTAAGACAAATGAATCTTGATACAGGTATTCTTCAGGAAAACCAAAGCCTTGTTTCTTTATAGCTTTCCTTTCCAGAGTACATTTGAATATAACTGGCTTTCCTTATCTCTCTAGATTTCACAAATTTTTAATCTAAAGAAATTAAAATGTATGCCATAGTTCTTTGTCCCAATTTTCATTATATGGTTTATAAAAAATATTTTTTAAAAAATATAAATCTGTAGCAGTGTCAATGTGTCACTTTGAAATCAGTCACCTTTAGGACTAAATGCAAGGGCTTTTTTCTTTATACACAACAGCATTCAGCAGCTACAAAATAAAAGTTGCAAATTTGCTGTAATACAATGAAAATATTCCCACTCGGTTGCTGCTGATTGCTAAAGCTACAATCATTCTTTCCAGAATGCATTATTTCTTAAAATTCTTGTATTTTGAGAGATGGCACAGCTCCAACATGGGGCCAATGTAAGTTCTCTGTAAACTCTATATTGTATTGTGTAGAACTCAAACATTGTTCAGAATGGAACTGCCTTAAAAGGAAAAACAGCATGTGGCTGTGACACATACTAAACACTGTTATACAGAAACTGTTATTTAAAGTTGTAACTTCCTTTCTTATACCTACTAAGGAATTTTGTAATGTTTGCCATTGTACACTACTTATGTTATTAAAATTTGAAACAAAATAACTGTCAACTTTCTTTTATTTTGAAAGAACCTTGTTTGGCCCTTCAGAAAAACAGTCACATTGCATACTTTGCACTTTAATGAGTTTTCTTAAACTTTATATTGGAAAAAGACCTATTATAACTTTGGTACACTTATAGAAGCCTTTAAGGACCACCCTTTACACTTTTGGAGGGATTAGAGCCACAATGAGTGATGACATAAAGTAGGTGGAGCAACACTGCACATGATGGCTGGGGTAATTTCTCTCTTGAGAAAGAATGCTGGGTTTATTTATTTTATCATATTTATTATACCAGTAGTTACCTATCTCACATAGTGATTCTGAATGGTGTACACAGTAAAATAAAATACATAAAAACTATAATTTAAATTTTCAAAAATTTAAAAGGAAACAAAAAAGGCAGCAAAGCATACAAAGTGCACAAAGAGCGCATTTTACTAATCTTATAAATCATGAATGAATAAATCATAAATCTCAGCACTAAATGTACTAAAAGGAGTGGAGAGCTATCCCTGTGATTTCCCAATGACACTGGAAATCCAATGATTTTCCATCCTAGAAAACCTTTCTGAATGTAGGATATCATTATGCATGTTAATACAAGTTCCAACCCAGTTACTCTATTGGATTAAACTATTTGGCTTTCATCAAAATGCACAATTATGGGTTCATGTGCTGTGGACTTCAGAAATTTTAGGAAGTCATCTGGGTGCAAGCCCATAGTTGCTGCATTGGTCATTGGGTGAAAATAAATCCTATCATGACCTCCTTCCAGAAAGCCAGCATCCAAAACGAAGTTCACATTTCCCTGATCACAGAAAAGAGCTAAGGGGGTTGCACATCCTTGGCCAACTTTCAGCTTGTCCAACATGGCTGCTTCATCAGCAAAGCGCAGGTTCCCACTTCCAACACCCAGTTTCTTTGCCAAATCATTTAAATTGATTTGTCGATCATGCAGAACTGTCACCAGCCAAAAGCTTTTTTTCTTCTTATCTTTAAGGAAAAGGTTTTTGCTGTGAGCTCCATTTAAGTGTTGTACATAAGGCATCATTTCTTCAACTGTAAATACCTGGAAGAGAGAAATGAAGAAGTGTGACTTCCTTGAACTATTACCTGCTACGTTTTTCAAATTGCATTTAAACTGCACTCTGCAGCATTTCCTCTTTATAAAAGCCAGTGAAATAAACAAGAAAAATGCAACAATCCTGCACATTTCAATATGGTACTACTTGAGAAGTCCACATAAATTCTAATTATGCAGCCCAGAATAAGCAAATACATTATTGAACCCACCTTTTCAGTGCCAAAAATTATATTGCTGAAACTTGGCAGCAAACCAATGAACAAGGGGTGACTTTCAGCAGAATAATTAGATTGGCTTACATACCTAAATTGTTTTTTTTTAAAGTTAAAATCCTTTCCCCTGCTCAGGTTAATATCCCACATCTTTCACATGGTTTAACATGATACAGATTAATTGCAACCATTCAAAGAAATCAGGAAGCCTCTGAACATATCCAAAATAATTTTCTTAGCACTTTAAATTTATCCCATTTATTGTCTTATTATAACATTAACAAATGTTTATACTGAAGAACATCAGTACTGAAGAAAAGAATATATTTGACTTATTTGGACAATCAGCTGACATGACAGCTAAAGTTCCTTAGTGAGGCTAATCCTTCATATAGACCATGGCTTATAAACAACAAACTATATTATGTCTTAGTGTGTAGCTTGTAACATCTTAAACCAGGGGTCTTCAAACTTGGCAAATTTAAGACTTGTGGACTTCAACTCCCAGAATTCCTCAGCTAGTCATGCTGGCTGCAGAATTTTGGGAACTGAAGTCCCCAAGTCTTAAAGTTACCAAGTTTGGAGACCGCTGTCTTAAACCATGTTTATTGTACTCTAGTCTAGGACAACATGATCAGTGACACAGATATGGCAGCATGTTAACATGGTTTATAATTTAACGTGTTATGCAGGTCTTCTGTACCAAGGCATAAAACTCGGCATGTTTTATCACTTTGATGCCATCTAGTAATACCGCTCTGTCTAGTGTTGTGCGGATACAACTAACAAGGCTGCAATTTTATACTTATTTCAGAGAAATAAATTCCATTAACTCAGGCCGAGTCGCTTCACGTGCATCGACTTGGTAGTAAAGTTACTCTCCATTTTTGGAAAAAGGAAGTGATTAAAAAAAAAAAGATTGATCAGCCACGTCGCAGCTGCCTTTCCCCGCACATCGGCTTCTCTAGTGGCCTTTGCCGGGGCCCCTTCCCCAGAACGCTTCATTTCGCGGCTTCTCCACTCACTTCGGGATGTTCCACACTGAGTGCTTGGATGCCCAGGCCCTCCAAGTGAGCCTCCAGCGCCTCTCGAAGCCCCCTCACTGGAGGAGGCGGCGGCTCGGCCATTGCAGCATCTGCCTACCGTACTTGTCACAAGCCTTTCGGGAAGACTGGGCAGGAGGCGGAGACGCCTTTCTCTCGAGCAATGACAGCTTCCTCCTTCTCCTAGCGCGGCCACCGGCGACAGAAGAACAGGAAGCGGAAGACACGTCAAGACTTGAAGCGCTGCCCGTTTGCCTGCAGGATTGGCAACGCTTAGCCAACCTTGCCCGTTTTAAAAAAGCGGAACCCATGGAAAACTACCAGGAGATTCCAGGGATATAAATTAGACACCATAGTAGAAAAACAGTCTGGAAACAGGTATTTCATATTTTGCCAAAATCAGTATGTGAATTGTTTCTATGAACGTTAGCAGTTTGATCTGGATTGGAGGGTGAACATCTGTGTTCTGGGAATAGCTTTGTATTGTGGGCAACAATGGCATTTATTGAAAAATAAATCCCCAGTGACTTTACTGGGATTCCAGCAGGTTTCCTGGAAGCATGCAGGGATTGGAACACTGGGATAGTTTTATCTTGTTCTTTAGCTTGCCCTTCCCCCTTTCAATCAATCAATCAATCAATAAGCCTTCCCTGATTAGTGTCCTTGTCATCTGTAAGTCTTCAATTTTTATTATTTATATTGCGTACGCTGGCATGGCATTTCAGAGTTGAGACCATATAGTTACTGGAGCCTGGTCTTAAAGGAAGCTATTTCTTTTAAAAAACCTTTCAAGGGAATCTGATTGGAGAATGCTGATTTCAAACACGGTGTTCACATGCTGTATTAAATGCTACAGCTTGTTTTAACCATGAGTATCGAACAGCGTTTATGCCCAAGCTAGCCCATGATAGTTTGGTTTAGAGTGGGCCTCTCAAACTGCTTGCAGCCTAGTGAGCACTTCAAGTACTTTTCTACCCCTGCAACATTTTGTAGGCACTGCAGATGCTACCTAGTACCTTCCTAAATATATTTTGCAAAAAGTATTATATATCCAGTAATAAAATGAAATACCGGTGTTTCAGTTAATATAAAACTAGCAGCTAAGTGACCAAAGTTAAATGACTGTTTCAGTAATGTGTCACTATGTAGTTTATTTAACACATTTGTTTAATGGTATATCATGATAATCAGATTCTTCATTTTTGACTCACAAGTAACTTTTGTGACATTGTTTTTAAAAAGCTTACGTTTGGGGCCCTTAGGTTAGCAAACTTATCCCCATAAGCATTAGTTTGAGTGTTCTGTTTCAGAGTTGTATATGAATTCAGTCAATGATTTGCAGTTATTCAACTGATGCCTCACAGTCTGTTTCTCCAAAGTAAAATGCCATTGGTAATGTTTGCTTGGCTTGATGAGAATTGAAGTCCAATATGTAAGGAAGACAGTACTGAGTGTCACATTTCTCCTTTCAAAATGACCTTTTCTATTAACTTCTATTATTACCTGTATATGTATATACCATCCCAATGGTACAAACCAAACGACCCTCTTGATAATTGCATTTTTAACCAAGTGAGTTGTCAAAACACAATTGATCAGTTTAATTTCTGATTTTATGCATATGGATTAACCGTGCAATAAAAATTGTGAAAATAAAAATGTTTTATTTTAGAATAAAAACTTTTTCTAAATAGGCAGTTTAATTTTAAAACAGAATAAATTACTCAAACTCCATATGTTGTTTGGAGTTTCCTTTGTTGCGTCTTTGTACTACAATATTTCAGTATAAGCATACATCTGAATATTTGAAATTGCATCTATTTTGTATTCAGGCTTCATATGGAAATATTTATGATGCAATCCTAGGACTACTTCTAGACAAGTATAAGTAGGGTTGTGGTCTAAATTACTCTTATTATAAACCAGCAAAATAGCAAATCAAATAATAGAAGTGATTTTAACTATCCAAAAAAATTCTGAAGCTCAAATATTATTTTTACTAAGAAGCTCACAGAACACAGTGAGATTCATTTCTGAATAAACGTGATTTCATTTAGACTTAAATGGATATGTTTCAATACTTTTTATTTTGTTTGCCATTATAAAATATAATAGGTTCATTTGTATAAGTTCTGTTAAAATGAATTCATGATTTTATACAGCTACCATTCTTTAAATGGAATTTGCATAAGAAAACCTCTTTGCATGAGACCCTCTTAGAATACTGTTATTTTTGTGTGTGCAGCAGGAAGAGTTTGTTAAGAGCAACAAAATGTTCTAATCTTGGTCATTTAATGGTAAACAGAATAAATTAGCATTCATTTTGAAGAAACATAGATATTAAGATGAATGGCCTTAATTGTGCATTCACCCTTATTTGGCACTGACTGACTATATGGGTTGTAAAATGAATTGCATTTGAACTGAATAAGGACAACAGCTGTTTATAGTGTGTTTTATTAAATAAATCAATAATTTAATTTTATTATTAAACTTACAGTAAGGGAACACCCATTATTGGTTGGCTATTTTATCATTTAGTGGACAGTGTACATACAACAGTTCATTTAATGACCTTTGAAAAAAGTGACTTATGACCAATTTTCACACTTATGACCGTTGCAGCATCTCTATAGTCACATGATCAAAACTCAAACACTTGGCAACTGAGTCATATTTATGACAGTTGCAGTATCCCAGGATCATGTGATCCTCTTTTGTGACCTTCTGACAAGCAAAGTTAATGGGGAAGCCAGATTCACTTAACAACCGTGTTACTAATTTAACAGCTGCAGTGATTCACTTAACTGTGGCAAGAAAGTTCATAAATGGGGCAAAACTCCACAAATCTCTTCCTTAGCAACAGAAATTTTGGACTCAACTGAAACCTCTATCAGATGCTGGAATGAATGATATTCCCCACCTCACTCTTCCCCCAATGTCTTATGCAGACAGAGCCCTATTCTGCTTCCTTGGCAAGGCAGAATATAGTTTGGAAATGCTATCAACACTTCTTTGTGTCAGTATACTTTCCTGCCAACTCTCACAGTGGATAACAAACAGACTTCAGTGCTGCCATGAGGAAGACCCCAAGATACCCCTATTGTTATCATCATGATTGTTATTCCACTACAACTCATTTAAGGATGTGGTTATGGTCTGTACACACTGGTGTACTGTGTCTAAAGGAGAACTTGACTGTCTCCAGTCCTTTTCCAGCCCTAGAACCAATACTTTATTATATCCAAGAAAATATACAATTTTTGGCAAATGTTTTAAGTCTTTTCTCCTTGTGGCATATCAGTCTAATAGTCTAAGTTATAACAATAATATCTGCCCTGCTAGGCCAAATTTCAAATAGAAATATACATATGAAAGACATCTGTTAATCCAATTTATGACTTTAAAAGATGCAACTCTCTGCTGCTCCCGCCCCAGAACAAACTCAACTACTCTTAATATTGTGCAAGAAATATTAGTCTGTAAATATGTAAACCCAGCAGTTAAGTATTAAATTGTTGTTTAAAGAAATAACGAAGCTGGTTTAAACTGAAGAAGTCACACATTCCTAAATGCACATGTTGTCATTGGGAGTCAACCTTGAAACAAATGGGCTTACTCACTATTTATCCCACTTAAGCCTACATTCAGAAGTATCTTCGGGCAATCTTCTGAAAAGTTTCTCATTGGGTGGGTGGGGGCTATCCTAATTTATGCAATTAGGTACGCAATCAGGGTCACTTTAAAGCAGGGGTCTCCAACCTTGGCAACTTTAAGACTTGTGGACTTCAACTCCCAGAATTCCTCAGCCCTTATCTGACCTGAGGGCAAAGGAAAGTCTGGTGGCTTTGGGAATTAATTCTGAGCGTGCGCGAAAACTCCGCATGCTCAATTGCCTGGGCTGGACGGGTTAGGGTTTATTTTGTTGCCTTCTCACACCTTTTTGGCACTGCTACTTTAATTGTTGCTGAACGGATTCATCTAGAAAAGCAGGTAGCCGAAGCGGTCACGGGTGAATAGCAGGACGATAAAAGTCAGTGGCGGATATTAACGCTATGCTTGTGGACCTTGCTTGCAAGAGGGAGGCGCGCTCAAACGGCTGAAAGCAGAGGAATGACTAGTTGAGGGGTGGACGTGCGCCACCTTCCGCCTGGGCGGTAGTAAAGCGCTTGAAGAGGCGGAAGGTAATAACGTAGGTGAGATATTGAAGAAAAAAACCACAGTGAAGGGTTGGCGGATTTGTCTGTTCTTTCAGCGTCTGGACATACGAGAGAGTGGCTTCTTTTAGAACTGCGCGTGCGCTTCCTCTGTTTCTCTAATATTGCTTGCTTCTCTTCTGTAGAAGGTTAGCTTTGTTGGTCTGTATCACCAAAAAGAGGGGAAATATTAGTAATTTTGGCACAAGGGGCCAGCTGTCCTAAGCTGATGCTCCTGGCATCTTTTTAGGGGATGAGTTTTACCAACCACAGTTTATATGTGCATATCCCTTCATTGTTAAATTGCTAGGTTCCAGATTTGACAGTTTACTGTTTGATTTAGAAGTCCCAAAGGTGCTTTTTCAGGAGGCAACTGGATTTTCTTGTTTTTTCTTTGAAGATGTTTCACTTCTCACCCAAGAAACGTCTTCAGCTCTGACAGGATAGTGGGGAATGGAAGGATTTATATTCCTTACAGACAGCTGGCCATTTGCATCCTTTTAGAGGGTCCTTGAAGCCCTTGGAGATCTGTATCTTCGGGGTCACCTGAGTAGTGCTCCTGGTTCCTGTAGTCTGCAATTTTTCTTCTTCTCTGGAAATCCATTCCTACTCCCACACCATTCAAAGGGTGTTCATCCCAAATTATATAGCTAAAAGTCTGTAGAGATTCTCAGTCATCCAGGTCATGGTTATCCCAATGGTGCTTTTTCAAGTTGAAGCACCTCTAAATGCTTCAACGACCCTCTTAAAAGTTGCAAATGACCAGCTGTCTGCAAGGAATATATATCCTATTCCCCACTATCCTGTCAGAGCTGAAGAAGCTTCTTGGATGAGAAGCGAAACATCTTTAAAAAAAAACAAAAACAAGAAAGTCCAGTTGCCTCTGAAAAAGCATCTTTGGGACAACCATGACCTGGATGACTGAGAAAATCTCTACAGAATTTTATTTAGAATCACACTAGATATAGGCTGCAAAAATTCTGATCGCCACAAAATGGCAGCAACAAGATACAGATTTGAACACTTTGCTATCAGCTACTGGTATTCCTAATTTTATGATTAATGTAAACAAAATTGGTTATGGCCCCTGTATTTTTGAATACTGGCTTAACAGAAAAAGTTTCATGGGTAATGCCACCATTTTCTCTTCCAAATCATTGTGGAAGGAAGTTACAGCAGCTCTATCCTCCTTTGCTTCAGGGGTATCTCTTTTTAGACTGTCCGCTTGAAAGTTGTTTCATTCAAGCTCTATTTTTTTTCTTGGTTACAGAGAGAAACATGAATTGGATGCCGCCACTAGAGAATTTGGCCCGTTTATTTAGTGCTTGCAGGCAGCTGCACTCCTTGGCTTACCGAAAACAGTGGAAGTCTGTCCTGTCCTCTGCCTACCCCATGTGTCCCATTCAGCTGCACCCGCTGCTCTGGCATCCAGACACCACCTCACAATTCAGGCTTTTGACCACTAAGGAGGTAATTAATAGTTAGTTTATTCTTGCCTTGAAGGACTTTTGTGTGCCTCTAGCTAAGAAATAAAAGACAATGTTGTTTATAGAGATATGCAATAGAGGTAAATATAAATGCCATAAACTTTCCAAACAATTGCATACATGCTTTTTGTCCAGCTGGCCTCCAAAAAGAAGAGCAACCTGTCCAAAATGCATCAGTGCGAACAACCAATCGATTCCTTTCTTTACTTTTTATAAATGCTTTGAATTGTAGTTAAGAGAAAGAATCCTGAGGCTGTGCCCCTTTCAAGCATTTGTATTCTATTCAGTCAATGTGATTATGGGAAGATCTTTGCATACTATTGCATGTGTCAACTTCCTGGGAGAATATGTGGGCTTCATTAGAAAAGTATTAAATTTTTTTAATCGGGAATGATTTTGCCAAGCTTCAGTCAGCTTTAGTAATAAATTAACAATTGGAGAAGAAAAGGGATTAGCACAGCTTCATTGTCATGAGCCCAGGCAAGCAACCTTAGCATTACTGGGGAGACGAAAGATTGAAATGTGGGTGAAAAGGCATATCACATATATTTACACAGCTTTTCCCTCAGGAGTAGGGGATTTTTTGTTTATTTTTAAACTTATATGCCTATTTAGCACTTATATTACCAATTTCATTTGTTCCAGAATGACAGGAAATCATGCCATTTTTAGCAGTCGTATTTAGATTGAATTTCAGGGGCACAAAATTGGTGAGAATCCAGATTTGTGAAGATCATGAGATTCATGATCCAGCCCTTTAGTTTAAGGCTAAGTGTATTGTGGAAACTCAGAAAATGAGTTGATCCAGTGACTAAACATATTGTTCTTAAACTTTGTTATAGAAAGAGAAATTGGGCAAAGTGAAATTGAAGCCTGTAAGGACGAAAGCAAAGAAACAAGAGGTTGAGATAAAGCGCACAATGACTGTGGAGGAGCTTGCAAAAGTGATGCATAAGGATATAGGTGAGCTGGTTCTTTCAAATAATGCCTGGAAATCTGTGGTGGGTTGCTACCGGTTCGCCCCAGTTCGGGCAAACGAGTAGCTGTGGCGGCGGGAGGCTCTGCCCACCTGTCCGGACGTTATCAAATATAATCTGCGCATGTACAGAAGCTTCTGTGCATGTGCAGAAGTGGTGCATGTGCGAGTGAAGCATGCGTGCGTGAGCGAACCTGTAGTAAAGGTAAGTAAACCCATCCCTGCTGGAAATTACAAAAGGAGCAATTCCTGATCGTCCTTTCAGCTGATTGATATCCTTGTGTTACAGCTTCATTTTTTAATCCCACATATTTAGTTTCAAAGGCAGGGGCATATACTACATAAAAAAAAAACCATAGAGCACTGGCAGTTCACAATTTTAGAAAAATCTCTGATTTCTTCCTTCTTCCAGGTCATAGTTTCTGATTTTTGTGTACAAAGAGATACACATGGTTCAGATTAACCATTGCCCCTTCATTTCATTTTTGTATTTTCCTCTCATATTTCGTGGATTACTGCCTGAGAAACAGATATGACCCAGTGTGCTACCTGAGACTATTCTCAGGCACAGAATTTAGTATATAATTTGTTCTAGTTCTTCAATTGTCTCCCTTTAGTCTTTTTTCATTGTATAAAATATATTTTAACACTGTGATGGTAATGATAACAGCATTGAAATCTGACAAAGCATCTAAGTATTTGAGGACTGCACATCCTGTCTAGACACTGGAAATTACATGACAAACATTTTCTCCAGTTAGCACTATTATTAAGAAGGGCCTTCTTGGTGGTGGCTCCCTTTCCCTGGAACATCATTTCCCCAGAGATTAGAATGGCCTCTAATACTCTTCTGGAAGGCCCTCAAGACCTGGTTCTGCCAGTGGGCCTGGGGAATCCAGAATGGGATGGAGCCCATTAAATGGCCCATGTGATCTGCTGTCACCGGGGTGGGGGGTGATTTTATTTTATTATATTAATTTATTTTATTCTTTTTATTAGTTTTATTATTTTAAATGAGGTTTTATATTCTGTAAGCCGCCCTGAGTCACCATGGGCGAATAGGCGGCAATGTAAATTCAATAAACAAACAAACAAATATATCATAGGCCTCTTCCCTGGTTGGATCATTACTCAATGAATGTTATGTTTTTATACTCAGATCATGTGTATGAAGCTCTGCTGAACACAGAGATAGATTTAGATTCACTAGAACCAGATTCAGTCTTGGAAATAAATTGGATCAAAGACATCATTAAAAAATCTGGCATGCAGTACAAATGGGCTGAGCTGAAAGAAGAAAAAGTAAAAGAAAATAAAGATGCGTTTAGAAGGTAACATCTATACTTAAGTGGGTTTTTTATTACTGGATTTAAGTATAACTTGTATAATATATGTAATCCACTGTATGTGAAGTGACAAAATGATGGGCCCATGAAGACTGTGTTTTGTTACTGTTAATCACTGCCTAAACTGAAGTCCAGGTTTATCTAGACATACTGCTGTGCAAGCTATGATCTATAATGCAGTTAAATCCTTTAAAGGCAACATTCTATTCCACATATTCTATCACTAGGAAGCATGTATAGTGTACTGTTTCTCTCAAAGCCACAATTTAATTTTCAGATAAAAGTAAATCATGAAAATATTTATTGGAACTTTTAATTAGTAATATAAATTATATTTCTAATGTATATTTATTTGGATTATACTAATCATATTCACTGTGAAAGTATGTTCAGTATTGAATTATCTTGCATAAGACCTGCATCCTTTTAGCTATTTCATCACTCCATCTTCTTATCACATCTATTCCTATTTCATGTATTTGTTTTGCAATTTCATCCCTCAGTGTATTTATTTTATATTGATTACTCACTTTTGTATTCAATCCACTTTAATTCCATATCCATTTTTCACTCCATTCCCACTGCAGTTAACTTTTTATGTATCTCCAACATAGCCAATTCTAGTTTCTATATCACAGCAAAGCAAACACCTTTATATGTAGCCATTTAAACTTCTTTAGGAAGCATTCTTTCCCCACATCAGACTATAATACTATTACAACATTTTTGCTATCTTAAAATTTCTCCTCAATATCCCCATCTTCAGTAAATATTGTATCAAACTAGATAAATGCATCTACTTTTTCCTCCTTTTTGCCATTTACCGTATTTTCCGGCGTATAAGATGACTTTTTAACACATGAAAATCTTCTCAAAAGTCGGGGGTCGTCTTATATGCCGGGTGTCGTTCTCCTGTAACCAGGCAGACCAGCCCGAAAAGCTCTGACGAGCCAAGCTCTGACCATCCCAGCTGAGTTGCCTGCTAATCAGGCAACTCAGCTTGGATCGCCAGAGCCATGTAAAAGGAAAAAAGTTTTCCCCCTCCAGCTTGCTTAGCTTAGCTGCTAGTCACAACGCTTGCCTTGCTTCGCTTGCCTGAATCCATTCCATCAGCAAGCAACTCCCTGCCTGCAATCAAGCAGGCAGGGAGTTATGGACTTTAACTCCCAGAATTCCTCAGCCAGCAAAGCAAAGCTGGCTGAGGAATTCTGGGAGTTGAAGTCTACAAGTCTTAAAGTTGCCAAGGTGGAGACCCCTGTTCTATTGGGTAAGTTTTTTTCCCCTTTGGGAGCTTTAAAAAAAATAGTTAATTGGGGGTTTTTTTAGTTGTTCTTTTTTAGATCTAGCCATTTAAAGTTTAGGAAGTTTTAAATTTAGCTTTCATATAAAAATTAAAATAAAATAAAATAAAATAATATTTGTGCAGCTTTCTGAGATTTAGTGTGTTTCTGTAGTGTTTCACTCTAACTACGCAAACACACAAAATCTCACAAAGCTGTATGTGGAATTTTGTGTGTGTAAAGTATGAAAGTTGGGTTTTTGGGCTTTTTGTAGCTGTGTGAGGTTCCTGCCTGTTGCAGGGGCCATTTTAGGTCTAGCACAGCTGCTTTTACATTGTGGGTGAGCCTGTTGTGTTGTGTTGTGTTGTGTTGTGTTGTGTTGTGTGTAAAGTGTGAAAGTTGTTTTTTGGGCTTTTTGTGGCTGTGTGAGGTTCCTGCTTGTTGCAGGGGCCATTTTGGGTCTAGCACAGCTGCTTTTACATTGTGGGTGAGCCAGTTGTGTTGTGGTGTGTGTGTGTAAAGTGTGAAAGTTGTTTTTTTGGGCTTTTTGTGGCTGTGTGAGGTTCCTGCTTGTTGCAGGGGCCATTTTGGGTCTAGCACAGCTGCTTTTACATTGTGGGTGAGCCAGTTGATGTTTTTTTAATTTTTATTTGGTGTGTGTGCGAAGAGGGGTAGTCTTATATGGCGAGTATAGCCCAAACCCTATATTTTATCAGGAAAAGTCGGGGGTCATCTTATACACCCAGTCGTCTTATACGCCGGAAATACGGTATATATAATTTGCATTTGTTCACTCAATTTTCCTTGTTAGGTATGTTTTTGATGTATTCATGTTTCATATCCATATTTATACTATCTGAACAACACATTTAATATCACCACAACCATTCTGTACACATTTATCCATAAATAAATGAAATAACTACAGGACATCACATATTTTTGATCAGTGATGAATGGTAAGTGTTCCATTTATTTTTAAATGTGCTTTTTCCTTCATATATTGTTCTTACTTTATTTAGTAGCCAAATTTCAGTTTCATATTTACATAAAGTAAAGCCTATTTACTTTCTCTAAATTAACAAATGTGCTGTAAACATATTTTCTTACATTCATACATTTTTCAGTGGCCTGCCAAGAATCATAACTATACACATAAACTGCCTAACAACTGAAATTCCCAAATATTGTTCATATCATCTCTTACATATTTCAGTCAGGATTTTGCCAAACATTTTCCCAGGCACTCTTAATTAATTAATTAATTAATTTAATTAATTCTCCTTGTGTTTTTAGCATGACCTTTTCTGCTTTTCTATTCGTATGCCAAATGAAACTATTTCTATTTCGAGAGAAGGAAAACTGGAACCAAAGTACTACAATGACATCTTCAGTTCATATGAATAGAAAACAAATAGTAGCCCACAAGAATTTTTATCTGCCTTTTACTAATGTTAAACATTTTATTGCATTTTGATATGAAATAAAAGAATTCATATAACCTTTTAAGTATTTCACATACTTAATATATTTTACAATAATCTTTAAAGCAGCTAAAAAGGATAATGTCAGGGTTCCAAATAACACCCCCAATGAAAGACTTGCAGGACTGACAGATAGTATGTATGTATGTATGTATGTATGCATGCATGCATGCATGCATGCATGCATCTATTTGTTTATATCCCACCTTTATTTTTTTTACAAATAACTGAAGGTGGAAAAAATATCCAAAACACCTTCCTTCTCCTATTTTTTCCGCAACAACATCAACCCTGTGAGGTGGGTTGGCTGAGAGAGAATAACTGGCCCAAAATCATCTAGCAGGCTTTCACAGCTAAGGAGGGACTAGAATTTAAAGTCTCCCAGTTTCTAGTCTGGTACTTTAACCCGTAGACTGAAGTGGCTCTGCCCCCATACATCCTGGGAAAGAAGGTGAACTATGAAAGAAAATCACAGTTTGTGATTTTCATGAAATTTGAGCTGATGATTTTATAAAACAAGCTAATTTATTTAGTGTTAAGAACTGATTGATCCTGTAGAAACTGCTGTAACAAAACAAATTGCTCCTTGGAGAAGTGGTAAAACACTTCTTTCCATGCAAAAGGTCTTAAATGAGACAGATTTGTCTGAATTCCTGGAAAATAACTCACTGCAGAGAGTTATGGTTCAATGGTCTAATTTGCTCGTGTACAACTTCTGAATATTCCTGAGTTTAAATACAACTCATTACAACGATTCTGCTCATAGTTTTATATAAGCAGTTTTATATAAGCAGTTGATCTGGAAACCCAATATCTTTACTTAGGGCATGATTGCAAGCCTCATGTGAGTTTCCCGATACCCTGAAAGTGCAGCTCAAACTTCTGGTGGCAAAAAGACAGCATTTTCTGGGCATTTTTCATGGATAGGTGCAGTTAGAAGCGAGCCTTTGCTTCCCAGAAGTTATCCAGAGGTTATGCATTAAAGTACCCTTTTCAAACACCCACCAAAATGCCCAAGATTTTCAGTTTTCCTTCTTGTTGCCAATATGACATGTTGTTCACTGAAAAGTCAGGAGGCCAAATCTTCACGGGTTCCCTGTTTATAATTTAACTATGAAAAACATGTTTCCTTCTCAGGTAGAAAAACAACATATTGAGGACACTCTAGTTCCAAGCTAGAGTTAGTTGTTACAAAAAGTTCAGAGATTGAGGATTTTAAGAGCTTTGTTAAGCATAGAATACAAAACATAAAAAAGGCTTATTTCATGTAAAATTGAATGTGTTACTATTGATTGCAGGCCTCTTCAAAATCCAGCTTTATTAACGGCCAGGCCTCCAGTCATTACTGTATTGGGCCATGTTGATCATGGAAAAACTACATTGCTTGATAGCCTGCGAAATACTAATGTGGCAGCAATGGAGGCAGGAAGTATAACACAGCATATTGGTGCCTTTCTTGGTATGATTTATTTGAGTATTATTCTTAGTCGTCTTCGGATGAAGGATAAAAAGTCTGTGGCTTTCCAAATGGTGGTGGACTTCATCTCCCATTATTTCTCATTGATCATATTGGTACAAGCAGATAAACATTATTGGTCCATTGCTTTTATTTTGTGAATCTAAAAATAACGTAAATATTTTAAATCAGTACAACAGCACCTGGATCGTACTTTACAATGTTGTCAATTTCTCATCTGCAATAGTCATTATTATATCAAAATTGGATTACTATAAAATGATAATACAATTTTGATACCATGACAATGTAGTTTCTTACTCAAGGTTACCTCATAAATTCATAGCAAATAAAAGGACTGTAAGAAGATAATGTACCTGAAAGTGAGCAAAATACAAGCTGGAAGGAGGGAAGGTGGCATGTAGAAAAGAACACAAAATTTAAGGTGCTATGAGATTAGTGAGATAAAACTAGAATTTGCCAGGCAAGAGAAGCCATTATTTTAATGTATCTCAATGACCTCCCAGGGCCACTAGTAACCTGTGAAATATCTGTTAATTCAGAAAGGCAAGACAGTTTAAAAGCTGGATCATATCAGGGATCATAAAGTCCCTGAATTCTTTGCTGTGCAATCAGCAATCAACTGTTGTATAGGAGGTTTGTATTCCTATTCCTGCGTGCAGTACATTCTAATTTAGCTGTCATGCCTGGGTGCTTTTTGCCAGTTTCATCTTAAAGCTAAATTCTGGCTTAACTACATGGAGGTTTACTGCCGAACCTAAGTGTGAAATATGACAAAAGTCACCTCTCCTGTCCTTGGAGCAAAGTTGCCTCAAGAACTCAAGTTTCAAGTCTTACCTAAGTCATATGAAGTTTCTCAGTCTGGTCTTAACAGCAACTTAATACATGTTATCTTGTCTATTTTCTGATGTCAAAAAATGGATCCTAACTAGTTTCATTGTCGAATCAGTTATAGATTATAGAGTAGGAGCCTCTCTATGTGGTGTATTGGACTTAGAGAGGTGCATTGGATACCTCTAATTTCCAATCTTGCTGATTGTTATATGAGAAAATTGTAGTCCAACATAACTGGAGGAAGCCACTTTGGCAAAAGTTAGCAAATAATAGAGAAATGAAAATAAATTTATCATGAGTAAAGCCCCAAGTAAAGCATTGTTTTGTAGAAAAATTTAACAGCTGAACATGGACTATAGAAAAGTGACTGTCAATTTTAGGCAATTTCTCTGTTTAAAGTTTTACTTGTATGAGGAATTGCTACAAATCTCATGGAAGCAGCTGTTCAGTGTGTTCTGTGAAAGTGATATGAGAAGCATTAAACTCTTATTCAGAAGATACTGTATATGTTTCCAATTGTTTTTGCAGTGCAGTTGCCTTCTGGGGAGAAGGCAACATTCTTGGATACTCCTGGCCACGCTGCCTTTTCAGCCATGAGGGCAAGAGGTACACATATCACTGATATTGTTGTACTGGTGATAGCTGCTGATGATGGTGTGATGGAGCAAACTGTGGAATCCCTTCAACATGCTAAAAATGCTAATGGTATTCATGGATTTTGTTTTCATTTGGGGAGTTGAGGGAGGAAATAAGCACTACTATTGACATATTACTGTTACTGAATATCTTACTATTTGAAGATTTGTTAGTCACCTGGAACAAATTACACATGAATCTGAAAGTTGTCCCTCCACATTTTTTTCTCTCTCAGTTCCAATCATTGTTGCCATCAATAAGTGTGACAAACCTGAAGCTGATCCTGAAAAAGTAAAGAAACAACTGCTGGCTCATGATATTGTTTGTGAAGACTATGGAGGAGATGTTCAGGCTGTTCCTATCTCTGCGTTAAAGGTAATGCAAATCAGTTTCAGTGCCATCCCTAAGGTAAATCTGTATCACATTGTTTATTAGCAGTAAAAATTTGATTCTTCAAGAGTCACATGACACAACATTGGATAGAGTTTTTAAGAGAGGAAAACCTTCATCTGAACCTCTATTCTAGGACCCAGCTGTTTGGAGAAAAGCAGTTCTTTCTCAGCACTGAACAGGAAAACTTCCTAATGAGGAAAAGAAAATACTTTATTTTGCTATTCATTCCTAGGTATTGATCTGGGAAGATACGATAAAAGAGGCTAGAGTCAGCCTCCAGCATACCCTAGATTTTAAGGCAATAGATCTTCAGTAAATCATCTATGCATACTGAATTACTTACAATGATTATTAAGTCCTACCTTTTCTGAATTACTTTTGACTTTTCTGACCTAGAGCCATAACTTGATGAACTTAAAAGAGGCAATTGTAACTCTTGCTGAGGTGATGGAACTGAAGGCAGATAGCACAGGCCTCGTGGAAGGTATTATAATAGAGTCTCGTACAGATAAAGGAAAAGGGTGAGCCTGCATCTTTTCATTCCATTTCATCTTTGGTTGGGAGTTGCTCTAAAATTTCCAATAGTGCAATTAAATAACAATGCATAATAAATTAAAATTTAAAAACTGTCCTTTTGTAAATTAAATTAAACTTTCTAATTTAAAACGTGATTTTACACAGAAGAGATTTCTTCTAGAAAACCTGTTTGCTTGGATTTAATCTCTCCCGCAGCACTCCAATAATGTGTCAATGTGAAATTTTCCTTATTTAAAAGCTATTGCGATCAATTCCCATGGATTCCATCTATATCACATACAGTGGGCTCTCTGTTACACCTGAATTGGGGTTTGGGGAGACACATTAATGAAAAAAATTAATGGAAAGACAGCCTGCAGCAAAGCACCAGAATTCAACATCACATTAATTGCCAAGAAAGTCTTTAAGTCCTACTTGGGCATTGAGCATTCTGATTATTGGCAAAATATTTCTAAAGATAGTTTGTGTGAAAAATACATTATTCTGATCTGTTTTATAAATTTGTGTCAAACTAGATTTTAAACTGAAAAAATTATACAGATATGTTGACATAATAAAGTTCTATAAAGAGGCTTAGGCATTAAAACATATCATTAATTGTGAATATCAAATCAAATGTCATTCTTCTTTTTACTTGCCTTCCACCTGATCCCAGTCCAGTAACCACGGCCATTATCCAAAGAGGCAATCTGAGAAAGGGCTGCATTTTGGTTGCTGGAGAAACCTGGGCCAAAGTGCGACTGATACTTGATGAGAATGGCAAAATCATGGAAAATGCTTCCCCTGGTTTGCCCACGGAGATCGTGGGGTGGAAGGAGGTCCCTGCAGCAGGGGACGAAATCCTTGAAGTTGAATCTGAGGTAAGTACATTTCTTGTTTTAGTATTCAGGTGTAATGTTCCTAAAGTTGTCTTTATTCCATGTTTATCCAGTTTCATCCAAGATGCACCAAAAATGTTCTGCAGAAGTAAAATACCAGGGAGAAGGAACATGTTTTTTTCAACATATGGAAATAGTTTAATTCAAGCAGGAAAAGACTTTTATCTACTCCATGTGGCACTTGCTCAAAACTGGACCAATATTTTGTTGATGGTTCATTTAGTTGAGAAATATAATATTGATTCAGTTTTAATTTCTGGTTATTCACCAGTAGTAATGTCTTGGTTTGGATAAAAAAAATCTGTAGTTAAGAGGAAATGACATTTTAATGTTATTGTTATTGGAAGGTGCTCAGTTTGTTGAGTTACAATAAAGATACCAATATGGTGTTTTTTCATTGTTGTACAGTACGCTGCTCAGAGTCATTTTCTACAAGATGGGTGGTAATATAAATTTGATAAATATTTTTTTTCAAATTAAAAGAGGGTCAATTAATTTGGGTATAGTCTATGGATATATTTATAGCTTTTGGGGGATAAGCTAATAATATGCTTCTATGGAAAAAGATGCTTAAATTACAATATAGAAATTTTACATGTATAAATTATAGTATAGAAATTCTAAGTTCTATATGCAATATAGAATTCTATAAAAGTCATTTTCCCAGTGCCAAAGATAACGGTCAGGCACATTTGGATATTATTCTAATGGTAGAAAATTATAATGTAATTTTATACTTTTATGAGAATTTGATAACTTGGAGTACAGGTAGACCTTGCTTATTGATTGCCTTGTTCAGCAATGGTTTGAAGTTACCACAGTGTTGAAAAAATAATTTTATGATCAATGTCTACCTTTGTGAGCTTTGAAACATCACTCAGTCATATGATCACCATTAAGAGCCGTGGTGGCGCAGTGGTTAGAGTGCAGTACTGCAGACTACTTCTGCTGCTTACCGTCTGCCAGCAGTTTGGCAGATCGAGTCTCACCAGGCTCAAGGTTGACTCAAACTTCCATCCTTCCAAGGTGGGTAAAATGAGGACCCAAATTGTTGGGGGCAATATGCCGACTCTGTAAACCGCCTAGAGAGGGTTGTAAAGCACTGTAAAGCGGTATATAAGTGCTATTGCTAAGTGCTATTGCTATTATAGTCAGTATGGGTAGTTGTGTGCTTCACTTGATTTTTGCTCCCCTTGTAGAGCAGAGAGATTGTAGAGGAAGGAATTACAAAAGAGTAAGCAATCACACAATGGGGAATACACATTGAAAGGAATGTGGTGGCACCGGCATCCCTGAGGACACTCAGGGCTGGGAGCCATGAGCGTATTATGTAACAGCAATGATAGGAGCCAAGCCATGTTGGCAAATTAACTGGTTAATTACTTTTGTTCTGCCAAGAAAAGGGCACGTGAAGTTGTTGAATGGAGACTCTATGTGAAACAGCAAGAAAAGATCAAGAAAGATCAAGAAATTATAGAAGAGAAGCAAAGGGCTCATCAGGAAGATTACAGGAAGAAGCGAGAGGGTCTCATGAACATGAGCTGGAGACAGAGAGTATACTTAATAAAGAAGAGCCAAAAGGAGTCCATGCCTAGGAAATCTGAAAAAGTTATTCAAAGTGACCAAAACATGTTGCCTCTCGTTATCAAAGGTATAATCATTTTTCTACTGCTTATTTTTGTGCTCAGCTCTTCACTCTTGTTTGAGTTTTTAAACCTAAATCCCAGCAACCATCTAGGCCAGGGGTGTCAAACTCAAGGCCCGGGGGCCAGAGTTTGACACAAATAATGCCTTGGTTGCTGAATCCCCCCACACTGAATTTATAAGTTTTATTTTTTTATCTTCTTTTATTAGTTTTATTGTTTTTATATGAGATTTTATATTCTGTAAGCTGCCTTGAGTCGCCATGTGCGAATAGGCAGCAATATAAATTCCCTAAATAAAAATAAATAAGCACAATAGTACCATGATGGCAAACCTATGGCACGTGTGCCAGAGGTGGGACACAGCACCCTCTCTGATGGCACGCAAGCAGTTGCCCCAGCTCACCTCCGCCGTGCATGGGCACACACCTCCCACCAGCCAGCTGATTTCAGGTCTCTACTGCGCATGTGCTGGAGCGCATGCGGAAGACGTGCACACAGGGGCGGGGGGCACGTGCACATGTGCCGGCCAAGGGGAGTGTGGGGGATCCCACACACATTGCATTATGGGTGTGGGTGCTTTCCATTTTTGGCACGCAACGACAAAAAGGTTAGCCATCGCTGCAGTAGTATAAAGTTCCTGTGTTATGTGACTTGCTGGAGTATGATTTTTCTTCTTTCCACTGAAATTAACTACCGATAGGTTTCTTGTTTCACCAAGGTGATGTTGATGGCTCTGTAGAAACCATTTTGGATATTCTGAAAACCTATGATGCTGATGAAGAATGTATATTAGATGTGATTCATTGTGGAATTGGAGATATTACTGAAAATGACATAAATCTAGCAGAATCGTTTAAAGGTAAAGAGCTGTGATCTGAGATTATCTATTTGTTGGACTAATTAGAACTAATGGCTTGTTCTTTAATTTAATTAAGTAAATTAGGTAGTTAGATATAAATGCACAGAGTGGCTTGCAGTTACTATGTGCACCGGGGTGGGTTCTACTTACCTTTACTACCGGTTCACATCGCACCCGCATGCTCTTCTGCGCATACACGGAAGTTTTTGCACATGCGCAGATCAACTTCAATGACGTCCAGGTCAGTGGGCGGAGCCTCCCAGCGGTTTTACTACCAGTTCTTGCAAACCAGTCCTAACCCCGGGCACCCCATCACTGATGTGCACTTTCCTACTCCACCACCCCTTAAAATTTGGTGTCAATTTTATTGCAATTATATACACATCTGATGTTAATTATAGGGTGGTACATAAGGCTCCTTTTCAAGAAACTGAAATAATGCTCCATATCAATTTCTGAGTGTAGCATAAGCAATTCATATACTACCAGTGTTCATATACAATTTTCGTATATGATGTAGAAAATAGAGATTTATATAATATCACATTTGAAATTGGGCTTCCTCAAAGTTTTGTGTATTTTCTGCAACTTCGTAATTTGTAAATTCAGTGTACAAATAAAGCAAAACGTCTAACTATAAGGACTGTGGGAGTAAGATGGAAAGAATATATGATCCCTCACACTTAACATTATGGAACAGTTTAACAAAGTAATGTACCTGAAAAAATAAATGAACTATGGACTGTTTGGATGGATGGATGGATCAGGTGCCATCAAGTCAGTAGTGACTCTTAGTGGCCACATAGATTTTCTGCAGGAATATTGTTCCTAACCTGTTCTTTCAGATCTTCCAACAGTGCATATAGCACTTTTCTAATTAAGGCAATTTATTTTGTCGGTGTTTGTCGTCTTCTTCACTTTTCTTCCACCTATTCCATCATTCTAGACTTCTCCAGAGAGTTAGGTCTTGTGTAATGTGTCCAAAGTAAGATAATTTGAACTTAATTATTTGTGCCTCAAGTGAGAACTTTGGGTTGTTTTATATCGATTTGTTCTTTTTCTTGGCCATCCATAGTATTTTCAGAAGCCTTCTTCAATACCAGAGTTTAAAAATATCAGTACTCCGTCTTGTTTCTTCAAAGTTTCTTCCCTCTTTTAATATGTAAATTTTAATCTGTTTTTAAATTATTGGGGTGTTTTAATCTGTCTGGGCCAAAATGATTTAATTTGATTTTATCTGGTTTTAAATTTTGTATATTTATGTATTTTATTGCTTGGCTGTTCACAGCCCTGAGTCCTTCGGGAGTAGGGCGGTATACAAATCAAATAAACTAAACTAAACTAAACTAAAGTCCAATTTTCAGTGCCACAGGGACTACCACAGCTTACATGATTCTGACCTTGGTAGGTTTAGAAACATCCGTCTCGGAATATTTTTTCTAAGGCCGTCATGGCTACAGTACCAAGTGCTAACCAAAGCATATTTCTTAACTGTGGTCCTTGATCACAAAAGGCAAAAACTATCCATTATTTCAATAGGTTCATTGTCATTTGTAAAGCTGCTTGATATAACTGTTGTCATTAGTTTGGCCTTGTAGTTAATCTTAATCCGGTTTTTACTGTCTGCTTAACTTTAATTACTAGAATTTCCAGTTATCAGACTAGTATTAACAGCATAGCATAAATTATTTTATTTATTCCTCTATCTTTAAACTGAACTCATCTTCCAAACCAGCTTCTCCCCTCTCTATACAGGTAGTCCTCAAGTTATAACAGTTCACTTAGCGATGGTTCAAATTTACGACATCCCCTCCCCCCCAAAAGTACTTACAACACAGTCCTGAAGTTATGAATGTTGCAGCACCATGGCAATCAATCACCCTTATGACCTGCAGTGACACCGCAACATTCTTCCTGCCTATTCCCATCCCACACAGGGACCTAACAGGCGCTGGCCCTGGTATGCTAGCTCACCAGCTCCTCCTCACCCCATGACTGATTGATCGCTCATTTACCTTTCAAAGATCCAGAGTTCCAGAACAGGCTGACCGCTCCTTCTCTCTCCTCAAATGAGCCATCTCCTGTCCAGCTTATCTGCTGCAGGGTTTGCATAGCAGCGCAGTTTCTTTGCTTGCTCCAAAAAGCGGAATGATGAGAGCAGAAGCAGAGCCGGATGAGTACGCCCAGCTCAGCTTGGCTGACAAGGCTGCCTGCGCAGGACACTCAATTAGCTTTTGGAGCACCAGGCAGCCTTGGTGAGTCTGAAGGAATGAGACTGTGCATCAAGGGCTTCTGTTCTCCGCACCAAAAGCTTTTGCAAAGGGACAGAAGGCTTCATGCAGCGCGAGATCACTCCTCCTAAGCCTTCCATCTCTTTGCAAAAGCTTTTCGCGCAAAAAGAAGCCTTTGGGGAGCAAGACTCACCAAGGCTACCCAGTGCTCCAAAAGCAGATTGGGTATCCTGCACAGGCAGCCAAGCTGAGCAGGCTTTTGGAGAACTGGGAGCAGACAAAGAAACCACGGCAGAGAGGGTGGAGAGGAGACATCTTGCTTGATCATTGAGATCTCTGAAAGGTAAGTAACCCAGCAGGGCAGGATGGGGGTGGGGGGAAGAATGTGATCTCTCAATAGGTCGGGAGAGGTGTTGGATGGTTGGAAGCACTAGGCCCCCATAATCTTCCCCATCCTGAGATACCTCATGTACACTTAATGACCTGTGAATTCAATTAGTGAATGCATTGGGTAAAGCAGGGAGGGATTACATTCATTTAATGCAATCCTATTAATGAATCCTCAGGTTATGAATATAAATTGACAGGATTACCTGTATATATATTCCATTTTTAGGTTGAATAAAGGGAGAAAAGGGAAAATATATGTCTCACTCCTTTGCCTGTTTTGCTAAATTCTGTCTATACTCTGGCTTTCTGACCTGTACTGTGTATAGATATTGCATGAGAATAATGAAATATTCTGGGATTCTATTTGCCTACGCACATTCCACACCTTGACATAATCAGTGAAATTAAGAATTCCTTCTGAGTCAAGGAAGCACATACTTTGTTTGTATTCCTTGGTTTTCTTAATTATCCAGTGTTCATTAGCAATAAGGATTGTGCTCCTTGACTGTTTCTAAAGCCATTTTCAATCTCTAGCATCTCCTGTTCCATTTAGGGCCCTAATCTTCATTGGATGATGAATTTATTTACTTCCCTAATTGTCTAAAAAGCCAGAACTATTGCAGTTTTAATTCATTTCCATGAAATTTGGCTGGTTACATATTAATCAGAAATAAGAGTTTGAAATAAACCAGTCAGTTATAAATAAAATCTATTTCAAACTTTGGGATGTTGAACTTTCCAAAGTTTATTTTAACCATGAACTCTAATTAATTTGCAACTATATCTGTTATCTTCCTAGCTGCCAAAAAATTGGGAGTGTACAAATCCAATTTTTCAGTGGGAATGTACAGGCTTACTGCTCAAGTTCAAATTTTGCTGGTTTGAGGCTTACTAGAGTGAATGAATTGTATTGTATTAATCCAGCAAATTCTTCCTTTTTCAACAAAATAGTAAGCATATTGGCATTACAATGCACGATGTCTGAACCGTGTCTCAGAGTACAGCACTTGGTAAAACCCCAGAACCTGTCAGTAAATCTTTCAGCAACCAAAGCATATTTTCCACTCTTAAAAAAAAATAGAGTAAATTGTATAGTTTGAAAGAATATACAATAGACATAAAGGAATTTGCTTGGATTTTAAAGTTTAGCTTTGGGAGGTAAAAACCTTTCTTGCACCTTTGTCTTGGGGTACTTGGTACATTCTGAAGTTAATAAAAGAGAAGCAACAGTACTTCATATTTGTTCTCTTATTCATTTGACAGGTATCATCTATGGGTTCAATGTAAAAGCACATAAATCTATTCAGCAGATGGCTGCTAAAAAGAAAGTAAAAGTGAAAATACACAATATCATCTACCGGCTTGTGGAGGATTTACAGGAAGAGCTCAGCAACACTTTGCCTCTTGGTATAGAGGAGGATGTGATAGGTAGCTCTATTTTCCAAAAGTTTCTGGAAGTTATCTAGTCGATAACTGGGAGGGGACAGAAATCTGGGCTTCATAAACTTTGCTGTGCTAGTAGCTTCCAGTTTTGTCTGCTACTTGTAGAATTCAAACTTAGGCTGCCTTCTAGGATCAGGACAGTTATTATACCAGTACTGCTAGAGTACTGATATTTGTGAAAGAAATAAAAAATTAAGATTATTCTTGATTACTGCACTAGAGGAAATAAATCACAGAAAGTTGCAGGTGTTTGTTTTTCTAGACCTACTGTGGAGAAAATAATCAAGCTGCATAATAGTTGAAATCTAGCAGCAGGTAACGTTCTATGTTCCCAGACTTTTAAAAAATTCTAGTTCTTTTCCTTGAAAAACAAAAACAAATTGTGCAAACCAATTAAGTTTTGCTATGTGATATAACTAAAAAGTAAAATTGGGGTGGTGGCAGATTTTAACCCAAGAGGCCAAGTGAGCTATGTTTATGTGGATTTTAAGAGTCTACATTTTAACCATGATTCTCATGTTCCCCTTATTTCAGGAGAAGCTGCCGTTTTAGCCACCTTTGAGGTTGATGTAGGAAAACATAAAGTTCCAGTGGCTGGCTGCAGAGTACAGAAAGGACAACTAAACAAAAAAATGAACTTTAAACTAATTCGCAATGGAAAATGTATTTGGACAGGTAGGTAAAGTGCATATCTAACTAGGTTTATGTTGGTTACTCAGATTCTACTTTGTTGAAATATTTTTTAATTTGTTGAAGGTGTTGCTTCTGATTAATATTTCTGCTACATTTCCTTCATACACTTATGTCTGGATTATTTAAGTATAAATATGTGCAGTTCTGTATGAAAGCTATGTATAAAGAGCCATTCTTCTAGCATTACCAATTCCTAATTTACTGACATTTCTAATAAATTATGCACTATTATATTACTTATACTGAAATTTTACTCATTTGTTTGATTTAGGATGCTTATCGTCCCTGAAGCACCATAAGGAAGATATTGCTATCGCAAAGACTGGCATGGATTGTGGACTTAGTTTGAATAATAATCTGAAGTTTGAAGTTGGAGATGAAATTGTTTGCTTCAGCCCAAAGGAAGTAAAGCAGATAATTTCTTGGAACCCAGGATTTTAAATCAGGCTGACTTAAATATGTAAGGCAAGAAAATTTGAATCTTCATTCAGTATCAGACTATAGAATCTTTGGGATAGTGTCTTGCACTGTACAATTAACAGGAACATATTCTGTTTCTAATATAAAATTGGCTACAGAAAATAGAAAAGTCTGCCCTTTCAGGAAATGTATATTTTTGTTATGAAATAACATTTTAAAACCTAAGTGTTCACTACAAGGAAAACCAAAACATTACATTTGTTAACTGCAATTGTTGTTTTTCAGTCATTATTAAAAATTTTAGATGAGGTATTTTGCTATCAAAATTCTGTATTCCCTGTAGCACTCAAACCAACAGCTATTGGGTCAAACATCTTTGTATGTTTAAATTACAGAACCTACCACACCCAAACCATTCTTGAATAGTTTGAAACATGAGGGTGACTGTCATCTCACACACTATAATGTTCAGCATAGTTTTCCAACTTGGAGCTGCAAAATGCTTTTGCGGGCCAATCAGCCTTACATAAAATTAGAGTTGTAGGTAATTTTTAGATAATTCTGCTTTTTTATAACAACATTGCATGGAAATGAATAAGGAAAAAATACTGATAATCAGTTATGGTACAATAATGCTATAAACAAATAGTAATTCAGTATTTCTGGAATACAGTTTTGCAGCCATGATAGCATAAATGTATGCTAAAAATACAAGATACCCGTCCCATTTTCCTAATATGTACTATAGAACAGAATTCCCCAACCTTTCTGGTTGGCAGTTGAGGGGGGCAGGTGACTTTATGTGTCCATGCATGAGTGTGAATGGGCCCCCAATGCTCATAGCAAGAGTGGGGTGTGCGTGTACACATACTGGCCAGTCACTCACACAACCCAGTGGCCAAGAGGCCACAGCATGGTAGTGGGCCGCAGCCCACAGTTGGGGACCCACTATAGATTTATAATAGTAGGTAAAAGGACAGAAATCTGCTAACACAACTTCTGCAAAAGGAACTAAAACTACTATCAAAACAGGCAACCCTCAGCTTTTGAAAAAGTTGTTCTAGTGCTATAATTTTTTAAAAAGTAATTGGAACTATAGAATCTTTAAATTCAAGTATGGCTTTGTCTGAGTTACAGTTGGCAGGTAACTATGCAAAATAATGTCCTCCCCACTCTGTTTTTCACTTATGAACATATCATGTCCCTACAATAGAAACACACTTTAATTTTTTTTTATAAATCCCTGCTTTATACATTTTTGCAATTATGAGAAGTAAACACAGCAATGTTTAAAGGTTTTTATTAAAACAGACATATTCACTTGTCTTCTGGTTTGTTGAAGCAGTATGTCAAGCAGCACTTGCCACAATAATGTCTATCAAAGTGGCTAGCCATGAACACTCCAGCTCCACATTCTTCAGAGGGACACTCACGGCGTAAACGGCTAATTTTGCCATTCTCATCCACCTGTAAGAAGAAATCCTCAGTAAACAGTGCAGTACTGCATCAAAAGCAGGTTTATCTATAAAATTATAATTAGAACATAAAAAGTTTTTGGAACAACTGTCTTTAGAAATATTCAGGACTCTACAAGATGGAAAGGAAGACTTGAATAGAGCTACCCATTTTTGAGTAAGAGGAGAGTAAAAAGTAGAGGCTGAGACAGTCTGCTAGATTTTTTTGGAACATTCAGTAACTGCAGCAATCTTTCCCCAGCTGATCAGACTTTGTATGTCTAAACCACAGGTTTCAAACTTGTGGCGTCACGTTGCAGTCACGTGACATATTGCAATGTTTTTCCCCTTCGCGGAGCTGGGGTGGGCATGACCTGTGTGTGATACATCTGGCCCGTGGGCCATCAGTTTGACACCTGTGGTCTAAATTAATGCAATGTTCTATACATGCAACTACGGTTAAGTAGTAGATGGAAATCGTAAATGATGCAGTATGCAGGCTGCTGACTGGTATAAAATACAAGATTATGAATGATCATACCAGCATTAGCTATCAAACAGAGTTGAAAGGGCTAGCGATTTGGGTTTATATCTGTGAGACTGCCACTCCGCCTATGAACCTGACATAGGAACTGCCAAAAGCTTGATTTTGGCCTATGTTGACAGAAGTTTCACTTATGCGGTTCTCAATTGAAGAAGGCAGCAAATAGAAGATATCTTCTATTGTTTTATCTTTTGAATTTTATATTGCTGTAAATCTAGAGTTTTGAAATAAAGCTGTAGGATAAATTATTAATAATTAGTATAAACAATTTAAACATTTGAACTAGTACTGTTGATTGTTTGGTAGTAGCTTCCAATAGTTCTAGTTCTGTAAACAGAAAACACTGCATTTGTCACCTGAAGGAAAATGGCTTTCTAGCAAAATAAACAACCAGCAATAATTTATATTGAATGTCAAAATAAGACATCCCCTGATAATAAGCCCAATCAGGCTTTTAAGCGCATGGCAATAAGGCCAAGCGCTTATTTCAGGGTTCAAAAAAATATAAGACAGGGTCTTATTTTCGGGAAAACACGGTATTAGACATAAAACCTGTACTTTTTTCTTTCTGTTCAATTGTGTGTGTTTCAAATGTATCAATTGGTTGCCATTGCTTCCTTTCTATAGGACTAAGAGAAAATGGCAAGCTCAGTCACCCAGATGGTTTTGCACCTAACATGGAATTAGAATTCATGTTCTCCTGCTTTCTAACCTGATATCTTAACTATATAAAACTGACTCTCTAAAAAAACTATAAATTATATATATTAAGATTATTTAGACATATATACGCACAACATACATATACATGATTATATATCACCTTGATATATAATCAAGGCAGGCTAAAATTTTTTATTTTTTTCTGAGAATCTGCAGCTTATTACTACCAGCTTTCTCCTGAATTCAAGTCGCAACAGTGAAGTTGATTTACCTTGTAGTATTTAAGGACCGCAAGTTTCACCTTCTTTCTCTTGTGTTTGTTCTTCTTAGGAGTGGTGTAAGACTTCTTCTTTCTTTTCTTTGCCCCACCACGAAGTCTCAGCACAAGATGAAGTGTTGACTCCTGAGTTTTGGATTTTTTTTTTAAAGAAAACAATATTTTTAAGGTTAAAAAACATCCAGATTTGAGCATTTCTGTGATGCAGCAAAAAGCACAGAATTAGACAAGGAAATCAGAAGATACTTTTCTATGCAGTCATGAAGCTTGGTCAAGTCATTCAGCTCACTATGCAGCTATTCTGAAATAGTATGCTTGCCTTATCCTTAAAAAACCCAGCATACTTGAAAAATCAGCATAACATAACTGGTCCTTAAATGCTAATGCCAATAAAATAGACAAATTTGGGACTTATGAAACCTTGTTTATTAAAATCCAAAGTAACTTTGAACCAAATTCAAAATCTGGCCCTTGCCTACTGCATTGTAAATCATGCACTAAGAGATAATTTAATAATTTAAAGGAAAGTAATTAATTTTGTCTTCTATTAAAACTTTGGACATTATGAGAAGACTTGGCTCTTTGGAAAAGACTCTAATGCTGAAAAAGCTGGGAGGAGTAAGAGGATGAAGAGTAGTAAAATGGATGGACTTAAGTTTCAGTGATGATTGGTACACCATGGAAAACATAAAGGATCGAATAAGGGACAGACTGTTCTGAAGAAAATCTAGCTATGTGTTTGTTATAACTTGAAAATTATGGTGGTGCATAGGTTATTAAAACTCCTGGAAACCAGAAACCATTGCCTACTTACTACAGATGCTGCAGAAAAAACAGTAATTGTAATACATAATTATGCCTTTCAAATCTCATTCCTGCAAAGATAACCTATTTGCTTAAAGATAAATTTACAACTTGTGGACTTAGCAATACTCAAGTCAGCAATATATACGGGGAACTGATGGCAAATGAACTCATCTAGAGCAAATTGTGCTGACCAGAAAAGATATCTTTAGTAGAATCAGGACCTATTCACACACAATATATAACTATTGCCACAAGAAGATGGAAGGTGATGTTCACCATTTGTCTATTGTATATTATGAAATTATTGTATTAAAAGGTTTCAAACATTAAAATACCTTTTGGATGTTATAATCAGACAGAGTACGCCCATCCTCCAATTGTTTGCCAGCAAAAATTAAACGCTGTTGGTCAGGAGGAATTCCTTGTTGGGAAAAAAGTAAAGGTTTTTGTTGTGTTTTTAAGCAATTATTCTCAATTCATTTATTTCACTGTTAATCCTATCAGTTCTACTTTGGGAAGGGCAGATACATTTCAAATACTATCAGATTATAAAATATCACATTAAATATATCAAATATATCTTGAGAAACTTCTCAATAACTATAAAGCTTTTATTAATCTTAATTGGCCCTTTTAAATTTGAAACATACAAGTGCATTAAACAGGCTTTTATGTAGTTCTTGATGTTCTCTAAACATGGTTGTTTGCTTGAAGAGATTTCATAATCTAACTAAGTAACATCATTACTGCTAGTGAGTGTGGAGTTTGTTCCCAAATAAGCAGGGATTAATACTAGACAAAAACCAAGCAGAAAAACAACATCCTAATCAAGGATCTCACAGGGTTGTTGTGTACATTCACCACCTTGAATTACCTATAAAGTAAGCAAAGGCAGCATAAGTAATCTATAACCAAGGAGAAAACCACACCAACTGTCAGAGTAAGCTACTGTATCTAAACAGAGCGCTAACCTTGCATTTACTAGCAATGATAATGCTAACTAGTTTGGCACTGATATGTCTGCAGGCAAACAACCAAGCTTAGAGAGCATCAAGGACTCTACAGTTCAATCCTGAGCTACAAACAGTATATTCTCTTCTAATGAGCCATTATATTATAAATCATTTGCTGGAACGAGAATTAGGAGAAGACTCAACAGAAGTTAGAATTACTTACAGGCTCTAAACAACTTGGTACAAGTTTATTTACAGAATATTCCCCAAATTATTAAGTCTCTGGATCAAGGGTGTCAAACTCGTGTCGTCACATGACATATCATGACTTTTTCCCCCTTCGCTAAACCGGGCGTGGGTTTAGTCAGCACGTGCGCATCTGGCTCATGGGCCGTGAGTTTGACAACCCTGCTCTGGATAAAAGAAACATTTTTTGGGATTGTCTTAAAATTTTTTGGAACAAGAAGTCATACTAAACGATTTGTAAAAGAAATACAATTATATATTCAATATTTCCCAAGCCTAATTTAAGAAATGTATCAAAATATACATTATCCTGCCAGTAGCAACCAGATTGACATCTGCTTTGTACTGCAACCATACTGACATATGATTAAATAAATTATAGTAAATAATACATTTAGAAAAGTGAACACAATAGGATATATTAAATAATACAAAAAGCCAAAATACTTTTATGAATTGCATCATCATATGCATTTTATGAATAAATTTCTCAGGACTATTGAATATGTTGGTCAAATAACTTAAATGTTAATTTTATGTGCTATTGCTGTTTGCTGATAATTCCTTTTTGAGTTATTTTATTTTTTAACAAAGAAAAAATAAGTATATATTTTTAGCAAAATTAGATTTAAAATATTTAGCAACGGAAAAATATTAAAGGTGATACTTCCTACATTGTATTATCATATATGCTAGTTTAAAACCATGATATGTTAAAGATTACAGCATACACAATATTCACATGGGAAGAAAAATCAGCTTTCTGTTTTATGCATGAAAGATCCCCTTTTAAACACAAAAGAACACTCCATATTAAATGTGACATATATCTGGAAGAAAATCCCATTCATCAGTGATGGCTGGATCCGTAGACTGAGATCTGAATAAAAGCAGCCCTCCAGTTGTATCTCCTATTCTAATAATTACCTAATCTGCATTTAATTCATTTATACAGTCACAATATGACTGCTGTATCTTTTCCTTTTTTTCAAGTGATAGAAAATAATTACTGTCAGATTTTAGATACAGTACTGTCTTCCATAATTATCTTGACTAGAATCCTTTTATATGTGTGAAATCAACAAATTGGGCCATCTGGCTAGTGGCTGATGAGAGTTGAGTCTATTATGGCTGGAAGGCATCAAACTGTTAAAAGAGTTGCTCAACAATATGCTTTTAATATACATGGGAGGGTGTATAAAGGAAGGAAAGATGCTGGAGAGAAAGATCAGTGAGACAAACGCAGTGGCTATGGGAAGGAGGGACAGACTCTGGGAAAATCGGGAAACAGGTGAACAGGTGTAATATGCCAATTTAAACACTGGCAGTGATGGCTGAGAAAGGGGGGAAAACTGGCAGGCAGGCAATCCAGTAAGATGCCATTCTGATAGCCCCTAAGGAAACAGAACAATTATTTGCATCAGCCTTGCCCAATTTGCCTAGCTGTGATGGCAAACCTATGGCATGCATGCACAAACTGGCATGTGGAGCCATGTCTGGGTCCTCTTGCAGGTTTCTGGCGTGCATGCGCGTGCAATGATCAGCTGGCCCTTTTGCGTTCCGAAAACTGGAAGAGCTGGTTTTCTGTTTTCCTGCGTGCGCATGCATGCCAGAAACCCAGAAAACTAACTGGCCAGCTTGCATGTGCGCACCAGAAACTAGAAGTTCATTTTCAGGTGCGTGCATGCACCCTGGGCAGCTCTTCTTCCGGGTTCACTCGGTGCCAAAAAGGTTCGCCATCACTGGCCTATAGGATAAGGATTTCAACTGATCTAAAGCCAGAAAACCAAAGTATTCTAGGTTGTTTCTACTGAATCATGGCTAATTTGAAACGACGAAGTAGAACTTTTGGAATGTAGTGGTTTGTTCTGAGTTCAAAATAAAATATTTTTCCATTTCACGCACAGATCTATTATCGTAAAATTTAGGATTGCAGCATAAAAGAAGTTTATCGTGTAATTTTACAAATATAAGTGTTATTGTTTCCATTGTTTCCTACTTGTGATGTGAGCGGCCCAGAGTAATTTAGGACACATTCCCAAATCTCAGAATAAATTATAGTACACCAACCTTCTTTATCCTGGATCTTGGCTTTGACATTTTCTATAGTATCAGATGGCTCAACCTGTTGTAAAAGTTTTAAATTGCACTTAAAGGCTTATAGAGTCAAACTAGCTATAGATACATATTATACATATTATAGATGGTTGCTCAGTCACCCAGATGTTTAGAGTAGATTTGGCAGTTTTGTCTATTAATCCCTTCCCAAGGATCCAGGACAGTCAGATGTTTCATGGTGTTAAAAAGTATCATAGTATATAAGCTATTCCTAAGTATGTAAGTTGTTCCAAGTAAAATGAACTGGAGAAAGTCACAAAATACAAACAGCTTCAAAAATGGAAGTAGAACAATTGTGATGACAGCAACTATGGTAATTATAGTAATAGACACCTTGAGTGCAATTTCAAGACATATGGAGTGCTTTTTGAACATTAGCATTGACAAAATCACTATCAGTTGCAAAAGGGCAATTCTCTTCTACTCTGCTGTCTCCAGGTATTGCATGTCCACTGTCCAGATTTTTATCAACAATTGTTTTGTTTGGGGTATTGTGTTGCAGATGTTTATGTGTTGAATTCTACTGCATTTTAGCTTCTTCATTTTCTAATACTTACAGCTATTGCTGATTTCTCAATTCTGGCTTTATATGCTTAGTAAAATAGGGTCAAATTAAACAGGTCTATTAACTATAAAACGTTTTACTATTTCAGCTTAAAAGCACTTCTTGTAGTACCTGTTGCCCTTGGCATTGTAATTTCAATTCTACCAGAGAGTTATCATGTCTAAAATTCAATTTAAACCATACTTATATCCTTATATTTGGAATTTTACTTTTTTGATAAAAATGACCAATACTTTAATGCTCCATTACCTATCATATGCACAGAAGTCGAGGAAAAGCGAAAGCAATTAAACGGACATGGAAACAGGTAAATATTACAGAAATAGTATATTCCTAATATTTATTTTTGTAATTTAAAATACTATCTGCTATCCTTCAAAACAAAGTTTCCTTCAGGGTGAGTTAGTTTCATAGCATCAATATCATAAAGTATGTAAAAAAGATAGGAATAGCATAAATCTTAAAACATCCCAAAATATGTTAACAAAATAGTAAGGGATTCATATGGGTAGCAAAGGATATGGGTGTAAAAGTAGTAATTGAGAACATGTCAAATATCCCATTCTAGCAATTTATTCCATTTCAAAGCTTTAATTGTTTCGGTATTTTTAATCTCCCGGCAAAAAGCAGGTAAAGTTTTTTCTACAATACATAAGGAACAAAAGTTCATTTGATTAAATTAATTTGCACTACAGAAAAGGAAACTGTTTGCCCTCATGTCTTCCTGTGGCTTGGCCACTATGGGACATGAGATGTTAAGAGGCCTTTGCCATAACTTCTTATTCTGACCCACTTTACCTACACACTAGAAACAGCACTAAATCATATCTTCAATTACTTCCGGACTTTTGTGCCTGAAAAAAACGGAGCAGAAATTTGAAAACTGCAAACTCTCCATCTTCTGGATTTCCTGCATAGACCTCCAATTTTCTAACCAATGCCATCTTTGCCTTAATCCTTTAAACCTCTGCAAAAATTATAGTCTTCCTATTGATTTACTTCTTTGTAGCATTATTCCATTGACGAAAATATCAATTCTCTCCGCTCATTTCCTCGCTTTAACGCCCACGAGGAAGAGGCTTCTAACTTCCATTCTGCAGCGAGGCACCATTTTTACTCAATCTAACAATCCCGCGACCAAAATGCCCATCTCCACCCCAAAAGAGAGGAACAGACAGGTTGAAAGGGGAAGGAAACCGGTTTGAAAAGGGCACCGGTTAGAGGTCCACAGACTAACCACTCTGCCTTCCTCACCTCGAGGGTAATGGTTTTCCCCGTCAAGGTCTTCACGAAGATCTGCATGGCGGCGGTTGAGCGCCTAGTGATGGTTGTACCTAGAGGGGGAAAGAACAGCGAAAAATCAAGGCTTCGTTCAGCGCCAAAGCTGAGAAAAAGAAGAAATTCGAAGTAGGCCAAGCGCTCACCCACCACCCGCTCTCAGAATGGCCGACGCCAAAAAGAGAGACTGTTCCGCTGCGCACGGGGTTTCCGAGCCTTGAAACAGGGAAGAGGGGCCATGCGTCGCCACACCGTAGGACTACAATCTCCAAGATTCATTTCCTTTCGAAATTATTGAAAAGCATGATGGGAGCAGTAGTTTTGGTTAAACGGCGGCGCCTAGTAAATCGCGGAAGAATCATCAGGATTCTAAGCCAAATGTTAAGTAGACCGGAAGTGGGAGAAAGGAAGTGTGTAGAAAAACTACATTTCCCACAGGTCCCTCGAAGGCCGCTAGTTTTCCCTCCCTTCCTGATTAACAGTTCCGCTTTGTTGTTACCAACAGTTGGCTTCTAGGAGAGTTTAGTTGGATGGAGGAGGTAGGTCTTCCTTGGCAGCATCGGGAGGAAAACGAATAGGCCGCTTTCTTAACGGCGAGAAGAAGAGTTGATGGCCTCGCGTTGAGATAGTTCCCTTAGAGCCCAGAGGCTGCTAGGAAAAGGCAGATGGAGACCTTAATTGTGATCCTGAAGCTCTACAGACATAAGTATTATTAGTCAAAAAAATGTGTTAAAGAAATATTTCCAAAGGGTCTAAAATGTTTAAATGATTATAAGAAGTAAAATAGGTACATTGATTCCAGATTATCCTCTTAAGAGTTTTTTTTTTAATAATTTCCATTTAGTTTTTAAACAACAGAATAAATGTTATTAAGAATAAAACAAATATAATAAATTATTAAAACAATATACATTTTAAAAAACTCATACTGTTCACATTAATAACAAAAATTATTATTTTATATTTAATAATATAATTATTATAATAATAATTACCAATAATATAATGTATGTGAAACTTTCACTTTTCCACACATCAAAATACTATTATTTATATTCATTGTTACAATTCAGTTTTTAAAGAAGAAAAATGTTTGAATTGTTTAAACTTATGATATGGATAGTTGTGCTATCCATACAATGGATCAATACAATGCCAGTCCAAAGATTAAGAATTGACCACAAATATTTGGTGATGGTTTTGTATCTGTTTGCTTATGTGACCTTTGTGTGCTACTGATAAATGCCAAGTGTCTCTGAAATGAGATTGCATCCAGTCCAGTGGTGGGTTCCGCCCGGTTCCGCCAAGCCGGTAGCGGTGACGATATGACGTCACCAAACTGGTTCTGCCCCCCCACCCCCCACGCGTTATTCTTACCTTTTATTTGGCCCCACCCCCAATCTATTGCTGCCTCCTGAGTCCCAGCTGATTGGGAAAAAACTGTTTAAACTCTTGCCCTGGGGCTTCAAAGGGCCGCCCTACAGCTGATCAGTGGTAAAAGGCAGTTTGGTGGTAGACCCGTGCCTCCAAAAACAAATGAGTAGACCAGTGCCTGCAAAAGTACAGTGTACAGAGTACAGTGTACAGAGTACAGAGCCTTGGTAGTACAGTCGTCTAAAGCACCCTGTTATTAAGACCAGCTGCCTGCAATTACTGCAGGTTCGAATCTCGCCAGGCTCAAGGTTGACTCAGCCTTCCATCCTTTCTAAGGTAGGTAAATTGAGGACCCAGTTGTGGGGCAATGAGCTGAGTTTGTATAAATATACAAAAGAATGAAGGCTATTGCTTAGCGCATTGTAAGCCGCCCTGAGTCTCCGGAGAAGGGCGGCATATAAATCAAATAAAAAATAAAAATGGGTAGACCGGTACAGCTCTGCAAGCAGTTAAAAGCCTGGTAGACCAGTACCTCTGCTAAATCCTAAAGAATTGTCACATGACCATTAAGCCACACCCACAAAATAAGCCACGCCCACAGAACCGGTAGTAAAAAAAATTAGAACCCACCTCTGATCCATGACTCAGTCATGAGTCAGTGGTGGATGAATACACAGATCTGGCGTGCATTACTGAGACCTAGCTAGGCAAAGGTCTTGATGCCATCAAAAATCTGCCAGGTTAGGATCTACATTATATTTTATATTAACCTTGAGGGGAACTGGGGACCTACATTACATCCTATGTTAACCTTGAGGGTGTGGCATTCGTCTTTTGTTCTTAAAGCAGTAATGGAGTGGGAATGCTTTAAATTGGGCTGTTGAGAAGCTGGAGGTCCTGTTGTTATACTGGCTATTTGCCTCCCAGCAGACTCCCTCCCTTGGCTTTTTGACCTGGTTATTGGGCTGGTGATAAAGACCCCCTCCCCCCTCCCGCCTTTTGATGTTGGGGGACTTCAGCCTCACGTGTTGTGCACTGATTCTGGTCAAACCCCAGAGTTCAGGCCTTCATACAGTATCTGGGTCTGTCTTTGAAGGTCTCTCAGAAGTTGCATTTGGTTCAAAGTACAGCATACCATGTGCTTACTGATTACACAATACACTACTGTATATTTGTTGCCAATAGGTTTCTGAGTAGAATTTAAAATGTTAGTGCTAATCTATAAAGCCATATATGGCTTGGTACCTAGTTGTGTGTAAGATTGTATTGTGCCATTGGAATTGGCCTTGCCAATGTAATGGAAGGAGCTGATACTAGTTCCCCCTTTTAGAGAAGTAAGTGGGAATGAGGTGTGACAACCCTGCTTTTCAGTGACAGAGCCTTCTTCTGGAATGGCCTTCCAATGGACAACTGGTTTCTCATAGTATTATCATAGTAATAGTAATAAAATCTTACAATAAGGAACCATCACTGGACACATGCAAGTACAGGCCCTAACATTCCTTCAAAGTTATTGTAATAACTTTGTAAAATTGTAATAATAATAATAATAATAATAATAATAATAATAATAATAATTTATTTCTATACCGCCCTTCTCCCGAAGGACTCAGGGTGGTGTACAGCCTATTTAAAAACACAGAACAAAACAACAATTAAAATTTAAAATCATTAAATAATTAGGCTCCAATTAAAATCCCAGAAATTTAAAATACCCCAATTTAAAATCGTTATGTTAATAGCCCAGCCTGGTGGAACAACAGGGTCTTCAGTGCGCAGCGAAACACCCGGAGGTCGGAGATCTTACGTATTTCCGGGGGCAGTTCATTCCACAGGGCTGGGGCTCCCACAGAGAAGGCCCTCCCCCTGGGTGTCGCCAGCCGACATAACTTGGCCGATGGCACCCTGAGGAGACCCTCTCTGTGGGAGCGGACTGGTCGGTGCGAGGCTATTGGTGGCAGAAGTCGGTCTCAAAGATACCCGGGTCCTATGCCATGGAGTGCTTTAAAGATGGTAACCAACACCTTGAATCGCACCCGGAAGACCACTGGAAGCCAGTGCAGCTCGCGCAGGAGGGGTGTCACGTGGGCGCAACGAGTTGCACCCATAACCTCCCGCACGGCCACATTCTGGACCAGTTGGAGCCTCCGAGTGCTCTTCAAGGGGAGCCCCATGTAGAGAGCATTACAATAGTCCAGCCGGGAGGTGACAAGGGCGTGAGTGACCGTGCGCAGGGCGTCCCGATCCAGAAAGGGCTGCAACTGGCAAATCAGGCGAACCTGATAAAAGGGCCCCCTGGCCACGGCCGTCATATGCTCTTCTAAAGACAGCCGTGCGTCCAGGAGGACACCCAGATTGCGAGCCCTCTCTGTGGGGGGCAAAGATTCACCCCCAATAGTTATATCTCCAGAATAGACTGATAATAGCCAACTTCTTCTAAGAAGTCCAATAAACTGGAATATTTTTTTCTGAACAAGCCAATCTTAAATTGTACTTAACATTTTTTAGAGTCTGAAATTATTTATTTGATGGTGTAGGATATTACAATTCTGTATTATAGATGGCAGATTACAATGTTCAAAATGTTTATCTAAAAATGATTATGTATCCGAAAAAACATTTTATGTTGATGATAATCTCAGTATTTCAAAATGGATGTTTAATATACTAAAAAAATTAAAAATCCTTTCAGCTTTGTAAGATTCAGGCTTGGAAATATTTTGTTCCTAACTTATGGTTCAGTTTCTTATTCAGCAATCCATACTTACCTGATAACTTATTATTAAATTCAACAAGAGGTATTTGAGATCTGCAAAATCTTGCTATTACACACAACCTCTTCCTCCATATTCAGTTTCATATGGCACTAAGGGCACTGCAACTAGATTTAGTTTATGGTCCTTAGTTTACCTGGGAATAAGCCATGTAGAACGCATCCTTAAAATTGATGTTTTAGATGAAATGTTCATTTCTTTTATTGATGTGGCATTATTTTTAGGTTTTGACTGAAGCATGTTTTCTGATCAAAGTAATGACCCGATGCCTTAGTTGCTATCTGCAATGGAAATGTAGATGTCTTCTGCACCATGAAATCAGCCAGTGTTGGAACAAGTAAACACTCAGTGCTTCCTCCTATCATCCCAGAGACTGAGAAAGAATTTCTGGAGAGCATTCAGAGTTATATCATTTCAGAAATTGAAAAAGTGGGCTGTACTGAGCAAGGACCAGCAGAGGATTATTACATAATATACAGAAATGTGTTTGAAATGGTAACTAAACACTTCTAAAGATATTCCAATTTTCCTGATCAGTGAATGTGATCTTTATGGCTTTGGTATATTGTCTGACTTATGCTGAAATCAGTACAATAATAATATGTAGCATGAACTAGTGAGGCAACTTCATTTCTTATGACATTGAATCCTCTGCAGTCTGTTAATAGTAATGCTGATTGATGTTTTTCAGTTGTAGAATGTTCTTAATGTTGTTTATGTGTTTTTTTATTGTATACCACCCACAGTCACATTTTGTTAAATGGTCAGCTATATAAATATACAGTATATCACAGAAGTAAGTATATCCCCTCACATTTTGTAAATATCTTTTCATATGACAACACTGAAGAAATGACACTTGGCTACAATGTAAAATAGTGAGTCTACAGCTTGTATAACAGTGTAAATGTGCTGTCCTCTCAAAATAAAGCAACACGCAGCCATTAATATCTAAACTGATGGCAACAAAAGTGAGCACACCCCTAAGTGATAATGTCCAAATTTTCTTTTGTTTTGATTCAGAAAGAGTTTTTTTTTTACTTGCAGCAAGGTCAGCTCTTTTTATTGTATCACTATTTATTTATTTATTGTATCACTATTAAATAATGATGACATGTAATCAATTTCTGTATTGTTAAAACAGATAATTGAGCATGTTAATGCATACAAAAGCATTTTGACCACAATCAAGCAAGAATATGATGCTTTTATAGAAGTAATAAAAAAGGGGCAGCATGATGCATTTTATCTTCATGGAAAATTAAAAACGTTAGCATGTGAATCTACAACTTTAATGTATTATAAGAAAAGAATAACTCAGCTGGAAGAAAAGTAAGAACCTCTTTCACTCTTTTGCAGGGGTTGGGTGTTCAAGGAACAATTTGGAACTAGTCTCTCATATAGTGACATGATCTGATTTGAAATTGCTACTACTATGTGGTGATTTTTTTCATTTTTAAAAAAGTTTGTATTTTATGCCTTTGAGGATGCTTAAAGAATGAATATTATATCTAACGAAAGTTAGGTTTAAGAAAAGAAAGGCAAATAACCAAGAAATGCTATTTTTATATGTCATAATTTCTGACACTACCACAGGTGAATTACATTGGAGTTTGCATGCTATCAGATAATGATAGCTAGCAAATTTTACATGTTGCAGCATATTAGTGTACCACAAAGGACATATCTGCAGCATATTAGTGTACCACAATATGCAGAATAATTCCATGGCACCATTAGTTGGGTAAAGTTAAGTGTTATACTCCATTGAATGGTGATAATGGAAGAATCAGAGGTTGATTTGGGGAAGAACTCCAGTAGTCTGAAAGATGACAAATCAGGAGACTTCCTGTGAACATGGCAGACGGTTGACATGCCCAGTGAGGCTTCTTTCTCTAGATTGCCGTTTTTTTCAACTTACTAACAGAAGAAAGAGGCATTCCTTTCATTTATATAACTCTTCTGGTTTAGGGAAAGTTCTAGAATCACCCCACAGTATCCTCTATACCAGGAGTTTCCAACCTTGGCAACTTTAAGACTTAAAATCAGCTGTTCCTAGAGGTGAATTTCAGAAACAGGTTTGTTGGTTGTGAGTCTGTGCCTTGCTTTTTTTTGCTTTTTTTCCTGCTTCTGAAAGCCTCCGAAACAGAGCTTCAGAAAAAAAGGCTTTTTTTCCTGAAGCTTCTTTCAGAGGCTTTTTTTCTGAAGCTTCTTTCAGAGGCTTTTATTTTGAAGGACCATCTGTACTCTGTCCAACTCCTTTCTTTGGTATTAGTATGTAGATTAACCTCTTCTGATCTGTTGCTTATTGTGTCATTCTCCAGATTTATTAATATAGTTTGGTTAGAACCTTTACTGATTCTTCTTTTGTTGCTTGCCATATTATTTTAGATAAAAGCCTTTCAGAGGCTTTTTTTCTGAAGCTTCTTTCAGAGGCTTCTTTCAGCCTCTGAAATCTCCGTTTGCGAGGCTGGGCAGGGCTACATTCGGAGTATAAAATGCACCCAGATTTTCACCCCCTTTTTTTGAGGAAAAAGGTGTGTCTACTCATAAAAATACGGTATATAAAGTAAGGTTGTAAAATGAGGCAAGATTCACTTAGCTGTTTCACTTTGCAACAGACATTTTGGGCTCAATTCTGGTCGTAAGTCGAGGATTACCTGTAGTAATCATTCAGGAAGATGAACAACAAGCTTTTCTTTCTTTTAACTGAAGGTTTTACCCTATCTACCTATATCCCCACCATCTTCCTTCATTCAAATATCTAAAATGTCAAAGGCATTTATAACTCTTCTCCAATTATTGAAATTATATGCAATTGTCTATAAGAAATGAAACAAGTATTGTATTATTTGAATTGCTTTTGTTTTTAAGAGTGAAAAGAATTGAGAAGAATTCTGCAAGAACTGAGAGCTTAATACAGAAACTAAAAAGTTTAAGGTTGACACTCTTAGCAAAAGAAGATTTATCCCCAGTCAAGAAAGTTAATCCTGCTAAAAAAATTCCAGGTAAGATGGAGTTGTTTGTAATTTTAAAAAATCAATTTTATCTGACACCAGGAGCACTTAACCAGCTTCTATATTATACTGCAATGTTAATGTCTTAAGATTGTTTTGAATAATTATATGTTCTCCATTACATTCTAAATCTTAGCTGAGCCAAGATTGAGGGCCAAGCCGAAATGAGCAGTTGGATGGTGCCCTTTCTATTTTTTTTAACAGATGAGTATTCAGGATGAAACTGAAATTAACGATCACGTGCAATATATGAAAGAATAGAATTGAGTCTGCCATGCAAAGTATGCATTCTACTTGTAAATGGTGGCTTTTTTTAAGATATACTTTCCAAAAAAGCAGACTTCTCTGATGACTTTGAAGTTTGGCTAATAATAACAGAATGCTTTTTTGTTACAACAGAATTTGTATAGTTTGAATTTATAGTCTGTCAGTATGATCACTGATGGAAACTTTCCTCCTTTTTTTTCATTAGGTCTTAATATGAAAGACTCTCTTGATATAGATGTCCTTTCTAACCACTTAGATCATCTACAAAACAGGTTGAAGGAATTGAAAGAAGACATGCTGACAAAATACATTCCCATAGAAAACACAGCCAATGTTGAAGGAGACATGAATCACGCCCTTCAAAAGCGAAATATGGCTGAAAAAAACAACGAAAGCCTGAAGTATTGGTATAAAGGTTTCTTTTACAATATGTGCTTACTTATTTGGAGTATTTTTCTCTTTTTTTCATATTTTGAATAGTGAGAATAGCTGTAATAACTTTGTCCACTTTCTTTTCATCAGATTAGAGCAATGACTTAGAATAGATCTTAGAATTGTAATTTCTAAAATTGTATGTTCTGTCTTAGCAACTGTGGTTAGATTAGCACCATAGAAAACTCAACAACCCTCAACTCGGGTGAAATGCTACCGATTCGGACAAACCGTTAGCAATGATTGCCATTGGTTCGCCGAACCGGTACCAATCATCCCTGGCGGCTCGGCCTGCATGGTCGCCCAGTCACTGCTTCCGGCTCACTCTCGGCACTTCCAGCGTGCTCAGCGTTTCCAGCTTGCTCAGCTCCTGCTGGTGAAGAAGCGAAGCGAGAGGTGCGGAAGCCGCCGTTAGCCAGGCAGCAGGCTCCCCACCCAGGGAGGGCCAGGCCCAGCTGCACCACCGCAAAGCCCACAGCGCTTTCCCTTCAGCCTGGGCGGTGGCGCTTACCCAGGCAGGCCAGTGTGAGTAGCCCTTCATCTTGGCAAAGACCAGGTGGCCGTACTTGTAGTCGTGCAGCCGGGCAGAGCGGGACATGGCACAGGCAGAGAGGCCGATGCAGCCCCTACCGAGGCCGCCCTGGCTGAGCGATCACCATGCCTCCCCAGCAACAGGTGCGCAGGGGCCGCCTTGCCCGCCACCTTTGTGCGCTGTGCTTGGAAGGGGCTGCCCTCCGTCCCCGCCTGGCTGCAGACATCCACCTGCCCTCCTGGAGCACCGCTGTGCCACCGCCATTCACTTACTTCTCCTGCCACGAAACGAAAGCGAACAGTGGCGGTGGTGCTCTGGTAGGGCAGGTGGATGTCTGCAGCCAGGCGGGGAAGGAGGGCGGCCCCTTACAAGCACAATGCATGGAGGTAGCAGGCAAGGCTGGGGAGGCGCGGTGATCGCTTGGCCAGGATGCCTCGCTATTCGCTTTCTTCCTTCTCCCACTGTGAAACAAAAGCGAACAGTCGCAGCAGTGCTTCAGTAGGGCACCGCATGTGCTGCACCGTCTGGGACATCAGCTTGCCCTCTTGGAGCACCACTGCAGTGGAGGCACCCCTCTCAGCCCCGGAGCAGCAGCTGCATCTCCACCAAGGGCCACCCGCCATCAGCCTTACCAATGCACTGGCTCTGTTGGGATGATAGGCATGCTGAATACACTGGCAGAGGATCTAGAAGGTAAGGCCAATGCTGACAGCTGGGGGGAGGGAGACCCGCTGCGCTCGGCTCCTCAGAGGGACATGGTGAGGCTCGCTTGCCTTTTGGGCCTGGCGCGCTCAGCTTCTGCCCGGGCTTTGGGCAACTGCCACCTGCTTGCCTTCCCCACTGCCTGCATCCAGCCCATGATGAGGGAACGTGCCGCTTCCGGGCTGAGCCACCCGCCCTCCTGGAGCACTTTCTTCCTTCTCCCACAGCAGCCACTGCTCAGACCAGGTGTGTGTGTGTGTGTGTGTGTGTGTGAGAGAGAGAGAGAGAGAGAGAGAGAGAGAGAGAGAGGAAAGAAAGAAAGAAAGAGGGAGAGAGAGATAAGAAAGAAAGAAAAAAGAAAAGAAAAGAAAGAAAGAAAGAAAGAAAGAAAGAAAGAAAGAAAGAAAGAAAGAAAGAAAGAAAGAAAGAAAGATGTGAGTGACATCATGTTGGCCTCGCCCACCTGGTCACATGACCACCAAGCCACGCTCACCGAACAAGTGGCAAAAATTTTTAGATTTCACCATTGCCTCAACTGGAACATAGCAGCCATTAATAGGTTTAATGGGGGGAATCAATGCATAGAAAACATATTAATTCATAGAAGACATATTAATTCCAGACATTTGAGTCAGGATGTTAGGTGAGCTCTGCTGCTATTGCTGTATTTCTCTATGTATTTCTCTAAAAATAGGGTTATTGTTTTATCCATGGTGCCAGGGATTCTTTGCCATCCAAAGTGACCATTGTCCTGTGTTTTGATACAAGGGAATAAAATAATGTGGTATGGAAAACCCTGGAGAATTCAAACTACAGTTGATACTCACATAGTCACATTTTAACCAATATTCTGATTTTTATAGTTTTTATCGGCTAACTCTGTTTGCAAGTGTGATCACTGTCTGGGAGAATACAGACAGGAATATTGACACTCTGCAGCAGCTCATCCATCAAATGATAGAAAGTGAGAAATTTCCAAAAGGTAAAAACACATCAGACTTCATCTTTGTACAATAAATCAGAAAAAATGCATGTTTCTGGTGGTGCGCTAAAATCAATGTGTTTCTGTTATGCTGGAAAAACACTGTGACATTTATTTGCAGAAATAGGGCTTATATTGCTTTTACCATTTTTTTAATTGGGCTTTTTGATTTATACCTATATTGTGGGAACGGCAATGGTTGCCAATAGGTCTCAGGATGCAATTTGTAGTGTGCTGATTGCAACCTATAAAACTGTTTATGGCATGGGTCCTTGTTATCTGTGGGACTGTCCTTTCCTTAAAAGGATCCTTAAAATTTTAATAAACATAGTAAAAATTAATACAAACTAAATGAAAAGAAAAATCAAAATGCAGAAAAAAAGAAAAAAGTAGAAGGAAAAGAAGACAAAGGCAATAATAAAGAAGTTTAGGCATTACTAGAAATATGAAATAGTTTATCCCTTGTTAAATAGTCCTTTATATTGTTTTTCTTTTTTTGCTCTGTGCAATCTGACCTATGGTTTGCAAGATTTGATCTTTTATCACTTCTTTAGTCCTCAAAGTTTCCCCAGCCTTTTTTTGCAAATCACATAAAGAGGCATGATCCAGGATTTCTTGTCAAAGCTGCTCCAGAACCAGATCTGGAGTTTCTTCTGTTGTAGCTGTTTCATAGCCAGATTCTTTTATTAATTTATCTTTTGTACTTCCATTTTTGTAATCTTAATTTTGTTGTCTTTCAACAAAATGTTTTCAAACTATAAGATCTATTTCAGGTAGAGAGTATTTTTTTTCCTTGCATCTTCTAAACAGTTATCCATTAAAATCTGTATTCTTTCTGAGATAAATATTAATAAATAAATATTTCAGGCCGCATTTTAAAAAACTAGCATAGGAAAAGTTTATAGCTGGCTTAGTCATAATAACTCCTTTCTGTCTGGTGCTTTACTTCCCTCTAGTGTCCACTTGCAACTTTCATCAAACCTCAACTGTTAATATGGATTTGGTTCCATGTCAGTCATTCGTATATTATTTAATTATACATTTGGTTTTTGTAGATTACATAAAAAATAACCAATATGCCACATCTCTGTTCTTCAAATCTGTTTAAAAATTTCTTAAATCAAAATTCCTTTTTTCATGCTTTTTGGAATTTGAATATTATTTTAAATTTTGAAAACTTTATTTATTTTAATTCAAACAGTGTAAAATTAAGCTGGTCATCATCTCGGCTTGTTTGCAGAGATGTATTTAATCAGCCAGGGCAAACTTAAAGCCTGTAACTGTCTTTTCCAATTAGGAATTGCCCACCCTGAGCATTCTGACTAAGAAGATTTGCTTCTGATTCCCTCTCTTCAAGAAATCAAAGGGAAGTGAAAATAGATGCAGGTCTTTCTCTGGGGCCTCTCAAGCCCTGTGTATGGAATACTCTCAGCTAAGATTGGTTTTTGCCAATTTAGTTTGCAGGATGGGTGAAGATCATCTTTTCCACCAAGCTTTTTTTTTTTTAATTGAAAAAGTTTTCAAATACAAGTTTTTCCCCCTTTCCCCCCCTCCTCCCTAACCCCCCCTCACCACCCATCCCCCCCTGTGACTTCTTCACAACAATAACCTAATTCATAACTAATTACATAATATTTTACCATTCCCTTACTCCCTCCTCTAAATACTGACCCTTAGCATAATATTATTATAACTCCCATTTTAACAATAATCTGCCCTTTTTCTCCTCCCCCAAACTTATAGTATATTATTACAACAACATAACATTTAATCTTTTATATACATTAATATAACATTTCAAAGCAGCCTTCTCCCTACATCCAAATTTAACATTTATTCAATTCTATCCAATTCCTCCACTCCCCTAAATATATGACTTAAAAATCCTTTTTCTTAAACTAATCAATCAGTAAACTAACCTATTTCAACCCAGTTTCCTGCAAAATTACCATGCACTACAATTCTAAATATAATCCACTGCCCACTCTGCTAAAATATACATATATCTATGTATACATTCCATTTTATAAAAAGAAAAAGGACAATGACTTTAAATTTATAATCCATATGATATCTTCTTTGATGTCTTTCCACTGGATTGTTAAATCCATCGTCCATAATAGGGTAACATAGCATCCTGGTGCAACAGTTTGTTCAAGATCTTCAATCATCTTCTGCCCCCATCAGTAATGAATATCCTCATATATATATAAAAGTAAAAACAACCACCCGAGTGACATTATAATTATATTCCATATAGTTGTAATTGTGGTTTTCATCAGGATTATTAATTCCCATCATCCTAGTGGGTAACAGCCAGATCTTCTGCATGCCCCAGGGTGACTCTCTTCCACCAAGCTTTTGAAATGAAGGTGGCCGGTTATTATATCATTCAGTACTTACCCAATCAGTTCACACCCCCACTGGCAGTTAAAAGGAAGAAACAGCTGCGATCACACATTGCTCCTAGAAGCACGAAGCCGAAAACACCAGCCTGAAGATGACGAATGAGACTTCATCGAAATGTCGCCAAGACACTTACTTCCAATTTTAGGCGGGAGAAAACCCGAACAACCAAAGACCTACATACAAATACCCGCAAAAACCTCAGAAAACACATATATATATATGTATATGATTGCTGTGAACCATCCTAGGATTGGGATGGCATACACATTCTGTGCAACAAAACTCTTAGATTCTCTCTCTATGCTACTTCCTATGCCTGGACTTGCTTCTTTTCTTATTACAGATTGTCCTCAATTTACGGCCAGTCACTTAGCAACCATTTGAGGTTCTGATGGACCTACCTGGGGTTACTTACAAGCCAGATTCAAAGTTCTAATGATCCCTCACCATGCAGTCACATTACTCCGCTTAGGGCACTCTTGCTGGATTGCATTTATGGTCATTTGCATTGTCCTGCACACGATGGTTGTGCCAAAATGTGGCAATTACTTCTGGTTTTTGCAAAAAGGCCCCATAGAGAAGCATTGGCTTGCTTAACAACCATGGCATTTGCATAATGTCCGCCATAGAAAAGGCTATAAAATTAGGTTGGTCATTTAACTGATCCACTTTATAACCGTCATGATTTACAACCAGAATGCTTAGACTCCATTATGATCATAAACTGAGGTACCTGTATCCTGTTTCTTCCTTATCTTTGATTTAACAGCAGGGTAAGGAGAGCTCCAGAGGCTACAGGAAGGCCTTTGAAATGTAAGCCACAATTTAAAATAGTGAAAGAAAGTATGTTTTTACTGCAGATGTGTCCCTTGCACAGTTCTTGATTTGATTAAAATGTATTCTTTGTTTTCTAAGTGTGTAAAATGCTAACCTCTTGTGGATGGATCTGGCCTTTCAGGTTCAATTGCTTCTAGTGTCTCAAGTGTATTTGAACGTGATCCTGGTAAAAGTAAAGAGGCAGAAGATCTGATTGAATATATTGAAAGGTAAGTCTTCTGATTTCTTTATTTAGGCAAATGAAATTGTTTAGTGCACCAAGTACACTAACTCCTGGTTTGAAAATAATGTGAAAAGTGCTTTACACAAATGCAACACTTCTTGGTTCTTCACTAAAATAACTATACAATCTTGAAAAAAAATGGGTACTTAAAAATTGCTTCATTAGTCATTCTTACAGCAGCCACATATTTGTAAGACTCATACAGAAGTCTGGAAAAAAGACAATCTACTTTAATGTAGAGTAAAGAGATGTCGCACTCCCTCAAAGCGTGAAGCATTTCTTCAAATCATCTTTCAAGCACAGTTGGTTGTAATATTATCACATTCCCTTTGTCCTAACATATTGGATTCACTCCACCACAAGAGCACAGTGCACTATAGCAATATAGTGAGTAACAGGAAGTGAAAACAGAGATACAGACTACTTATGAGACCTACAGCATAGAGGCTAAGTAGGAAGATGATATCTTGCACAGGCAAAAAATTCCAGTGAAAGGTATTGTTTTGTTCTTGGCAAAACAAAATGAAGGAAACGTTTGGAGCAAAGACTTTCAGACCACACCCCTTTATTGGGCCAATGCAGAATATAACTGCTGCTACTTTTGCTCTTAATAATTAAGAAAAAAATTTTGGCCAATAAATACAGCATTAGATATTCATACAGTATTGGATAGAACAACATGAAGATACATGCTGCTATCCTAGAGATCTGCTGTTTATAGTTGGACTGACAAGACATTGGTAGAGGACAAATTCGGGGATTGATATCACTAGTGGGAATTTATCTAGGCAGATAGAGATCAAGATGATAAGAAGCTAGAGATAGTTTGGACAAGGATTTATTCTGGAAAAAGAGAACTTGAAAAAAGTAATGAAACCTGAAGGGTGATTCATTCATTCCAATGGGGAAGTTTTCACAAAGTTGAAACATGTATTTTTAATTCCTTTACTTCCCAATTTTTTGGCACAAGGGAGAGTATCAAGTGACCTTACACATTTAACTTCATTTAGATGATCTTTCCTCTGTAGCTTAGCTATGGCTTTGCCACTGATAAAGGTGTTTTTGCATCCATTTTTTATTGCTTATAATGTTATATTCTTTGAACTGTGCTAGGTTCAATGAATTGTTTTCCCGTGGTCAGTATGAGGCTGCAGCAACATACGCAGCAAACTGTCCAAGAGGAGTCCTACGCAATGAAGAAACCTTGGAGAAATTTAGGGGTAAGGACCATGAAATGCAATCTTCCTCTTTTGTATATTGTAGAATATCAGTAAACCATAGTCAAAAGTATAAATATTTTTGGACAATTCTCTGGCTTTGGGATTTAAAGGAACTGGATGTTTATATTTAATTAGTTTCTATTGATGTTACTGCCATACTGAATGTAAATTAATTGCAATTAATAGCCAAAAAGTAGTTTTTATCATTCCACAAATAATTCCTAGTTTCACACCTTTCTATGATTCTTTATAAAACTTTTCAAATTATGTAAAATAAAGAAATATATGCTCATTTTCTTAATTTATAGCATTCTGAGTTCAAATCCTCCTTTGATAGAAGGTCTGAGCTTGAGAAAAATTGCTGGCATAGAAAACAAAGTGCAACAAGCAATTGTTTTTTAAAATATTGCTTTTCCCCTTCAGCTGTTGGTCGTATTAAAGGGAAGATCCTCCCTCTACTTTTGTATTGTGATGCACTCATAACTACAACCATTGCTGTTAAGAAGCCTCTTCCTGCAAATTTGACAACTGAAGCCATCAAATGTGCCTTAGCTGAGAAACGGTTAGACTTGGTGATGCATTGGGTCACTTTACACAAGTAAGTGGTCATTCAGAATTCTGGCTCAGTAGCAGAACATATACATTATGTACAAGAAGTCCATAGGTCATTCTGTGGGAATTTCAGATAAGTATGACAAATGTTCAAGAATAGCAGGATCTTGGGCATTGGCTACCAGAATATTCACTTAAAACTAAATGGCGTATTTTCAGGATAGCAGGTGCTGAAGAATACTATTATTTCTAAGAAATCAATTATTAGTAGTACATTTTAGACAACAATTCTTAAAAGATAACAGGCATTATTTTCAAACTGAATTAGCCCATCTCCACCAAACTCATTCATGTGAGCTGAAGGCAGGGTAGAATAAGAAATCTTTCAGAAGGAGAGCAGGATATTTTACGGTTGGTTTTAAAATTTGATATGGATTTTAATTGAAAAGTTTTAAATTACGGGCCAAATTTATTTAATTATTTAATTATTTTAAATCTATTTTTAACTTTTGTGTATAAATGTTTTTATCTTGGCTGTTCACTGCCCTGAGTCCGAAAGGAGAAGGGCAGTATAGAAATCTGAAAAATAAATAAATAAATATATTTATAGTTAGGAGAAATCAGCAAGAATAGAATATCTATTATATGCAAGTTTCATTGGAGCAAAAATTATTATGGACAAAACCAGCTGGCCTAGTGACAGTTTCTTTCAGAAAGACTTTAGGAGAAAGCATCCAATTTAATAAGAGAATGAGGTTTATTTTTTACAGCTCATCTTCCATTTTTAAGATAGCATCTGAAGTGGAACTTGAACAAGGTCTATCTCCAGAAGTTTCTGGACACAAGGAGACTATTCTATCCTTGGATATTCCAAGGCTGACACAATAGAAATGCACAAATGGCTCAACATGCAGTACAGAAAAGATGAAGCAGATTTCTCAGCAATTCTCAGCAAGGTCTTGTGATGCTCTAGGAACAAAAGCACCATGGTACTGAAAAGAGTGCATGAAAGAGATCTTTAAAAGATACCTACAATTCCACATGCAGCTGTGACACCTTGGTAAACATGGCAGAGTAGCCAGTTTTTCCATTTCTGGTCAAAGCAGAAATGGTTTATTAAAACAAGGCAGTAGTGAAATTCAAATTTTTTTACTACCAGTTCTGTGGGTGTGGCTTGGTGGGCGTGGTGTGGCTTGGTGGACATGGCTTGGTGGGCGTGGTAGAGGAAGCATACTGCAAAAACTCCATTCCCACCTCACTTCAGGAGAAGGATACTGCAAAATCTCAATTCCCTCCCCCTCCAGGGGAAGGATATTGCAAAATCTCCATTCTCACCCCACTCTGGGACCAGCAAGAGGTGGTATTTGCCGGTTCTCTGAATTACTCAAAATTTCCGCTATCGGTTCTCCAGAACCTGCTGGATTTCACCCCGAAACAAAGGGCAATAACAGAGGTGGCAATGAATACCAGAGAGAAATCAGTCAGATCACCCTATCAGTCACGGGCTGCCTTTCATTCATATATCCTAGTTTCCTTGGCTTTGGGATTGCTATTGGGGAGTATGGGCTCTGAAACATGTGATGAACTACTCTTCCAGGCCAGGTTATAAAGGCAGCTCAGTCTCAAATTCCAGTTGCAATTGAAATCCCTGAAAAGCATAGAGAATCCAGGGTCAGTTTAAGAGGCAAAAAAATCACCTGGATGGGAAAGAGGTATCACCTTTCAGGCAAATCAGTTGGGGCTCATGATTCCCTCTGCAACATCTAGCAAGCCTATAAATGCATTCCAATGAGGTTTATGAAATTAGGGATAGATATAAGGCATGCCATTTCTCTCATTTTTATTCCTGATGGATATTTTCTGGCACATATTCTGAACTTGCTCTTGATATGGAGTAAGATATGGTCTTTAAAAAAGGAGAGACTTTTAAAGTACAGAAAGCTGAGCTTTGGTAAGGTATAACCTATTTTCCAAAAGGAGAAATATATGAGGACAAAAAATTGTATTGCGAATTCTTCAAACGTGCTTGTTTTCTTTTCCCCATATCTTTCTCTTATTTATCATAACTCTTTGATTTTATGTTATCCTTTGAAAGAATAAGATATTATTATTTTCATCATTATTCCATTTTTCTTTACAGTGTCCAGAATTCGTAAATTATCTGATGATGTTTTGTTTGCTTTGTTTCTCCCAGATTGGAATTCTCTGAGGCTGCCGGTGATGCAATCTTTAAGTATGCAGATGTGGATACGCACAACAAGTCCCAGTGTCTAGCTTTGGCTCAAATTGCATACAGTGAGTGTGGGGCTCACAAAAAAGCTGTTTTATGCTTGTGCAAACAAGGCCAGATTTATGGAGCCATGGATTATCTACATCATTTCAAACTTCTTTCCACAGGTACATTTCAGAGCTATGTTGTATTTTTGTCTCTGTTTTAAATTATATCTGATAGTGTTATAATGATGTTTTGGGTGGCTTTCAGTGCTATCAGGATGTATGCATGTGTTTGCCTATAGTATGTGTATGTGAGAAAAGGATGATGGAATGAATAAATCTAATTTGAGGTAAATGTTTTGCAAATGTGCATATGTGTATGTTTTTGTTCTCACTCTGTTGAATATGTACGTATATGTGCGTGTATATGTGCACTAGGAGGCATAGGGCAGTCTGCATGTAGTATTTTGAAGTGTTGCCCAATTGCCTTCTTATAGGCATACTTTGGGAAATTGTTTTCTTTGCTACCTGATTTGATCTTCCTTTCTCTAGTTCCTCTGCCCCTCCCCCCTCCTGACTCCTCCACCCTGCACAGATTTGGCCCCATTCAATTAAGGACATTTTCTCCTCAAACAATCCATTGAACTTTAAATAAGTTGAGCAGGTATGAAATGGGTATTATGGTTTTTAATATATGACCATTTTCTCTCCAGCGAATTTTAGCATACTTGTAACATCACCAGCCATCCCTAAAATGATTTAAAGTCTGTCTTCCATGTATTTATTCTGTTGGAATTCATTTTTGAAGAATGAAACCATTTATTGCAGGTCAACCTTATCATGACAGGCATTGTTAATGAACCAGTCCTCCAGGAGTTAGCTAATTGAATCAAGAAGTTGTGTGCTGAACAAAGCACTGTATTTCTCGGTCATTCCCAAAGCAAAGTTGAGTTCAGGGATGTCTGTGCCATTGCCAACACCAATCAGAGCTATCAAAGTTCTACCTATTTTTACATGCATGTGGTACACAACAAAAAGTGGGGCATTTATCATCTAATCATGGCTTCCATTTTGATATTGTTCACATACAAACACACGACAGAGGCCCAGAGTTGAGAGGTAGAAAATGCTGTTTATTTCATTGTTCTTTTAATCTTCGCTTTAAATGATTAACAAATGAAAAAGAGCTCTGAGGTTATACTACCCAAAAATGCAATAATTCCATACAGTATTGAGTTTTCAAAGGAGGTTTTCACTTCTGCTCATTTTATGGTGGAAGGTAAAAATGACAGACACACTTTTCAAGCTGCAAATATAAATATATCTGGATATTTTTTTCTTTTCAGGCTTTCTAACACCTGTGCTGTTTGATTTCAGAGGATTATATCTTTCTACTGAAGCACTGTCCTCGTATAGATTTCATCCATTGCCTTACTCAAGAATGGAATGGGAAACCACCAATCATGTCCCTTGGGGAAACCATCCTTTCTCTCATTGGAACAGAACATGAAATACATGGCATACACTTGTTGGAGGATATTACCAAAAGGGGCAAGGGTAAATATAGCTTGACTGTTTCCAATGGGAATGTGGCAACCCTAGCAGTAGACCAGGCAAAGAAACTACTTTTACTGTAACAGCTTTAGTAACAGAATCTTGACAGTCTGAATGTGTTTCCCCATCCCTCCCTTTACTTTGTGTGAACTAGGAAGGGGCTTGTCTGAGATGTTTTCTCAAGATATTTTCTTGGCCTGAACTCAGTCCCCTCTTATCCGACTGTTGTCATGGTAACTCTTTTTCTCCTGCCCCTCAAGGCCATACCCTATGCGTCTACAGAATGTAAATACATTTGCTTGCAATTATCTGACTAGATAAAATGTTGGGGGGAGATTTTTATTAGAAAATGGAGACAGGAAAGAGTTAGATTTTCTTTATGCTTCAATAACAATTCCAAAGTTGGACCTAGTTCCCCTTCAAATTAAAATTTATCTACTTTAAACATTTTCTTGATAGTGGCACCTGCTGAATGCTTGCTGTAATTTAATTTAGAATGATACCAAAAAAGTATGCATTTTGAAACAGTTACTGATTCAGAGACAAAAAGCAGCAAAATATTTTTTGTTTGTCTTCTTTCTCAAACATATTTGTAGATACATTGGAACAAATTATTGTAAACGATACCTCCAATGTGGAAGGATGGAAGGAGATAGCTGAAACATGCCTCCTTGTCAAAAAAGAACATTTATACAAACTTATCATCTCTGTCCTTGCTAGCCTGGAAGGAGTGTTTGAAATTCCAACAGATGATACAGAGGATGCCAAATTAATGGAACATGTGTTCTTGTAATTTTTCCACAAGGCATGTGGAGGAGCTCTTTGTCCTAGGAGATTTGTATATTGGCTGCACAAATAACAGCACAACTTCTTCATGTTATTTCTGTTTTAAAAACGTAATATATTTAATACCATGAACCTGATTTGATCGTGCTATAGTTGCTGCTCATGCTTGATCATTTGCCCTTGTTTTACTTTAAAAATGGTGTTCCTTTCTGAAGTAATTTAGCTATGTTTATACCAAATCGCTTGTGATTTCTCTTCCCTTTTTCAGTAATCGTTTTTCTTCTATTTTTTCTTCCTAGGGACAGGAAGTTGAATCAATTGTTGGAGACATAGTCTTTCATTTCCCAAATAGTCACATTTGTTTAATTTTTAAAATCATGTTGCTTTTATGTTGATACATTTAGTGGCAAAATTAGAAATTATCTCTAATATACCCATGGATAAGTTGCTCACAACTTAGCTACACAGTTATTCTTTCCATTCTATGAACTGGAGTGCAACTGGAATAATTCCTGGTTTCTCCAGGAATCCACATTTTTGGACTAAAGGTTATGTAACTTTTGTAGTCTTTCCTGGCATGGTTGTTGGATTATGAAAGGTATAGTCTCAATGCACCCGGAAAGTACCAGGTGGTGTTTAGGCTACCTTATTGCACATAGATTCAGCATTAATTTATGCTATAAATAAGTTATTTAGAAAATCCATCCTATTATGAAACATTTTGTTATACCGCAGACGCTTGATTACTGCCCTGTTTCCCCCAAAATAAGACATCCCCTGATAATAAGCCCAATCGGGCTTTTGAGCGCATGGCAATAAGGCCAAGCACTTATTTCAGGGTTCAAAAAAATATAAGATAGTCTTACTTTCGGGGAAACACGGTAACAAATTAAACAAGTTACTAAAATTATATCTCTAAAATGATTGTATTTGAAGATATAGTTTCATCCTTATGTTCCTTTACAGCAAGCAGTTCATTTCTTTCACCCCATAAACCTGCCACATAAGCAGGGAAAGGCCATAGCTTGAAGGTGATGTGAATTGGTTAATGAAGATTTTCTTGCACTCACATCCAATTATATTTCACAGGGTTTTCTGACAGAAACAAACCAAGAAAAAAAATATGTTCAACAATGTATCTGCTCTTCACCATAATGTGTATTAAGCAGGTTGATAAGGAACAGCTAAGAGACACAGATTTTGTGATAAAAGGCTGAATATCAGCAACTATGAGAGCATGGTCTAACATTTACTTTTCTTTTTCACTCCCCCATTATTTCTTTTCGAAGATTTTGTCTGCAGAAGCCCAAATGTATGTTGTGAGATATGCTATGCTATACTTGAATGTCTTTTTAGTTCCCAAGATTGCAGTACAAGCCAAGGACATTCTCACTCTGGAAAGCTGTAACTCTGTAATCATATATGCAGTAACAATTCTTGGGGGAGGGCATTGAAAGAGTGTGTGTGTGTGTGTGTGTGTGTGTGTGTGTAGAGAGAGAGGTGGGGGAGAGAGAGAGAGAATCTCAAGGCAAATTAAATTCTTTATGGCAGTGGAAAAGTAAAAAATAAAAAAGCCACATCAAGCACAGATGGTCCCATAATTTGTTCCAAGATGCTGAATTTTGATCACAGTATGGGACCTCACCCAAATTCCAGATACTGTAAATGGGCATTGGTCCTACCTGAATGCCAATTCTCAGAGACGCTGTGGCATCAGCCAGGCATGGGTTGCTACAGTCGGATCTGCCTAGATACTGAGTCATAGTTTTTTGACCACACCCCTTGTTCCTTTCTCTCAGGCCCAGGCAAAGACAGGCCAGAAGAAATTCTTCAACTGGAAGAAATTCCCGACAGTCAGCACCAGGCCCTGAGGAGAAAGGGAGGGGCTGGCCGATGCCACAGCGTCCCTGAGAATCGGCATTCAGGTAGGACCAATACCCATTCTCCAGTGAGGCTGTGGCATTGTCCAGACATGGGACATACCAAAGCCTTTGGCAGTCCTAAGGGTGGGATGCCAAAGGGCCTGGAGCAACCCCGGCTTGATGCACCTGTTGTAAAACTCTCCTTCCAAAGGATGCTTCTGCTGAAGTGAAGACATCCAATTTATAATGCCGGATGAAAGGTGAAGAAGACCAGGTGGCTGCCCTGCAGACCTCCTCAAGGGAGGCCTGCATGGTCCAGGCCGCCAAAGTAGCCACACTCCTCGTGGAGTGGGCAGTGATGCGTCTGGGAACAAGTAGAGCCTGGGCCTGATAGGCTGAGGCAATACAAGCTCTAATCCAGTGACCAATGGTCGAGGAAGAGACCTTAGGCTCTAGTGAATTTGGAAGAAATGAGACAAACAAGGCCTCAGACCTTCTGGATGGGGCAGTTCTTTTAATATAAATTTTGAGAGCCCTCCATACACCTAGAGCGTGCCACCTTCACTCTAACACGTGAGATGGCCTCTGACAGAAATTAGGAAGCACGACTTCCTAGGCTCTGTGGAGCCAAGAATTAATTTTTGGAATGAATGAAGGGTCCAGCCGCAAGACAACTATGTCGGGATGGAACACACAGAGATCCTCCCTGACAGAAAGAGCTGCCAGCTCGGAGATACGTTGAGCAGACGTTACGGCAACTAGGAACGCGTTATCTTACTTCATTGTAAGATACCTAAGGCTGACAGTTTGGAGAGGCTCAAAGGGGGCCTCAGTCAAGGCATTAAGCACTTTAGTTAGATCCCAGATGGGATATCTATGTACAGTCGAGGCCGTAAATTACTGGCGCCCGGTAAAAAAAGTTGAATGACTGGGTGCCATGTTAGGGGCTCCCCTGCGTTACCTGACAATACTGTGGAGATGGCTGCCATGTGTCACCGGATAATGCTGTGGGCCAAGCCGCGATCCAGGCCATCCTGAAGAAACTCGAGCACCTGCTGGACAGAGGCTGAGAGAGGATTAGCCTGGTGGGAGGTACACCACCTGGAAAAGGTCAGCCAGGTGGCGTTGTAAAGCCTGACTGTGGACCATCGCCTGGCCTCTTGTATAGTGCAGATGTCCCTGTCAGAGTAATCATCCTGCCTCAGGAGGACCCCCTCAAGTGTCAGGTGGTCAGTTGGAGCCATTGGGGCTCTCGATGATGCAGGGCCCCCTGGCAGAGGGTGGTCCATCCTGAGGGTATCCTCCATGGTCATGATGCCGAGAGGCTGACAAGGTCTGCGAACCAGGGTTGACAGGGCCAATGAGTGGCCACTAAGATGATCTCTGCCTTGTCGGAGATGACTTTCTGAATTAGTGCCAGTATTAGGTGCAGAGGGAAGGCATAATGAAGGAGTAAAGTCCTTCCACCCCGGGTGTCGGGAACCTCGAAAAGTATCAAGGTAGTTGGTGATTCAGGCTCGACGCAAAGAGGTCAATGTCCGGAGACCCGAACCTGCTGCATATGTCGAGGAAAATGTCTGGATGGAGCTGCCATTGGGCATTGTCCACTTGAGTTCTGCTGAGATTGTCTGCTTGAATGTTCACAGTCCCCGTGATGTGCTCCGCCCGAATGGAAAGGACGTTCTTCTTGGCCCACCTGCCGAGACGAAAGGACTCCTCCATGAGCCACCTCAAGCGGGTCTCTCCTTGGCGATTGACATATGCCTTTGCGGCGACATCTGTCAAGATCAGTACATGTTGGTTTTGCAAGGATGGTTGAAAATGACTGAGGGCCAGGTGAATGGCCTTCAACTCTAGCCAGTTTATCAGATTGGCAAGGTCTTTAGAGGACCAGTGACCTTGTGCCACTTGGGAGTTGAAGTGGGCCCCCCAACCGAAGAGGCTGGCATCCATTGTAAGAGCGAGTCTCTGGTGGTCCCTGAAGAGACACCCCTTGTCCAGAGAGGTTGATGTCCACCAATGAAGAGCTCTCCGGACATGAAGAGGGACCCTGACCTTGGTTAGGGTGTAAGACTGCTGCGCTCGCTGAAATGGGAGTAAGAACCACTGGAGGTGCTGAGCATGGAAACGTATCCAGGGGACGATCTGCATGCATGAGACCATCTTGCCCAGTAACTTGGACAAGGTGGCTAAGGGAACTGTTGGATTCTTGTGAATCTGAGATATTAGCTCCCGTATGTCGGTCCTCCTTTCCAGTGATAGGTATACTGCTCCCTGCACAGTGTCGATAATGGCGCCCAGATGGACAATCCTGTTGACTGGGATCAGATGGCTTTTCTTGTAATTGACCAGAAAGCCGTGGTCAAGTAAGGTACGAATCGTGAGATCGAGATCCTGTTGAGCTTTGCTGTGTGACGGTGCCTGGATCAAGATGTCATCCAAATATGCCTGGAGTCTGACCAGCTTCAGCCACAGGTGCGCTGCTACGGCGGCCAAGATTTTTGTGAAGCACCTTGGGGCTGAGGCCAGCCCGAAAGGGAGAGCCCTGTATCGTAGATGCCTGCCCGCGTAGCATGTCAGGGCATCAATTAATCCCATGTTTGGCTCTGGGAAAAATCACCCTGGTTTAGAGGAGATGGATCGTGGCTTATTCCAAGTTGCAATATTCTGATAAAGAAAAACGCGAAGGAAAGTTTCTAATAAAACTCATTTATTTGTTATAAAGAAAATAAAACACCTCACTAACTAAGAAAAGTAATTGTTACATTTTGGCAAGCGAGATCTCCTGCCGGTCCAGCCGGACCTCTGGCAAGAGAACAAAAGGAAAAAGGTGTAAAGCAAGTGAAGGAATGCGGACATGGGTAGTAGAGTACTGATAAGGAACTTGGCAAACTACAGTAAGTCTATTAGTCCAAAAATAATGAAGCTCAGCTGGGAAATAAAAAAAACGCTGTGACATTCCCCTTCTTTTGCCAGTTGAGCGAATATCAGTACATCATCAAATAAGGCACATCTTCTCACGCAGATACTCGTGTTGAGCTGCTGGGAGTGGTTTGTTGAGCATATCAGCAATTTGATCATGTGTAGATACATATTGCATTTTAACAAAACCTTTTTTCACTAAATGCTTTATGTTTTGGTAACGAATGTCAATGTGTCTGGACCTAGAACCTGTAAAATGAGATTCAGAAATATAAACCACCGATTCATTGTCTTCCATCACGGTGATCGGTCGGATCGGGTGTGTCCAGATATCTGTGACTAAAGCATCAAACCAAGTTAGAGAATTACATGCATCTGAAACACAAGCATATTCAGCTTCAGTAGATGAACAAGAAACAAAATTCTGTTTACGTACTTGCCAATAAACAGGACATCCATTTAAGAACATCATATAACCTGAAGTACTTTTACGTGATTTCTTATCACTTGCCCAATCAGAATCTGCATAACAACATAATTCTGCATAATCAGTATGTGTTGGTTCTAACAATAACTTCCAATATAATATTGGACCAATATAAACAATATCATCAACATAAACAAGAACTATCTCATATGCATTGTTAGATCTTTTTGTGAACACGCACTCATCAGTTTTGGACTTAATAAAGCCCATTGAATTTAGTTTGTCAGTAAGACATAAATACCACATTAAACCAGATTGTTTCAGACCATAGAGACTTCTGTTTAGGAACCAGGTATCCCCTTCTTGCTGTCGGAATCCTGGAGGACTTCTCACATAGATCTCTTCATCTAGGTCTGCATGTAGATAAGCCGTGTCAACATCAAACTGGAAAACTTCTAAACCAAGGATAGTTGCAGTTGCTAAAGCAATTTTTACACTCTCAGTTCTGACTGTCGGTGAGTAAGTATTTGTGTAGTCCTCAGGATAACGTTGAGCGAAACCCTGAGCTACAAGTCTGGCTTTGTACAATGACTCACCATTTGGTTTCTTTTTGATTCTGTAGACCCATCGAGTGCCAATGACCTTTTTGTTTGCTGGAGGTTTTGCAGGTGTAAATACCTTAAGTTTCTTTAGATTGTCCATTTCAACCTGCATTGCTTCATACCATTTGTCTTGCTCTGAATCAGGGAGCTGCTTGATTTGTGTGAAATTATCAGGTGGAAGTGTAACATTGCAAATCAAAGGCAAGGGTGCTTTTGTCAGTTGCCAAGAATATCGTTGTGGAGGGATTCCTTTTGCGGCCCTCTTGGAACGTCTCAGAACAACTGTCCAATCTTCTTCTTCGTCCTCGTCCTCACTTTCGTCGCTAGCGTCAGCATCCGCGGCTTGCGAAGACGGAACATCGGGTTGAGGAGAATCAGTGGAATCTTGATCATCAATCTGCGTAGCATCAGCAGTATCATCTCTGGGAAAATAAACTCCAGGATCATTGGAATGAATCCTGGACCAGTCAATATCTTCCTCAAAATTAGCAGATTGGGAAATCACAATTGCATGTTTAGAGTCAATAAATTTGCTCCACTTTGAGTTATCATCAATACCCATAAATCTCAGTCTCTTTGCTGCTGGACTTCCTTTTCTTCTTTGAGCTAAGGGAATGTTCACCATAGCATATGAACCAAAAATATGGATGTTTTTAAGATCAGGCTTGTAGCCATACAACATGAAGAAAGGAGTCTGGTTTGTTACACTGCTCCAAGTACGGTTGACAATGTAATTTGCGTACTTGATAGCTTCACCCCAGTATATCATATCAAGGTTGGCGTCCTCTAGGAGACAACGCATCATGGTTTGCAGTACCTCTCCGTTGTGAGCCGATGTGTCAGGGGGTGAAGTCTGATGAATAATTCTATTCTTACGCATCCAGTCCTGGAAACACTGAGACATGAACTCGGCACCACGATCACTCTGGATTCTGGCGATGCGAACTTGGTGTTGGGTAGAAACAAGGGTTGCAAAGTCTTTAAAGATCTGAAAAGTCTCTGATTTTCCTTTCATAGGATATACATATCCATATCTAGAGTAATTATCAACAATTGTTAGAAAATATTTTCTACCACCAAATGATGGCGGGAAAGGACCAACTATGTCAATGTGAACCAAATCAAAAATGCGTGTTGACAGGCGTGTAGCGCGTTTGGGAATGGCTGCTGCTTTGGATTTGGCCTTCTTGCATACAGCACAATCCAGAAACACCTTACACCCCTTTAGATCCAAACCTTTTGCGAACTCCGGCATCTTCCTAAGAACACGGAAACTGGCATGCCCCAATCTTCTATGCCATTTATGGATACACCTGGAATGCAAAGGTTTACCAGTTAGTGAATTCTCAACATTAACATTTTTATGCGGAACCACAGGCTTGCTCTGAGCAACCTGTTTACCAATTCTATTTTTGTTGGCTTTAGGAGCCTTAGGGGTAGCAACAGGATCTCTCTCTGGAGCATCTCTATCTGGGCCTGTGCTTTTCCTTTTTGGAGTTTGCATACTTGCCTGTGTTTGTGGTTTAGGCTTTGGCTTTAAGTAATAAACACCACCAATTAATATGGTTTCAGCAACAATATCTCCATCTTTAACTATGTAACTTGCTTTTTCAAGGTGGTGAACTTGGAACTTTAACATTCTAGGCAAGTGATACTGACTAAGCAAATTACAGGTTGCTGTTGGTATGTAATAAACATCAGGGATGAATGCATCGAGCTCTTCAACATAAACAGTTCCTTTTCCTTTGACCTGACAAGGATGATTGGAAAAAGAATAAAGTTCACGTAGTTCAGGTTCAGGTTCGTGCATCTCTGTGAAAAGTTCCTTTCTGTAGGTAACATGCAATGCTGCACCACTGTCCAAAGTCCACAGGAGTCGTCTGTCGTACTCTGGTTGAGGTTGTGGATCATTGGTTAAAGCCAATGTGGCGAGTGGAGTTTGTGGATCACGCCGGGGACCACGACGACCTTGTCTTCCGCCTCTGCCTCTGCCTCTGGAATCTGTTCCTCTGGGCTGATACGTGATGGGAGCTGGAACTCGTTGGGGACAATCCCGGGTGGCATGTCCCACACGGTTGCAGGTGTTGCATCTTGGCATCCTTGGAGCGTAGGTCCTTCCTCGGAAGGGGCGCCTAGCTGGAGCTCTTGATGCGGGTGGTCCTCTCAAGTGTGGTGTGGCCAACATGAATGCCTCTTCTTCAATTAAAAGTCTACAGACATTGTCCACTGTGCGTTGAGCAATTGGGACTTGGTTAATTTTTGTAACAGCATCTTTCCATTCATAGTTCAAAGAGTTAATAATGATGCTGATCATTTGAATATCTTCAATGTTGTGGCCTCTTTCTCTCAATTCTGTTCTGAGACCTTTCAGTTTGGTCAAATGTCCTCCAATTTGTTCACCGGGTTTCAATCTCGAACCGTGGAGTTCAGACATGAGTAAACATGAAGATTCAATTGAGATAGGCCTGTAGCAATTTTCCAATTCAGCCCAAATTTGACGGGCTGTTGTATTTGGTGGAAAAGTGACCTGCAGTTCAGTATCCATGGACATCAATAATGTTGTGCGAGCCCTTATCTCTAAATCTCGTATTGCAAAATCCCATGGTTGTGCAGGAGGGTTAAATACCATACAGTGCGTGCCTTTTCTAAGAAGCAATAGTGTAATCTCACTGACCCAGGCTTTGTAATTGTGTCCTGACATTTTTAGTTTTGACTCACCAGTTAGTGGAGAGACAGAAAATGCCTGGTAAGGAGCCTGCACTTGGTATGCTGGCTGTGCTGGCAGAAATGCCTGTGGTATTTGCTGTGCCTGTTGTGGACCTAAAAATGGTCTTGGTTGTGCCATTGGAGGTGGGCCAGGAGGTGGCCCTATTTGCACTTGTGGCTGGGGCACATATGCAGGCATATGTAGCTGCTGTGGCTGATGCACTGGAATCTGCTGTATTCCAGTTGCCATTTGTGCTTGATCTGCAATATTGGCATGACCTGCTGGAGATGCAGTCATTTGCCTTTGCTTCATAAAGCGTGCCTGTGTTCCATCTAAAAAGGCACCATCACCGCCAGGGGGTGTTTGAGTTTGGGCCTGTGGAAACACTTGTGGCATTTCAGCTTCCTGTAGTAAATTACTTTTGCCAGCAGATGGTGCTGCACCTTTAGCTTCGGGCAGCTTTTCACTTACAAGGAATGATTGCGTGGCAGGTTTATATGTAACTTGATCAGGGAGACTTTCATGTGATGTATGCAGGGCCCTCTGTCTTAATTGGCCTGACACAAAATCCACCAGGGGGAGTGTCTTTGGCTCCGAGGAAGAAGACAATATGGCGCTGTTTGAAAATCTTAAGTTATCTCCCTTATCTTGCTCAAGTATAGATATAGCCATTTTTGCCCGGGATAGCTGCTGTTCATAGAGTTTTATACGGTCACGATAGGCTTTCATAGCCACCTCATCCAGGGTGAGCTTAGAGCTTCGAGGAGAATAATGAATTGTTTCTCTCTCTGCGTGGGAGTAATTTTGCTCGGCAGTGTGCTTTGGCCTTGCATCGAGCGTTACAAATTCAGAAGGTTCTGGGGAGACAGGTTGAGAGCTGGCATAATTAGAAGGGGGAGTTACTGACCTCAGTCGTAGTGCTTCTCCTTCAAAAACAGCTTCTGTGTTATCTCCCTCCATTTCTGTTCCCACGGCTTTTTCTTGTTCCAGGCATGTGGCTGTAGTAAGGGGCTGGAAATCTGAAAATCTCCTGTCTGCCACCTCTTCGTTGGAAAGATCAATCAAATCATTTACGAAGAGTGGTCTTAGTTTCATTTTGCCTTTTTTCTTCAGTTTCGGCATCTCAGCAATATAATTAGCGTACCTCAGTAGCTAAAAACTAATTGCCTATGCGCTCTTATCAGAAATAACAAAATAAGGAAAAAAGCCATAAATCAACCGTCCGAGTGCTACCAGATGTCAGGGCATCAATTAATCCCATGTTTGGCTCTGGGAAAAATCACCCTGGTTTAGAGGAGATGGATCGTGGCTTATTCCAAGTTGCAATATTCTGATAAAGAAAAACGCGAAGGAAAGTTTCTAATAAAACTCATTTATTTGTTATAAAGAAAATAAAACACCTCACTAACTAAGAAAAGTAATTGTTACATTTTGGCAAGCGAGATCTCCTGCCGGTCCAGCCGGACCTCTGGCAAGAGAACAAAAGGAAAAAGGTGTAAAGCAAGTGAAGGAATGCGGACATGCATAGTAGAGTACTGATAAGGAACTTGGCAAACTACAGTAAGTCTATTAGTCCAAAAATAATGAAGCTCAGCTGGGAAATAAAAAAAACGCTGTGACATAGCAGAAGCATAGGTACCTGTGATGGGCTGGCAGAATAGGAATATGGAGTAGGCCTCCATGAGGTCTATTGAGACCAGAAAATCGTTGGGACGAATCCCCTGCAATATGGAATTCATGGAGCACATTTTTGAACCTTCGATATGCAATGTGAGCATTGAGGGATTTTAAATCTAGAATAGCTCTCTCCCCCACCCCCCGAACACGTTGGCACAACAAAAAGAATGGAGTAGTAGCCTTGACTCCACTGGCTTTTTGGAATCACCTCTATAGTTTGAATCTGGAGAAAGTATTGAACAGCCTGTTCCATAAGTTGTTGCCTGGTCTTGTTGTTTGAGATAAGACACTGTATAAAGTGGTTCGGGGGTTGGGAGAGGAATTCTAGGGGAAGTCGGAATTTGACTACAGTAAGGACCCAATGATCTGAGGTTGTGAGTTCCCACCTGTCTGCGAAGAGAGCCAAGAGGCCCCCTATGGGAGGATTGGGTGGTGAGTCATTTGTGGCCGTGGGATTGGCGGTAGCTGGAACCATGAAAGGACCGCTTGGACTGTTGGAATTGCTTGAGTCTGTCCCAAAAGGACTGACGATCAGATGGTCGAGTTGTTCCTTGAAAATAGAACTGCTGGGAAGGACCTTCCTGCAAATAAGCATGAAAAGGCTGCTTCCTATAAAGGGGAGAAGATCTATCAGCTTGTCTAGTGGACAAAGGGAGAATTTTGTGTTTATCCCAGGTTTCTATGAGGAGCGGCTCCAGTGATTCCTCAAAGAGTTTCTTTCCAGTGTACAGAGCTGCAGCCAGGCACCATTTGGCCTTCAGGTCTGGTGGCCACTGATGGAGCCATAGTAATCTGCTGGCCAAAACTGCAGATGCCAGAGCCCTTGATACGTACTTGGCAGCATTTAAGGTCATGTCAGCAGAAAATTGGATAGCCGCGATAATTTTGTTAATGTCTTGATGAAGACGAGCCTCACTAGGGGCTACCCTGGCTTGCAATTGCTGAAGCCACAGAATAGTGGTACAGTTGAAAAAGGAGGCTGAGGATGCCGCCTGGATGGCCCAGGCCGCGGCCAGGTGATTCTTTTTGAATAAAAGATCAAATTTCTTGTCCTCAGGGTGGAGGCCTTCTATGTATCCCCAGTTACATAAGAGGAAGAGGATGAGAGAGCTGCAACAGGGCTGTCCACTGGGGTAACCTGCAACATTTGGGCAAACTTGGGAGGTGCAGAGTAATACTTCCCATCTGCCCCATTCACTGAGGGAATGGCTGTAGGGCTTGACCATTGTTTTTCCACCACATCTATGAACAATTGTGGGGCCGGAATAAAGAGCTGTTCTGGTGCAGGCTCATAAAAAAGGCCTTGTGGTTGGCCCTGCTGGACTGCCTGAGATTCCCTGGGGATGTCGTCCTCCTTTATGGCTGCTGTGGTTCGTGCCTTATGAAGTAAGGACTTGAACCGGTTTGGAGGACAAAGCCCTGTAAAGGTGGGTGTGTCTGGGAATACCCCCTGATCATCTGAAAAATCAGAATGATGTTTGTCTTCAAAGACAAAAACCTCACTGCCTCTGGAAGCGTCAGGTGAATGAGAGCTGGTTAAGCTGGCTGAAGGAGAGCCTTGAATATGAGCAGACTGCTCTGAGACCACTGATCCCAAATGACGACCCTGGAAAACAGTTGCCATGTGTGAGGCAATGGCCTGGTCAATAAGAATTTGCAGACCTTCGGGTAGGTCTTTAAAAGGGTCAGAGGCAGGCCTAGCAGTTAAGGGCGACACACTTGCTGAGGCTGCTACTGCTGACACACCGCCAGGGTCAGCTGGTACAGATGGATCTAACTGACAAGCAAAAGGATTCTGGGCTGGGCCCTGTTCTCCAGGAGTCAGCAAGACTGGACCCGTGGAAGTCTCACCTGCTCCTTCAGGGGACCAAGCCTGATTTGATGGAGATGGAGCCAGAATCTGATGAGAAGAAGTACTGGTATGGGAGTGGTATCCCTTGCAGCCATGTTTAAAGCAGCTTTGGAGACTTCTAAGGACTTGTGTCTCCATTCAAGGTCTTTGGCCTCTGCCTTAGAAATATGCTTGCAGGAAGCCTTTTTGCCAGTGGAGGTCCCAGACACCTCCCTGTCTGTAGAACGATCCACCATTTTAAAATGCTGTACTCACTGCAGCCAAGATGGTGTCTGGAGGTAGATGGGCCTCAAATTCACCACGTGGTAGGCCAAATGGTGGCGGCTGTGCCGGTGAAAACCGGGCTAGCCAGCACACTAGTGAGCAGGGTGGATGCTGCTCAAGGGGCGGCTTGTCTAGGTAAAAACCTAGATCGTGCCAGCTCCCAGCACTGATGGCCACAGTCAAAGCAAGGCTAGACCGGCAGGCCGTTTGGAAGCCACTTGGAGGGTGCAGGAGGACTCCGTGCACCAATCTGTTCCTTGTAAACTGCTCGGTGGTGGTAGAGCGGCAATTGAGGCCAAGCTGCCTCAAAGCGATTTCCGATGCTCTTGGTGGTGGCAGAGCGGCAAAAAACCATTTAAAACCTTGCCACGGTGCTTCAAAGGGCCGCCCTAAACTGATCAGTGGTAAAAAGGATGTGGGTAGCTGCGGCCAGGAGGCACGAATCTGGAGCTGCTGCCAGAGAATCGCTGCCCAAAGGAGTTGGTGGTATAGCTTTGGGAGCTGTCGCTGCCTCGTTGGTGGCCTAGAGGGCCCAAAGGGTGCCCGCCAGAGGCAAAACGGCCACGGCAATAACAGCTGAAAATGGTGGCCGCCTGGAGTGATGTTAGGATCTGGTAGACCGGTGAGCTCCAAAATAGAACTAGTAGACCGGTACAGCTCTGCAAGCTGTTTAAAATAAGCTTGGTAGACACCTCTGCTAAATCCTAAAAAAAAAATTAGTCAAAAAATTCACAGTGACTCTGAAAGAATCAAACAGACAAGGGCTGAAAGCCAGATCTGCTAGAGATGTTTCTCTCAGGCCGACTGAGTCGAAGCCGCCTGAGAGGAAGGAACAAGGGGAGTGGTCAAAGAACTATGACTCAGTCTCTAGGCAGATCTGACTAGCAACCCATGTCTGGAGGATGCCACAGCTTCACTGGAGAATTGCCAGCTCACTAGTTTACTGCATTGTCTCTAGACATCATGTTAACTTTAGGGAGTTTTGCTGAACACTACCCAGCCACAGATTCTTTTTTTCCTTGCTCAGAAAATCACTGTTGGAATCCTGTGTCACCAGGAATTTGCATATAATCCTGTTAATGAATTGAATAATAATTGAGTTTAAATTGGATAGTTGTGGTTCACAGACCCCTAATTTATTAAAGGACCCTTTCTTAAGAAAATGTAGCCTGGATCATTTATTTAAGAATATAATATACCATATGCCTGACATATATTTGAATGTGTGTGTGTGTATGAGTGATAATGTGTATGGGTGGATGTGTATAGAAAGAGAAAGAAAGTCTAGGCAAGTAAATTTACTATTTTCAAATGAAATCAGTCATTTTGTAAAAATGTGTAGCCCTTGTTTCTGGCTTAATTTGCCCTGAGGCACACTATATATATACAGCTTTGCACACACATAGCAAGAGTGGTTCCTGCATATATGATTACAGAATTACAGCTTGTGAAGCAACTGTGTGGGAGTCTCCTTCGCTTGTGCTACTGGTTTATATACAAGACACTGTAATCTTGGGAGCAAGAAAAGCATTCAAACATAGCATTTCTCATAAGATACATTTGGGCTTGTCTTGGCAAAATCTTTGCAAAGCAAGAAGGTGGAAGTGAAAAATACAAAGCGCTAATACAAAGAAAAACTTCCCTTTACAACTGATTTCCTACGTTCAGAATGTTGCCTATTGATGGGAATTAATTTAAAATAATGTTTTAGAAGGAGCACAAAAATGCTTATATAACACCCATAAGGGGTGTTTAGTGGAAGCCAATGCATAGGATTTTGCATTGAATTTAGTATTGCTCCTAGGCAAATGTGTACAGGGTTGCAGTGCTTTTACTACATCCATAAAATCATAAAATATTAAACTCTTCAAAGTCTGTTGCTGTCTTCCATTAAAATCTTACATCCCCCAAATGCCTAGGGGAGAAGACATAGTTTCAACTGCTTCCTAAAGGATAAAAGGGTAGTGGCTAGCCCAGTAATGGCTAACCTTTTTCTCGTTATATGCCAGAAGCGCGTGTGTTCACCTGTGGCAGCATGTGTGTGTACTGGCACCCATAATGCAATGCATGCCCCCTGTGCATACATGTACAACCCCCCATGCTCTCCCTCCATGCATGCGCATGTGACCCCCCCACACTTCCCCCACCCCCTGCGCATGCGCACGCAACCCCCCTAGCAGGCCTCCCTGCAGCCTCCTGGGCCCGGCGGTATGAGCCCCTCCCCTCATGCACTGTTTTGGGCTTAGCAGGCCACCCTGAAGCCTCCTGGGTCAAAAACAGGCCATGTAGGGTCAGGCCACACACCCCACACACACCTCGTCCATGCTCTGTCCCCATGCATGTGCACAACCCCTCTGCGCATGTGCACACGTCCCCCGCGCATCCTGAAATCAGCTGGTATGGTGGAGGTGAGCTCGGCAATGGCTCACAAGCCCGCAGAGAGGGCTCTGCATGCCAGCTGTGGCACATGTGCCATAGGTTCGCCACCACGGGGCTAGCCTATAGAAAGTAAGAAAGATGACCTTGATGGAGACATACAGTCTCTATTGCCTAGGCCCGTGATGGCGAACCTATGGCATGCGTGCCACAGGTGGCACACAGAGCCATATTAGTGGGCACGCCAGCTCAGCTCGGGCGCATGCTGATTTTCGGGCCTGGGCCCACCAGAAGTAGGGAAACAGGCTGTTTCCTGCCTCTGGGAGGGTGGGGAAGGCCTGTTTTTCTTTCTTACCTGGCTCCAGATCCTCTCTATTTATCTGGGAAGGGAGAAAACAGCCTTTCCCACTCCCTCGGAGGCCTGAAAGGCCCCATTTCGCAATTCCCAATTGCCACTGCGTGCCAAAAGCGAGAGAGAGAGAGAGAAGTGTCATCTCTCAGTTGAATTATTGTGGTCCATTCTATGTGGGACTGCCCTTGGCAAAAGTGTAGCTGCTTGCTTGCCGATTGGTGCTAGCCAGTTCAGCAACATACCTATTGGGTGAGCTACACTGGTTGTCACTAGTGCTTCCTGACTGAATTCAAGGTGCTGGTTGTCACCTACAAAACACTAAATAGGCTTGGGCTCTTGTTATTTTTTAAACTGTTTTTTTCCAAATAAAATCTGCCTGGAACAGCTTGTTCTCTGAGCTCAGGCTATGTCAGCCCCACTAGATTCAGCAGACCAGGAAATCAACTGCATAGGAAAGCTAAGACTATTTTTATCGAGAATGGCTGTAATAAAATCTTGAAAGCCTCACTGTACTGTACCTCCTCATTCTTCTACTTTAGTGCCGTGATAGCAAACCTATGGCACGTGTACCACAGGTGCACTCGGAACCATTTCTGTGAGCACGCAAGCTATTGCCCTAGATCAGCTCTACCGTGCATGCATGCACGCGCTTCTCACCGGCCAGCTGATTTTTGGGTCTCTGCAGTGCATGCAGGAGACACACGCACATGCCCATGCCGCTCTGGCCCTCCCAGGAGTCTCCACGCGGCCCATTTTGGATGCCAGGTAAGTACAGGGCTCACACGGAGGCTCTGGGAGGGCGAAAAACAGGCCTACCAGAAGGCCCAAAACGGGCCACGAGGGGTGTCTGTGTGTGTGTCGCATGCACATGGGGGGGAGCATGGGGGGATTGGACGCGCATGAGCAGGGGTCGCGGATATTGGGGGACATTGCATTATAGGTGTGGGCAAGTGTGTGCGTGCTATTGTGCACACACACACACACATTTGGCACCCGAGGAAAAAAAAGTTAGCCATCACTCATTTAGTGAATGAGGAGGGTATTTATCTGAGCCAGAAAAGCAAGAAGCAAGCAGCTACTGTTCCTCATTAAAGATTTATAGCATCTTTATAGGCTCACTCAGCCATCAGTAAGGCGATACAGGCAGGGGTGAAATGCTCCCGGTTCGGACCGGATCTCCCAATCCGGTAGCGATGGAGGCGGGTGATTTGGAGAACCGGTAGCAAAAATCCCTGCCCCCCCCCATGCCCAGCTGAGCCGTGCGATCATCAGAGGCTTTTTTTCTTTTAAATGCCTCTGACGATCCAAGCTGAGTTGCCTGATCGGCAGAGGCTTTTTAAAAGAAAAAAAGCCTCTGACGATCAGGGAATTCAGCTGGGATAGTCAGAGCCTTTTGAAAGCATTTTTTTTACAACCTCTTCACTGAAGAGGTTGTAGAAAAATGGTTTTAAAAGTTTTTTTAAAAATGGCCACGCCCACCCAGTCACATTACCCACCACCACCAAGCCACGCCCACAGAACTGGTAGTAACAAATTTTAGATTTCACCACTGGATACAGGTAGTCTTTGACTTATGACCATTCAGCAACTGTTTGAAGTTGCAATGGTGCTAAGTGAATGGTGCTATGACCAGTACTTGGAGTTCTGGATGTCCCAACAACCTGATGACATAATCATGATCTGGACACTTGGCAACTAACACATTTATGATCAGTTGCTGCACCCCATGATCAAATGATTGCCATTTGGGACCTTCTCTGCTGGCTTCCCCAGAAAGTCAATGGGGAAGCTGGCAGGGAGGGTTGAAAGTCACAGGACTAAGTCTTCCCCATATACCCTCTCGGACCCTCGTCATGCTTCCCTCACATGCTTGTGTACCCCGCATCCTCCCAAGCCTCCCTCATATCTGTACCCTTGAGGATCTTCCCTAAATCTCGCTGCACCTCCCTTGTACTCCCATGCACCCTTGCACACCCTCTTTGACCCTTGCTGCACATCCCTTGCACCATCATACATCCTCCAAGTTCTGCACACATTAACCTGGTTGTGATAAGCCTTCTGGAAGTTGCCTCATTTAACAGCCATGGGAATAAGTTAGCAATGGCAACCAGGACTGTAGTGATTGCCATAATTAAATAATGTTGCCCTGTCTAATGACCATGGGATTCAGTTAATAACAGCAACCAGGATTGCAGCATTGTGGTCACATGTTATATGACTACATGGTTTAGCAATGGAAATTCTGGTCCCAATTGCCATTGTGAGTTGAGGGCTACCCGAAGAACCTGGCCACATCACTGTCATACCAGCCCAGTAATGGTGGATTGATGCTAGAAGGCACAATAGGTTACTAGTAAAGAAATAATTGTCTCATAAAGATAGAAAAGGCAGTGAGGTTGCTGCCAGAAATAACAGCCTTAATGGTATGTCTGACCCTGGATTTTGAAGGTGGGGGAGTAACTGAGTAAAGCAGGCTTACGTTTTCTTTTAAATCCCTGTAATTTGTGCACGCTCATCTTCTCTTTAAGTGATCGCTAATTTAAGAATATCTTTGTGGGAGCCAAGTTTTCTTTCTCACACATACACCCTGCCCTGCCCTGCCCTGCCTTCCCTTTCCCACATCCACATTACTAAGAAAAGTAGAAAGCATCTTGATAGCTGCAGTTCTACTGGTGGTTACCTTATGGTTGAGGAAATATCATCTTTTTTTCATCTTGTAAAGGTTTTATTAGTTAAGTCTCCCGCCTGTGTCCAACAGCTCCATGCAGCCCGGATTGTTGAACTGGTTTGCTTGTTTACTTACTTTGTTATTGGCTAAGTCTAAATGCAAGGCAATGTCTGGGGTGAAGGCTATCAGGAAGGTTGCTTAGGCTGCTTAGCTGAAGGCTGAATTATCGCAGCAACCGAAGACAGCTTTGAGGTCTATAGACTCTTACAGTTGATCCCTGTCCTGGATTACTGCTCTGTCCTCAGTTTCAGGAAATGTCTGCTACGTTTGCAGTGTGCATGCGTGGGGCAGGGGGGTGGTTACAAGCTGGATATCCATGAAAATCTTCAGCAACTTCAGACGGAAAAAACTCAGGCTCCTTTGGACCTCCTACATGGTCTATAATTATAGTGACTATATGTCTTTATTTAAAAAGAAAATTCTTTATTTCAAAAAGCTATCTTTCAGACATATTCTATTTATTTCTTGGTTTTTCTCTTGAATTTTCCTTTGTAAAGCAAAGTTATAAACAACAATTCGTCCCTTTTTTCAGGTTGGTCCTTTATTTTTTCCAGGGAAAATACGGTCACCTTATCTATACTGGAATTTATTATGTAATAATTTGGAGAGGGAGGGAGGGAAAGGAGAGAGAGATGTTCTGTTTTTCTTCAAAAACTAAAGTGCTGGATCATCCAACAAAGTTCATTGAATACAACATTTTATTTTATTTTATTTTTTCCAGGAAGCTAAACAGCATGCTGTACTTTTTTTATTTAGAAATACAAGTCAGAGCAATCATTTTGTATTCACCCAATACAGCTTCCTAACTTGTGGACTTTAGGAACTAAGCTTCCTAACAGAAAGGAAGCAGCAGGTGAAGCTAAGCAAAATCACATCAGATACCTGTACAATTAGCACAGGGCCCCCCAAGGATGTGTGCTTTTTCCACTTCTCTCTATATACCAATAACTGCATCTCAAACGATCCATCTGTTAAACTACTGAAGTTTGCAAATGATACAACATTGATTGGCCTCATTCGAGACAGTGATTAATCCACATACAGACGGGAGGTTGAACAACTAGTTTTGTGGTGCGACCGGAACAATCTGGAACTGGACACATTCAAAACCGTAGAAATGGTGGTAGACTTTATACTACCTCCCATACTACCACCTGTTACAATACTAGACAACACAGTATCAACAGTAGAGATCTTCAAATTTCTAAGTTCTATCATATCTCAAGACCTAAAATGGACACCTAACATCAAAAACGTCATCAGAAAAGCACAACAAAGAATGTTCTTTCTGCGCCAACTTAGAAAGCTCAAACTGCCCAAGGAGCTGCTGATACAGTTCTATAGAGGAATTATTGCATTTGTCATCTGCACCTCTATAACTGTCTGGTTTGGTTCTACAATCCAACAAGACAGACACAGACTTCAGAGGATAATTAGAACTGCAGAAAAAACAATTACTATCAACCTGCCTTCCATTGAGGACCTGTATACTGCACGAGTCAAAAAGAGGGCTGTGAAAATATTTACAGACCCCTCACATCCTGGACATAAATTGTTTCAGCTCCTACCCTCAAAACGACACTATAGAGCACTGCGCACCAAGACAACTAGATACAAGAACAGTTTTTTTCCCGAACACCATCACTCTGCTAAACAAATAATTCCCTCAACACTCTCAAACTATTCACATTAGGTTGCATTACTATTGCTATTGGTCTTCTCATCGTTCCTGTTGCCCATCTCCTCCCACTTGTGACGGCATGACTGTAACTTTTTTGCTTTTATCCTTGCGATTTATATTGATATTGATTGTTTCCTAGTATGATTTGATTGCTTATTGTACCATATGACTGTCACTGGGTGTTGTGCCTTGTAATTCTTGACGAGTGTATCTTGTTTTTTTATGTATACTGAGAGCATATTCACCAAAGACAAATTACTTGTGTGTCCAATCACACTTTGCCAATAAAGAATTCTATCTATAAAGAATTCTATCTACCTACAGAGATGGTTCGGGCTGTCTCTCTGTCTCTCTCTGTCTGTCTCTTTCTCTCTCTAGTCTATTTTATTACTGAAAATTTTCATATAAACCAGAAAAGGCTATCTTTTACCAGGTTTCCTTCCAAGAACTGTTTGCCCATCTGTCTGTCTGGGTTTAACGTGTATATTAGCTGCTTTCTCTTCTAGAACTGTTATTGATTTTTCAGTTCAGGTTCTTTTATTAGCCCAGCATCAGCCAATCTTAGTTAATAAATTATACATCCTGATAAATTTTTAAAATATGCTGGTACATATATTGTTTCGTTTGTGAACAATGGTAAATTTTTATGAGTTTTCTTTGCCATGTGCTTTGCTTATATCCATTCCTATTGTTTTCAACCTGAAATTAAGACTATAGATTTTAAATGAATATTATGATTTAAATGTTTATTCCAGTTTTCTGATGTCATTAAAGAAGGGATTGGAACAGTTCAGATTACCATTCTTAATTATTTATTGCTATCAGTGTGCATAGTGCTTTACAGAAAACAAAGAGCACACGATTGCTGCAAGATGCTTGTAATTTAAAATTCAGCAGATAGGAATATATAAAGGAATGGACTTATGGGGCTCTGATTGAACTTGGCCACTTATCAACCATTTTGCTTATCAACATCAACTCTTTTGATGAATCAGCTGTTGAGACTTTAATAAAACAATTGGAGTAGATGCTATTTTGTTTTACCCAAAGAGTAGTTAAATTGGGGGAAACCAAAAGATTACTGCCAAAAAAAAAATGACTGCTTTCTTTGCCACTCACTGGGAAATGTCCTTATAGTGAATTGGTATATATAAAAATGAAATACGCAAAGTACAACATAAACACATAATATATCATTTCATACAGTGGGAGAACATCCCTCCAGCAGCTTATTTTTTTTAGATATACAGGATTAGATAAATGCCTCATCAAAGTTATGGTACTGAAGTTACTTTGAACGATACAGACAAAACTTCAAATGTCAAGTATTTCCTCAGAAACAGGAAGGTACAGAGAGACAGACGACTTCATAGGACAATAAGGTGGGTAGCACTTCCCCAGCGAAGACACCTGACAATACTAATACAGAAACCTTTGAGGACTAAAGAGGAAGGCACTGCCATCCACATTATCCAGAAAGCCACACAGAAGAGTGGACAATATCTCCTCTGCTGTGGGTAGCTGCCACTTAACTTTCCCCACTCCTCATTTCAGGGAATTGTTCCCTAATTTAGATAATATATCTAGAGTATGGGAAAAAATAATATCAAGGCAAGGTCTCAATTGATAAAGAAATTCTCAGGCACAAGGACAAGAGTACATTGGCACCTACAATTGAGCCTAGGATGCTGTGGAAGTCTTCACCCAGTCTGGATGGATAGTAATAAGCTCAAATTAAATCCTAGCAAGGTGGAGTTGTTTGTCCATAAACACTCCTAGTATAAGATACAAATAGGGGCTCACCTGAAAGAAGGCCTATACCTTGGAGGTTCTCTTGGAAAAAGAATTTCTGCTGAAACAGCAGGAGGAAGTTATGAGAGAAAGATACTTGGACCAGCTGAAGTTGATGCACCAATTGTAGCCCTATTTGGTCATAAAAGCTTTCCTGACAGCAACCTATACCCTTATCGCCATTCACTTAGATTATTATAATGCATTGATATGGTGTAGCCTACAATATGAAAACAATCTGGAAGCTGGAGTTAGTCCAAAGTATCATAACCAGATTGCTAGGAAGTGAGGTCTATGTACTTAATCTCTATTCTGTAATCACTGCAGCAAGTCTAATTCAAAGTGACAGTTTTGACCTATATGACAGCTATATGGTTTAGTTCTATGATATTTTCGTAAGCCGTTCAAAACTGGGCTGCCCTGGACCACGGAAGGGTGAAAGGCTGAGTCAATCTTGAGCGGGTCAGAATCAAACTCCTATTGGGGACAGAGTTTGCCTGCAATACTGCATTCTAACCATTGTGCCACCACGGCTCTTGTCTGCTGCCTGCCTGCCTATATTTCAAACTGCTAGATACTTCTAATGTGGGTATTATTTCTTTTTTTTTTCTTTTTCATCTTTCATATGCCATTTCTGTAGACAGTTAATGCATTACTGAAATGCTAGAGACGTTTCCATTCTTGTTCAAAAATTTAGAATATCAGACTTAAACTCTGGCATCCTAAATCCAAATCTCCAATCATAAAGATCATAAGATATGATGGACAGGGCACTTTCTCTCAAACTAAAACAACTCATGAGGATTTGAAGCAAAAAAGCAAAACACCAGAGAAGTAAATGAATAAAGATATCTCACTCTCTTTTATAGCTTGAACCTGTCAAAGCATTAACAAAGAACAAGGCAGCTGGTTTGCTAAAATAGATCCCATCTGCTAAAACTATGAAATATAGATCATGTCAGTTGATACTAAGATGGCATTTGCCCTTATAGAAGTACACATATGGTAATTATGTTTAATGTATATGTACTACATCATTCCTTTATTTAGTAACAAGTCCAAAGTTAGAAAAAGATTATGCAAAATGAATATTAGATGTCACAATTTTTCAGATACTCTGCTATTGCCATGACACAACACATGACTGGCTAAAGTATCACATGTGAAGATAGAAGGACTGATAACATTATGTCTTCCCAAGTCCCAGAAATATCTCTGGGTGGCCCTGCAAGTCATTTGACACTATAATGGAATCTGTACTATCTCCTTCAACACCTGCATTTTAACTGCTACATTTGCAAGGGGTTGCTGCAGTGGTGGGTTCCGCCCGGTTCCGCCAAGCCTGTAGCGGTGACGATATGAAGTCACCGAACTGGTTCTGCCCCCCGGCCCCCTGCCCCCCTGAATTATTCTTACCTTTTATTTGGCCCAACCCCCAATCTATTGCTGCCTCCTGAGTCCCAGCTGATCGGCTATAGGGAAAAAAACTGTTTAAACTCTTGCTGTGGGGCTTCAAAGGGCCGTCCTAGAGCTGATCAGTGTTAAAAGAAAACAAATGAGTAGACTGGTGCCTGCAAAAATAAATGGGTAGATCAGTGCCTGCAAAATAAATGAGTACACCGGTGCCTGCAAAAATAAATGGGTAGACCAGTGCCTCCAAAAACAAATGAGTAGATCGGTGCCTCCAAGAACAAATGAGTAGACCGGTACAGCTCTGCAAGCAATTAAAAGCCTGGTAGACCAGTACCTCTGCTAAATCCTAAAGAATTGTCACATGACCATCAAGCCACGTGCACAAAATAAGCCACACCCACAGAACTGGTAGTAAAAAATTTTAGAACCTACCCCTGGGTTGCCGATGGTCAAAGGCACTCCATTGGGAAGGAATTCATTAATTTAAAAATAAATATCCTCTGAGCCTCTATCCATTTACCACAAAAAGTAAGAAACTGCTAACAGATTCTCTTGAAACCGCTATACTGGTAGTCCTCGACTTACAATAGTTAATTTAGTGATCGTTCAAAGTTATAGCAGCCCTGAAAAAAGTGACTTATGACCATTTTTCACACAACAGTTGCAGCATCTCCATGGTCACATGATCAAAATTTGGATGCTTGGCAGCTAGATCATATTTATCATGGCTGTAATGTCCCAGGGCCATGTGATCAGCCGCTGAGACCATCTGACAAGTAAAGTCAATGGGAAAGCCAGATTCACTTAATAACCAGGTTACTAGCTTAACAACCGCAGTGATTCACTTAACAACTGGAGCAAGGAAGGTTGTAAAATGGGGCAAAATTCACTTAACAAATGTCTCACTTAGCAACAGAAATTTTGGGCTCAATTGTGGTCATAAGTCAAGGATTACTTGTATAGGACAAGTTAAAATTCGTTAGAGAAGATAGTCTTTGGTCCCAAGGAGTTAAAAGTCAAATTCAGCACATTTTTTTAAATGGCTGATAATTCTCAACTTGATTATCATCAATATCCTTTGGGGGTGGGGGGGACTCTTATTAATTGTAGCTTCAGGGGAAGCAATGTAAAATTATACGGAAACAAGTGGCCTGATTTATAGATGGAATAAGGATTTTGAGCAAAGTCCTGCCAAGATGTAGATGTATAATAATGTAGTATAAAATATGATAAATAATGTCTAAAATCAATCTCTGGCGCTTTCATACCACCTTCTACCTTCCAGTCTTTCAAAAGTAGGTTGAAGCCAATTCATTATCTTCACTTCTATCAACCTTGAAATGCTGACAACTGTGTTTCAGTAGCTGGAATTTCATGTGGAAGAGAATCAGGCAAGAGTTTCCCACCAATGAGAGAACTGACAGTTCACTATTTTGGCAGAGCTATAGCAGTTCAACCAAAAAGACAAGCTTTGTTGCTATTTTCGATGTAATGCAGCTGAGCCAGAAATAAATCAACTTGGCTCCTAGATACCGTTGATATCCTAAGATCAGATAGGTTGAAAACAAATTCTAACTTGTTGCAAAGACTCCATAAGGACATGATTTGATCTGTATGAAAAAAGTCTTTTCTCTTGGGTGCAGATTAAATATTTTTATAGTCTTCAGAAATGTGCTCAATTAGGGCTGCTCCTTAAAGAGAGGAGAGCAATTTCAAAGAAAATAGCAGACAACCTGTGTCCCATTGGATCATCATTTCAGACTTGTTTCCTTACCTAAATAGAGAGAAACAGAATGGGCAAAACTTCCCTGACTTCCTGCTGACTTCCTGCTGACTTCCCCATCAAGTTTCCTTGTGGAGAAAATGAGAAAGGAGCATCAGAAGTCTTCCTTCCTTCCTTCCTTCCTTCCTTCCTTCCTTCCTTCCTTCCTTCCTTCCTTCCTTCCTTCCACACTTTCTTTTTTCCCTTCCTCTTTGCTTGCCTCCTTCTTTCCTTCACCTTCTTCTTCACTGATGTGCAGCCTTGTGCTGAATGGTAAAAAGTGGGTTTAGAATTCTGGAATGCATTCTCCTGCGACACACAAACATAATAGGAAACAATTGCAAGTAGGCCATTAAACTTTAGGTAATTTAAGTTCAGCATAAGTATTTTTGAAACAATCAATGGCTCCCTTAAGCCAATTTTACATATAATGAAGGAATGGAAGGAATGTAGGATTGTATTTGTTTTAAATATCCTCTGCAGTTAGAACTGTGAACTAATTTAAAAATAGCTCTATGGTTGGAGAAGAAATGGTAGCTTTTAATAGAATCATGTTTCAATTAATTGCGTCTCCAGAAAAGATTTGGCTGGGGACGGGGAATCATGGAGATTCACCATCATCAGCATAGACAGTGCTGAACTAGAAAGGCTAATAAATTACCAGGGTTACAGTGATGTAGCAGATTCATTTTCTCAATCTCTGCTCTCTAGATGTGGAATATCCATTGCATCATGAATAGCATCAGATCGGGGAAGGCAGTTACAGAGTGCTGATTCTTCTTTTAGCATTGCTTACTACCAGTGGTTGGTGATCATTAATGTTATTTGTCATTTTATATTATTGTAGGAAATGTATTTTTGTCAAACCATGTTTGATTTAGATTTATATTTTCAGCCAGAATGTGAATTGTCTGCCACCCCCTCCATTAATCAAGTTTGTCTTCACTGATAAACAAGAATTCATGAATATTACTTTCACCTTATGGAGAAAGGCCATGGGCTGATTGAATGACTATAATCTGTTTTGTTCTCTAAAATCTTAGATTGTTCTTCAATATAGGACAGAGCCAAGGGGCAGAGTTAAGATGGTCATCAGCCTAGAGTCATTACATTCCACAAATGGTTTAAGTCCAACCCCTCTTGAATTCCATTTACACTTATCTACTGCCAATTTAGCATTGAACTTTAGTTGACTAGATTCTTGTGTATAGGCTTGAGCAATAAATCTTCTTGACTGCAATTTAATGCATGGTCCTGATTCTTTGTGCTTGACATTACAGCTCTTTTGTCCTGCAGTCCTTTTTGAAATAATGAAATTCAGAATTGTATTAGGACCTCCTATATACAATTAAATGTTCTATGGTGGAACTGCTACTATTTCAAATATAGATGTAGAGATACCAACATGTGCTTATACAATATAAAATTTGTATAAAGTTCTGCAAACAAATTTGTTCTGTTATTGCTATTTCTACTGTTGAAACACCTCCAGCAACAAAATAGTAGAGTATACAAAGGTTGCAGGAAATGGTTTCAACAAGTTACATCCAGTGGTGGGATTCAAATAATTTAAAAACTGGTTCACCCAGGGTCAGGTTGGCTGTCACGTGGCCTATCCTCTTCCTCCAGCTTCACTGCACATGCAGCATGAGCCTCCAGCAACAGCCAACCTGATCCTGGGCAAACCGGTTGTTAAATTAACCACAACTCCCTGCTATCAAAGTGGATCCTGGTGCTGCACTGCGCTGCAATGAAGAAATGGGCAATGGAGTGGCCGGACAAGGGGATGAGGAGGAGCAGGGAGAAGAAACAGGGAAAACAGCATTCTCCTTCCCTTGCACCGGCCGCTCTGTTGCAGTGCAGTGCCCACGATCCACTTTAATAGCGGGTGGTAATTTAACAACCGGTTCATTTGAACCGGTGTGAACCGGCTGAATCCCACCACTAGTTACATCTTTCACTCCAATAGAACCAGTGGTGGGTTTCAAAAATGTTTACTACCGGTTCTGTGGGTGTGGCTTGGTGGGCTTGGCATGGCTTGGTAGGCGTGGCAGGGGAAGGATACTGTAAAATCTCCATTCCTACCCCACTCCAGGGGAAGGCAATATCCCCATTCCTCCTGATCAGCTGGGACTTGGGAGGCAGAGAATAGATGGGGGCAGGGCCAGTCAGAATTTTTACTGCCGGTTCTCTGAACTACTCAAAATTTCCGCTACCGGTTTGTTTATTTATTTATTTATTGGTTCGATTTATATGCCACCCTTCTCCAGAGACTCAGGGCGGCTTATAATGTGTTAAGCAATAGCCTTCATACTTTTGTATATACCTGCTTAGTAGGGCTTTCGGGCCCCCCCTAAGCGGTGTTCTTTTTATACAAAGTCAGCTTACTGCCCCCACAATCCGGGTCCTCATTTTACCTACCTCAAAAGGATGGAAGGCAGAAATGGTCAGAACCTGCTGCAACCCACCTCTGAATACAACCCTCCAACAGTTTATAGAGGCAGGGATATACAGTCAGGTCCATAAATATTGGGACATCGACACAATTCTAACATCTTTGGCTCTATACACCACCACAATGGAGTTGGAATGAAACAGACACAATGTGCGTTAACTGCAGACTGTCAGCTTTAATTTGAGGGTATGTACATCCAACTCAGGTGAACGGTGTAGGACTTACAGCAGTTTGTATATGTGCCTCCCACTTGTTAAGGGACCAAAAGTAATGGGACAATTGGCTCCTCAGCTGCTCCATGGCCAGGTGTGTGATATTCCCTCATTACCCCAATTACAATGTGCAGATAAAAGGCCCAGAGTTAATTTCAAGTGTGCTATTTGCATTTGGAATCTGTTGCTGTCAACTCTCAAGATGAGATCCAAAGAGCTGTCACTATCAGTGAAGAAAGCCATCATTAGGCTGAAGAAACAAAACAAACCCATCAGAGAGATAGCAAGAACATTAGGCATGGCCAAAACAACTGTTTGAAACATTCTCAAAAAGAAGGAATGCACCAGTGAGCTCAGCAACACCAAAAGATCTGGGAGACCACAGAAAACAAGAGTGGTGGATGACCGAAGAATTCTTTCCCTGGTGAAGAAAACACCCTTCACAACAGTTGGCCAGATCAAAAACACTCTCCAGGAGGTAGGTGTATGTGTGTCGAAGTCAACAATCAAGAGAAGACTTCACCATAGTGAATACAGAGGGTTCACCACAAGATGTAAACCATTGGTGAGCCTCAAAAACAGGAAGGCCAGATTAGAGTTTGCCAAACAACATCTAACAAAGCCTTCACAGTTCTGGAACAAGATCCTATGGACAGATGAGACCAAGATCAACTTGTACCAGAGTGATGGGAAGAGAAGAGTATGGAGAAGGAAAGGAATTGCTCATGATCCTAAGCATACCACCTCATCAGTGAAGCATGGTGGTGGTAGTGTCATGGCGTGGGCATGTGTGGTTGCCAATGGAACCGTTTCTCTTGTATTTATTGATGATGTGACTGCTGACAAAAGCAGCAGGATGAATTCTGAAGTGTTTCGGGCAATATTATCTGCTCACATTCAGCCAAATGCTGCAGAACTCATTGGACAGCGCTTCACAGTGCAGATGGACAATGACCCAAAGCATACTGCAAAAGCAACCAAAGAGTTTTTGAAGGGACAGAAGTGGAATGTTATGCAATGGCCAAGTCAATCACCTGCCCTGAATCCCATTGAGCATGCATTTCACTTGCTGAAGACAAAACCGAAGGGAAAATGCCCCAAGAACAAGCAGGAACTGAAGACAGTTGCAGTAGGGGCCTGGCAGAGCATCACCAGGGATGAAACCCAGCGTCTGGTGATGTCTATGCATTCCAGACTTCAGGCTGTGATTGACTGCAAAGGATTTGCAACCAAGTATTAAGAAGGGAAAGTTTGATTTATGATTATTATTCTGTCCCATTACTTTTGGTCCCTTAACAAGTGGGAGGCACATATACAAACTGCTGTAAGTCCTATACCGTTCACCTGAGTTGGATGTACATACCCTCAAATTAAAGCTGACAGTCTGCAGTTAACGCACATTGTGTTTGTTTCATTCCAACTCCATTGTGGTGGTGTATAGAGCCAAAGATGTTAGAATTGTGTCGATGTCCCAATATTTCTGGACCTGACTGTAAGATAAATAGAACAAATCTTATAATAAATATATCTGAGTCAGTCTTCACATGCTATCATATTTAAATATATATGGTTTCATTTATTGGCAATCTTATGACCACAATTGGGACTGGAACTCCTGTTACTAAATGATGAGGTCATTAGATGAGGCATGCTGAATTTCATAATCCTTTTTGTCATGGTCATTAAGCGACTCACATGGTTTTTAAGCAAATCTAGCTTTCCCCATTGATTTGTTAGAAATCCTCTGAGAAGGATGTAAATGGAGATCACCTGACCCCAGAACACTGCAACCATCATAAATACATACTGGTTGCCAAGCAACCAAATTTTGATCACGTGACTGTGGAGATGCTACAATGATAATAGGTGAGAAGACAGGTCATAAGTCATCTTTTTCAGTGTCATCTTAACTTTGAATGGTCATTAAATGAACAATCATAAGTTGAAGACTACCTGTAATAATAACCACAATATTAAAATATGTATTTCTGTTCAAACATTTCATGTGTCCATCTTTCCTTCTTTGGCATGCTGCTGACAAAGCACTAACTTTGTGTTGGGCTGAAATTTTTAAAACGTTGATTTAACAGAGCTGTATAACAAGAGTTATGCTGTTTAATGCTCATGGTATGCACTTTTGTTCTCTAAAATATGAAAAAGAATACTCGTTATCTTCTGTAGCTGCCAACTAAAAAGTTGTTGTTTTCTAATCCGCTTCAGTTATCATACATTTAAAAGGAACAGGAGAGGAGAAGCTGTTTTTGTCGGCTCCAAAGGAAAAAAAAAATCCAGTTAATGAATGAGTTATGAATGAACGATTGTGTTACATGTTTGTTTCCATCAGTGCTAGGCACGGATCCCAAGAATCCCCCCCCTTCTTCATTGTTCTTTATCCTGCCCCTTTAGATGACCTGTTAGTAGATTAATTGCTGGCTGCAAGAATCAATAGAAGCCTACCATTATACTCTCTTTTGTCATGGATAATAATATATTGGTGAAGATGTCAATCAACATCTTCGAACAATATTTGAACTTTAGAGACCCTGGTCCAGCTGTTCAATCTTCAGCAATTCAATTAATAAATAGTAACAATGTGTGGGCTTTTTTATAGTTGGAAAACCCCAATTTTATGGTCAGATCTCTATTATTTCTATGCCTACTTTACCATAATTCATTTTTATTTATTTTCATTTAATTTTGCTGCTAGAGAATATGAAATATTAAATAAAACAAGTATTGGAAGAAAAAGGATATTTTCAGTATGCCAGATGGCTGAGTTTAAATTTTAAATTTTAAATTGAAAAGAAAACTTCTTATCTGACTGGATTGTAGCACTTCATTTAGTGGTGCATACTACAAAAGAAAAAGAGAGGAAAAAACTGGTTTTCCTTCTTTCTAAACAACAATTGTTTATTTAAGCTCACTTTTAAATAAACATTTATTAAATCAGTAGCGTCTGTTAAAGAATATGTCCTTTGTATTATTTTTCCATTCAGGAAGGAAGCTTCTTTTCTTTGAATACCAGGGAGAATCTAATGTACAAGCCCATTATGTTTGCTTGCATATTTTTCTAGCAAGTTGGCTGTTCACAGATGGCTATTGAAAACTGTCAACATTGGCTGCTGTTATGCCAGCCTATGACTTCATCTGGTTGACTTGATATCTGAATGCCAACTTTTCTTCCTCTCTTGTTAACAGGAGCTGTTTCAAGACTTTTCCCACTTCTTAGAGTTGGACAACAATGGAATACTTGTCACAAGCATTTCAGTGCTGCATAAAAATATCATCAGTCTCATCTGTGGCATTTATTTAATTTCCTTTTGACCTCTTTGTTGATTCTCCCTTCACCTCCCACTTCAGCTGCCATTAAAAGACCCTGGGTAGGTCCCTACCACATGCTAGACTAAGTTAAAGGACTTGGTTTAGGATCCAATCTGGGTTGGTCACTCGGACTAGAGGTTTAATTTTTCTGAGCTTTCGGAGTCATGCTGGAGCCCATCCTCAGGGAACTTCTCTCTGCCAGAATGTAGAGAGAACATTATGGTGAGAGAAAAGTTCTCTGAGGAGGGGCCCCAAACACAAGCCCAAAAGCTTAAAAAACTAAACCTTTGGTCCTGGTGCCTGACCCAGTGTTGTGGTCCACCAGCAGCCTGCAGAGCTGGAAGCAGAGTCGGACAGTGAGGAGGCTGGGGAGGACCATGGGCCAGTCTTGGAGTCTGTGGAAGGCCCAGACGAGGGCTTTGTGTCGGAGGCAGAGATGGGGGCAGGTGTTGTGACCCAGGCCCAAGTAAGTAGTAGGAAAAACAGTCAGTGAAAAAACAAACAAACTTTATTCGAACAGCTGAGAAATACTTCATTCCCAGCGTCGTTCAACTAAATTAAAGCAAATTCCTCCCAACACAAATTCCTCAGTCCTATCTCAAACCTTAGTCCAATTAAGCAAACTGCCAAAGGCCTTTCTTGGCAAACGTTCAGAAGTCACAGATACAAAAATAAATACAAAACGTAGACGAAGAAGACAAAGCTACTAATGTTGTTTTCTGGCAAAGCCCAAATGGCGTTGCTGGTCTGTTTTAAGCCTTATGGGAGGGGCCAATCATATCTTGGCCCTACTCCCGAGTTGTCCTCTTTGCTTGAGCTGCTCTTGCCTTCTGGCAGCTCTTCTCATGCATGCATTAGGAACAGGCTTCTCCTGTTCCTCTGCCTCATTCCTATCAGTCTCTGGAGGCTCTGGAGTCCATACCTCACTCCCCGATGGCCCTGGCCCCATCTCTGCCTCTGACGCAGAGTCCTCATCCGGGCCTTCCCCAACCTCCAGGACTGGCCCATGTTCTTCCTCAGCCTCATCGCTGTCCAATTCTGCTGCCAGCTCCGCAGGCTGCTGTGGACCACAACACCAGGGCCATCTGGGAGTGATGCGCAGACTCCGGAGCCTCCAGAGTCAGACACCAGAGAGGCAGAGGAACAGGAGGAGCCTGTTCCTAGTGCACACATACACAGAGCTGCCAGAAGGCAAGAGCAGCTAAAGCAAAAGGGACGACTCAGGAGTATGGCCAGGAGATGATTGGCCCCTCCCATAAGGCTTAAAAGAGTAGCAAAGGCTCTTGGGCTCTTTGTAGGAAAGCAACATTGCTAAATCTGTTTCCAGTTGGTTTCTGGTTTCTGAATTTCATGGGGCTTTGCCAAGAAAAGCCTTTGGCAGGGTGCCAAAGGAGATAAAAGTTTATGATAAGCCTGAATAATTTTTTCTGAAGGACTTGTTTTGGAATTAATTTGGACTAAGCTGGGAATGAAGTAATTCTCAGCTGTTATAATAAAATAGCTTTGTTTGGGACTAATTGTGTCTTGTAATGACTAAGTGAGCCTAGGTCACAACACCCAGATTGGATCCTACAACATTATCTTGGAACACGTACATTTGCCTGCATTTGTGGGTTTGGTTTAATATGTCAGAATCCAGCCCTTGGTTTCTAAGCATGCAGTATTAAGCAAGTCATCACTTTACACTATAATCACCAACATCCACAGGTGGGAATCAGGTGAAGGCAAATGATGATACAGGCATGATGATGTAATCGCACCAATGCCATGATTTGACATACCTATATCAGACAAACAGAGGCAATTGATGTGCAGAATTTGTATGATGGTGTCATCATGCAGGTTGTCATTCTGGCATCATTGAGGTTATTCATGTTATGAATTGTCTTTGTTTACGCCAGGTTATGAATTTAGCATTTTTGCAAACTCAGTCCATGAGTTTTAATTTACAAAAAGCAGTATTTGGGAAGCAATTCAAGTCTATTTTTATTACTTGGCATAAGAGCCAGCAGTAGGGAGACCAAAGATTTTAAAATATCCCATTAAAATGGCTGACTTGGGAAGACAGCACTTGTAATTCAACACGTCTGAAAAGCATCTAAACCAATGCTGCTCACTATAAAGAATATACAAGATATTTATTCAGTTTTGGAGCATGGGTTAGCCTTCACTACTTTTTACCCTGCACACCATTGATGGGAAACAACATAGGCTATGCAGTTTTTGAAGCTACTTTTCAATTAAAGACATGAGAAGAAACTCAAACCTCTGCTTGCAATGTGCAAATTGCCCCTCAATTAGCAATATAGTGTTCATGTTCCTTGCAGAAATATTCAAATGCCTACAAACTTTTGATTCCTTCTGACAGCATTACATAATCTGTAGGAAGGTGAACACAACATCCGGTGATACAAAGTCAAAATGATCCTAATTTTCTTTCCTGCGCTGGTTTGCACATTGGACTGCCTGACATGTCTAGCACAGAAAAAGAAAGTTCCAGCTTCAAGCTTTGTGAAGAATTTGTACTATGTCATCCAGCTGCCAAAGGAAAGACTGGGCTACATTCCTTTGTGCAAAAAAACAAAATAAACTTTCTATTTCAGAATAGATGCAGCTCAGGACAAGTGACCTTTGTGAGTCCATTAGATCAGCTTTTTATCATTTCTTTCTATTTTTCTCATTTAAAAACAAGTCTGTCTTTTAGGAACATTTTTATTGTTCGTCCTAGAGATAGCTTTCAAAGGCTGGACTTTTAATCTCTCATTTTTAAAACCATTATCCAGAATGTCCTATGCTCTTTTAAACTTTATTTTATTCCATTTTATTTTGCTTAAAATGTTCATTTAATTTAATGTTTTCCCTTTTCATGAGATGCAAATTTCAATACTTTATTTCTAAAGGATTTTTCTCAATTATTTGTTTCTGGTTGATTGATTTGCACGGGCTTGTAGCCTTAAAGGTTAGGAAGAAGGATACTGAGACAGAACTTATCTACTATCTTGAGTATCTCAATGTCAGTAGCACTGGGGATGAAAATGACAAATCACTTCCTAAAATATTCAGCTTGAGCTCCTGACTCATTCCTGACATGTCTAGTCTCCAGTGATTAAAGAAAAGATATTTGTTAATGCCAAGAAAGGAGAATCATGCAAACAAAAATCTACCTTATCTCTTTGTTTTCTAGTTAAGAGAGAGAGAAAGATTGGAATTTGACATTAAGATTTAAACATCTGCATTTTTTCCATCAAAAAGAAGAAATGTATGAGAAATTTCCCTAATTTGATAACTCTGAGCCAAATCAATGGGCAGCCAATAATCAAGTATTTTGCAACTAAAGAGTCAAAATGTCATGAAAGCATCAAGAATTGTATCCTGAAATATGCAATCAAATTGCTACTAATGGACTACAGAAGAAAAGCAGAAATTATAAATAGGAAGAATTATCCCTTGGCAAATGTAAAAGCAAGACATCTTGGCATATAAGGTGGGAGGACAGTATAAATAACCCAGGAGGGTTTTCATGATAATGCTGAATCATTCCTAACACTACCCAGCAGCCGTTTTGGAGCTGTTGTTAAAGCTTGACATCACCACTCTCCCGTGGGCTTTCCGACAGAAGAGGAATGCCAGCAACAAAGAAGTTCTATGAATAGCTCAAAGAGAAACATTCCAGTGGGCTTTTCACTGTTATTTTTAATGTTATCCAGATGCTTTTGGGCTATCAGTTGTTTCAAGAAATATAAGGTGAACAGTCACCTGAATTTTAATGCCAGACTATCCTGTAAGTACCCTTGTAGGGCTTTAAAAGTTAAAACCAGCACCTTGAATTGGACTCAAAAATCCACTGGCAAGTAGCGTATCAATTGCAGTATATGAGTTCCACTGATGAACCTTGCCTTCCTTTCAATAGTTATGTATTTTAGATTACTGCAATTTCCACATTGTCTTGAAAGCCAATACCATTATTATTATTATTATTATTATTATTATTATTATTATTATTATTATTATTATTATTATTATTATTAGAATTTCTATACTGCCCTTCTCCTTTCGGACTCAGGGCGGTGAACAGCCAAAATAAAAGCATTTATACATAAAGTACGATTAAAAATAGATTTAAAATAATTAAATTTGGCCCATAGTTTAAAATTTATCAATTTAAAATCCATATCAAAATTTAAAACCAACCATAAAATCATAAAATCAAGAGAGACCGGCTAACTGAAAGAGATGAGTTTTTAGGGCCCGACGAAAAGTCCCGAGATCGGAGATCACTCGTATCTCTGGGGGTAGATTGTTCCAAAGGGTAGGTGCCACCACAGAGAAGGCTCTCCTCCTGGGGGTCGCCAGCCGGCATTGTCTAGCCGACGGCACCCTGAGGAGGCCCTCCCCTCTCTGTGGGAGCGAACTGGCCGGTGGGAGGCTATTGGTGGCAGAAGGCGGTCCCGTAAGTACCCTGGCCCTAAGCCATGGAGCGCTTTAAAGGTGATCACCAACACCTTGAAGCGCACCCGGAAGTCCACCGGAAGCCAATGCAGCTTGCGCAGGAGAGGAATCACATGGGGGCGCCCCGTCGCTCCCATAATCCCCCACACAGCCGCATTCTGCACCAGTTGGAGTCTCTGGGTGTACCCCAAGGGGAGCCCCATGTAGAGTACATTGCAGTAGTCTAACTGCAATGCACGAGTTGGACCAAAAAGACCCTCAACTGGCACACTAGACAAAGCTGGGCTAGGCCTTTTGGTGAAGACCTCCAACTCCAGGTAGTCCTCAACTTACAACAGTTCATTTAGTGACCATTTAATGTCACAACAGCACGGAAAAAGTGATTTATGACCATTTTTCACCCTTATGACCATTGCAGCATCCTGTGGTCACATGATCAAAATTCAGATGGTTGGCAATTGACTCATATTTATGACAGTTGCAATGTCCTGGAGCTATGCGATTATAGCTTCTGCAAAGTCAATGGGGAATCCAGATTCACTTAACAACCATGTTAACAACACTTAACAATCAGATTAACTCAACAACAACTTAACAAATGCAATGATTCACTTAACAAATGTGGCAAGAAAAGTTGTAAAATAGGGCAAACTCACTTAACCAAAGTTTCACTTAGCAACATAAATTTTGGCCTTGATTGTGATCGTAACTCTAGGACTACCTGTATGGCTTAAATAGTAGGTGAATTTACAGTCTCGGATTGCAGGCAACTTTTCCAAAGCATTTTAGGAGCTGGGATTGAGCCAGGTTAATCATCTCAAATGATTCTGCAGGATACTATGTCTGATGGTATTAAATCAGTTTTATTTTTAAAAATATTAAATATAAGCTATGATTACATTTAACATTTTTGTTTGCCTTTGTAAGCATCTTTCTTTCTTCTGTGCTAACAATATTTTACCTCCCTAAGATTGAAGGTGACACAAACTACTAAAATGTGAATGTGTAGGCAGTCTAGGGAGAAGCTGCTAACAAGAGATACAGAGATGTTTAACAAACATCAAGAGAACCAGTCTCACTCCAGAAAGAATAAAATTAATCCCATTTGATATATTCTACCCAAGGGTTCTTGTGCATGCATTTATTAGGCGAACTGATACAAAGAAGAAATAATCTCATATCTCCGTGATGGTGAACCTATGGCATGCATGCCAGAGGTGGCACCCAGAGCCCTCTCTGCTGGCACGCTTGCTGTCACCCCAGGTCAGATCTCCGTGGAGTTTCTTTCGTGAGCTTCTGTTTCCCTGCAAATGACGAAACAGAAGCTCATGAAAGAAAAAGATCTTACCTCTGCCGGTGTTGAGATGCCCTGCCTCCCGCTGGTCTTCAGGTCTCTGCTGCACGCGTGTGCATGTCTGCACATGAGCTCACACGTCTGCACATGCACATGCCCACGTGCACATCCATGCATGTCTGTGCACATGTCCATGCATTCGTGTGTATGCTCACATGCGCACATCTTTCAGTTTGGGTATCCACACGCAGTTTGGGCACTCGGTGTCCAAAAGGTTCACCATCACTGCCATATCCTTTCAAAGACACATAGAAGATAACCCTTTTAGAAAACACTGCTTATTGCTCAGGTGTGAGAATTGCTTCACAGTATTGAAGAAAGGGGAAATTGGATGAACAGTTTTGTTCCGCTTAGGTTAGTTCATCCTGGAACTGACAAAAATCACCTTCCTTCAGCATCACTATCTCAGCTTCTGCCATAAGAAGAATGTATTTAACACAGTTATCCCAGATACCATAGCTTCAGTTGTCAATGGGTATCTAATCTTAATCAGAACTTGCATTTTTCATGCATTAATGTTTTAATAAACATAACTACTTTAGGTTTTGCTCCAATTAGCAGTGTAAATCGAACCGGATAGGAAAGGTGCCCAGAAGAAAGGAGTGAAAACAATTGCTTACTTTCTTTCTGTAATGAGAAGAAGCTGCAGGGTCTGCCAATCTATTTCAACACCCCTGTTTAAGCTGGCAGCTAGCTAGAAGAGTAACTTTATTCCCATCCTACATTAAGCTATGGCTTAATAACTTATCTTGGACATCGATGGAATGTGGACACTATTATGTTGCCTTGCAACATAGTCTCTAGTTTAGAGATCCTGATACGCATTGAATAGTGTGAGTCTGCTTGAGGCAAAACTGGGTTTGCTTGTATGTGTGGAAATTGGGCCAGATGTCCCAAAACTGACTGGTACTGTTCTTACCATTTTCAGGGAATGCTTGTGTGGCACACATGCACCTAAGGTTGGTAACCTAGTCTTTCACTATTGTATTAAAAAGCATTACATTGAGGTTTCAGTTCACAATAGTCATAACAGATGACAAGGCCAATCTGTGGGCCCATCTGGTCACTGCCATGGCATAGGGAAACTTGCAATTTGAAATATAAAAAGACTAAGGCAGAAATTAGTGAAAGAGAAAATAAACATGCTGTATATTTATGAAGCATGTACTACAGCTGAGGCTGCTGAAACAAATTGAAAAGAGTTAGTTACATGCTACAGCATGCTATCCAGACTTTGCAAGTCACAAATAGAAATAGTTATTACAGCTATGGAACTCAGGAAGCTGATAATATTGTAGTAAGACAAAGGTGTGATAGGAAAGTACTGAGAAAGGATGAGGATCACAGGGCAAAACTAATATGAGTGACGAGCAAATGAGAGTATCTGCTAGAACATTAATGACACAGACCTTTAAGTATTTAATTGAACATATTTAAATAAAGGGAAATATTAAAAATGAAATCCCCTCTGCACTATTTATATCCTCACAAAACAACTCCCTAAGAAGCTGAGGAACTCTTAAAGTTCCCCCATTTAAAGAATCAGAGCATGATGATAGCTGGATTATGGCCTTCATTTCAATATATTGGAAGTTTCAATTGGAACTTTAAAAAACTGGAATAATGTGCGTCTTTAAGAATTGACTGTAATTTGAGTTTATTTATTGTAATAACCAATTTAATGAAATTCAGAGCTGTCGAACTTAAGGAGAAACTCTAAATCAGGTGTGCAAACTTGCATCGTCATGTTGTTGTCACATGACGTATTGTGACTTGTTTCCCTTTGCCAAAATGGGGTGGGCGTGGCCAGCATGTGATGTATCCGGCCTGTGGGCCATGAGTTTGACACCCCTTCTCTAAATCTATATTTCTCAATCTCAATAATATTAAGATGTCTGGACTTCAACTCCCAGAATTCCCCAGTCAGCATGTGCTGGTAAGATGGAGAAACACTAGTATGAATAACATTTCCAATGTCTCTTTGTTTACCTTTTTCATCCTGAGATTGTACTCCTGACAGCAAAATTCAACTCCAGTCAAAGCATTATTTCTATGTAACTACTTTTACTTGCCAAACCAATTGTATTAAATTGTTTTTCCTGAAGCTGAACCTTGGCCAAAACCATCAGAATAACTTATTGTAGGGAATACAGCTTTCTAATAGGAAATTCTGGCTTTCAAGCACTGCCTTTGCACTCTGCGTGCCTTTGATAAATATGGAGAGCAATTGGAGTAGCTCTCATGCAGCTCTTCTTATCTTGCAGAGTCTGACTGACCATCTTGGCACATTTTTTTGCATTAGGCCAGTTGGAATTCATGACCTCATCCTTGAAATATGACTGCTTAAAGGCAACACATCCCTAAAAATACATATCCTGTAGAGTTTCCTAACATTGCAAAGAACAAAACACTGGAACCTCTGACAGATAAAATTATATCACATCCTACTGGGCATTTCTATGTGATTGCTAGCAACTGCAGTTTTTCTCTGTGATGCAGCAACCATTTTTTATACGATCTCCTTTGTAGCTTCTGCTCCTTTTGAGATTCATTTCCAATCAATATCACTGTATTGCCCCAATGAAAATCTCTTCTGTGATGAGGAGACATGAGAAACAGAGATCCCAGCAGAACTGGAAAAGAGCATTTCTCATAATAGAAATTAATTGGCTATCTAAGAGAGAAACTTGATGGTTCATTTGGTATAGTTAAATGAAGGGACAATTGAAATTGAGCTAATGAGGGTAGCAATAATTGTGTTGGAGAAAAAAAAGATGATTGAAATCAAACAGCACGGAACAAATCAACTTCAGCTGTTGTCATTAATGATTGTGCAGTAGTGCAGTTTTTGTACTTTTAGTACAAAAAGTAAGATGAAAGGGCCTTAAACAATGCTGGCCAGCATTCCTTTTACAGCCTTCACTTCTCCTCAGGTTGGGTAAGCTAAACATTTTTCATTCTTTTCTACTTTTCCAAGCAAGAAATCAAGAGGAATGAATAAAATCTTGCCTGAATAAAATCTGTACTTCTGCATAACATTCAGAGAAATGTTATGCAGAGAAAACTCTGCCTTTTGCATTTGGCACTTTTATGTATGAAATAGGTTATTATACTTTAATACAGCACAAGGTATTCTAATTTTATTGCAATACAATAATTCATTTGCTTTTCCCATCTTCTACTAAGGAGAGGAAATGAAGTGTTGTCTGCAGTCGAGATATGATGCAGGCAAATGAATCAAATTGTAGACTGGAAGTTAAATAACTAAATCCTTGTATTCACTCCAAATGACAAGCAATAATCTTGAAAGAGCAACATTACTCTAGGCTAATGATAAGCTAAGGAAGGTCAGTCTTATTTCTGTGTCACAATAAACTGTTAATGGAGTAACTCTTGTGAGTATGTCTTCAACATAGCCAGTACTGACTAAATATTTGGAATGCTACTGAAAGTCCCATAAATTGTATCAAGTCAAATGAACAAAGGAGTCTGTTTTATCTTACTTTATCTTATTTTGTTTTTATGATATTTAACATATATAAAAATAATGAAATATTCTATTGAATTTGCTCTAATTTGTAGCCATCTGTCTCAAAATGTGTTGCTCAATCAGCACAATTTTCCATGAACAGTTTAATTCTGCTAGAAGTACCCTTCTGATATAGGTCTTCAGCTGATGCATCTCAAAACAGTCCCTTGCTTACTATTATAGTGGCGGATTCTATTCAGTCATGTCTCTTTATAAACCTCTGTAATGTCTTTGTTTTTCTTACCTCTGGTGCTGCTGAACCAGATATTTTGTACATTTAATTCCCAATCCTTTTTATATAATCAATTGTGGATGCATTTCATCTGTGTTAAATACTGCTTTAGTCCTTTTATTATGACAATACTATTTTATATCTCTGATGAAGGCACTTTTAGTCCATGTCATCCTCACTTAAGTCTGTTTATATTTAAGATACTATCTGACTCTTCCTTATTTAAAATAATTCGCAAAATGTGTCACAGCAGAGAGATTTGATAAATAGAACAATTTAAAGGAAGTGCTACTGTACAATAGACTTAAACCAATTTTCCACAACTAGTGCTTTCCAAATTTGTGGGGTTACAATTTCTAGGTAGCTGAGAACTCTGGAACATGTGATCCCAATAAAGCTTAAGAGCATTTGGATGGAGAAGATTGGACTACTAAACCAATGTTTTAAAGGAGTATCTGCAGTGTTACTTCTCCATTTGGCTAGCTGACTTATTTAATAGCTTACAGTATTTGAGTTGATAGTTTATAATTGCACGAGTATTCAATTTCATGGCTTCAATGTATTATTGAAAACAATATTGTTTTCAAAACAGGTTGTGCAAATGGATTAGGACATAGTAGTCAAATATTTTTGAATATCATACAATATTATAATGTATGTGTTCCTGCCAACTAGGACTCAAAGTCATGAATACAAGGCTGGTCAAAACATGTTGTTTCTGCAGTTGTTCAAGGAATTGCTGAATTGTTTATAATACAGTATTTGTTTGAAATATAACAGATATGCCTTGAATCCGCTAAACCTTCAAACACAGCCAGGCTTGTTTTCTCCTGGCCCCAGCCTAGTCTGACTTATTGCCCTGAGTAACTGCTGGGTAACTTCTGATCAGCTAATTCTACTCTGTTTCCAGTGGGAAGATTGAAAGGAGCTATCATAACCAATGGAAAGTATTTCCAGAATCCACTGGAGTGCTTGGCTATATTAATTTAATAAATCATCATCTGTGGACCTCAGTGATGGCTGTCTGCTAAATTTCAGCAGATTCTCTCCAAGGCCCTTTGCCACTCCTCACTTATAACCTATGATTCTATGACTGTGTCTTCCAATATTTCCAGAAGCTTATTAAGATAATCTCTTGAAGTATTGGTCATACTTAAAGTATGGTCATAAGCTGAACATTATGAGAGACTCACCTTTTTTTTTCTTTTTTGCTTTGCTTTCATATACTTAACACAAACTCTGTTTTTGGTGCACTTAGGGCTGTCTGACTTGCAAAAATCCAGTGTGCCATTAGATGGCAGGAAAGAAAGACAGTTCTAACTTGCTGTGATCCTGAATTTTTGCAGCCTACATAAAGTATTTCCCTTCACCCCTGCATATGCCATGAGCTTAACAATTGGCTGAGCACAGGACTTTCTCATAAACACATATATCTAAATTGGCGGCATCTAATCTCTAATAGCTATTGCAACTTATCTATCAGCGCTATAGCAAACCTTCATACAGGAATCAGCTTTCCGCAGTCTTAACATTGTTTTAATAATTAGGTGGATCATTTATGATGCTTTACATATCCATAATGTACCCAGGGAAAGAAACCAAAACCTGAATGAGGCCTCTGTTTACAAGACATGTGAGCAAACTGGTTTGTTTTGTTTGCCCTAAAGGAGGCGGCTATATTATGTTGATGACTATTGAGCAGTAACTAAACAGCATCCAAGCATGCCCGCATTTTTTTTGAAGAATAAGCCTCATGGAATACATTATTTCATTACAGATAATATTCAACTATGACTTCCTCCATCCCTCTTCACTGGCTATGCCTCTTGGGGATGTTGGGAGTTGAGGATCTAGATAGGATGTATTCTGTAATTTAAAATGAAATTCACCAGGAAACACATTTTTCCTCAGAAAATAAATGAAAGTATGATAATTAAAGAATAAACTTTCCCTGCTTCAGGCCTCCTTTTTGTGTGAGCTCCTTCCCAACAAGAATCTTGTTTGATTGCTACTTCAGGCTTCAAGTTAGGTTGGCTCACTAGGGAGGCTCCTGGGGTATTCTAATTGTCTCAAATTGCTACAGTTGGAATTGCTTTGAAGGGAAGCAATTGTTTTCAGTCACCATTCTAATTTCCTTTTAATACCTCTGAGATCCAAGCATACAAAGTGGCATTGCTTCCAGATAAAGGTGACTTCAACTCGGTTCTTTGCTTTGAAGTGCACATGACAAGTACTGTCAGGCAGAAAAAAGAAGAATTAAAAAGAGCACCTGGTGCTAGTTTCTGGATAAAATTCAGGAAACTTGTAGAACCTAATAAGGAAGGAAGGGAGGTGAGAGTAACCAGAAAGGAGCAGTGAGACGATGCAGCAAAACCAAGATGGAATGGGAAAGTAGCAGAGCACAGAAAGAATGCTTTCTATTGTATATGTATGCATGAGTCTGTTTTTTTCTATATAGATAAAATGTCCTTTTTTCTGCTTTTCAAAGAGAGCCAGTTTGGTATAATGGTTAAGGTCCTAGAAACCAGGAAACTATGAGCTCTAGTCCCACCTTAGACATGAAAGCTGGTTGGGTGATTTTGGGATGATCACTTACTTCCAACCCAATTCATTTCACAGGGTTGTTGTGCGGGAAAAGGAGGAAGTAGTAATAGTATCAGGTACTTTTGCTGCCTTGAGTTACTTATAAAAGTAATAAAGGCAGGATAAAAATATAATGAATAAATTTATCTAATGAATAAATAAATTTAAAACAGGGTTTTAAAATGAGTTACTTATAAAGTTGCAGAATGGGTCTATTTTAAAAATGCTGACCTGGGGATCATACTAAGCATGCATCCCTTTGGGGTTCATTTCAATAATTTAAGGTTCACTTCAAACATTCAGTGAGGATATCTTTGCACCTAATGGTCTGTAGTAGGATTTATCAGCTTCATCTTGCATTCTCCCAAATGCTTTTGAGATGAAGGAACAATGAAATGATAATGGTTTCAAAATGTAAAGTGTGAACATGTCTACAGTGTGCCTATAAATGCATATATGGGTATATATAGTGTATCCTAAAACTGTGAGTCTGAAAAGTTAAGAAATATCCCACAAGAAACAGTGATAAAATTCTTACTACAGTATTTCTCCGAAAATAAGACCCTGCCTTATATTTTTTGAACCCTGAAATAAGATCTTGACCTTATTGCCATGCGCTCAAAAGCCTGATTGGGCTTATTATCAGGGGATGTTTTATTCTGGGGGAAACAGGGTATTACTAAAACACTATGATTACATTATAGAAGTTGAAATTGGCATTTTTAAATTTTAATTTCACAATGGACTTGGTTCCATTTATAACTTAAGATGAAGGTTTGAATGGGTAAATGAACCCCACTCCTGATCAATTTAATTGGACAATAAAGATGTTGCTTCCTGAACACTTTTGGGTGTATCTTGTAGATTTTGGGCTGTTAATCATGAAAATAAGCTATAATTTAATCAATCGTGTACTATTTTATAGAAATCTGTTTTTACACAAAGGCATTGTACATCCTTCAGTGTCTGTTGGCTATGCAGCACAAATGAATGAAACATGAAAATCTGGAACTGTTGTTGAAGCATATCTAGTACAGCAACTGGAATATCTGTGGAGATCTAAAAGGAGTGGCTCTGCTGCTTGGAACGCAGCTCAGATAGACCAAGTATTGTTGTTACATATGCGAATGGGACAGCCATGCAAGAGTCACATTACATTAAGAAGAAATGGCCACGCCAAAAGAATTGGTTCAAGGACAGAAAAAAGTGCCATATGAACCACTTGTGGACCAAACAAAGATATTTTTGCCTCTACTTCACGTAACAGTTGGACTGATGAAAAATGTTGTGAAAGCAATGAACAAGGAAGATGAAGGTTTTTGTTATTTGAGACAGATGTTTCCAAGAATAACCGATGACAAGATGAAGGAAGATATTTTTGTGGGTCCACAGATCAGCTACATCATCAATGGCAAGAGACTCAAAGATCTGTTAGTGAGGTCAGAGAAAATTGCCTGGAAGGCATTGAAGACTGTTGTTGAGAATTTTCTTGGCAAAAGACTACATTCAGACTACATTCAGTTGGTTGACAAACATCTTATTACAGCATACAAGATGACGAAGAACAACATGTCACTGAAGATTCATTTTCTGTTTTCATATTTGGCTAACACTAAGACACAATGGAAAATCAGAGTAACGGGAATACATCAAATGTAATTTAACTGTTGTTGGACACTGCAGTGGGATGAATAGAACAATGGCCCCAGCCTTTTGAGCACCAGGAACCAATTCCATGGAGAAAGGTTCTTCCACAGACTGGAAGGGGCATTATGTTAAAAATGTTACAGCTAAACATATTTACCCCTGTTGAACTCATTCAGCATCTCAGAAACATTATTCAGTTACATACATTATAGTAATTAAGACTTAATTTCACATTTCTCAAGATTCCTACCTGATAAAGTCATTCTGAAATTATATTTATGTTCAGTTTGAAGGGGTCTACCATAATCACCAAGTTTTTCAGAGAGCAAACCTTTTGAAAAAATTGTTGTCTAGTTCAAATTTTCCATCAAAATATATTTTAAAATGTGAATTTATATAAATATAGTACGTTTCTAAATTACCTTTTCTTTGTTGGTGTGCATTTTAAGTCAAGATCTGTATTGTAATGTTTGAAACAAGCAAAAACCAACAGTTTTATTAGTTTTATCTACATCAGAGGTGTCAAACTGGTGGCCCGTGGGCCGGATGCATCACACATAGGCCACGCCCACCCTGGCTCCGCAAAGGCAAAAAATATCATGATATATTATGTGACACAATTGAGTTTGACCTGTGATCTAAATGATCGACAGAGCAATCTTATCAGGTCAGTTTGTATGGGAATTTGCAAAGCTTGATGTCCTTAAGCAGTTCAGAATATTTAATAATATTTAATATTTTGGATCAGTGTTCTTTGCATTTTCTTTCATGTGCACTGCAGTCAATTTTCTCCACTTGATCCAGGAGAAATTTCTGGGGACATAAACCTGAAGAGCTTTAATGTCATGCTTGCTGCCTTTAATAAACACTTTTAAAGTCTCACAAAGAATGAGATGATGATGACGACAACGATAATAATAATGATGTAGAATGATGCATTATTAGGGATAAAGAGGGACAACTGAAGGAAGTATTCATATTCCAATAATGGATTACTTAATTTTTTTAAAGAATAAAGTAAATTATCTTGTCATCTGAAAGTAGATTGCAGCCAAATTACTTTCAAAATTAAAATAGAGGCTAAAAATATTTTATTTATTTAAATACACTAATTTTTTTCTCTTTGACACACCACACACAATCTTTCCAACATCACTTAAACTGTAGCAAAAGGGGAACTCTGCATTTGGTTTGAATGATAATTTGCAGATAAAGTTGAAAGATCGGGCATACCAAAAAAGAAACAATTCAAGCTGTGCCTCTTTCACAGACATTGACAAGTGGGTGCAGCTTCTCCTAGAACTGGAGATGAAACACTACGATGAGAACTTGCATCTTTCTGGTTTCATAATGATACTTTTAAAAAAGGTGAACAAGTCAGGTCATGAACATGACTGTTAACAAAAAAGTGCTTCAAAATTGATTTTGAAAATAATTGTTTTGGTGCAAGAGTCAGATATCCGTGTATTTGGATATAAAATGGGAAAGATGCTTAAGGCCCAAATATTGTACATGTCCTAATCTATAGTCAAGTAAATCTTGGAGGCAAGAGGTATCCCTCCAAAGGAGCATCCATGTAATGGAGGAAGGATCAAAAATTGTGATTATTGATGTAGCATATTTTAAAAATTAATAGTTAAATAATTTCAATTGTACAAATAGGTTCACTTTATAATCTTTCAAAAAACTGCACAAAATAATTAAAGTATAATATAAAAATATATCTTCATAAATTAACATTTATCTCAACGATCTCTTTTATATTCTTTAATGTTAGAATTTATCTCTCTGATCTCCTCTAGATACTCTTATAATCTTTTCTCCACCTCTGTTTATGAAAGCTTTTGTTGCAAAAGTATATGGGAAACTGTATTCTGATATTGCAGCCACAGATGATAATACTACTTTTGAAATAGCACAATAAGCAAGAGAATAGCAACAACACTACGGACATATACATCTGTTTTAAAACAAATTAAAGTGGATGTGAGCTAATTTACTGAGTTAATTTATGTAACAGGTTGATGGGTAACATAGTCTGTCAGATCAAAAGGGTTTACTACACCCTAGTCTGAAATTCATAGATGGTATTTCATATATTGTGTTGGTAATCATAATTAAAATGTTGAAATGAATATGATTGCATAATAATTCTCTTATATGCCCTAATGGTCTTTGGGGGGTAGGGTCTGCGGAGGTGCCAAAATATCAGGATAGTGGCCACAGCCACGCAATTAAAGCTCCAATTTTACATCTTGACACATATAAATAAGGGTAGGGCTTTGACTGCATGGTTAAGACTACCAACTTTACTTCTTTGATTCCCTCCTTGTGGACATCTTGGACAGTCCTCAAAGATTCTGGGGCAGGGTAAATGGAGACACTCCCCATATTTTAAGAAGAGTAGAAATAGCTATTGATCATCAATGAGCAGATTGAAGAGCAAAGACCACAGAGCTGATGTCTCAGAGTTTGAATGCAAAGATTAGCCATTGCTTGGGAAGGCTGCTTGCCTGTTGATTTTAACCCTTTTACAAAGCCTAAGCAGGCTTTTCTTTCATTTTCCCTCATTGTCTAATCTTCATCCTATTTTGTTTCCTTTCTTCCCTCGGCAGCTATCCTGAAAACTGAGGGACGGGCATCAGCTTCCTTAAGTTAAAATTTTAGGAACCAAGTCCTGTGTGGGCTGATTCTTCTTCTGCTGTATGTTCCATTCCAATTCCTCACAAGAGACCTCTGAAGCCCAGCATCGGATTTTTGCTGGACTCTGTTGGACATGTCAAGAAAGATAGGATTTTTTTTTTTCGTTTTTAGAAACTCCTTATCTTAGGATTCAGGCCACTGAATATTTGATTCTGTTTTAATAAAAACATCCATGAACAGAAAGAAACAATACAGGATTGTATTGGGAAATGAGCTGTAAAAGGACTTATTAGCAACAACAGTTAAGGCATTCATTGGCCTGGTGAGAGCTGGCAAACTGTTTAGAAAATGTAGCAGAGATGCTAACCAGTCCAGTTCCTGCACTCAGAAGCTACATTTTCTAAACAGTTTCCCAGCTCTCACCAGGCCAGTGAATGCACTCAGAAGCTGGACCTATTATGCTGAGTAAATGTCAGTATTGTTGCATCTTCTCTTATCACTTTCAAGGAAGAATATTTTGGCAGGTAGTAATGTATTTATTTTCAGTATCAACAACATTGTTAAAGAAGCAGCTGTCCTATAACACATTTCTCTAGAAATTATTATGAGCTATGGACAAGCTAAAAGTCCCATTTACTCACAGAAGATCAAAATGCTGAGGCTTTAAAAATACATCTGAAAGATTCAGAAGATTTCAAATAAATGTTAATTTATTTCCCTGCCCTCTTTCTTCTCTTTTCTTCCTATGGCAATGCAATTTTTGTGTCAATTGTCCATTAATTGAATCAAATGTCTCACTAAAAAAAAAACCTCAAAGTATCTCATTAGCTTTTGGGATTGTTTTGACAACTACATGTTTACTATTTTGAATTTAAACATAGGTCGGCCTATCAGATTTGGGTGAGAAAAACGTAGGCAACTATTAGATGAACTTTAGGTTACAATTTGCTGCCACCTAATTATAATCCAGACTTTTACAGCCCAGATGTAGTAGTCCTAAAGGTACTACTAGATAAATCATTTTATAATTTCAAAGACCATACTTAGTTTACAAGCGCCTGCCAAAATGGAAATCAGGTTTCAAAGAATATGACCATTTATACTATCAAATCCAACTCTACGCAGTGTCGAAATACTAATTAAAGCATTTCTTGCAGCTGGAAAGCCAATAAAATAAAGTATTGCTTAGCAATGCTTCTGACTCATTAACATGATGGGGCAGATTTTCTAAAAGCATTAGGCTCAGGCAGATCAGCAATGCATTCAAATAGCCTGAACACTGTTTACGATTTGTAACATAATAGCAAGATAAGTTCTTTATGAAAGATCCAAGTTTGAATTTTAAGAAATAGATAAATAAATTTAATTAAATAAGTTGAAACATCAAAATGTGTCATTTCAGATATTTTAGGAAATTCTTTTACCTATAATTACTAATCTACATGCTTTATATACTCTTTCTCCAACTTGAGGACATTTATTTTTATTCCTCTCATGTGATAGGAGTATAGTATTATTTATGAATGTATTTAGCACCGATGATTTTAAGCCCCTGGTTAACACTTGACTTTTCATGTTTCTTCATTCAAACTTTCATTCTTATTTATATACTCAAATATTTATACACTTTTCCCACAAGGATCTTCGTTTACCAATTTTAAAACATAAATTAAAGCAGATTATACATATATTAAAAATGCACCGGAGAAAGATTAGAAAGGATGCCTCCCTCATTCATACTAGAATGGCCTGAGTGAAAAGATGAAATTTCAGTAGGCATCTAAATAATGTATTTTGGGGGATGGGGTGAAAATAGGTCAAAAAGTGGGAAGTATCACTGAGAAGCTAGTCTATGGTAGCCATGCAATGACAATCCCATAAATAGTTGAATTCACAGAAAATTTTCAATTATAATAATTAAGTTATTGTGCAGGTATCTAGAAATGAAGCCAGGAACACATAGAATCACAGTAATTCAAACCTACAATTACCTACAAAGGCAACTGTAGCTAGACAATCTACTTTAAAAAGTGCACACAACCAGCTAAAACTGGTAATAGTCATAGGCCCAAAGGTTACTTTCACTGCCAGTGACAATGTATTTTAAAATATGAACCTGCTCTTTCTATGGGATTATAGTAAGCTCATTTAGAACAGATTTCTCAGTTCCTGTAGGTTGGGTCCACCCACCCATAAGGTTTTTATCCTGTCAAGTTTGATTTATCAGCAACCTATCACTGTATCCAGACACTCGCTCAGTGTATCCCTGTGCTATTAATTTCAGACGTTATGGAGAAATATGCCAGCATATTAATGGCAACTGGCCCTAAACGTCTTTATTTTTGTATGTATAAAGTTGGTTCCATTGAGTTTAATAGAATTTACTTCCTTATGATAAATCTGCAGCTTTATACTGTTGAGCTCCAACATTCAGCGCAGTCCCCTGTGACAGATATTTTTAAGGTGGAATATCCACTTTGGAATAGCAAGATAACCACACCTCTTTATGCCATAGCCTCTGATGCTACTAAACGTATATTGGAAAAAGGTGGATTCAGCACAAATGCTATTGTAATTTTTAATATTTTTGCAAATTACGCTAAAATCAATATACTAAATTTGGAATATAATACCTTGGCTCATCTGATTTAATGCAGCCTTTCATATTCTACAACAAATATTACTTGAATATAAAGAATGGATTAAGACAGTTTGATTCAGATTGCTTTGGTGAAATCTTTAGTTCATAGGAAAACTTCTGCCTCAGCACAATTTCAACCTCATCTGTTAGTTTCAGACTGAAAGCTCTGGAAGGCCTCATAGTCTAAAGCTGTATTTCTCAAACTTGGCAACTTTAAGATGTGTGAACTTTAACTTCCAGAATTCTGTATCTTAAAAGTTGCCACATTTGACAAACACTAATCTAAGGAGAGGCCACCACTCTCACATGTTTACCTTTCCTAAATTTTAACAGTAATCATATCTGTCCATCAGCATGCAGCCTCCGTCACAAAGTGACTACAGGTAGTCTTCAACGTATATCAGTTCATTTAGTGACCATTTACAAGGCACTGAAAAAAGGGACTTCTGACCATTTTTCGCACTTCTGACCACTGTGGTCATGTGATCAAAGTTCAGATGCTTGGCAACTGACTCATATTTATGACCGTTGCAATGTCCTGGGGTCCTGTGATCACCTTTTGTGGCCTTCTGACAAGCAGTTAATGGGGAAGCCAGATTCACTGAACCACCCTATTACTAACTTAACTGCAGTGATTCACTTAACAACTGTGGCAAGTAGAGTTGTAAAGTGGGGCAAAACTTACTTAACAAACATCTCTTAGCAGTTAAATTTTGGATTCAATTGTGCTCTTTAAGTCAAGGACTACCTGTATATTAAGATACACAAGGCATTACTTTTGAGTTGTAAATTTTTTTGTTCAAGCATCTTTGCGGTTAACCTGCATATATTATCTGCAAGCTCCTTTAGCTTTATGGCACCCCGTAAAGCAGGGGTCTCCATCCTTGGCAACTTTAAGCCTGGAGGACTTCAACTCCCAGAATTCCCCAGAATTCCCCATTCTGGGGAATTCTGGGAGTTGAAGTCCTCCAGGCTTAAAGTTGCCAAGGATGGAGACCCCTGCCGTAAAGCACTCGGCAGCGAAGGCAAAATTGCAAATGACTACAGCTGGCCGTGGGTTGCACGTGCAGTCTCCCCATTCTTCCTGCCCTCCCCCCACCCCCGCCACCCGGCGTGCAATTGTGAGCGCGAAAATCCCTTCCGAGCCTGGCGCCGAACTTCCGTCTTTCCCTTTACCGCTGTACCCTACCAGCGACGCTAACCCTCATGTGGCCCAGCCCAACCGCTTTTTTCCTTCGCCGAAGAATACAGCAGCAGAAGAAAAGCGGGCAGGGTTTCTTCCTCCTCCGGGAACTGCAGCTCTCCCTCCCCTCCCCCTCCCCTCTCCCCTCGGCCCACCCGGTTATCTTTCTCTGCTCGGATAGGCTGGCGGCACAGAGGGCGGGGCGAAGGGAACCGCCCTTCTCCGCGCCTTGCCCAGAACTTGCAACTTTGCGCGCGCGCCAGTAACCGCCTTCGGTGACTCAGTAGGGCGTGGCGGCGGCGGCGGCGTGCTTGGCGCGGCTGTTCTCTTCTCCCGCGGCATCGCAGCATCTCTCCCAGCGGCGGTGGCTGCGCAGCCGCCCGTCTTGCCTGCCTGGCTCCCTCCCTCCCTCCTTCGCCTCCGCCCCTCCTCGCGCGCCAAGCTCCAGCCCTTTTTTTTCTCTCCCCCCCCCCCTTCTGCTTTTTATCGCTCGGCGGTTGTTATCTGGCTCATTGTTCCTGAGAAAAGAGCCCGGAGACCAGCATGGATGACCCGGACCAATCTCCCTTGGTCTCTTCCACCACGGCCGCCTCAGAGCAGGACCGGCGGCAACCGCAGCAGCCCCTTTTCCAATACCAGTTTGTGAGGGACCCGGAGGACGAAGACGACGAGGAGGAGGAAGACGACGACGAGGAGCTGGATGACGAGCAGCTGGAAGTGAGGGAGAGGAAGCCCGCCGCTGCGCCTACGGCCCCGCCGGCGCCCACCTCCTCCCCGCCGCTGGTGGATCGGGGTGCCTCGGGGGAGCAGCCGCCCAGCCCGCCCCCATTCCCCCAGCCCGCTTGGGCGACTCCCCCCGTCGTCTCTACCACCACCAGTCCTGTCGCTGCCGCTTCCGAGAGCGCCCCTAAGGGGGAGAAGGAGAGGGAGCCTCCCCGCAGCGCCCCGCTGCCACCTCCGCACTGGGAAGAGCCCCGCGCACCCGCCATCCCTCCCCGGAGCGCCCCGCTGCCCCCCAAGCGAGAGGAGCCCTCGGTCGCCAAGAAGGGCGCCGCCCCAGGCTCTCCCGGTGAGTGGACGGCGGGCGGGCGGGAGGTCCGGAGGCGGCTTCCGGACGCCGGTGCTCCTTTCGGCATCGCCCAACACCGTCTAACCCGGCCTGCTAGCCGGGTACGTTGAGAAAGGCAGCCCGACGTATCTGGAGGAGCGCCAGCTTGTGGAAAGCTGGTGGAGGAACGCATTTCCCGGAAGATGTCCGAGGGGCGTGGCTGCTGGGCTTTGTGATGAAGGGGTGGTCGTGGAAAAGGCGCTTTGAGGCCAAAAAATGTGTGTGTGTGCGTGTGCGCGCGTACAGGGTGGGGACCAAGTAAGTTGGCTTGGCTTTCCGAGGCCCTGAAATACGTGCGGTGGGAATGAACGGCTTTTTTTTTTAAAAAAAGAAAACGGCCGGGGATGTGAGGGTCGGGGAAGGTGGTCTTTGGAAGTACCGTTTTTCTTTTGTGTGTTGAGGCGGAGGGAATTGTCAGCCGAACTGGGCAAAGCAGCTTGTGAAATGAAGGAGGGCGGATTGGTAGCGGTGTGATTTAGAAAAGGGTTTGAGAAGCGGAGAAAGATAAGCCGATCCCAAAGGAAAGAAGCAGGCGGGGGAGCATGGGTTTTGCCTGGTGGAAAAGGTTTTGGGGGTTCAAGTGGTTTATGAGGGATGAAGGATTAAACATGTGAACATGGAAGGAATTGGTAGAAGTTTTGGAAGTTGGTCATCAGAACCCTGTTCTGGTAGCCACCTAGGAGAAGGATACTTTTTGAGAAGGAGAAGAGACTTTCCTTCAAGGGAATGTTGGGATTTGGGTAAGGTGTGTTGGGGTTTATAGATGGTTTGCTGGAAGTTGCTTTGTATTGTGGAGATTCTGCAGCGAGAAGATGGGTGTGGCAGAGACTTTGTGGGCATGCAGTGTGCTTTGTCAAAGCAGTCTGATGCAAGGGGGATTTGCTGGTGTTCTGCTTGAGGTATACTGATAGTTATAGGCTGTTGTAATTCTTGTTATTTATTACACCAATTGGCAGCTTTTCCTTTGTGTCTAGAGTCTGTTAACAGTTTTCCCACCAGAGGTAATGTATGCAGTCTTCAGGAATGCATATGTCAGCGTTATAGAAAATAATAAGGATTTTATAGGAATAGCTCTCTGCCACAGTGGTGTAATAATGCAGCATGCTGGAAGAATGTTCACAAAGAGGGAAGGTGGAGTAATTGCTTTTTCTCTCTCTGACTTTTCGATGCTTAACCATTTTGATGGTCACAAATGAAAAAGGCTGAATCCCCCCCCCCACACACATTCTCTTTTTAATTCTTATTTTTCTTCTCCTCCCCCCCTTTGTTTTCCCTTGGATTAGATGATCTAGAAAACTTTTGTTTTTTATTAAGCCTGTATGTGAACTCTGTTTTATTGTCCTGTGTAGGCTACTGTACATAGCTCTGCAAGGGGGAAGGTTTGCAGGCTGACTGAAGCTTCAGGCTCCACCAGACTATTGTTACTGAAAGCCCGCCTTCTCTGCGCATACACTGGATTAAGGATCAGTGAATGATGGCTCTAGTCCTCCTATAGCATTTGGAATGAGAACTTCCCTTTCTGTATAAAAAGCTAGTAAATTAGCTCAGCTTTCTGTCATTGTCCTGCTTTGGCCTTACACAGACCACTATGCAGTATTTTCTGTTTGCTTCTCTAAAAGATGCTTTTGCATAAGTAAAGTTAATTTTAAAGATCTGTTCAAAATAGAATGTAAACATGTAACATCAAAAAATATACCATACTGTGGCATTATTAACAAATGGAAGAAACTTCTAAAATGAGTGTTAAATAGTAGCAATTAAAAGTGAGCAAGAATTAATAGCTATTTAATAATAGCCTAAAAGTTAATGTTCAACCTTTCCAAGTACATTTTAAAAATAAGAGAAAAATATCTGATGTTTTACATACATTTTTTTGTTTAGAATGTCTTCAATGATCAGAAATCAAATTGCAAAATACTTGTTTTAAAGTATAGCTTTAAAGATATACTGTGTGTATTTGTAGCCCTATAGTTATTAAAATCTCAAATAGGAATTGTATAATTTCAAGTTCAGTTACAAATGGAAGTAACTTCTCTTAGTTATAAACTTAACACACTGAAATGAAACAGTAGCAAAAATACTGATAACAGTACTTGTTGCAGATTTTTTTTATGATCAGTGGAAAGCTGAATAAAAATTTATTTGTCTGCACAATATGACCTGGATGGATCACAGATTCTTAAGGGAGTAGCAGCTTTTTTGAGCTATGTGTGAAATATAAGTCAAATGATTAGGCAAGGTAATATTTCCTTTGAATCAACTCTTTTAATTTCATATCCATGTAGTTTTTTGGGAATGATATACAAAATGGCTTAATGTTTTAAGCCGGGTGTCAAACTCGTGGGCCAGATGCATCATATGCTGGCCACACCTACCTCTATTTTAGCAAAGGGAAAAGTGATACGTCACATGATAACGTGACGATGTGTTTGACACCCTTGTTCTAAGATTATATTTTACTTCTCTCTTTTGCCTCCAGCCCTTGTATTTTTTGATGGTCACATGTTCAAGTATTAGGTATTCATAAGGCCTAACCCAGCTTAGATTTCAGATAACATTGACCAGGTATCACTTGCTGAGACAAATAGTCACACTCACCTTGATTTAAATAAGATAGAAGCATGCTTCTACCTGGAACAGCTTCTCAATTGTCACTTCCATCTATCAGTGAGGATTAAGTCTATCAAACAACAGGCTTCCCTTTGTACAGTTTTGGTCAGACCATTTTATTGCACTTCCCCTTTACGTTTAAAATTGGGGATTTGAGCTAATGCTTTTTATGAGTCATTTTCACTATGATGGAACAATTTGTGAGGATAATTCTTATGTTATTTTGTGAATGCATTAGGTCAAGAAATATGGGAATAAAAATGTAAGGGAGAAAAGAAGCTATTTCAAATTCAAAGCAAATAGAAAATATTCTTTTACTTCATTAAGGAATATTTGGCTGTATAACTTGCAATGTAGTGGGAAAAAATACTAATCTTGGAATAGCTTTGGAGGGAAAAGCCTTCATTCTCTTGGAGGCTTTAATTGCTGTCTAACTAGCAAATTCAACTGGATAACATAGGTGCTCTGCTCTCATAAGACTGTATCCTTCTGGGACAATTGAACATTTCTGTAGCAACTTTCAGTATTTAGGTGAGGATTTTTTCCCTTGATATATTGTTCACAGTGCCAAAATAGTTATTACTATACAAATCCATATGAATTTTCTACTGAGCTTTTAATGGTTGATATAAAAAATACAGAATAGCCTTGGAATAATCTGCAAAGAATTTGATTCTAATTGTTTTAATAATATTTTCTAGGTATTTGTATATAGACCTTATATTGAGAATCCCTCATAACCAAACAAGTCTGGCTTTGCTGACTTCCTTTCATTTGTTCCTGAGGATGCAAAGCTGAAGCTCCAGTTTCTAGAACTAGAAAATTTCAGCCTGAGTTATGTATGTTTTTTTTCCCAACCTCCAACCTTCATTCTATTTTTTTCTTTTACATTTATGGAAGTAGAATCCGATCTTTACAGATTTTCTGCATTTTGGGGGATCAGTCTGCTAACAAAAATTCTTCTGCTTTTGTTTCATTTATACCATTTATTTTGCTTTTCCACCAAATGCACATCTAGTTTCTACTGTATACAGTGCATATAAAACATCTACACACACCCATTAAAATGCAAGGTTTCTGAGAGATTAAACAATCAGACCAGGATGAATCATTTCAGAATTTTTTCCACCTTTAATATAACATGCAAATTGAACAATACAATTGAAAAACAAACTAAAATCTTTTAGGGGGAAAAATATAAAAAAAAATAAAGTGATGATGTGATGTGCACACTCCTTTTACACATAGGGCTGTAGCTGTGTTCAGAATTAACCAATTTCATTCAAACTAAAGTTAAATAGTAGTCAATATACACCTGCCATCAATTAAAGAGAATCTGATCAAGCCCATATAGACTTAAGTAGGTCTACTAGGATTTTTCTGACATTTATTCAGTTGCCTCTTACAGCAAAAGCTATGGTCTGCAAAGAGCTTACAAAGTATCAAAGGGATCTCATTGTTGAAAGGTATCCCTCAGCAGAATGGTACAAAAATATTCCCAAGTCATTGGATATATCATGGAACACAGTGGACAATCAACAGTATGGCACAACACTGACATTACCAAAAACTGAATCTGTCTCCAAAATTGATGAAAAAGCAAGAAGTAACCTAAGAGTTTGTTGAAGTTCCTCTTGAGTTTTATCATAGCATTCCAGTCATTGAAGCCATTTATATGCTGATCTTTAAAAACAATATTACACAGCTGTCTTAGGGCTTCATTGATAATTTTGATAAAGGATAAAGGATTACACTAAAAAATTCCAAATATCACTCCTTGGCTACACTAAACACATTTTGTTAGAATATACAACAGTTTTTCTCTGCCCTGTATCTAATCTTGACATAAATAATGATCTTGATTTTAAATAATGCTTTAAAATCAAATAAATGAACAAATGCCTAGAGAACTCTATTAAAAATATAAAAGTACAAACTTCTCTGTCTATCCATAAATCAAATTTATTAGGGCTGATCTTAGATTTACTGCCTCTAAGTACTATACATAATACTTCTTAAGAATAAGAAGTATAATAATGCTTCCGCCAGCCTAGCAGTTTGAAAGCCCGTAAAAAATGCAAGTAGAAAAATAGGGACCGCCTTTGGTGGGAAGGTAACACTGTTCTGTGCGCCTTTGGCGTTTAGTCATGCTGGCCACATGACCACGGAGACTCATTCGGACAGCACTGGCACTTCGGCTTTGAAACTGTGATGAGCACCGCCCTCTAGAGTCGGGAATAACTAGCACATATGTACGAGGGGAACCTTTACCTTTACCTTTAAATAATGCTTCTAAATGTGTAACGGAACACTTTTTAAGATTGTAGCCAACCTTAACCTTAATTTTATATCAATTGAAAGATAACATTAATTTTATTTAACATTTCATGAAATTTACATGGCAATTTGCCAATTGTATCAGTCTCACATTTTCTAGGATATAGTATGTAATGAGCCTTACAAATTACAGTACAAGAAGGCGTAAAATAAGATCAGTATTTCCCTAAAGTGTAGGTATGGTAGAATGGTCACATACCAAAACTTCGATAACTCATTCACTTATGCATATTTTCAAGATTATCTCTTTAGTCAACTTTCAATTTTTTTACAATGCTCCCCTATATCAATTTATAATTCTTGGCAATTCATTATATAATTAGAATAAGCAGAACAGCTCTTCCTAAATTGCTTCATACTTTGCATTTTTTTAAAAATACTATTTTGATATTTCTAATACACAAATGAACCACTACACTTGTTTCTGCAGCAACTATATTATAGTATAGTAATATTTAAATTTTTCAACTTTCCACTTCTTAGGTATATTGTTTCCAACAATTTCTTAAAGCATAGCAGACACTTGTCTTGAAATCTGTTAATCTTTTGGTTTTGATTTTGAATGCAAGTTGTTTATATAGTGTTGTAACAATGTCTAAAATTGGAGGGGGAAAAATCGCAGTTTGATACTGTGTCATGGTAGTACTGACATAAATAAAAACCAAAGTTAATCTTTTCAGTTCCTTCCTCTCCCCAAGAAGTATATCAGTTTACAACATAACCATTATTGAGTAAATCCTGTAGAAGTTAATTACATGTGTTAAGATTTTTTATGAGCACATATTCACCCAGAGGAATATACTTTATTAAAGAAATTTGCAGCATTTAGTTTTTCAACATATTCCTTAAATTAAACTTACATTTTTGATTAAGTATTGGCACTATAGTTCGAACTCTGGAAAGAGGAAGCAATTAGCCACTTATAAGTAGAGTGAACAAACAGGAAGAAGGGCGCTTTCTAAGCAAAAGAAAAGGGGAGAAGCACATTATCCTCTCACTTCAAAGGCAAAGCACTCTAAATGAGCTGAAGATTCTTGGATGAGAAGTGAAACATATTCAAAGAAAAACCAGAAAGTCCAGTTGCCTCTTGAAAAAGCACTTGCAACATTCCAATGCTGTAAAAGTATATGATAAAACTAGCTTTTAGGTAAAATAATGGCAAGAATGTCCAACTTGCCAGTAAATCGTATATGAAAGTAGAAAGCCCACAGAGAAGATAATGTTTTTTGATTTATTTCAGGAAAGTGTCTAATATGATAGCAAAAATTTGTTAAACTTGTATGCTCTCCTATTCTCAATAACTAATGGTTTGCCTGATAAAAAGTACTTGCTCAGTGTGATGAGCTGCTGTTTTCAAAAAAGAAACTTCTTCCACTGAAATAAAGATGGTTGGGTTGCAGATGCCCATAAAGACAGCAAGACATGTGGACAAGACCTTCTGGAATTAGACACTTGTCCTGCTCCTGAGGGTAGCTTCCTCAGTGTCACAGAGAATGAGAGTCTTGCGGAAAGGAGAGATAATTTCCAAATAGAGGGACATTTTTTCATAGGAGGATATACTGAAATCCAATTTTCAATGATGAACTCTTACCCTCTCATAAGAAGATACTCTACTTGGAAGCTGAAGGCTTTTGATTATGGGTGTTTTTCTTGCCCAGTAGTATTTTAGACAGCAGATTCCATTTCTAGCAGGCATGTCATCATGGCAAGTTACACGCCTGTCACAAACCCATCTCTTTCTTTTGCCTATAAATCTGAGTTGATTTTGTCTTGGCTGAAAAAGAAACAATGATAGCATCAATAGATATTTTAAATATCCTCTTGCTTGCTTCAAACTTTTTCACATTTAAAATGAAATAGTACCTTTCCTCTGATCTGTTAGTGACTCTAAGACTCTATTCTGGGAATATGTTCCTTTGGGGAATTGATCCAGAGGTGGGCTGCTGCTGGTTCGGACAAGTTTGCCCGTAGCGGTAGTCCCGCGCACCCACCCTGGTGCTATCCTATCCTATATATCTCACTCTCTGGCTTGCTCACCCCGCCCACACAGAACAGCTGAGTTCTGCACCTTGCCCACTCTACTCATCGTGGCTGTCCGAGAAGATGTGCTGGAAGCCATGTGCATGAAATTGCCGTGTGTTTGAAGCTGCGCACATGCACACTTGCGCTCACATTTTTGGTTCTGCACTACGCGAACCGGTTGTTAAATTATGTGCCCGCCTCTGGATTGATCCTATTTAAATTGCATGTGATGCTGCAAAAACCTATCATAGATGGAAATCTGTTAAAATTTGTGGATTATTAAGATTTGAGAAACTGTTCTTTAAGTTTCTTTTAATTTTTCATATTAGTAAATCATTTAGGTTTTTTAGAAAAAATATGCATTTAAATTTGTTTTTGCACATTCTATGATACTAGTTTATGTTTTCAGTTCTGTATAATTTAATTTTGCAAACAGATTTATGGATGCAGTTCATTTTGGTATATTTTTAGAATATATTCATGCTTGTTTGCACTTTTTTCTAGGTATTCTTCCCTTTTTAATTGGCAAACTGATTTGCAAAATTCAAAAAATATAAATGTAGAAAGACAAGTTTTTTTATGTGTATTTTTCACAACAGTGGTCTACTCCAGTGGTTCTCAACCTGTGGACCCCTGGGGTGGCCGTGATGTCATAGGAGATCCACAAAAGCTTGAAGAAATGTTATGATTTAGATCTTGAGTTAAGTCTTGGAGGTCTGTGGCCATGGTGCATGGCCACAAAAGGTATTTAAAAGAGGTCGGTGGTATAGAAAAGATTGAAAACCACTGGTCTATTTGATATATAATGCTTACCAATTGTTCCTAATGTCTAACTGCTTCTTATTTTGTATTTCTTCAAAAACTTCCTCATAGTTCTCTACATGGGGCTCCCCTTGAAGAGCACTCAGGCTCCAGCTGGTCCAGAATGCAGCCGCGCGGGTGGTTATGGGCGCAACTCGTGCCCACGTGACACCCCTCCTGCGCGAGCTGCACTGGCTCCCAGTGGTCTTCCGGGTGCGATTCAAGGTGCTGGTTACCACCTTTAAAGCGCTCCATGGCACAGGACCCGGGTACCTTCGAGACCAACTTCTGCCACCAATAGCCTCCCACCGGCCAGTTCGCTCCCACAGAGAAGGCCTCCTCAGGGTGCCATCGGCCAAGTTATGTCGGCTGGCGACACCCAGGGGGAGGGCCTTCTCTGTGGGTGCCCCAGCCTTGTGGAATGAACTGCCCCCAGAAATACATAAGATCTCCGACCTCCGGATATTTCGTTGCGCACTCAAGACCCTGTTCCGCCAAGCTGGGCTATCAACATAACATTTTTAAATTGGGTTTTAAAAATTTAGCCGAATTTATTTAATAATTTTAAACTATTTTAACTGATGCTGTTTTGTGTTTTTAATAGGCTGTACACCGCCCTGAGTCCTTTGGGAGAAGGGCGGTATAGAAATAAAATAATAATAATAATAATAATAATAATAATAATAATAATAATAATTATTATTATTATTATTATTATAGTTATACAGTAGTTAAAACTATAAAAATTTACATTGTGATATAAAGTAATAAAATCTGTATGCAGACATGTTTTTGTATTTATTTTCAAGCTATAGAGGAATAGAATAGAATAGAATAGAATAGAATAGAATAGAATAGAATAGAATAGAATAGAATAACAGAGTTGGAAGGGAACTTGGAGGTCTTCTAGTCCAACCCTCTGCCCAGGCAGGAAACCGTACATTACTTCAGACAAATGGTTATCCAACATCTTCTTAAAAATTTCCAGTGTTGGAGCATTCACAACTTCTGGAGGCAAGTTGTTCCACTTATTAATTTTCTAAGTGTCAGAAAATTTCTCCTTAGTTCTAAGTTGTTTCTAAGTTAGTTTCCACCCAGTGCTTCTTGTTCTACCCTCAGGTGCTTTGGAGAATAGTTTGACTCCCTCTTCTTTGTGGCAACCCCTGAGAGATATTGGAACACTGCTATTAGGTCTCCCCTAGTCCTTCTTTTCATTAAACTAGACATACCTAATTCCTGCAACCGTTCTTCATATGTTTTAGCCTCCAGTCCCCTAATCATCTTTGTTGCTTTTCTCTGCACTCTTTCTAGAGTCTTTTTTACATCGTGGCGACCAAAACTGAATGCAATATTCCAAGTCTGGCCTTACCAAGGCATTATAAAGTGGTATTAACACTTCACCTGTTAACAATACGTGAATAATAACAAATGGTATTATTTTATTCTAATGATAAATTACTTAGCAACTTGCGCGCGATGGACTCCAAGTTATTCCTGACTGAGTTTTATTGGCAAGATTTTCAGAGTGAATTATTCTTCCCAGGACTGATAAAGAGTAACTAGCTCAAAGTCACTCACCTGGCTTCACTGCCTACAACTCACACTCTCCCTCAGCATTGTGCCTTAATCACTACATTTACTTAAACATTATTTCATAATGTGCTGCTTTATTTTCCCTTACCAGATCCTTTTTTTCTGTTGAATAAGCATAGAGCTGACTGTTCAGAATAAAACTAGAATTAGTTCCTTTGGTTAATTAAATATTAAGAAATCAAAGGCTAAATAAAATTTGGGTTTTAGAAATTGAGGGAAAATTCCAAAATAAGAGCAGAAGTGTTTTGTACAATATATTATATATGAAAGGCTGTTCACTATAACATATACCATCAATGAAATTCAGAAATATTTATTTTTAAAACAATGTTTTTCATCTGCTTTTCTAAAAGAAGTAGCATATAATATGTGTAAGAGTGAAAAAGTATTTTAGTTCAGAATCTATGCAGATGAATGAAACTACTATAAGCAGAAACAAGAATGCAAATTGTTTAGAGAATAAAAAAAGATCAACTTGCTACTGCAATAAGGGAGCAACATTTGTGTATTTCTCTGCTCCTTGAAATATGGAGTTGGTGGAGTGGTACCTTTCTCTTTTCTGATTCCCATTAGGTTAGCCTTTCTTGTCTCGCTATTAGCAGTAGGCTTTTCTTAAATTCATAACCAATAAAAATTGTTTTATATCATAGTCTCATATCACCTGGTACTATAAAAGTCAATCAACCCTATGAATTGATCTTGGAAATGCATTAAAACTAAAATCTTAATATTCATTCAAAGTAACACGTTATAGAAAAAAAGCCTGTTACACTTAGTCCTTGCTTAACATCCATTTGTTCAGCAACCATTCAAAATTACAAGTGTGAAAACTGCTGAAAAAATGTTGCAGCATCCCCTGGTCGTGATAAATATTCAGGCCATATTTACTTCTGCTGCTGCCAGGCCCACAATCCACATTCCCACCACCCACAACACTTGCCGGATTACATTCTCTAGCACCCACTTGTGCTCCCCAGTACTTATCCACAGTGCAAAACTGTGACCTAGCTGGCCTAGAATTCCTTTCCAGCATTGCCTGAGAACGATGAGACTTCTTCAACCAGGTAGCTGCTTTAAGAATACTGCCACTATTCACAAAAGGAATTACAGCCAGCGTAGCTTCTTTACTTAGGCAATAGTAGCCCTTCATTCCACAGCTGTGACAGATTGCTGCTACACTGGACTAAAAAAGGCACTCCACTTCATAGAGGGCATGGCCTGTTTGGTTTCCAAAGTAATGATTCACTTAACTAGGTTGCTTAGTGATGGAAGTTCTAATTGTGGTGATAAGTTGAGGACTACCTGTAATGCTTGTGGTAATGACTTAGAGCTTTCAGCTTCTAAAGGCAATCACTGACATGCCATTTGTTCAAATTAATTATCGTCAATTGTCCCAAATATGCTTTTTCAAGAGGCAACTAAACTTTCTGGATTTTCTTTTTCTTTGAAGACATTTTGTTTCTCATCCAAGAAGCTTCTTCAGCTCTTCAACCATGACCTGAATGACTGAGAAGCTCCATAGATATTTAGCTATACCATGTCAATTTTATTCTCACAGGCTGCAGCCCATATAAGACTGTTGATAGTACATCCTTGTATTATCAGTATAACCTTTAGGGATACAGGACTTCATGTGCAGCAGTCCAAAATCCAATAGCGAAGATGAAGCCAAACCTTCCAATTGAATATTAATTCCAAAACAATAATATTCAAAAGGAATTTCCTCTACATTATGTTAGGGTTCCTTCCACAACACTTCCAGCAGGTATATGTCTACAGTTATGAGCAGTTATAACTGCATAAAATGATCTGCCAGTAGCTCTGTCTTTTTTTTTTCTGTTGCTACTGCACTACAGAGATATTTTACTTGTACTAACTTTTGGAAGCAAACCATCTACAAAAGTACTGAGGGGGCTCAGCTATCCACCTTTATTGTTATGCAGCCATAGTGTGCATTGCCTCCCTTAAATATGGTCCGGTTTGCTCACTTTCTAAATAGTTTTTAAAGATCAAATTTATTTTACCTTAGCGCAAATAGTTAACAGATGTATTTTGGAAAGCATAGAGCGATGTAGTAATCAGATCCAACCCAGGCCATGCCTTTTGTGGTCTAAATGGTACACTTCTCCAAGGAACTCATGAAAGGCATAGTTAAGTGCCCATACTGAATCCAAAGCATCTGTTTTATATCTGAATACTGTACCCTCTAGCAGTATCTTGGATTAGAAGACAGTTCAATTAAATACAGTATCTGAATGGATTTTGACTTTCCAAATCAAATCAAGTAGTTGAAGCAAATCTGTCTGAATTGTTTCGATAGTGTGGAAGAGCTTTTATGTATGCATAGATACTTTTTAAAATTGATTTGGAAAATTGAATTGTGTTGCTTTGACACTTAGAATTAAAGGACTGGATTGACTTATCAGAACCAGTAAGCACTCTTCTTTTCTTCAGCATTCTATTTGTGAAATAGTTGCTTGATAGAATTGTTCAAAGATGTGAACTAAAAGCTGGGGAAACCCTGATTTGTTTTGTTAGTATCTGAATTGATGTTGATTCAGTGTAAATCCTTCAGTTTTATTGTATGTTACTAACCATTGAATTAAATGAAAATGCAGCAAGAATTTGCTAGATTTGTGGAAGAAGAAAAAATTTTCATCTTTACAGATATGAAATTTCAATCTAGCATATTGCATTTTGCTTATCTTGCAGTTTTATGACTTTATATTGACATTCTTGATTGTTCAATAATAATAACAATTTAGGAACAAGTGGTTCCTAAAATTACTTTACATTGCTAAGTTCACTGTGGTATTTAGCTTTACCAGAGATACAATTATTTCCAGTATTTAATATTTATTTACATATTAATTGGAAAAGGTGAAAGGCTAGAAAAAGTTAGGAGTCCTCCTCTTACCGGAGGCACATACAAACCCATCCCATAAAACTGTCCTTGTGACTGATAAAAGTGAAATATTTATCTGCATTTGTGAAGTCATTAGACGCTCTAAATAATGTCTACATTTGATTTTGTTTAATATAATATGCTTGTGAGAGTTCTACCTGACTGGTGATCCCAAATCTCCCTCTAATATAGTTGATATTATGTACACTTCCATCTGATATAGAGGATGCTGTTTGTAGTACAAAACTGGAGACATATAGCATGTAACTCCCATATTCACATTTTCTCTTCATTTCTCTTGGGTAAAAGATCTGTTAAAGATTGTAAACTGAATATTGCCTTCCCTTATTTCTTTTTTTGAAAATACTTTGTTTTCCATACTTATTTCTGCTGAGGTCATACTGTATTTGTTTTTCAGATGAGACACTTTTTGCTCTTCCTGTTGCATCTGAACCTCTGATGCATTCTTCTGCAGGCAAGTCATTTCAGCTAGCCTTTTGCATTAGAGTACGCCCAGTGTCTTTTGTATTCCCTTCCCACTAATAGCATCTTTGTGTATTTACTAAAATTTGGTTTGGATCCAAGAATGTTAAACCCAAATTTAATAAACATAACTTTGTTTTTTTAATGACATAAAATACAAATTCAGAGTGAATGTTTTTAAATTCAAAATATACTTTTTGAATTCTTGGACCCTTCTTTACAAGATGATTTAGGTACTGATAAACTGTTTTTAATATAGTTCCTGTTGCTGACATAGTTAGCATTAATTATGTAGAATTAATGATGTATTAGTGTTAGTGCTGCTTGCTACTGTAATTGTAATAAGTTTTTTCCTTTTTATCAGACATATTATATGGACCAGTACAAGTGTAATGATTACCAATTTTTAAAACTGGAAATAGGCTACAGACTTGTGTTTTCTTCCTTTCCTCTAGCATTAATTTCCTCTTTCCTAGGGTTTACTTTTCATGTTGTTAGTACTTATTCTGGTTAATGCTGAACAAGTTTTCACTGAAGCTGATTAGTACTGAACATAGCTAATGCTAATGCACATAACAGAAAAAGCAGGGGAGGGAAAAAGAAATGCCTGTCTGTAGCCACTAGCCAGTCTCTGAATTATTATTGAGAGATAATATTTCTTTATTGGCAACTTTTTTAAAAAACGGAGAATTAAGATAAAGGAGAACCATTACTCATATCTATGTTATTAAGCTTGTACACTTAGTACTGTTCTGAATTCTTCGAGGGGTTTATTTTGCATAGCGTTCACAGCTTCATTAACTTTGATTCTATTTTCTTAATCTTGCATGCTTTTTCTATTAATCATTCTACAATAAGATTTGGGCTAGCCATTGTTTTGGAACCTGTCATTAGCATTGCTTTAACTTTTGAGGTTACTTGCATTGCTGCTAACTGTCCTTTCTGTCCACGGCCACAGACAAAGGTATGGACTTGCAAGAACAACTGGGTCATGCATGCTCAGCCAGGCAAGAAGATTTTGCTGCTGCTTCTCTTGATGCTACTGCTTCTCTTCCCTCCCTCTCTACACTTTCAGTCAATCCTTTTAAAGAATATGCGGCTCTTGATACGTTATCAGATGAACTATCTGCAAAACATAGTTACAGTCCAATTGGAAGTGATTTGTTTAAACTTACTACCCAGACTGCTCAAAACCCATTCCTTGCAGATGATGGCAATGAATTTGCAAATGTAAAACCTTCATACGCTGCGGATCATTCATTTTGCCTATTTCAGACTAAGGAACCATTGGATACTAAAATAATTCCTGATATAGAAGAATTATCTGCAAGCCAACAGGATTTTTCTCTAGAATCACCTGTTGAATTATTTGTAGAGCAAGATAAAAAAGAGCGGCTTGAAGAGGGGAAGCATGCTATCTATGATCATGGTGAAGATATAACTTTAGTCGATAATCATTATTCAAGAGATGAATATGCAGATTTAAAGCCTTTTGAACTCTCCTGGGTTAGTAATGAAAGTAGTAATTTTAAGGATGTATCTGAGAATGAGATAGACAATAAATTAGGAAGTATTGCAGACAAATATGTCAAGGAAGCTAAGACTCTATCTGCCCACAAAGTCATTGAAAAAGAGAATGAAAGCAGCAATGAAGATATTTCTTTCCCCAACACTCCAGAAGCCTCAAAGGAATCTTCACAGTCTTACATTACTTGTACAGAATTTGAATCATCAGAGAAAATTGAAAGCAACATGGTTACATCTCTCCCTCTAACAGAAGAAAAGACATATGAAAATAAAACAGATGAGAAAAAGATAGCAGAAATGATGGACCAGTTTGGCAGTACCCATATTGATTTGACAAGTGGCCAAGAGCAGAAAGTTGATTCAAAGAAAGAAGAGATTTTGTTGAGGAAGGTGTCTGATACTAATGTCCCTGAAGGTCTAACTCCAGATTTGGTTCAAGAAGCTTTTGAGAGTGAACTTCATGATGTAATTAGTCCCAAGCTTGCTTATGAAACAAAGATTGATTTGGTTCAAACATCTGAGTCATCACAAGAGTCTTTGAATGTTGCTGTACAGCTCTGTCCTTCCTTTGAAGGACGGTCTGAAACATCTCCATCTCCTATCTTACCAGATATTGTAATGGAAGCACCATTAACTGCAAATTCTGCTGTGGTTGGAGGGCCTCTTGTGCAGCTTGAAATATCCCCATTTGAAACATTCACTGCTGCAGATGAATATGAGAATGATTATGAGAATGTAATACAGAAATCTGAAAAGCCTCCATCTTATCAGGAAGCAACAAATGTACCAGTAATCCAGGCAAAAGAAGTCATGGTTGAAGCTGCTAAGAAACCCGACAATGAGAATAACCCGCCTCTAGAAGATTTAGATACCTCATATATATCAATTGCATGTGATTTAGTAAAAGAGACTAAAGTATCTTCCGAGTTCACAGATTATTCAAAAGCGGAAATCACAGAGTATGTATCACAACCTGTGCCTGAGTACAGTGAGCATCTTGAATGGACTTCATTGCCATCTGACAAAAGCTATTCATTTAGTGGTCAACCAGAAATTAATCTTGTGCAGAAAGAAGAAGCTGTGAAGGGATCATTATTTGAAACAACTACCAATATTATATCAAATGGAGGCCAGAAAGAAACATACGAAGAAGTACAATCTTCTCTTAGTGAACCTTACTTGGAGTCATTCCAGCCTCAACTGGAAACTTCAAAAAACGAACCAACTACTTGGTGTTTGGAAACAGAGGCTGCAGGTCTAGCTAAGAAAGAAAAGACTCCACAGCAACATATGGAAGAACTTGGTGGCTATACTGATGGTTTTTCTGTTTTTAAGGAACCCATAGTGAAAGAGAAAATTGTGTTGTCTGTAGAGTCCTCTCCAGAGGCAGATGGCACAGTCCCTTATCAAGTTGACAAGCTGATGAGAAGTACCAAAGATATATTAAAGGAAAATGAAAGTAAAAATCCTTGTGAAATTCTTCAAGCTGAGCTGATACCACCTGCTTACCAAGAAGTAGCACAGGACTTGTCTCTAAAAAACATACATAGCAAATTTGAAGAGCAGGATCTTTCTTTGGAAAAATCCTCTGAAGACCTGGACAGAGAAGTACACGAAGCGGCTAAGGAGGATTTTCCCCATGATGTTACTCCTTTGCCCTCAGAGAAAAAAGTAGTCAATGTCAGAAAGGGAGCTGAGAGCCAAGAAGTTTCAGTTAAAGAAAAGGAGAAATCCCTTTCTATGTTTTCATCAAAGCTGAGTGAGCCTTCAGGTAATCTGCTTTAACTTCTTTTGCATTTCATTAACTATTTACATTTCTTCTGCATGCCACATTTCTGTCATGTATGTTTTCATATTATACAACTCTTCTGCTGAGAAAACTATGTCCTTTGCTTGCCATTGTTCTGAATATAAATAGCCATTTTAATTTAAGTTTCATTTTTATCATAACAGAAACTAGATGCTGCAGTTTAAACTGTCTTTGTGAACTTTCCCCAGCTTGATTCTCTCTGCATGCGTCCAACTTCCAGAATTCTTTTGAGCATAATGGCTGGGAATTCTGGTAGCTGAAATCCCAATATTCTTACAGGGAATTCTGTGAGTTTTAAATATGAATTTATTGAGATGCTTTTGGGTGTTAGTGCAGTGCTTAACTATATTTTATCATTCTTACTATTGAAACTTCTGGCCTACTTACTACCACCTCGTTTTGATACAAAAGTGTATTTAGCTCTTCCATTTTTCTGATTATGTGGAGTAGTTCACTAGAAAAATGATGATATCTAGTAGCAGTGCAAAAGGCAAATACATTGTTTGGAAAAAGGGAAAGATTTAAAACAGCTATTGTTAATGTCTTTATATAAATTGGCAGTATGGCTTTGTCTGGCATACTTATATAGACCTAGTTGTTTTGTTTCAGAAAAAGTACCTCACAGCTGGAAAAGCAGAAATTGGAGAAGACTGAAGCTTAACTAAAATGAAACATTTGGGCATTTTTATAAGTAAAGGGTAAAGATGATGGTTTAGTAAGAATAGGCCTTTATTAGTCTTTTTCTGTTCATTATGTTCAAGAACTTGCTTCCATTAGATCTTACTTTGGAAAAGGTCTTGAGAAATTTGTAAAAGAGAAATAACATTAGTTTGAGAGTATTCAAAGTAATGATATTTATGATCATAAAGATTTGATTGCTTGCTAAATGGATCTTTTTAGTTTAGAGACTGTATACCTCTAAATGCATATAATGGAAGAATAAAGAATGGGAGAAAAGCTGTTGTGTTCAGCAATTCTTGTGCCCTTCGTATATCTTGTAGTTGAAAATTGTATCCATTACAAATTGTACCCAATATGTGATCGGTTTCTAACAAAAGGGTAATTTAATTTAAGAAGGGTGGTTTAGCTTCTTTCCTTTGTATTTGCTAATGTGCAATTTATACTCAGACCTGAGGATTATACGTTATTTTAAGTTTGAGAACTAGAACTGTTTTATTTTATATTTTCTAGCAGCCCTTCCTTTGGATGTGTATCAGCATTATCATAAAATGTGGGACGATATGTAAGAATTGCCTCAGGTATGCTAATTAGGGCAACTTCACACTGTTGTGTAATATATTGAAGTCACAGAATTAGGATCATTCCATAAATTGAAGAAACAATAATCTTTTGACATTTTTAGATGTGTGTAGAATTGTTGACCAGGTTCTGCATTTTCATTAGCCTTTAATGTGTGGCAAGATCCTGTTTTTTAAATTTTTATGTAAATGCATTTTATGCAACTTTTTAAATATTAATAACAACCTTAGGAACAACGTGTTCATTTGAGATTCTATGGCTCTCTAACATGTAGCCTGGATTAAAACAGTAAAAATGAAAACGAAGGAACAATAAGCCATTATGTCCATTTCATTTGCCAGAGAAAATTAAAACTTATTGTAGAAAAAAAACATACCATTTCCCCACAAGGTCTCCTGTAATAGCTGTCTTTTAATGGCCTTTCTAAACCAGAGCAAGGTTGAATTTTAGGGGGAATGCTGTTTTCTCTGACTTGCATCACATTGGTCAACTTGCTAGCTCCCCTTCCCCCCCCACCCCTATGTGGCTCTGCTATCGACTACCACCAAACTTTATGTAGCTTTGTGTCCTTCAGAGGTTATGTGGAAAAAGATGCTCTTCAGTCTCTACTAGGAGGAATCCATTCTGACTTTGGGCAAGCTGTTCCAAGGTAAGGGGAATGCAACCAAGAAGGTCAGGGTGTGAGAACATGTAGCATGTCTTTTCAGCCTGATATATTGGGCTGGAAAATTCAATCTGGAATTTGGCATAGTTACAGTTGGAGCCATAAGAATGTTACAGGATTTTACCTGCACTTTAACTTGGACTTAGAACTAATTTGCAACCAATGTACCCTTCACAATATCAATATCACTTTGCTGCAGTGGCTTCTACCAGCCATAAGTAAGCAGCTGCATTCTATACTATCTGTAGCTTTGGCAAGGGCAGCCCAAATAAAACAAATTGCAATTGTGTAATCAAAAGATGGCAATGGCATGAATTAGTGTAGTCATTGTCTCCTTGATCCAAAAAGATGTAACTGTTGAATGTGCTGAAACTAACGAGTGGCTGTTGTTACGCCCATCTCACCAAAAGTGATTCTGGGTAGCATAAAGCAGATTTTGGGGGGGCGGGGGGGGACTTGAATTAGAATCTAGTTAGAATCAAATGATAAGAAATAAGTTTTTCAGAATATGTCTTGATATTTAAAATCATAGATGTTACTCAGTAGGCCAATTGCCTCAAGAAATTATTGAAGGTATTTTGAAGGTATTTTGTCTATGCACAGTCCTTACCTACTCCTGTTCAGCAGGGACTTGTACCTATTTCTGTTGATGCATTGGCTTTTTTGCCAGAATGTAAAATTTTCCATTGCCAAGTCCTCGGGCAAATGTGCATTAGGTGAAAAGTCCTGTGAATTCACGAGAAAACGTCATGCAAGTTCTCTACATTGTTCCATGATACCATTTTAATATCTGATTTCTGTTAAGTGCATATCTATGCTTTGAAAAAAAGTATCTTCAATTATCTGAGAATTTTACAATGAACAGTACCCTTCATTTTACAATGAACAGTGCACGAAACTTGGCAATTAAATGGCTAATTCTTGGAAGGGAAAAATTATTCATTTATTTATTAGATTTATATAGTCATCCTTCTCAGATATATGACTCTAGGTAGTTTGTAACATTAAAATAATTTTAAAAATGTGAACAATTAAGTATCATTCATCTATAAATAGTAGCTATTCTAAGTTTTGGTAATGAACTTTCTTAAGATAAATAATAATCTAACTGATTAATTGATCAAAATGTGTTGCCAGGTGTTATATTTTGTCTTGATATTTAGCTTTCCTACAGTGTATAAATATCCTTCTGATCTTTTTGAAAAAAGAATAATACATTATCTTCAGAACTAATTTTAGTTAAAATGTTTTTTCTATGTCAGTAAAAATGTCAACCAGTCGGATTCATTTCAGTACCAATGTATAATTTAGACCCTCTTTAATATTTAAAAAGTATCAACTAGGCTCTTAGAACAAAAACATTAATATATGCAGTAAGAGGATTGCTGTTTTTAAAACTTGGCTTATGTGTTGAGCCATGAAAACCCCAGTTATATGTTCAAATAAATTTTGCTTATTGATTGATTGAAACTTGATTGCCTGATTGAAACTAATTTCAATGTCTACTATAAATTGAGTATATCAGTTTTGTAGAACAATGCATTTAAAGTGTGGAGGGATCACTGCTAGCTGGAGAATATCATTGCCCTAATTAATAATGGCTATTAAGATAATAATTACAGAGAATGAAGAAAGTGTTCTCACAGGAATATAGAAGCCTGGCTTCTAAAGCGCAATATTTTGTTCAAAAATATTTTTAAAAATCAGCATGATCTCACTTTTAATTAATATTATTGCCAGCTTTCCTTTGCAAGGATGAACAACTCAATTACATAATAGTTGCTACAAATCATTAGAATGTTTGATTCTAACTTTGTTTAGAGTTCTTCAGTGGGATTAAAACATTTTAGTATTTTTATTGGAAATGCACAATCTAAGTGCAATGCAAAGCATAAAAATATAATGCAATATAGACCAAGATCAGCATAATAATTTTAAATTTTAAAGTAATAATTTAAAACAATATATAATGCCAGTTTTGCTAGTTTACATGTTTGCAATATACTTGCAATAATATATAATTATTAAAATATTTAAAGAGATTTCACAAGCTCTAATTTACCTTATATAGCACTTTTATTGTATGTATTCTAACATGTATTCTATCTTGCTTAACTTACCATAGTTTAGTAAAGGTTTAGGCAAACCAGAACGGTGTTTAAGGAAGATGATCAGGAGATTAAAATCTAAATGTTATGAAGAATGATTGAAGGAAATTGGAAATGTTTATTCTCAAAAAGAGTGAGTTTGCAAAGAGGGTATATGATAGCACTCTTCAAATGTCTAAAAGGATGTTATCACCTAGAATCGTGATGGCAAACCTATTGTGGGCACGCGAGCCGTTGCCCTAGCTCAGCTGTAGCACGCATGTGCGTGCCAGCCAGCTGATTTTTGGCTGGCCCCTCCCACACCACCCTCCCCTACCAGGAGTCTCCATGTGGCCCGTTTTGAATGCCAGGTAGGTACAGGGCTCACGTGGAGGCTCTGGGAAGGCGTTTCCAGCCTCCGGAGGGCCTCCTGGGTGGGTGGGGGACGCCCTGCCCAGCCTCCAGGAAAGCTTCTTGAACCTAGAGAGGGCTAAAAACAGGCCTACCGGGCCCACTGGAAGCTGGGAAACGATCCATTTCCGGCCACTGGAGGTGGTGGGGGAGGCCGTTTTCGCCCTCCAGAGGCTTCAGGTAGGCCTGCTAGGCCCAAAATGGGACGCGGGGGAGGTCATGCAAGGGGGCATGGGGGTCATGCACGCATACACAGGTGCAGGGGGCCATTGAATTATGGGTGAGGGCACCCGTGCGTGTGACCCCCTTGTGATCCCCCCGCTTTTGCACGCAATGGCAAAAAGGTTAGCCATCACTGACCTAGAAGTTGACAATAAGTGCCCTCCATTGTTTCAGAATGCAAATGTCAGCACTAGAGTACTCTAGTGCTGACAGCGAAGTACAAATTAATGGATTTAAAGTTAAAAGAAGGCATTGAATGTTAGTTGAGTTTCAGCATAGAATCTGGTTTGAAACTGAGCACCATGTACTTTTGGACAATTCAGTGCAATCCTTATATAGGTTTGGAAATTGTTTCACATATGTGCTCCTATTCCAGATTTCTACTCAGTTGATTATTAATTTGATCCATTAATATAGCTGCGCCTTACTTTGAAACTATTTAAAAGCAGGCTACAAATTCTTAAGTAGTTCACCCGAGTTCTGAAATTTCAGTTACTTCAGAAAGTTACAAAAATCTAAAGTAGACAACTGATGCCACCTTCTGTTTATAAGTAAAAAGTCATCTGTTAATTTTTTTCTTTACTGTTTTGTAGTTCAATGTTTATTTTTATAAAATACCCTTTATATATATATATATATATCTTAGTGCTACTAATTAACTACAAATCCACTAGAAGACTGAATATATATTCATGCAAAGTGTCTTAACAAGAAAGAAGTTCTATGTAAGGCTAGACCTGATGAAGCTTAATGTTAAGATTTATGAACAGTTGGCCTTTTCCTTGGCCTTTTCCTGCTTTGTTGATTCACTGTACTATATAATGCATACACTCTACTCTTCAGCAGTAAAAGAAAGAATACTAAAATAATTATGCAGTGAGGTTTTGAATGTTAGAAATATGCTGCCTTAGTATTCCATTTGTCAGCATATACACGTCTGAGTTTAAATGTTCATCCTCAATATGGATCATATTTCTAAAAAATCTGTTCTCGTTCACGTATTTCCCCCAGATTCCAAACATTCTCAGGAAAGCTCTGTCTATGTATTACAGCATCAATGTTTCCCTCCCCCACACCACTGGATTTTTGTACTATCAACAAGTAAATGGTTACCAGGGTAAGCCGATTGAACTGAGGAATCAGTAGCCTAGTTACAGATTGTACTGCGTCAGTCTGCTTCACACCCAGAAGACAGTCAGGTGATTTAAGTCCTGCAGCAGTTGTGCAGCAAGCGAGAGACTGCAGACCTCTGCTGGAGGAAGCTAGACGTTTCATGTCTCAGTGTTTTATTTCTCCAACTGCAGCCTTTTCATTGAGATGCATAATTGATAAACCAAGTTGAAAGGGCAGATCCACCGTGAAGAGAGATGGACAGTCAACTGAACAGTTGGAAGGATAAGGGTATTTGCAGTTTTACTTTTCTTTTCAGTCATTGTGGTGCTATGGGTTGACTTCTATACAAAAAGCTTATAGTATTCATGGTGTAGGGGTAAATTTGTAGCATATGCAATGGCAAATTTAGGAGGAAGAAAAAATCATTTAAGAAATTAATGCTAAATATGGGGGAGAGATTATTTGTCTGACTCTGCAAATATTGCAGTGGATTAAGCCTTGTCATCTGACAGCATTGAACAGCTTGTCTTTGGTATGCCCTGGCTGAGCAAATGTCAGGGCCAGTTTCAGTTTAGCTGATATGCTAGCTCTGAAAGAAAATGGCTTGGGCTGGATTTTTTTTTTTTTTTGTCTGTTAATTGTGTTGTTTAATGTAATACTTGTCTTGTGGGTTTTTATTTTCTCCGTAGAGCATAATCTTCTCAATTTTTTTTTAAAGAAAACAGGTAAAATCAATAAAGAGCTTTCCTTCCCTAGTTTTCACTCCCTCTCTGTTTCCTAGCTCTCCTGCCTATTTTTAGATGTTAATGTTATTCGAAGTCTCCTTGATTTCCAAAATGATCTAGTTTACTATTTAATGTTTCAAATCCTTTAGCAATCTGGTATAAAGAAGTAACTCCAGATAAATACACTGAACTTTGTCCCTTCAATCTCTGTTTTTGTAAAGATCTGTGTTGTGAAAATGTTAATTTTAAGTCTGGACCTCAAATTTTAGCTTCAGTTCAAATAGCCAGACAAAATCTCACTTTTAAAGGAGTTTTTGTTTTTGTTTGAAGGAGAACTTTCTGGGATGGTTTGGGTGTGTGAATAATGGGGAATCCTAGTTAAGATGGTATGGAGTCTAAAGTTCATAGCTATGGTTTCAGAAATATACAAAGATTGCATAAGCACATTGCTTTTTTTATTTGCTTTAGTCATATTTTTTTTCTGCTGTTTTCTGCTGGTTTTCTGCTGGTTTTAGTTCATCAAATTGGACATGATATCAAACATAGTAAAACAAATTTTATCTGTTCTGATAAATTAATACTTTTTCCAAAATGTGGCAAGTTTGCAGTAATCCTTTAGATACTTATTTAGTGTGGTGAACAGCACTGAAATATGAAATATATATAATCCTAAATGTTGTAAAGGATTACTTTACTGATGAATTATATTGCAGACTTTTTCTACTAAAATGAAATGATACATATTTTTATTATATTGCCACATAGTTCTGTCTATCATCTATGTAAAGATTGTGCAAATTTTAATGTCAGAAATGTTGAAAGCAAGATTAGAATCAGTGAAGTGCCCTGATCCAATAAAGTGGTTGCCAGGGGATTATTGCACACAGTCCGATGTATTACTTCAGTTATGATGCTTCCATGCACATTTCTGGTGTCAGGTGAAATTATTTAAATCATTTAAGGTGCTGGACATTTACATCTGGACATAGTGTAAATCAGTCTGAACCAAAATAGAAGTGTCTATTTTATATTTCTTTAAACTAGATATTGCTACTGTCTTTGTGGTTACCATTTTGTGTAAAAATCCATCAAAGCTTTAAATATTTATTAGTGGGCTTGAACAAAGATGACTAGAATTAGTTTTAGCCATTAACCAGCTTCAGGACATATTTGCATATATTAGGAAAAAAAGTTAAAAAGTCCTAATATAATTAATGCATTCTAAGACAATAAAGGCTACACCATTTTCCCACAATTTTATTTGCAAGAAAACTCCAGGCGTTGAACAATTTTTACTCATTAACTATATGCACAAGTTGATCAGTTAAATACATTTTAACAACTATTTTTTTTCTACCACCAAAAAGAGAGTGAATGATAAAGAACTCAAGGGATTGCCATTTTCTAGTATTCAGAAAGTGCTGATCTAAAAACTGCTAATGTGTGTACTGTGCTGATACTAAAACTGCTGCATAAAGGAAATATATGCTATATAATGTAGGAACATCTTTCATACTATTGAAACTGCAAAGATATTGTTAGGCATGCCTCCAAGTTAAAATGCATTTTTAAAAGAACTGGCAGTAGGCCTTATTTCTTGGTTGGGTTTTGTTTGACTTACATTTAGATTTTGATAAAGGAAAGTACTTACAGAAATAGTTAAGAATATTGGGTAGCTAGGTCTTCTTTTTCTTATCTGTCAAAAGATGAACCATACATGTATGCTCAGGGGATTTACCTATAGTTAGATATTCTGACCCTGCATTAAACTCTGCTTGATCTTTGCTGAAAGGCTGAGAAATGATTGATGTAGACCAGGATGGTATAATATTTTGTAAGGATCATAAATGGTTAAGATCAAGAGAAAAATATGCATAGCATCAATTTACTTAAAATTCGAATCAAGTAGTGATGTTCATTTGTGCCTTTTATTGTATTCCAAAGCTTTAGTTTGATGACAACTGTTGGAGAAGTTCTGTTAACTAATTATCTGACTTAGCCTGAGCCAGTTGTTTATAGCTGTATATATGAGTCACAGCTAGATGATAGCCTAGCCTGCAAGGTCAGTTTGCAGCTTAGTTTTGTAAAACTTTGAACTGTATCACTTACCTTGAAACTTCTACATAAAACTTTTGCAATATGTAATGGCGTACTAAGAGCATGTTCCCCCGGCACTATCAAATATAACTCTAATAACGAGAGATATTTGAAAGAAATATAATTAGTAGAAAATAGTGCTTGTAGTTGAAATAATACCAAATCTTTACTAGCTTGGGTAGTGTCTTAATATTTGTAAAATGATGTAAGAATAGTGTATTAATTGATATTATAATATTGTATCATGTTGCTTTGCTGCTTATTCATAACCTAGTACTTTGTTCAATATATTGAATTTGTTCTGGGCTTTCAGTTTATGCAGGCAACAGAAGATATAGTTCCAGATGCTTAAATGTGATTCACTAACTTTGCTAAAGAAAGTTTCTACTGTCTCTCAATTTTGTCTGTTTTTAAATTTAATCTTAATAAGGTTTAGCATTATATATGACACAAAAGTTAGTTTTCTGTGACTCTCAGTTTTCTGTATTGAGTTTCTAGACATACTGTATTTAAATAATCTTACTTATAAACATCTCTTCTCTGCTAGCTATTGCTGAAGCAGATAAGGCAGATTGTGGTCAATTTACTGTCATAATTGAAATTGGAATTTTGGTCATAAATTATTGCTTAACGCATTGTAGGCCGCCCTGAGTCTCTGGAGAAGGGCGGCATATAAAAATCAAATTAAATTTTTTTTAAAATTAATTGTCATAAATTAAGGTACCACGTGATCAGACTTTGTCCTTGCAAAATTCTATGTTGATTTGAAATGGCTGCTGCTGCTGACATATGCGCTGTGAGGCTAATGCTTTCTGTTTTAGCCAGCCAGTTATTGTATGCAAGATTGTATTAATTCTATATATCCACAATGAAGTTTGATGTTTAATTATGTTCTAGAATAGTGAAGCACTACTAGAGCATGTAGTTCTCTAAAGCGAAGATGGCAATCAGAGGATCTTCAAAAATTGCCACCACTTTTGATTGTGACAGAAGAATATATACATTAGTAGTATTGACTACCAAAATTAAAATTAAATCTGATTTAATCTTTGTCCTGATCCTGTCCAGTTTTTGAAGTGTGCCCTTTTGTATGCATTTGAAAGACCAAGTGAAGAATTGAGGCTAAGAAGAACAATGCATATTTCATTTGGAATACATATAGCTTTAACCTCCTGACTGTGTGCAGTAGATAACTAATATTGACTGATCTTAAAAAGGCAAATTGGTTTGGATCTGGTTAACACTTTAAGGAGTACCCTTTGAAAATCTGGCTATAAATTTTACAGGAAAATAAAAATTGAAAAGAGGCATTGACAAAGTACTACAGTACATTGTCAAGGAAACAACATGAAGGTGTCTTCAAACACTAGGAGTTGAGCTTGACTCAATTGACTCTATCTTCTTTCCCCAACCCAAGAGAATCAAATTTGGTAAAAGGAGAAATCAGCAAAAGAAAGATTAAAAATGGACTGGATCTAGCAGGGGACTGCAGAAGGGGGAAACGTAGCAGTTAAAATTCTTCTAATACATCACTATGAGAGAGAGACAGTTGGACAGTATCTAAATATGTTGCCAGCTTCTCCATTCTAAGCCACTTGTTTCTCCCCAGTCATGTGACCCAGTGTGAAGTTATTGAGGGGTTTGAAAGAATTCCTGCAGACATCTTATGCTTGCTTTCGTGAAGTGAAAGAGAAATGAAATTGGGAAATGCTAACTTCCCTTCATTTCCACCCCTCAACTATAATCAGTTGGAAAGAAGGGCCTCAAGAATATAGGATACAGGCAGAGGGAGTTCTATATCATCCCATATCCTTCTGCCCAATTCTGCTTTTCAAAGTAAATTTCCCGCCTCCCCTACATGATTGGAAAATTCAAGTTATATATTATCTAGTTCCAAAATTGGATTTATTCATGATGGGAAATTAAGAATTTTTATTAATGGATAGAAGAGAGACGTTAAGGATTTTTCTACTAGTAAAAAGGTGCAACAATTATGTTATGGCAGAGATTTGCAAGATTCTTTGTAATAATATTTTATATTGTTTATATTATAGTAATAAATTCATTGGTAACTTGATAAGTGTAAATATGCATTTTTTCTTTCTTAGTTGGTATCTTTAGCTTTCATTTTTAACATTTTTAATTTTCTTGCAAGATGGAAGATTGTTAAAAAGATTTTTTAAAAGTCAAGTAAAAATAAGTAAAATATTAGCACTTGTCATGACAATAAATGAAAACTCTGTTTCTCCAAAGAGCTGGATTTTTTTCCATTCCTACTTTCCAATTAAATCCATTCAGTGCTCTTGTGACATAGATGAAAGTTGGTCTAATAGTTAAGGCACCAGTCTAGAAACCTGGATACTGTGGTTTTAATACTGCTATAGGCATGAAAGATGGTTGGATGACTTTGGGCCAGTCACTCTTGGGTCAACCTACCTCACAGATTTGCTGTTGTTGCAGATAGGGAGAGGAAGGAGTACTAGGTGTGTTCACCACTTCAAATTATTTATAAAAATAATAAAGGTGGGATATATATATTGGCTGGCTTATGTCATCAACTGTCATAGCAGAGCAGAAGCAGAACCTTGCTTCCAGTATTTCTGAGGTTGTATTTATCCCATATTGATTAATCTTTATAAATGGAGGGTTACCTGATTCAAAAGAAACCTTACTTCGGTAGAGAAAGCCAGCATTACATAAGAACTTTTCATCATGACAATCCTAGCATTCTGTAGTAGCAGTCCCCAATTTTTATGGCTGCATGGACCAGTGGTAGGCGGCTAGGGAGGGAGTTAATGGGTTTGCATGCTCAACCTAATCCTGCGTATGCGCAAATGAACAGGGTGGATAAAAATCGATTAAAAAAACCCAGATTTTTAAAAATTTAAATCGTTTTTTTTTTATTTTTTATCAAATTTATTTTAATAAAATTCTTTTGGAGTAAAAATCTAAAGATAGTTTTATATTTAAGATGCATGAAATGGAACTTAGTTATGTGGCATGAGGCTGTATATTCTGCAATATTTACATTTTTAGTAAACTCAATGAATCCAAGCTCTGCAAGCTACTGTATTTTTCGGAGTACAAGACGCACTTTTTCGTCCCCTAAAAGTGGTTGAAAATTTCAGTGCATCTTATACAGTGAATGTTGCAGCGGGGGGGGGGGGGGAGGCTTAGCGTGGCACCAATCAGCTGTTCTAGAACAGGCCATGGTGGTGGTGGTGGTGAATGGGCCATGGCAGCAAATGGGCTGTGGGAAATGGGCCGCGGGAGCGGCAAACGGGCCATATGAATACCGAATGGATGCTGGGAGGCAAATACTGATTTTTTTTTCTTGTTTTCCTCCCCCAAAAAGGTAGGTGCATCTTATAATCAGTCCTATAAACCTTCATTTTGTTTGCAAATAATAATAGTAAAGATTCTAACTACCAGCAAGAATGAGTCCTTACATTTAAAGAGCATCTGTCATTTCAGATCCATCATGGCAGCGCCTGTTAGCGGGCATCCACTCACCTGCTGCCTACCCTGTCCCTCACTTTGTTGTGTCACTGCCGCATCACTAGCCATCCCATTAAAGTGAATGGGACTGTGGGTGAGTCAACAGCGGGTCAGAGAAGGAGCCACTGCAGGACAGAAATGACACTTGCTCCTTAAAAATTACGATTTAAATCGAGTTGATTTATATCCAGCCTTTTTACCAGTGATTTAAATCCACCCTGCAAATGAAGCTTGCCTGGCACTTACGCAGCCCAGTTCCAAAGGTAGCCCTGGGGGTTGGGGAACTCCTTTCTATAGGAAAGTAGGTGGTTGCAACGTAGGGATCATTCAATTTATAGGAGCCCTTTGTGATGGCATGAAATAGTATAGTCTCACAAATGATTACCAGCTTCAGTGAAAAAGAGGATATACTTAGCACTGCCAAATCCATAATAAGGCAGACTATTTCTGTTTGCTTAAACAGGAAAACCGATCCAAATCTGACTTCATTTATTTACATGATTAGAATTTTGAAAGATTTATAACTCCAAATTATCCTTTTTTTTTTTTTTTTTTTTTTTTTGCTTTAATTTATATGCCGCCCTTCTCCGGAGACTCAGGGCGGCTCACAATGCATTAAGCATTGTAACTTCAACTAAAAAGTTGAAAAAAAGTAGGCTAACAACTTAGATAGAAATTTATCTGAATAGAATATTGTATTTGTAGCTAACAATGTTTACATAAAATAGTGTTTATTAAGTGAATCATTGTTTACTGAGGGGTTTCCCAGCCTAACACGTGCCTAGTAAATATAGAAATAATTCAAAAACAACTCTTAAACACAATCTTCTCAATTGGAGGCAATAATAAAAATATAGGCTTTTCGGTATCAGCTCTTCCCAACCTGGATTTTTTCATATGCATGAATTACAATTCACATTTGTTCCAGCTACCTTGTATAGTTCTGGCTCTTGTATAGGGAGCATTGTATGATTCCTTTTTGAAAAGGAATACACAGTTTCTGCTTTGCTTGTTTCTAAAATGGCAACAGCCATTGGACAATAGTTTAACATATTTTCTAGTAGTCTGGAGTTTCCTCACTGTTGGTGTGAGGCAGCTGCATATATTGGAAGACCTTTGTGTGTCCTAGAAGGAAGTAGAAAGATTTGGTAATCTACTGTAGAAGCACAGGCAACAGCCCTAAAATGGATGCCAGGAGTGGTGAGCATGTGGGGTTCTGAGTTGTGTGAAATGAACTTTTGAGTGTTAAGGGATTTCATAGGGGTATAAGTGTATATTAAGTCAAAGGGAAATGGGATAGGTAATAGCATTGCAGTTGCAAGTATTGTCAGTTTTTTAAAGTTTTCAATAAAGAGATCAATGTTTTGCCAAGACACTTCTTTGAAAAGTGAAAAAAGCTAAATAGATGAGCAATGAATGTGAGGCACTATTGTAGCAGTGCTATTTTTAAATATACCATATGACTGTTCTTACTTATCAACTGTAGCTAGCTAGCTTTATTTCAGAGAAAGCCTGATTGCTTATCTCCTGAAGGAATGAAATTCTTGTTGTTTTGCATTTTTTATTTTAAAAATTCCCTCTGAGTCAGTAAAAATCTAATAATCTAAGCAGGTCTTATTTTTCAGAGGTGCATTTAGCTTCCATTTTGAAATGAAAGATGATGCTTTTTTCTGAAATGTAGCTTAAGGGTACATTATTTTAATTATATATCATCATGAATTTGAAAATAGCTTTCCTGTAAGCTTTAGTGTTGAGTATAAAGTAGAAAAAGCATATACACACACAAACACACACACACACACACAATATGTGCATGCATACATACCACATGAAATGTAATTTTAGTTTTTCAATAAAGTGTGCACCATGCATGCTGAAATTTGCCCTTTAGGGTTGTTTTTTATAAAGAAATAAAATAAATGATTATGAAGTTAAACAGCAAAAATAGAAGAACTAGAATACTCAACAAGATAAGCAGTTGTCAATATGTCTATGCTTTAGGAAAAAGACCAAAACTTAATTGACATTATTGAATTTAATATATTTTGTATACTGTTGCCTATATGTAATGTTTCCAACATTTATTATCTAATACAGCCTTCATTGTGAGTTTGCCTTGATCAAATGATATTAATGAGAAAAAAGAAACAGCCTTGTTATCATCAGCAGCATTTTTGTAGTTCCACGTTTTCTGGGAATACTGCAATGTTGCTAGTGCCTTTCACAAATCATGGAGAAGCAGGTTAATGTTCTTTTAGAATTTAAGCATTCTTTTCCTAAATAAAGGTCTCCAGATGCTGGTGAGCACATACACAATTTTGCAAACAAGATGTAGTTGCTCACAAAGCTGGTGGCCCAGAGAGGTGCTTGCTCACTCAGAAATTGGAAGCCATTATTTATTTGATTGTTTGTATCCCACTTTTATTACTTTCTACAAATAACTCAAAGCGGCAAATATACTCGACACCTTCCTCCTCCCATTTTTCCCACAACAACCCTATTAGGTGGGTTGGACTGAGAGAGAGTGACTGACCCATATGTCACCCAGTTGGGTTTCATTGCTAAAGCGGGATTAGAATAGTCTCCTGCTTTCTAGCCTGTTGCCTTCATCATTAAACCAAACTGGCTCTTTGTAGTTTGTTTACCAGAATTCTGTCTCTATATCCTGTCTGCAGCATGTTTTTTTTTTTTTCCTGGGCAAATTAGGCATGCTACACATCATTTTCATTTTCTAAGAAAGTTTATGGAGTCTGTTTGGTGAGATCAAGCGCATTCTGGGAAGTCAAAGTGATAACAGAGGCTAGTGATTTACAATATGCATTGTGTGTTACGTGCAAGATAAAGTGAGGCAGGTTTCCATGGATGCTATTTTAAATCTCAATTTTTTAAAAATTAGTTGAGTAAGCATTTGTATTCCTGATATAGATAGCAAATATGGTGTTTGATTATTCTCTTTTATTTCAGCAAGGTATGAAGGAAACAAACCAAATGGCTTCACATTTCTCAGATTATTATTTTCTGGTTATCATACTTGGAAAATATTGTACAAATTTTAATGCATGAATAAAGTGTGTGTGTGTGTGTGTGTGTGCATGTATATTTGTTATTGTTACATTTCAGTTAACACATTCAGGTTTCATTGCTATGCTGTAGTATTAGAGACTGCATTCTAATCTCCTGTCCTTTAACTTTCTCTTAGTGGTTGACCTCCTATACTGGCGAGACGTTAAGAAGACTGGTGTGGTGTTTGGAGCCAGCTTGTTCCTGCTTCTTTCTTTAACAGTGTTCAGTATCGTGAGTGTGATAGCTTATATTGGCTTGGCCCTCCTGTCAGGGACCATCAGTTTTAGAATATACAAAGGAGTTATCCAAGCAGTCCAGAAGTCAGATGAAGGCCATCCGTTTAGGTAAATATTTGTACTTTTCCCTATTTATAATTAATTATATATGCTGTAGAATGGAAACTAAATAGCCTTTGACTTTTTTTTTAATAATACGAAGTTGGAAAAGTAGACAGCTTGCTTTGAACTCTGGACTACGTCCAATATTATGTAACTGGATTTCCATTCAACTGGAATTTTCAGCCAGAAAACTAGAGAAAGAGGCCTTAGATCTCCCTGTGGTGTTCACATGAACTATATTATGGTCTGGTTCATACAATATGCGAAGACATTGGCTAGTTTCTCAAGATGTATGAATCATATACGATTCAAATACATTTTACCCTAATGTAGCATATTATATAAGTGGGAGGGCATTATTTCGGTAGGCTTTCAGCCACCCTTTTTCATATCATTGCGTAGTAAAAATGAAAATTGCCCGTTTATTTTGAAAGTGATTTGTTCAGTAAATTAAGCAAGATTGCATAAGAGATAAGTAAATTGGTACATGCAATCTGGTTGCCATGCTTAATGATAATTTTTTGGAAGACATAAATAAATAAATAAATATTAGCAACTTCCAGAAAAATGCTGAAAATATCTCCACAAAGGCAGTCAACGACTCTGGCAGACCAAACAACACTGAGTTCAAAACCTGACCAGAAAAGGAGAACTGTGTGGGAACCAAAATTATTTTGGCTATCTTGGCTTATAACAAAGATAAGCAACTTTGTGATTTTAGAAACTGGACACTAAAGAGGACTGAAGATTCTAAGTAGGGAAAAAATGTAAGCCTACTTTTTGTGTCAGTTAATACTGAAATTTACAAAACATAAACTGTCATAACATTGGAAATATTAAAGGAGATCCCTGTGGAATAGAGCCAGAAATTACTAGTTACAATATCAGCATTGTCAGTAATGATGTCTGATTCTATGGATAGATCATGTCCCAAAGATATTAATGAGGAAATCACAGAGGTAGAGCAAATTTTATATGACAAGATGAAGTACCTAATATGGAAGTACAAATGACAGGCCAAAAATATGATTTGTAAAAGAATGCTTATTGGATATAGAAAAGAAACTGGTTGAAGTTTTAAAAATTAAAGAGGAAATATAAATGACAGAACAGTGAACTGGAAAATATTTTTCTTATTGTATCTACATTAAACAGAAAATGTTTTCTGTTTAAATCCTTGGAGACTTCGGAGTGATGGGATATAGAGGAATTGAAGGGAAATCAAATCCTATGACAATAGTTCATTGAATTAAAAATTAAGACATGGAAGTAAAAGGAACAAATGTATAATTGCTTTATTTGACCAAATAAGAGGCCCCCCCTCCCCTCCCCTCAAGTTCTGGCAACTCTTTATGAACTTCCATAAGCTTCAGAAGCTTCTTGGATGAGAAGCAAAACGTTTTCAAAGAAAAACCAGAAAATCCAGTTGCCTTTTAAAAAGGCTATTTTGGGACAACCATGACCTGGATGACTGAGAATTGCCATAGACATCTTTATGGGCTTTTTGCAGACACCAGATTGAAAACTTGATGTTTTATGGATTTGCTTATAAATAAGGGATAGGAAGAGATATCTTTAACAACTTTAATATTGTTCTTACAAAAATGGATAATAAAAATGGTGGAGTTTTTTTTGCATGGAGTTGGGGCATCATTGTTATTTAAAAGTTCTAACTGATAACTTTTGTGTGTACAAACATGCTAAGTACATATGTGCATACTTTTTAAAAAGTTCTTTTTTAGCTTTAATGCTGTATTTTTAATTTTTTGTTTTGATTAAGATTATTTCAATTGTTAAGTTTCCCATTAATGGATAAAAAAAATTGCTTCCCCTTTGTCAGCCATTGTTAATTGGTCAGGCTTACTATCATACATATGTCAGTTACTGGAAATAAACACTGAGATTTTAAATAGTGCAATTTAACTGTTTTGAATGATTTATTAGGGGCATGTTCTAAAGGCTTCTTCATCTGAACAATTCTTTGATAATGTAACCTTTTCTTCATTTTCATTGTGATCTGATTGAGAATTTGGAGAGCTTAAAAACTGTTTTTAATTGTATTGAAATTAACATATTTCCTCTTCCAGTGCTTACTTGAATAGAGATGTCGCTGTGTCTGAGGAGCTTGTTCAAAAATACAGCCATGTTGTGCTTGGTCATCTCAACAGCACAATTAAGGAACTCAGGCGCCTCTTCCTAGTGGATGATTTGGTGGATTCTCTAAAGGTAAAAGATTTCATTTCCCCTCTTAGCTTAAGAATTGTATAAGATGGAGAAACAGATTGACTTGAGGAGCCATCTGACAGTAAGTAGAACCAAGCTAACTCTTGTATAATAACTAATCTGACTAGTCCTGAAAAAAGTATCACCCAGCTATGCTCAAGACAATCTAAAATGTGAAACTAGCTCTGTGGCAAACTAAGCAAGCAGTTCTGCTGTTTATGGTTTTTTCCAACTTGTTCTATATGGAATTAAAAGACAAAGAAACAAAAGATGTGAGCTTTTGCATCAAATATATTTAAATATGGACCTTTACGGACCTGACTGTATCAAAATACACTGGGAGATAAACCAGGTGTCAACTCTGAATCGAACTTGGCTGAAGCCATCTTTTGCTGCTTCATAGTTGCCACAGGCTCAAAGGGGTGGGGGAGTAGATAGACTGTCTTCAGACATAACAACAAGCCTTCCCATTGGAACCAAGGTCATCCCAACAGGTGGCAGTTGAAGGAGGAGAGGAATGACCGAGGAGCCCCCGATTGTTTTAATTGGACAATCTGACTTGGGACAATTGGGGAGGGAAATGGTTACACTTTAATTATGCTATTAGTGCGGGAAACTTCAGAGTTGGTTTTCACTAGCTGTGCCAATATGATGTGTCTAATAAACATGTTCTCTGAGAAACGTTCCTGCCTTGGATGTGTTACTCGGAATGCTGACTTCCTTGGGTGCGTTACTAGGAATGCTGACACCAGAATTGTATAATGTATTATTTATACCAAGTTAGGAAATTTCTGAGTTGGTATAGCTTGCAGCCCACCAAAGCATCTTATGTTTGTACTGCTAATATAGTCAAGTGACAGAATTGCTTTGAGCTTTAAGCAGATATTCCATATGGTGTAGTTTCATTAATTTTTTTTTCTTTCAGTTTGCAGTATTGATGTGGGTGTTTACCTATGTTGGTGCCTTGTTCAATGGTTTGACATTGCTGATACTAGGTGAGTTTGCCTTTTTTAATTACAGAAAACAAAATTAAACTATTATTAATAAATCACATGATAATTCTGATGGCTGATGAGCCTACTAAACTCTAGGAAGTTAATAGGGAAATCTCTAAATTAAAACATTGTTACAGATAATCCTTGTTTGGCAACTGCCTTGGACAGCAATGCAGTTATGGCACTGCTGAAAAAGTAACTTTGCAAGCAATGCCCATATTTTCAAATGAGAAAGAGTTTTTCTCAATCATGCATTTGTCATTGCAGTCAGTACTGGTTGTCCTGTGTCAGACTCATTCCCCCCCCCCCCTTTTACCCACCACTATTGAGATTGCCGAAACCAGTTTATCTGTTTCTGAGCTGCTTTTCTTCATAGTACAGTGCATCCCTAAAAAGTGTTACACAAGCTACAGGCAGTCCTTGCTTAACTACCAATCAGTCAGTAACTAAAAATGCAATAGCAAAGAAAAATGGAACTAAGACACATGCCCAAAGTTACAGTTGTTACACTTTTTTGCTGTCAAGGAGGCTATCTGAAAAGGTCCATTCTGAAAGCCAAGCAGGATTCTGGCACAGAGTGTTTGCAACCAGCCTGGCTTCAAATGTCCCATGTTACAAATGTTCCATTACAAAATCCTGCTTGGATTTTGGGGCCAAGCTTTCTGTGCATGGAGGGGAAGGGATCTCTGATACTGGGAACTTGGATCATGAAGATCTGAATTTTTTTTTCAGTCTAGTGCTGGAGTTTACTTAGCAAACTCAGGAGTGCTGTCTGCCCTCCTTCAGCAGATAGCTGTTTTGCTCTATCTGCTTAACTTCCTTTGTGGTTGTCCAGTGACCACAACGGGAAGAACTGGGATTGTGGTCATTGAGCAGAGTGGTCATCTGGCATCTCACTTGGCCACCACCACAACTTACGACTGAAATTCTGGGTTCAGTTGTGGTTGTAAATTTTTGTGGTTATAACAAGCTCAGTTCTGTGATGTTAATTACATAGGCTCCTGCTGCTGCCTGGCAAAACCCTAATCAGTTTCACCCTGAAGACTTTTTTTTGCCTCCTTGGGGACCCATGGAGCGCAAGAGCACTAGGCAAAGAACTGGCACTAACACAACCCTTTCAATGCATGTTCACAATTGGGTATCTACTTAACTCTCTTATAATCCCTTCCTCTCCAATAAATGTAAATACAAAGATTAATCCCCTTGCTAATTATTCAAGCATCAGGGTATGCATTCCAAAGAGCTGTAAGATTTGCTCTTTTACCTGTTTTTTCTCATGAGACAAATTCTGGAAATCTTTCCCACCATTTGGGCTCACAGTCACCTAGCTGTTTGCAATCAAACCTGCCTTAAAGCAAGGGAAAGCTGAAGTAAAATGTTAAGTACAGCAACCACTTCACTTAATGACTGAGTTGCCAGTCCAATTGCAATTGCTAAATGAGGACGATGTGTAAATAGTTAAAGATAATCTGAATCAGCAAAACAGCACTCATGGGCAACACCTAAAAACCATAATAAAAAAACAAAACAAAACTGAAATTGTATAGGGTTGCCAGGTCCTGAGATCTCAAGTGAAGATGCTAAAATTTTGTTAGATTTTGAAATTGAAACCTGAAATCTCATGAAAGTACTTGTAACACTTTAGAGATTTAAGGAAAAATAACTGAAACCAATCATTATTGGTGCTCTGTCATCATATGATGATGTCCTGGGCTTCCAAAAGTTGTTGTAAGGAAAGGATACAATCTGTATGAAAAGGAAAAATTCAGACTCCACATCAACTTTTGGTGAACATAGTGACAGTTATGTATATATCTGTTTATTGTCTTCTGAAAAAATAAGTACACCCCATTAAAATGTTGGACCTTTTCCAAAGATCAATATGGTAATGAGGCTAAGCATTCCAGTAAATCCACCCATAAATGAATGGCTGAAAAGAAATGGAGGGTTTTGGAATAGCCAAGTCAAACCAATATCTAAATCCCCCAAGGTGCCGTGGGATGGTTTGAAACAGGCTCTGCATGCAAGGAACGCCTCAAATACTACACAGCTGAAAAAAAATTTTGCATGGAGGAGTGGAAGAAAATTCCTCCTGGTTGGTGTCAGATATATGTAGACAGTTATTACGAACACTTATTTGAGTTTGTTGTATTGGAACCAACGGTGCCCCTCCTTTTTCTCAAAAGGAAATGGCATTCATGTTAATTTTTGTTGAATAAATTATTGAAAGTCCATTTTGAGTGAAGATAAAATATTGATACAGGGTATACATACTTTTTCACACAAGTGTCTTATCTGTAGTTACAGCTATGATTAATACTTCATCTACGTACATTATCTTGTGCCAGTTTGTGATAACTTTCAGGTGTTTTTCATACTGTTAAGTTTAAATGTATTTCTGTTCTTCCAGCGCTGATATCACTTTTCAGTATTCCTGTTATTTATGAGAAGCACCAGGTATGCAGTTGTGGCATGTTTATTGGTAATATGATAATAAAATAACTAGCTTAATAAGGATACAAAGAATATATTGTGTATGAAAAGATGAAGAGGATTCTAGAGACAGTGGCATCTACTATTCTACAGTGGCCTCTAAGAACAATGCCTGCACTACTGTTCTAGCTTTAGCAAGAGTTAAGTAAGACATGAAAGGTTAAATAGGATTATCCTGTCTGGGCTGCAGAAATTCAAGCAACCACTATTATAAACCACTAATAAACCATAACCCATTGCTATTACCCTGTTTTCTCCAAAATAAGACATCCCCTGATAATAAGCCCAATCGTGCTTTTGAGCCCATGGCAATAAGGCCAAGCGCTTATTTCAGGGTTTAAGAAAAAATAAGACAAGGTCTTATTTTCAGGGAAACACGGTATCTAGTGGTCATTCTGACTTTTGTGCCTCAGATGTGGCAGCCCTAGGATTGATATTAAGAGGCCATATTCCTTTAATTTGAGAATAGCTTGAATCATTTGGAAAAGTCATCTGGTTTGGATTTCATCTTTCAACATTAGGAATCCCTTCTTTACATTATAGTTTATTATATCTGAGAATTGACAGCGCTCCTCTGATGTGAAGTTAAAGTATTTTGTAACTAGTTGACATGTTTTACCTCAGAACTTTACATGATAGGAGAAAGAATACTTTCTCCCCAAGAATCCTTGTTTTTTCAATAAAAATGGCTTCCTCTATATATGATAGAAATGGAAATATCTTCAAGCATTATTTCAAATGTATATAACAAGATTTTGCACAGTCATAAACTTAAATATTTTTGTACAAATGCTAAATAAAAAGTAGTTAAAATATCACAATAATTTCTTGCTTCTAAAATAGAAAAGGCTGATGAAATAGCTATCAGTTTTTCTTTGGAAAATCTCCTGCTTATTCAGTATTTTTCAAATGACAAAACAGCACAGTTGTGGTGCAACCAAGAATTAATTAATATGCTAGACTTCAAATGTGAATGATTGGGATTGAATAAACTAAGCAGGTGTGATAAACCTAATGACCAGGAATCCATAATTTTGGGGAGTTCAAGGTTTGCAGTAGGGGTGGGCTCAGCTATTTTTCCTTTGTGGATAATGCATTGAGATAACTATCCTAAATCTATTCTAGGCTTACACCTCAGTCTTTGGTAGATGAAGTGGAGATCCACTCTGGTGTAATGGTTAAGGCATAAGGCTAGAAATTGGGAGACTGTTCTGGTTCCAGCTTATGCATAAGGCCATCTGGGTGACTTTGGACCAGTCACTCTTTCCTAGCCTAGAAAGCAGGCAGTGGCATAACACTGATGAAAATGTTTCCAAGAAAAGTGCAGGAACAGCCCAGATGGTTACCAGAAATCAAGATTGACTCAAGGGCACCCCAGATGTTGTATTGTTTCCACTTGTGTAACTTCTTGTGGTTTGCTTGATTTTGTCTTAATGTGATGCTAACCGCATTATGGTTTTTCATGATGTAGAAACCAAGTAATTGAAATGATTTTTTAACTTGTATTTCAGACTCAAATTGACCATTATGTGGAACTTGTAAACAAGAATGTGAAAGATGGAATGGCAAAGTAAGTTTACTGCATACTTGTAGCTACAGGTAGTCCACAGGTTACAGTGGCAAATTGGAAGCAGAATTTTCGTTGCAAAACAACGTGGTCATAAAGAGCAACATCATATGATCACATGGCTTAGCAAAGACAACCCATTTGCTAAGCAGGAAGATGTAGGAGCCCCACGCAAGAACCGAGGAAGGGTGCATTTGGAGATGCGCCATGGATGCAGGTGGGGGGAGCATTTGGATGTGGCCATGAATAGGTGCTACATAGTTGTGGATGACAGGGGGACATTGGCAAGTGGGGGTGCTGTGGGTGGATGCACACTATCGAGGCCAGCTAGTGGTGCTATGGAGTAGGAATTCCCTGAGATCTCTTACTCAGTAACAGGGCTTCTTTGGAGAAAAGATGGGAATGACTTGCAACATTCCCTTCTGGCTTCCTCATTGACTTTGCTGTGGACAGGAGGGAAAGTTACAGGACACTACAACCAGTGTAAGTGCAAGCCAGTTGCTAAGATCCCATGATTGCAGGGCACTACAACCAGTGTAAGTGCAAGCCAGTTGCTAAGTGCCCAAATTGCAATCAAGTGACGCTATAGTGCAATAGTGATGCTACTATGTGATGCTATGGCTGGAACTTCAGGGAGTGTTGCAAGTACCACTCGTTCAGCTCCATTGCAACTTTGAATGGTTATTGAGCAAGTGGTTGCAACTCCAGGACCACCTGTAGTTTCCAAAGTAACTTCCAAACCAAGCCATAGACATGACTGTAAAATAATAAGTATGTTCACATATAGTGATAAGTGACCATGTTCACCTGATATGTCTGGATCCATTTAATTCACAGTCAGTTTAAGTTGGGAACAGTAGATACAGAGTACTTCTGTGACACATACAGCATTTTGAAGTGTTTGCACACTTTTAAGACTGGTGGATAATTAATGCATTAGATTGTGAGCAGTTGGCTTTTCTTGGAAAATAAGGTGTGACTTTTTTGAAACCTAAGGTTTTTTCCCCTACAGGGTTCAAGCTAAAATTCCTGGACTGAAGCGTAAAACTGAATGAAATCAAGAACCAACTTTTATTAAACAAATCAACTTTTAAGTGGGGATGGGAGGCATATTCATTTGGATTATATGGGGAGGGTCAGGGAATAGCAAGCCTTGACATTGCAGTGCAATTTCACAGATCTTTATTTTTTAGGAACAGTGTTTCAGAGAGAGGAAAATAACCTGTTCTTGACTGCTGTGTATATGTCCATCCTAAGTATTGTAAGCTGCTACATATGGATTTAAACCTAATCCTCTTTGCTTCTCCCATATGCAGCACAGGTTAATCTAACCATTTGGAGAGCTGTACATTTTATGCTTTGGCCAAGATAGTCTTGTCGTGTTTCAAGAGGGGCTAGTGTATGGAAAACATTTCTTTTAGCACTGTCTCTGGTTTGTGTTGATTGATTGCAGATTTTCTAAAATGAAATGTTTAGAATATGCCATTAAAGCAAGCTTGAAAAGTCTTGCCTTGTTGGTATCAAGTTTAGCTGTACTGTGCTTTTAATTCTACTATTTTATCAATTGCCAATATAAAATGAAATATATAGTGTGTCACAGCTGCTTAGGATGTCCAGCTCCTCCATAGTGATTGAAATACTAGATAAATGAACTGAGGGTTTTTTGAGCTCCTTAATATATTAGCTTAAATTTTCAGGAAAAAACCTAGTACCTATTAAATAAACAACAACTCTGCACATTACAGTTTCTGCCATATCCTTTGCTGCACAAACTCCTATAGTCTATTTTAAGTAAACAAGTTTACAGTTCTCAAAACTCTGAATCTGTGGAATGAATTTCTGATGGTGTGATCCTCAGATCCTTGCAGCCAGAACAAGGAGCCCCTGGCATGCTTGTTTTCCATTATGCTTGGAATCCTCAGCATCTGTGCATGGGTCAGTGGATTGTACCCCGATGCTGCAAATGCCATTTGGACATTTCAAATACATGTGGGGTTTAAGCTGTATTGAACTATGTCTGTGGGATGCATTGTGAAATGTAAAAAGAAAACAATTTTGAGTTATCAATAAAGTGTATGGACTCATATGTGTAACTGTGATTGCACTTAACATGCTAAATCATCATGTTTCACAACTCAGCGTCTGAACAATTATTACTAAAAATGATTGATTTATACCCAACATAAGGAATTTTGTTGATATGGTTGACTTATGCATATGCACCTTACTGCTTGATGCCATGGTTATATTCTAGTTTAGTACCACCTTAATTTTCAATGGATTTTGCTGAAAAGTAATCAGAATTTTGTTGTGTATAGATCTTAGTATGACACACAAAATGTAGTATCCCAACCAAAATGAAGCAGCAAACTAAATGCAGTTTTACATGATGCAATTGTATCAACTTGGGGAACATGTTCTAACTATATTAAATGTAATATATCTAATATTACTATAATGCCGGTCTTTTTAATAACAGTTCTAAGGAATACATTTGCTTAAGACTATGATAAAAAAAATGGTAGAATATTAAGGTATTTTAAAAGCTTTGCCCTGGAATAAGTCAACCACTAATATTTTGCTCTTTTCCACAAGAAGCATACTGTTCTTTCCAGTCTGCTGGATGTTCCCAAAGAAAATCTGGCATCGGTTTTCAAATAATAAAACTTTTACTGAATCATTTCAAAAATAAATTCATGCAGTACTATTTCAATTTACATTATAATACAGCATCAAATTTAAGCATAAAGTTCTAAATGATATAAACAAGATTTCTTCCACACACAAATATATTATTCATCTTCAATTTTCTTGCACAATTTGACTATACAGCAGTTCATTCTGTTACAGATTCAAGATGCACTCCATATGAAAGGCCAGTATTACAACAGAGGCAAACAAGGTGACCACCTGACATCACCAGATGGATATGGTTACATTGGCTAAAATGGGAAACTTTCCTTATGAAGAATAAAGGAATAAGACTGCATAGGACATATGTATGAAATAAAGGAGTATAAGGCATTAACACATTGCATTAATCAAATAACACACACAGCAGTCCATTAAATTTACAAAAGCACTTTTGTGTTGTATACATTATTATATCAGAAACGTGCCCCTCCCTTTTTTCTTCAGTTCTAAAAGGAATTTGTACCTTTTTAAATAACCTTTTAATATCTTCAACATGACTCCTCTAATCTTCAATGCAGACTAGGACATTTCTCATTTTTTTCACCTCACTACTGATTGTGAAATAAACTAATGCTACAAAGAACTGAATCTAGGATTGTTCCACTTCATGAGTTACAGAAAGTAAGAGTTGTGCTGGACAAGAATCAAAAGCCACCTTAGTCCAGCAATCTATCTCCCACAGCCTTTGGGAAGCCCACAAGCAGGACATAATCTTAATAGTACATTCCTGCCTGTGACCATCAGTACTTGCATTCAAGTGTGAGGCATGTTGCCTATGATATTGAAGGTAAAAGTATAATCATCCTGATCATTAGCCACTGAAAAACCGCAGGCTTCAGCAATTGCAATAAGCTCAAGTTCTACAGTTAAATGGTCCCCTACCATCACAAATGTGTACGGTTGCCAATTTATCACTGGATTGTGTAAAACAAATGCCCTTGAACAACTTCATGAAGGAAAGAGGACTTTTTTCCCTTGAAGTTAAAATGCCATCTTGGCTATTGCTTGACTGGATAAAGGGTATTGAAAAATGTACCTCAAATGGGAAGGAAAGGAAGGGTATTGATTCATTTTTCATTTCATTCTACCACTTCTCTGAAGTCCTAATTTCCAAATGTAGTGTCAAACTGACTGACCATTATTTTTAATTTCTGCCTTGTACCTTTACTCTTTGCTGTTGATATTAAGAGAGAAGGCTGAAATTTAGTCAAAATAAATAAAAGAATAAACATTTAGGGGAAAACGTGACTTTGTCAGCCCTCATCAGTTTGTAGATTTTAGCACCATGAGCAGAAAATAGGCAATGGCAGGAGATAACGTCCTGCAGTATCTGAAAAGTTTTCAAAAGGCACTTTGTAGAAAAATGGCAAAAAGAATTTCATCTAATACACTTAATGGAAGAGGGGAGAAAGCATTGCTAATTAGTTCATTTTTTAAATAAAACCAGTCACAAACCAAAGCCTGTTTTTATCATAGTATATCCTGTCCCTAATATGCTTTAGGAATGATGGAACAAGTTTAAGAAATAAGGAAGCTTGTCTTCACTATTTTCACATTGAAGTCTTTCATTTTTTTTAAATAGACTGTTGAAGCCTTATCTCTACAATAGACTGAGTCAGGGGACCCAAATTCATGGCCCTTGAAATAATTTGGTGTGGTCCATTACTTAAGATCTTGTGGCGACTGAAGTCAGGGGCTTATAAACAGATATCTACATGCAGGCACCAAAGCGACTCATTTCAAACCAATCTTATAGTTCTCTTGGCAACAGCTGAGCCTGGTTGGTTGGGCTGTGCAGTCTGTGCTCCAATGCCTATTGCACTGGCAGCACCCCCTCCAAGAACACACTCTGAGGCAGCACTGAGATATCCAAGCAGAGCCCCAGAGATGGAGCTGCGGCTGAAATGGAGAAGGTTGGAGGCCTGGCCTAGGCTGGCTGCCTTGCTGTGAGCATTCCTATGCCAAGCGAGGAATCAACCAACAAATGGAGAAGAGCTTGGCAAGTGATAAGAACAGGCAAGAGGACAAAAGTGAATAAGGAGAAGTCTGAAAGAGAAGCCTGCTCAATAAGAAGAAAAGCAGAATTTTGACTGCTCTTAATGGGACGGGAGGGGGCATGATGGCTTAGGGGCTAAGACACTGGGCTTGTCAGCTGGAAAGCCAACAACCTGGGTTTGAGACCCGAGCTTGCACAATGGGATGAGCTCCCATTACTCACTCCAACTCCTGCCAACTTAGCTGTTTGAAAGCATGCAAATGAGAGTAGATAAAATAGATAAATAGGTCCTGCTTCAGCACAAAGGTTACTGTGTTCCATATTTTCATGCTGGCCACATGATGAAAGTGTCTCGGACAATGCAGGTTCCCTCAGCTAAGAATCGAAGATGAGCACCGCCCCTTTGAGTCAGTCATGACTGGGCAGGGGAAAACTTTAAACCTTAAGCTTATAGAGGAATGGGACTAGCCCTAGCCAGTATTGTTCTTAATGGGCTTTAGAAAAAACTATACATCATGTAATAAAACCAGATATTGGTATTATAGTTAATGGAAAATGCTGCCAGCCAAATGGCCAAAATGGCTGCCTTGCAAATAGCTTTGCTTTGTAATAAAGTTTGATTTAAGAGCACAATATATTATGTTACATGACATGTGATACTTTTCATTTTGGACTTACTTCATGCACAGAAAGGTTTCAGTCTTGTGGCCATCAGGCTAAGACTCACATGGCACTTGTGACAATTTGAGTTTGAGACCCTGGTCTTCGCATTGTATTCCTGAATATTTAATTTGGCAAGACAGATTTTAGTATATATAAGAATAATTTAAAGTCAATACCAAATTATGTAATATTTGATTTCCCCATGGTTGCATATATTTGGGGATGTATTACATAGTTTAATTGTGTCTTTCATAAATAAACAGTTTGTAATCCCAGCCATGCTGAGATCTTGAACGGTTTCCATGCATTTACTGTTTGGCACTCAAATGGCAGTGGTGGCAAGAATGATCCTGGAGAGTTGTGACCTTTAAAGACATCGCCATACAAATACACTGAAGAAGAAAAAATAACATGTTATTACAAATAAACAACAGATGTGGCTAAAATTGTACTGCAAGCTTGTTCTCCACCCATCCACCCCCATATTCCACCACATTTAAAACAAGAAATGTCAACTAATAAGAATTAATTTCCCACCACTGCCATACAGAGATATTATTTGCAAAAACCATAATATGATAGTGTCAAATGTGTGTGCCTGCACCAAACAGAATTCCTTAACTGAACTTTAAGCATCTATTCCAGCTTAATAAAATGAGTTTGGCTTTCTCCCATTTGAATGCAAAATCTCCAACCACACCACTTAACCAACTAAATGTTACACAATGCAAAACCTTACCTACAGTCATCTCCTCCTGTGCTGATAACATACATGTCGTCATGAGAAAAACGTATGTTGGTGACATGTGCAGAATGACCAAAGTAACGTTTATGTTTGGCCTGTCAAGGAAAGAAACACTTTCTGTCACTGAACACAATGTTGCTTCACTCACAAACAGCCAACCATATCTCCTTGCCACCAAAAGATACAGGCTGATCTCAGCTACCGACCAACCAAATATTTATCAAGGTAAGGAACGCTGACAAACATATACCAAAAAGGCAAAACAAGCTTACTTACAAATTTTTCAGTACATGGAAAATCAAAGAGTTTGACTAGCCCAAAGTCATCTCCAGAGACAATGTTCAAGCCAGCATGGGTCACACAGGCACAGTTGACATCTGCTTTATCTGCATTTCGGGGCCAAATACCAATGACTTCATCCCCAAGGATGCTGCTCCAAAGGAGAAAAATCAACTAATTAATGAAGACCTGGCAGTAAAATGTCTTTGGGAGTATAGGATATATAAAAAAGTATAACATACTTCAAATGCTGTTGAAAGAATGAAGTGGAATGTTAAAATTCAAAAGAGAGCCATTTTCTAAGGGCCGCTATTCTAAGTGGATTAGTTTCTCACTATCTGTTCATTAATCTGCATTCTTGTCATAGACTTCTGACTTTTTTTCATCTCTGAAGAGGTAGCAGTCTCCCCTTTAAGGGATGTGCTCTAGAGGAAGACAGACAACCATCTGTCAGGAATTGATTCATTTGGATTCCAACCTGAAGCAGATGATCAGACTCAATGGCCTAAGTAGCCTCTCCCTATTCTGATCTGATGGTGTAGGTTTATGCTCGTTGCTTAGCGTTTTGTGCTACATCACCTTGTCCAGGTAGCCCAGGTGATCTTTCCAATAAATGCTGTATCTGTCACTTGCTTTCCTAGTGGCACCTCATGGACTTGACGTTTGTAGGCACCAGTTGATACCTAAGGAAGGAAATGAATCAAAATGATTATATGGACAGTGATAAAATATATGGTTCTTCCAAAATCATCCCAGGAGTGATGACAATTTTGGGTTCTCCTTGCTTATTTTATTATATAAAATGTTGAAATATTTAATTGAACAGTGTGAGTATTCATAAATAGTCATGGCAAACTTTGGAATGTGATTGGTTGATTTATGAAACTACTTCTCATACTTCCAGCAAATCAGAGCCTGTAAATTTGTCTCATTTGACATTTTAAAAATCTGACCTTCTGATCAATTTAAAAATCAATCTAAACATAGTAGCTGTGGCTCTTTATACCTAAATTTTAAGTTTATTTCTGACTCTGTCAGTTCTTCCTGATGCTTACTATTCTGGAATATCGGTATCATAAACAAGAGGAATAGGAAGGGTCTATGAAATTTAAAATGTCTTAAAGATGTCCTGCTCTTCTTGACCTGAGGCATGAATTCTTATCTGAATCAGGAAGGCTGTTTATTAACTGAAAGTAAAAACTTTACCTGAATGTATCTGCCATCTGCTGAAAAATCCATTTGAATGACAAAACTTGGAATATCTTTGCAATAGCCGATTCGATTCAAGGTTGTGCCTTGTGTGAGATCATAGAAGTCTACAGTATGTTCTTGTGAACCCACTGCTAAAAACTGATTATCCGGGCTGATTCTAGAAACAACAAAACAAAAAGAAGGTTCTAGAGGTTTTTGAGATGATAGTGATATAAAAAAAAATTAAACTGCCCAACAGCCAAAGCTTCTTGAGCAGTTTACAATTCATTAAAATACAACCTGGATAAAATCATATATGATAAAATCATATAAATTACAAATTAAAAACACCATATAAATTAGTCAGCACAGTACTCATTCAAAACCTAAGAATTAAAATACAATTAAAAGTCAATGAAAAATTCTGGGAAAATAGAAAGGGTTTCACTTGGTATCAAAATGATGATGCTAATGGGTGTAAGCCTCAAGAGAAAGTGGTTCCATAAATGGGGCACCAGCATAGAAAATGCTCTTCAATGTGTAGCGGCCCACATCATCTCATGTGGTGCAGAAGCTGGAGAAGGGTCTCATTCAGTGATCTTAAGTTCTCTCTAGATACACACAGAGGAAAATTACTCCTTCAGGTAACCTGGTAACTGTTAACCATTACATGAAATGAGCCATAGTTGTATGTTTATTTTAAAAGCATCTCATGTAATTTATATTATGTATGGTTCTGAATTTTTAGAAGTAGACAAGTCAAAGAGCATCTCTATGTGCCTGGAAAGAAAAGACTACACACTACTGCCCCATTCTGGTTAGTAGGTCATGATGCGTGAGAAGTCAGTGCCAATGGAGCTGAACTTTCAACACAATTTTTTGCATCTTCTTGGAGCTCCCCAAGATTGCACCACTAAATCATGGCAATTCAATTGTTTTGCTGTGTTTACTGTTACTCTCTCAGTCCTGTCCTCTCATAGACTGCAGAGTCTAATCTTGTCTTTCCAACCATAAGCCCATTTTAGTTTTTGCTAAAAAAGAAATAATCAAAAAGTAGTGTTGCCTTTGCTCTAATGCAAGCTTTCCTACCACTGCTTGTCCAGCCAGGACAGAAAGCTTCACATAAGCTTATGGAACTACCAAGGGGTGAACTTGGTGGAACTACAAATGATACTGAGTAGAATGTTTTTTATCCATAGGCAGGATATCTAGGAAGGATCCAAATATAATTGTAATACCATTATCTGTATAAAACTTTCATTTATTCAACCCAAATAATGCTTATTTTGAAATTCTGCTACTGAAGAGGATTTTATTTTTTTAACAGTCCTTTCCTGCCTACTCCTCTTGACACTACACAGGTTTGTACTTTTCCTGATATTTCTTTGAAGTTCCAAGATTTGGTATTGCAAAGGATAGAATATGGTTTTTTTCATCTTTTACATTGCCCTCAGATTTCCCTCCCTCTCTCCATTTATAGACAGATTCATAAGTCTGTGCATCTCAAGCAATATGTCTCTGGACTCATATTGGACGAGTTTGGCTTACTGCTTAGAATTCTAGGGGAGAAGTACTCAAAGATCTTGTTCCGTGTGTGAGTTATCTTTCTTGCTGATGTAATCTCAGTGCAATCACTTCAGCCATTAAGCTGCAAACCACTATCAAATGGCATGAAGCCAAAAACATCAGCAGTAATGGAATAAATAGGCACACTTCTGCTTTTTCTCTTTCTAGCATTCTCTGCTTTCCCTGCTGAAGTACCTGATGTCCTGGATAGCAGATTTTCTATCCCTTTTTTTGCCCCAAACTTTAAGACTGTTGACAAGCAAAATAATAAACTCTCCATTCTTCATGCCAATAGCAACCATCTCGCCATCTGGACTGTAGGCAGCACATCTTGCAGCATGGCCCAAATTAACTTTATTCAGAAGTTTCTGCAGAATAGAAATGACGATATTAGGTTACAGTGACTCACATTATTTATGATTTATATTATTTTGTTTTAGAATTAAAACTGTTTTGACCCGGCTCCCAAACACGACAAGCCCTTTGCAGTTAATAAAACATTCCTTTTATTAATAAGGAGCGCCAACAGCCACTCTCTCACAGCAGGCTACAAAGTCTCTAAGTGCTGTGGAAAGTGACGCTCACTCCCTTTCCCCCTGAAATGGCCCAACACACCAGGAGTCTCTCTCTCTCTCTCTCTCTCTTCCCACCCTTGTAAAGAAAGTTCTGGAAGTTGTGCTTGCTTTCTTCCAGCAGCAGAGACACAGACACACATGCTCAGAAGGTGCTGCAGATTCCAAGAAGAATTCTGATCATTTCGAGACAGGAGTCGGAAGTGCAGGCTATAAACGGCAGACCAGCAGGGAGATGAATAGTTGTCTGCCACACCTATTCATCTCTGCCCCCTGCCTTTTATCCCCAGAGTTAGGGTGGGGCTTCTCTAGTTCTTCTATCCCAAGGACCAGCCCATAGATTTCCACTGCTCTCTTCTCTGCCTTTTGCGCATTCGCGCGTCAGGCACTGGACCCAGCTGTTCCTCCTCTTCCTCATCAGCCACCTCCAGACCTGAGAGCTGTTGACTCTCCCTCTAAGGGCTGATGGACAGCCCAGGCTCTGCCTCTGTCTATCTCTGATAGCTCCATTCCCTCTTCCCCTTCTGAGCTCTCAGATTGCCTTGATGCTGGCCCTGATTCTCACACCTCCTCCTCATCTGATTCGGCTGCTGAAGGGGCCTGCAGCTGAGAGGCCACAACAAAAATCTCTCATAGCATTCTCTCTCTCACACACACACAGAGGGAGAGAAAGAAGCTAAATGCAAGGAGTTTCAGTTCTCCTACATTTAGCTCAGAGATGCAGAGAAGATTTTAGCTCTATACTCCTCCCCAATCCTGTCTAGTGGTTTCATAACGTTCTCAAACATTTATTAGCTTTAGTGATAAATTCAGTCTGGAGTTCAGAGATGTGGCAAATGCACTGATGACACAAGTTGATTGAGTCATTGAAAATGCAGTTTGCCCAGAATGCAGCTATGTAGGCAAGCCATTTTGCTCCCAGGTTCAAACAGTTGTTGCTTACTGTTTTAAGGTACTTTCAATGGTTTATGAAGTGCTTTATAATGGTACTTTTTCATTGTTACAGTATATTAAATTTTAATTTTAATTTTAGATTTTGTAAGTTATCCAGAACCTATTCATGGAATAACGTGTAAAGTCTTTCCCCTCTAAGGTAAAATTGGATATAATGAATTTTCATAAAGAGCACATCCAATTTTCTCAATATTGAAAGCATGGTTGACAGAAGAATCATTTTTAATTGACATGTCATTAATATTAATAATGTTCAATTACATGCTTTTAATACACTATTTATAATGTACTTGAAGTATTTTTACATATACTATGTAACTAATCATTATTAGCTGCAATAACAGATATTGAGGAACTATTTTGGATTTATACACTTAATAAATTTCACTACAAATAGAAAAACCTATGAAGTATCATGGACACTGAAGTTGAAATCCTATGCAAAATTACAGTGAACATATTCTGAGTATGCATACAAAAAATTCTTCTGGGAATGTGCTAAGTGTAGAAGCCGCCAAGAATTCTGACAGATTGAAAGCTTATTCTGTATTTTGGATCAAGCACTTCTTACTTTATCACAAAGGTCCCAGATCCTTGCAGTTCCATCATTACTAGCAGATATGAAGATATCTTTGGATGGATGAGTTGCCAGGCCCCAAATTTCTCCTTCCATGTGGCTATCAATTAGAAGATTAGAAGCACCATTTTTTTCTCCAACTTCAAGGATTTCTCCATCTTTGGTCCCCACTAAAATTTTACCCTGTAGACAATTCAAAGGCATGTGGGATTAGAAAAACAACACACAGAGGACTCTTTGTATCTTTATTCAATATTTATGTTGTTCAATTAAAAATGGGGAGAATAGGAAGGAAGAAGCAAAAGAATACAAGGACAGTAGTTTGGAATAGAAATTACTGTGAACTGGATTTTCTGACACACTTTACAAATGTTTTGAGTCATAATTTTTTTCCTTAAAAATATTAAAAATCATATCCCTCATTCTATGACCACGTAACATTAGGTAAATTTATCCTATATAATTCTAATGGTGTTGTATCAGTTTATCCCAAAGATGATATGAAATCTTTTCCTCAAAAATATTTTCCAGGATTCTCGAGGGAAAGGGAATTACATTGCAATAGATGTTTCTATTATAAAGAAACATATAATAAAGATGCATAACATAATGGCCAGAGGGTTAAAAGTTTTCTAAAAATTGCTGCCAAATTTTAATATCACTGAATGGGAGAATATTAACTATAGTCAGGTGTAATGAAATTACATATATATGTAACTATATAGAAAATTGTCTTGGTCCTGCCTGCTAATTTTTGGAGTGCTATTTTGCCCTCATTATGCCAGTCAAAAGGTGGGACTAGAAAAAGCTGTGTACCCTGCACAGAATTATTGTGATTAACAAGATTTACTGTACAAGATCTTTTCAGGAGAGAGGCTTTTTTCAGAGGCTGTCCCAGCTCTATGGAACATTTTAGCACAAGGCCAAAACGATCACCATCTTGTTATTATTCTAGGAAAGAATATAAAATTACTATATCTCTTCCACTAGGATTTTGAAGAATAGCTTCTGCAATCTGAGGGCTATTATATATTGTATTCTTTCAGTACTTGTGATTTAAGGTTGTCAGCTTTATGGTTATATCTGGAACATTAAGTTTATATGATTATGTATTTTAAATTTTTTATTGTAAGATGCCTGGAAATTATGATTGGGATAGCATATGCATTTCGGGAAATAAACATAAAAACCCTAATTAAATGATGGGCTTACTTCTTGTACCAAATTCCCCTGCTCCCGGAGATTGGACACAATACAAGAATACACTTTGGGGCCAATGGTTAACATATGTGGATACTGTAAGATTAATGTTCTTCTCTTGCTATTTTTCTTATACGCAACCATCTGAAGCTAACTGGGCATAAATATTCACTCTGAATTACCAGGTATTCCACCAAGACTTCAGTATATCTGGTATTGAAATAATAATATGACAACACTGGGACAGAAAATTGCAGAGATGAACCTTCACATTTTGTTTGAAATATATTGGCTTGATTGGCATTTGTAAGTCTCTTTCTCGCATTTCTGCTTGTCTCTATCCACTGTAGCTATTCAGCCCCTCTTTAAGTGACCTGACTGAAATCACCTGTTCAATCTCTTTAGGTTCATTTAACACTCAATATTAACATAAGACTCTGGTAAGGAGAGGAGCAGGCAATACATTTTGTGTGTTTCAAGTACCTTTCCTCGACACACTGAGCGCACACATTCCACAATCTGTCCCGTCTCAAGTTGAAAGGCTCGGCAGCGCTTCATCTCTTGATCCCATAGTTTTACAGCCCCTCCTTCTTTTGTTCTGAAAATAGAAGAAATACGTAAGAAATATTCCATTCTCCTCAAATTTTTATGATCCATTGACCATATGGTTTCCCTTACATCTAGATGTCTGGTACTAAGTGGTAAATAAGGAATTTACTCTAGGTTTTTAGATGGAGGTAGCAAATACAGATGACCTATGGCGGAAATGCCTGATTGTAAATAGATAACATATACAGCATACAGCTCTTGGAAATGATAGTTTCAAATAGATGGATACCAGCATTTTTTTAATATAAAAAATTAAACATAGCCATTTGTGAAAGGAAGCTCTCACTTCTATTCTGGCGGGCATTCAAAATAGTTCTCAGTGTGAAAAAAGAGGATGAGATATCTTCATATATCCTTCTAATCTCTATATGTTTAATATATACATAAATATATCTATTTTTTCCCCAATGACTTCATTCTATTCTTCCTATCTTATTTTCATTCCCCCCTATATGGTCAGTCTGAACGTTCATTTCGGGTATTTTTCTTTTGCTTATCTAAGTTGTTGAACCTGCATCATGTGAGGTTGCCATTTTGGCTACAGAAGCATTGGCTTTTAGACAGCTGGATCATAATTAGAATCCAATACAGAACTCCCAAAACATATTCCTTGTCTGTTTTTCTCAGCCCAACTACTGTTTTTTGCAGCCCATACTTGGACTGCTCAGGAAGTGAAGCAGGGGTGAAATGCTCCTGGTTCAGATTGGATTACCTGATCCGGTAGTGATGGAGGCAAGTGGTTCGGAGAACCAGGAGCAAAAATCCCCCCCCCCATTGCCCAGCTGAGCCGCGCAATCATCAGAGGCTTTTTTTTAATTTTTAAAAGCATTTTTTCTACAACCTCTTTGGCCGAATAGAATGCTTTTAAAAGTTAAAAAAAAGCCTCTGATGATTGCGCAGCTAAGCTGGGATCATCAGAGGCTTTTAAAAGCATTTTTTCTACAACCTCTTCGGCCAAAGAGGTTATAGAAAAAATGTTTTTAAAGGGAAAAAAAGCTTCTGCCGATCAAGCAAGTCAGCTGGGATCGTCAGAAGCTTTAAAAGCATTTTTTTGACAACCTCTTCAGCCAAAGAGGTTGTAGAAAAAATGGTTTTAAAAGTTAAAAAAAAAAAGTTGGCCGTGCCCACTCAGTCATATTACCCCCCTCCCACGAAGCCACGCCCACAGAATCGGTAGTAACAAATTTTACATTTCACCACTGAAGTAAATGGTACATATAGTTTTTTTCCCCCAGTCTGCCATAAACCCTCACGCTCCTTATTCTTATTTGGACTTCCTTCTGAAGGATACTTGGTTATATAAGTAACTGCACATAGAAAAGAGTTATAATTCCTTACGGTCTCTCTTTCCCTCCAGTAACTATGAGCCCGTCGCGAAGAGTGGTATACATCGTAAAGACTGGGCCAGTGTGAGCTTTTGCCACAAGTCGAATTAGAAAGTGATCTTTCCACACATAAACATCTCCATTGATGGCACCAGTGAAAGTGAGATTATTCTGAAAGAAACCACAATAATTTGCTTTGTAGATGCTATGAATTATTGAGTTTTACTACCTTTTGACATAATATGAATTCTTTGCTTCAGTATCCAGTTTGTAAAATAGAGATGGCTCTGCAGAACTAGCATGATTGTCATCTAAGCTTCTGTATCGAAACAGACGTATTCTAGCAATAAAGACTTTGTACTGTACCTAGGATGAATACCCCCCCCGCCAAGGATACTGGTTTTGTTAGCATTATTCTGTAAAGAAAACATTGTATTATCTCTCTTTATGTTCAATTACAGTTACTCAACAGTAAACATATTGACAACTAAAATCCTTTCTCATGAAACTGGTTTAAGTTTTTTCTGCACAAATCACACAAAACAAGAAGGAAGGGGATGAAGACTACTTACTGCTCCAAATGCCACTGAAAGCATGGTTTGCATTTTGGCATCACCCAACGAACCTATCACTCCTTTTTTATACAACAAAGCACTTCCAGCAAGAGTCCAGAACTTCATGTGTTTTACTCCAACAGAAACAAACTGGGTATCAGAATCTGGACGAAACTCTACAACAAAGATCCTCTCTAGGTGACCTCCTCTGCTTGCAATTTTAGCACCTATAGAAATCAGAGAAGACATTTTAATGTTTCACAAACATAAGCAGGTCACAACTGCAATCTGCCATCATTGTAGTCCTTGGGATCTCATTCTTATGGTGCATATGGCTATTGGGGGAAATTTGACTTTAAAAATGGTCCTGCCAATAGCTACTTGCCATCCCAGTTACGGTGGTTCTATATTCATTCCAGCTTCAGAAGAGTCATCTTTTCAAAACCAACTGCTAGGACGTAAGTGGGAAGGGCTAGGCAGGTGACAAGTGCTAGAAAATACTGCTCAGTTGGAGTCTTCCTTCCCTTCCCCATCATGTCATCAGGGTCTCCTCAGGGTGCCATCGGCCAAGTTATGACGGCTGGTGACACCCAGAGGGAGGGCCTTCTCTGTGGGAGCCCCAGCCCTGTGGAATGAACTGCCCCCGGAAATACGTAAGATCTCCGACCTCCGGGTGTTTCGCTGTGCACTGAAGACCCTGTTGTTCCGCCAGGCCGGGCTATTAACATAACGATCTTAAATTGGGGTATTTTAAATTTCTGGGATTTTAATTGGAGCCTAATTATTTAATGATTTTAAATTTTAATCGTTGTTTTGTTCTGTGTTTTTAAATAGGCTGTACACCACTCTGAGTCCTTCGGGAGAAGGGCGGTATAGAAATAAATTATTATTATTATTATTATTATTATTATTATTATTATTATTATTATTATTATTATTATTATTATTATTATTATTACCACACACATTGGCGGATGAAGAAGATTCTAGAAATTTAAAACTTTTTTTTTGCCCTTTAGCTAAATCAAACGTAGCGTATATACTGTAGTATTTTTCTTTAAAATACTTTACATTGTTATAAGAAGTTTCAAAAATATTGTTATTCTGAAAAGTGCATGGATAAATAAATTTCTTGGGCAACTAAATGGGAAAGAATACTCGTAGGATTTTGGGATCACAGGCCTTTTATATGACCCAGCACAACTCTTATATTCTTATCTCTTTGTGATATTTCAGAAAATGTGCATAGTGATTTTATTCTTTGATATTCAATCTTCTATGCTACAATAATTTTTTTAAATATTATGTGGGACATGGTTGTATCCTCATTGTTGTTATGACATCCTCCTCACAGATAATTGATGATCCAAAATATTATCAATAAAGTAAAAATATATCTAGCTAGATATATATATATCAATACTATGCATTTAATCCTTAATTAACATTAGGTAGTAATAAGAGGGGAAAGTACAAAAACAAATAAAATATTTTTTTTCAAATGAAAACCAAACAATTATGCTATCATGTATTTAATGTGCAATTTGGATATAAAATTAATAAGAATGAAGATTGGAAACATACCTTCCTGCCATCTCCATACTGTGATTGTATGCTCTAGATCAACTCCTAGAGACACCAGAAGTTTGCCAGTTGCACTGAAGTTAACATAGTTCACTCCTTTAGAATGGAAGCAACGCAGCATAGAAAGAGTCTGCTTAGTCATTGCATCCCATATGTGAATAGACGGTGTAGTACCTGATCGTTTTTAATCAGGGGGAATTAAGAAAACATTATTTAAGTTTATAACTCTTCCAATGAAAGTACATCTTCTTAAAATAAGGCAATTATGCAGTACTGTCAGGCCCCGAAAATCAAGAAAGACAGGTAGGTTTCTTTATTGTACCATATCCCAAAAGTGCTTTTCAAAAGGCAACTGGACTTCCTTTGTTTTTCCTTGAAGACGTTTTGCTTCTCATCCAAGAAGTTTCTTCAGTTCTGACTGAATGGTGGCGAATTGAAGTATTTATATTCCTTGCAGTCATCTCATTGTTAGCACTCTCTCTGAGAGTTGCTGAGGCCACTTGGAAGTTTATCTGTTATCCTCAAGATCACCTGAATAGTGCAAATGGGTGTGGAACCTTCTTGGAACTGCTGAACAGACTGTGTTGTAAACAGAAGACAGGTGGAGTCTTATCTGTCCTTTCAGTAGTTCCAAGAAGGTTCCACACTTATTTAAGAATCTCCACAGACTTTATTGTTCCATACTTATAGACAAAATCCTCACAAACTGAAGCATCCTATTATCTACATCAAACATATATTTTGAGGGTATTGTGGAGGAGCTATCTTCACCTTCTTTCTCTCAGACTAACTATCTGAACTGAGTTGCCTCTTACTCTCTGGAATGCATCACCCTCTTGGGAATCTGGTCCACTAAATTCCAGAAACAGAAATATATACAAAACAACAAAGCTACCCCAGAACTGTAACAATAGCATGGGACCTAAGGTTAGACAGAGTTATTAGATTCCATGAAATGATAAACTCTAAGATAAAATGAAATATTTATGGAAAAATACACAAAGAAAGAGTTGATTTGTTGATGTTCACCTTGTATCTCTAAGTGACACAGATACAACAAATGAGCATGAGAATGGTAACAGTATTGACAAGAACTCAGAAAGGAGAAATCCTTACCTGGAAATTCTGCCATATTACCTGCATGATGAGGGTAATGACAAATATGGAAGCATCAGGGAAAAACAATAGCTGAACTAAGTTTAGGTTTCTAATGCTGAAGTTCTCAACATTAGCACCAGAAAAAAATATTGAAGTTTAAAAAAACATTAGCAACAACATGAGTATGGATATAAAAACAAGCAAAAATATTGTTGAATTATGTGTCTAATATAACGCTTGTTATAGAAAAAAAACCCCAAGGTTTGTTCTGATGTTGTATCCTATTATGCAAATAAGAAGTCCAACGGTGATACATATGGAAGTGTTTACCGCTTCTATCTGCTCAAGAATTAAGGACAGAGATGGTTCCTTCCACTACCTCTTTTCTTAGCAATCAATTCCATTACTTTACTTAATCGCAATAAGAGAAAACATTGGCACTCCTCTTAATGGTGGTCATGCCAATCAGGGTTCCTATTTAACTGAAATGTTTCCTACATTGTAAGAGTTTAATGAGAACAACTATTTGAGAAAGATCTAGCACAGGAGACCTTATTAAGAGCTACCCAGAATTTCAGATAGACATGATCACAAAGCCTTTCCTGAATAATAGCTTAGAAACAGAACCAGCTTCTTAATATTGTCAACATTTATACCCATATTAATTACCACCGCTCAAATTAGTTAACAATTTTAGCAAAATTGCTTTCTGAAATATTAGAAAAAGGCTATATTTCAATGTAGATGCTTTTGCTTTATGTAATTTTCTTATATTGATTTATAATAAATTTGTACTTCATTTGTTTCTTGCAGAAGAAGATGTTCCATTGCCCAATTTCACATTCCAACATGCAAACAGAAAATCTGTGCAATTATTTAAAATCTTTTAGTTTAAACTGACTATGGACCTACCAATCTGGCTGGTGGCCACAATATTTTTATATTTTGGGTGTTGATTGACTGTTAGGCAGAGGATGTCATCTGTATGTTCCAAGTAGAAACTTTGACTTCCTGTGCAGTTCAAAATAAAAAAGGGATTCATTTTTAAATATCCAATAAACAGAAACTATAAAAGCAGTACATTTTCAGATCAGTCTATTTCAGAAAACCAATTTATCTAAGAGTAGTAATAGTAAATCCCATTTATACAAAGTAGCTGAAATGTAATGTAAAGACAGTGTTAGATTCTTAAAATAAAAAAAGTGCTTGAGGTTTTGTTAATTATTTGTTCATGCCAGACACCAATATACATCCATTATTTCCTTAACAATTCAGTTCCAAAGCGAGATTGTGCTATATATTCATGAGGATTTCAGGCAAATAACCACCAACGACTTCATAGATATTGTCACTGAGATGTGACAGTACTAAACCACAATGGATCAATAATATCATCCAACATGATAGCAGATGAAAAGGAACATATACCGATAGTCCTCAAATTATAGTCACAATTGGAACCAGAATTTCCATTACTAAGCAAGGCGGATATTAAGTGAGTCATGCCTAATTTTATGACCTGTTTTTTGCCAACGTTGTTAAACAAAATTGTTAAGTGAATCATATGGTCATTAAATGAATTTGGTTTCCTCCATTGACTTTGCTTGTCAGAAGCTGGTTGGGAAGGTAGCAAATGACTATCATAGGATGCTGGGACATTGCCAAGTCCCCCAATTTTAATCAATTGACTGTGGGGATGCTGTGACAGACTTAAGTGTGAGGATTCATTGTAAGACACCATTTTCAGTGCTGCTGTATCTTTGAATTAAGGGTGGGTTCTAAAATTTTTTTACTACTGGTTCTGTGAGCGTGGCTTATTTTGTGGGCATGGTTTGATGGTCATGTGATGGTGGGCGTGGCTTGATGTGACTGGGTAGGCATGGCCAGCTCAATGTCACTCACATCAAGGGGAGTCATAGTTTTTTGACCATGCCCCTTGTTCCTTCCTCTCAGGCCCAGTTTCGACTCAGTTGGCCTGAGAGAAACATCATTTCAGCCATTGTGTGTTCGATTATCTCAGAGTCACTGTGAGTTTTTTGACCAAACAATTCTTTAGGATTTAGCAGAGGTACTGGCTTTTAACTGCTTGCAGAGCCATACCAGTCTACCCATTTGTTTTTGGAGCACACTGGTCTACCACCACACTGCCTTTTACCGCTGATCAGCTGTAGGGCGGCCCTTTGAAGCGCCGGGGTGAGATTTAAACAGTTTTTTGCCACTCTGCCACCACCGAGAGCATCGGAAACCTCTTTCAGGCAGCTTGGCCTCAATTGCCAATCTACCACCATCAAGCAGTTTACAAGGAGAGGATCGGTTCTAGTCGATCAGTTGGGAGGCTTCTTGGCTTCTCAATTTAAAACTACAGTGTCTACGGTGTCTCTTCTTTGTCAAGTGAGCCCTGATTTTTTTCCTTTTAGCCGATCAGCTGGGATTCAGGAGGCAGTGAATAGATTGGGGGCAGAGCCAGGCAGAGGTGGTATTTACCGTTTCTCCGAACTACTCAAAATTTCCACTACCGGTTCGCAAGAACTGGGGAGAACCGGTAGCAACCCACCACTGCTTTGAGTGGTTCCTAAATGAAAGGTTGCAAGTTGAGAACTGCCTGTATCTCTCTTGATTTTTATTCTGATCTCATAATTGATGCCTGGTGCTTGCAGGCCATTCTGTTTACTTCCATTACAAATATATACAATGCTGAAGAAAACAATGAAGACTATTCTTACAAATGCTTTATATATCCAAAGGAATAAACACAGTGCTTTCATTTGAACACCTTGGCATCTAGTACCTAACCTGCTTGTTTTTCCAACCAAGACAACTGGCAATTTTTAAAATTTTAATTACCTGTTGAGAGATTTTGAATTATGCATGCTGCTGCAGTATGGAAAATAATGTCAGCACCATCATTGAGGTAATGAAGGTTATTGCGGCAATCAAATCCACGATATCCAAAAACATGATCTAAACACAGTTCCTGGAAATAAAAGGAAGGAAGGAAGGAAGGAAGGAAGGAAGGAAGGAAGGAAGGAAGGAAGGAAGGTTGTAGACACATTTAAGTGTACTCATTTTTGCAGATGAAGCAAGCCATTGCTTAATAAAAAAAGTTAAATTCTAAACAGTTTTGATGCAATGTGTGTGTGTGTGTAGAATGTGAACATGGTAATTTGAATCAATGAACAAAGAAAGACAAAGGCTATACTTAAAAATCCAACTTAAAGATATAAAGTTTCAAAGCATTAATTTCAAATATTCTCTTATGAAGCATATTTATATCATAATTCAGGTAGTAGAATATCAGAAAATATGGATAGCTTAGATGACAATACTACATTAATTTATTACAGAACTTACCCTTCTGAAAATAAATTGTTCCTTGGTTGTATCATTCTGGTTACTTCTTATATACTTATATTTATATAATTTATCTATATTTACTTTTACAATATATACCTACATTTAATCCCAAGTACCAGATATGGGATTCAATTTAATCCCATGTACCAGGCAACACAATTAACAGACTGTGCCAATTAACAGATTTGGGTAGCTTGTTAACACGCCAACATGCATTAAAACTGATAAAAGTTTTAAAAACTATAAAATTGGTAAAGATTGGAGCAATAAGCATCAAATGAATTATTTGTAAAAATAATAAAGCAGGATATAAATAAATAAATTAAAAATAAACCCATATTAGGAGTATTAAAATATCAAAGTATTAAACCTGACCTCAACCACTTTCTTTTTTTTGTTGATATTATTCTTTTGCAGTTTCTCGGGTTGAGGAGCAGCTCTGCTGACTGGTGGCCTGAAAAAAAGCATAACAAAATAATGGATAATCGCCTGTGAATGGAAAGAATTGCCTTTCATGGGCCATTCATTATTTCTGAATTGCTCTACCCATCCTTGAATCTGCCGGAAAATGTCCCAGCGTGAAATATGTTCCTAGCATGTCCCCACTGTGGTCTCCCATCCTGCCTTAACTGATTCTTTCCTCCAGGAAATGAGAAATGTAAGATGCCTTCAGATGGTGTTAGCATAATTAGGAAAACACTATTTTAATTTAGGGCTGCTAAGGATGATTTAAACCTGTTTTACTCATGTATTGAGAATGAGATGATGTCATGGGGACACAAGAGAAAAAGAATGCTAACACTGCAGGCTTGTGGTCAGTGTTAAATGTAAATATGAATAATTCCTAAATAGCAATTGGAGAATATTAAAAAGGTACATCCTTGGTGGCATGAGCATTTGTGCCCGTATTGTTGTTGTCAAACATTTAGCATAGAATAACAGGATCACTGAATCTGAAATAAATGTTCAAGCTATTCCAAATATTCAAAAACAGATCATGCCAGAAAAATCTTATTTCATTCTTTTACAATGTGACAAAATTAGTGGACCAGAGAAATGCTATGGATATAATTTACTTGGACTTCAGTAAGGCATTTGATAAAGTAGACCACAACCTACTGTTTTATCAGATAGAAACAAATTTTGCTTAAAAACAGGTTTCTCCATGGATTTAGTCCTAAATTTCACATTGCTGCTACCACTTTATTTTGAAATTAAAGCCATGAAAATACTGATTAAGAATGGCAGGTCATGTCTTCTGTAGTCATCCAACAACCAGTGTGCTACTGCAACATTAAAGAGCATGAGCTTCATATCACCCCAACAGTGGCTGGATGATGCCAGAAGACATTAGAAGTCTGACCTAGGCTACTTAGAAGCAAGAGGTTTTTACTTCAGAGTGAATTTAATATATTCAGTTCAACAAAGACACCATTTTTTCCTGACTTTGCTTGTCAGAAGCTGGTGGAGAAGGTTACTAATGGTGATCACATGACCTTGGGACAGTGCAACAGTCATAAATACATGCCAGTTGCCAAGTGCCCGAATTTTGATCATGTGATAATGGGGACGCTGCAACAGAAGTTAGTGTGAAAATCAGGCATAAGTTACTTTTTTTAGTGTCATAGTTACTTCAGTCAGTGAATGAACGATTGTAAATAGAAGACTATCTGTATATTAGTTAAACAGGTTATTGCAAATAGTATAACCCATATCAAAATTGCAACAAGCTGGGCAAATTATGAATTCTCCTGTACCCCTTTGCTGACATTTTGAGTTGTCCAGATTTTTGCATCTGAGATCTGGCAGCCTTCATATGCTCAGCTAGGTAAATGTCATAGATTATGGCTACAGCCTCTAGAGATAACATTTTAAAAAAATAATAAATGTGTATAGGGAAGCTAGTTTTGAAAATCCAAAACTAATGTAAACCTCAATTGTAAATAGGACAGGTAATATTTTTATGTTAGTTAATTACTAAAAGTGCAATAATAGTATACCAAAAATAATAGCAAACCAAACAATTACAACTCGGGCAAGATAAACATATTCACTTTAAGCATTAGCAAAATACTTCAACACTGAAAGAATTACCTTGATCCCCTTGTAAGCAGCAAATAAAGCCAAGTAAAAAACTTAGTATAGTTCAGAAAAACAGAACGAGACCATTAGAGCAATTCATGCACAAGCTTCTTTTGAACTGACTGTTCATTCCTTGTAACACACAGCCATGCTGTTGAAGCATGCCAGCAAAAACTAAAACAAAAATTAAAAGAATGCACCAATCCATGAACTCAGAAAGGTCATACCCTGACATCTTGGGGCAAAGTCTGCACTAAAGATCCAATAGGGCAGGGAGAAGGAAAAAGAAAAAGGAAAGGAAAGGAAAAGGAAAAGAAAGGAAGCTTCATCAATGCTTCCCACATACTTCTAGTATATTGCATAAATAATAAAGTTTATAGAAATGATTCCAAATATATCAAAATTTGCTTTCTTTTCTAAAATCATTTCACATATTAGATAGAGGGAAACCTAAACAGGCAATAGGCAAGGTAATGAAGCAAATCATAACTCATGGAGAATATATGAAACAAGCATTTTCAAACATACATTTTCCACAACTGTTTTTGAGAAATTCAGGAGAATGCTTAAGACATTATGGGTGGATGTTAAATAAGGAATGGAAGAAATGATCTTTAAGGAATGTTAAATTCAATGCAATGGAACAGAACAGGAATATTTTTCCAATGTATTGCTTCAGGTGATGTCTATGAAGGTGTTTTTTAAAGCGAATAGTAGAAGAAAGCACATCTCCCATCATATATGGTCTCTACTGTCCATTACCTTGCATTGTTTTAAGAAATCAGTTTCATAAAACAAAGAAAATGGTGACTTATGCTCAATCCCAAAACCACCAATTCCTCATAAAATGTCATACATTGAGCAAGAGTGCTTATTCAATAAGCCTTATTGTTCCTGAAGGCTATGTTTATATTATGGTTTCATTCATAATTCCAAATGAATAAAAAATTGTTACAAGCACTTATGGCAAGGCTGTCAAACTCACGGCCTGTGGGCTGGATGCATCCCGTGCTGGCCACGCCCATGCACGGTTTAGCGAAGGGGGAAAAAGTTGTGATACGTCATGTGGTGAGACCGCGAGTTTGACACCCCTGATTTATGGCTTATTGAATAAAATTCCCAGGATTATTTTTCCTTTGACCAGAAAATTGTCCTGTGTGAAAAGTGACTGAGGTCTTATAGAAGTTACTCAGACTTATGTCTGAATAAATGTGTCTAGGACACTGCTGTTAACTTATTAATAGCATCAAGAAAGTCATTTTTAACTGTCATGGTGTACTGCCTTTCCCAATTCAGTGCCTTTCAGATGGTTCACACTATGTCTTTCATCCCAAAGGGATTATCCAGGATCTTTGTCTTCAACTATAATTTTCTTCCTTCATTGACATCAGGCTCACTAACTGTACAAAATGTACTATGTTAGTGTACTCTAAGCTACTGTTCTGATATAATTCTTCTGACTTTATTCTTTTTTATTTCCCATCTTCTATTATTTCCGCCATACATTTGTTTTCTGTGAACAATTAAATTTCATATGTTCCAATGGTTTTATAATTATTGTCCTCATGCAAATTTTATCCTACCCACTTCTTATCTCAAGTAGGGGGAAAGGAAAATGGTTCACAAGAAATATATAAATGTTAGAAGGCTTCCGTGCACATTTACAGAAGTGTGTATGAAATTATGAAAAACTAAATTTATGTTTAAAAATAAACTTCATTTTCACAGCTAACCATGGGGGAATGCAGTCACCAGACTTCATAGTTACAGTTACTGTCACAATCTGGCTCATATTTCTTTTATCTTCATTTTGTAAAATCCACCAACTGTCTATGCTTTTAAATGCTAAACAAATAATATTCCTTTACCACCATAAAACGTCAGGTCCATTTATCTGTTTAATTCCAATATTTTCAAAAACATTTTCACCAAAATTTAATCTTTCAAAATTACTCTGCACTTTACAAGAAGTGCTCAAGTGATTGCCTCACGTAACAACCACAATCTCTGCTCCTTTTGTTACGATTGTTAAATTAAGCAAGGGGTGTCTCAGGGATTGGGGAGGGCCCTGGGAGGTCTGCTCAGCTCTGGGCCTTCACTGTAGCATCTCTACAGCTTACACATGACCTGCCCTGGGCCTCCTAGGGCTTTTCCCACCATGTGCTTTGCTCTCCACCCCCTGGGTCGCTTCAGTCCACTTATGTTTTTCGAGATCGCCTTTGGGAAACAGAAGTGGATGATCTGCCATGCATGCTTCCTATACAGAGGCTGTTTTGTGCCATCTTCCAAAATGGCAGCTACTTCTCAGAGGGCACCATGCATCTGGATCAGCTGCTTTTCTTTCCCAAAGAACAAAAGAGTACATCAGAAAATAATTTAATAATTAATATTATAACAGATTTTTTTCTCACTCAGTTATGATTTATACTTACTTGACAATTCCCTGCCTCCAAAGGAAAGCAAGTTAAAACATAATAGAATTATTAATGTTTCCTTTCAGTAACGCATAAAAATGTTGGAATGTAACGTTAATGTTATTCAAAGAAAAATGAAAGCATAAAAATATTACAAATGGGATACAATGCTTTGCTTAAGCACTTCAAAAGAAAGGACATTATTGGCATAAACTTTATGCTATAGCACCACTTAATGTAAATTAAGTCATCAACTAGAAGAACCAAATCATCTAGACTAACTAGCTGTCCCTTGATTTAACAAAGGATTGAATCAAAGCACTACACCAGCTGCTTCAGACTTAGTTTCTTACACTCCCCTCTCCCTTTCACTGTTTTTTGGAATCAGATTATATTCCTGACCTTGAACCCTGTTGCTATGGAACCTACCTGGAGTCTCATTTAACTATATACCTGACTGGTTCTCCTGACTTTTGTTTATTGCTCACTATCTGAACTACATTCTGATTTTTACTTGTCTCTTGTCCTTCCAAATGACACTTTGGAAGTCCTACAAGGTCACAAGATGAGACAATCAATAGCCAATGATCATGAGATCACAATGAAACTTTAATTGTAATATTTCAGATCATAGCTCTGAAAACACAAGCACATGCACTCTTCATATAAGACTCCTATCGTATCAATGCTTGCTGTTAACAACATCACTTGAAATCATCAATATAACTCTTTCCAGCTACAGCATTAAGCACAAATATCAGGAATGTCACTGTTTTCTGATTTGCTGCTCATACGGGCTACCTGTGTGATGATGATGTGTTATGTTCAGCTTATATTCATTTTTATTTGAACAACATTTGTGCCTCCCTATGCCTAGCATATAGAACAGGAGTGTCAAACTCATGGCATCACAGTGGTGTCACATGACATATGACTTTCTTCCTTCACTAAACTGGGCGTGGCCAGTGTGTGACGCATCTGACCCGCAGGCTGTGGGTTTGACAACCCTGATATAAAAACAGAATGGTAAAAAAACCCTTAGCATACACACTGCTCCAGCTGAGCCAGGATCACTATAGTTCCACTCAGCTGTAAAGATGAGAGTTCTCAGGATGAACACTGCAGTGATACAAATGATAAGAGAACTTTATTCCATTAATTTCTTTCAAATATTATGTGTACAAAAATACCACTCAAAATGATAAAGGATCTTCTTTAAGCTATTTCATTCTCTATATGCTAGAGATAATAATTTGTGAATAAACATCACAGGAGAAGCCAGCCTGGACCATATTACAACCTGCCTATTTCTGCAATTTTTTTTTCTTAAAGTAGCAAACCAAATTTCTTTGGAAATTCCACAAAGGAGGACATATATTTAACAATGAGTTCCTGGTTGTTTCCCTAGTAACTAAAATTCAGATGGATGCTTGCTACTGAATCTGATACTGGAGGAAATATACTTCCTAACCATTGTAACTATGTGATTAATCTTGTTTCAAATAAGCCATCCTGGTGGCAATCATTCAATTTAACAGGAAATAAAAAGATATAATGAAATTAATGTATACTGATATTACCCAGTTTCCCCTGAAAATAAGATTCAACCGGAAAATAAGTCCTGGCATGATTTTTCAGGATGCTCATAATATAAGCCCCACCCCCAAAATAAACCCCAGTTAAGATTGTCAGCCACATGGGTACATTTCAGTGGTGGGTTGCCAATTCGTCATGGGACAATTCACTGTGGGACAAGAGTTTCACTCTTATCAAAGAAATGGTGGAATAGAATCATTAAAGAAAGGATGCAAAAGGAGGGACAGAATGAAATATGAATGACAAAAATTAAAATATTTTATTTATTTTAAATAATTAAAATGAATCATTAAATTGTCTCATGGCGAGTTGGGCGTGGCAAGTTGACCCGCGGCAAGTTGGCTGTTCCAAGTTGGCCGTGGTGAGTCGGCCATGGTGAGTTGGCTGCAGCGAGTTGTCTGTGGCAAGTTGTCCCTTTCCGCGCCAGATAAAGTCCTTGTTACCCATCAGGCTCCCTGTTTTCCAGAGTGCTGCTCCCACTGTCCATAGCTGGGAGGTTCATTCAGTTCTTGTCACTAACTGAGTGAGAGCTGATTAGACTGTCCCTGCTGAGGCATGCCTCCAATCCCATCATGCTTCAGTCTATCACTCAGTTACTGTCGAGAACTGAAGTGAATCGAGAGCTGTGGTGAATATTTTGCCAATTTCTCTATACTATTCTTTCTTTCTTTCCCTGCTCTTTCCCCTTGCGTTAGGTTTTTTTGTTATTTTTGATTACCTCCTTTTCGTGCTTCTGAATTGTGCTTGCATACCTTTTTTTTTTCGTTGCTGTGGTGTGTGGCGTGTCTGGCTCGCCTGGGCCGCCCACGCCTTGTGGATTCACAGCCGCCGGATTCTGACTCTTCGGGGCGGATTCGGCTTCAATTTTCAACCGCGAGCGTGGGACAGAGTGGGAGTGCTGCCGCTACCACCACCGCTCCTCTCAGGTCTTCGGCGGCTTCGGGGCTGTGTCACCTCCTTGTGCACTCCCCGCAACCTCGAGCTGGTCAGTTTCGCCCTTGGGGCTTTCGTCGGCGTGCAGGCTTGCCGCCTCGCTGGTTAAACGGCTGGACCGGGTCCGGAGCAGTGTCACCTTCCCAGTGCGCTCTCCGCTGTAAATCCCGGCGCTTTGTCACCCCCTTTCATCGCTGTCCTGCCTGAGATCGGAAGAAGAAGTCGGCTGCTTTTGGCACGAAACAGCGGCGGGCGCCATTTTGGGCTGCGGCCGCCATTTTGGGCTGACCGAAAGCGCGCCCTTCCACCGCTCGCTGTAAGGCCCTAATCTGGTTAGGCCCCTAGGCTTATTCGAACTGCCTGGGGCCACGCAGCTCTGAATTTGTTGTCTTAATTAAAAAAAAAAAAAACTGAGTGCAGCCATTGCCTGGATCGTCCGAATTGCCCTTTAGTGACCATGGCAGACCCCCATTGTCCTCCGATATGGAGCCAGAGCAGAGCCCTGAGCGCAAACAGCCTAAGAAGGCTAAAAAATCCTCAAAATCGAGGTCTGAGTCTTCAAGCCACAGATCCCACAAGTCAAAATCGACTAAGGGCCTGGACCGAGACGCTCAACGCCGCCATAACGCCTTGGAAAAACAGTGGGACAAGGCTCGTCGGGAGGCTGTTGCAGCAGTGGGTCTTGATTCATGTGCCCCTGGCCTGGCCGCCTCCGCATCAGTGACCGGCATTTCCTCCTCCTCTGGCTCCCTGGCGTCTTCTCCGGATCGTGACTGCAATCCTTCGGCCCAGCCGTCTCAACAATTACGACTGTCAAAAAGGGTGTCACAATCATTACCAGATGTATCAGTTGGGGGCTTACCCACTTCGCAGGCTCCTGGTCGTGCCCGCCCGGAGGCCACCTTCACCCCGACGGCGGCTGGCCTACGAGACCCTGAAGGGGCAGTTCAGGCGCCCCCGCTGGACTTCCAAGCCTTCCTTTCGTCGGCATTCTCCTCTTTCTTAGCTGCTGGCTTCAATCAGGCATCTCAGCCCTCCGTGCCTTCTTTGGTGCTGCAATCTTCCCAACAACAACATCAAGCCACGTTTTCTCGGGCCTTAACACATCCGGCTGCGGCCCACCGACCTAATTCAAATCAGGGAGAGGATTGCCCTGAGGACATCGAGTTGTCAGATGATGAAGGGTTAATTCCGGACACCCCGGCTTTTACAGGGTTGTTCCACCCCTCTATGTTTAAGTCCTTGCTACACAAGGCTCGTATGGCAACCAATCTTGGCTCTCAACCCACGGATGCGGCGGCTGCCTCATCTTCCAAGGGTCCTCACGATGCCTTATTCCATTCAGCTAAGCCGGACAAGGACGCCGTTCTGTGCCCTGCCTTGGATATTCTGCAGTCTCCATGGGGCCAGCCTGGGTCTTTGACATCTCCTAGCACCCTGGACAGGAAACTGTATTGTGCAGCGCCAGAACTTGACGACCTATTGGCGCTCCCAACTGTAGACCCACCGGTGGCTTCCTTGGCGTCCAGCTCCGTGGTTTCGGCGGACCCTTTAGACGGCCTAAATTCTGAGGATCGTAAAGCGGAATTGGCCTTTCGCTGTTCTCACCAGGCGGTCGCCTGGGCAATTAAAACTGCGACCGCCACCTCCTTCTTCAATAGAGCCACTCTCATCTGGCTAAAGCAACTCCAACAACGCTTGCCTCCGGAGGAGACCAGATTACATCAAGACATTAATAAAATAGTGGCTGCCACCGAATATTCGGCTGACGCTTCATTAAATTTGTTGAAGTTTGCCTCCAGAGCCCTTGTCTCCACGGTCTCCTCCAGACGTTTATTCTGGCTCCGCCACTGGAAAACGGACCTGAAGTCCAAGTGGCGTTTGGCGTCGGCCGCCTACAAGTCGCCTAATTTGTTCGGACCGGCGCTGGACCCGATCTTGGTGGAGGATCGGGATAAGTGTAAGGTCCTCCCGACTTCGTTTCATCGTGCAGAGAGGAGGTACATTCCGTATAACCAACGCCAGTCCTTTCGACCTTCCCCTGGCGCCAGCGGTTCCTCCTTTCGTAGACCCTACTACTCCGGGACTGACCGTCCTCAGGGAAGAGACTCATTTCGAGAACGTGGCAGATTTCAACAACAATCAAAGCGTCCCTTTCGTGGGTCTAACTTCCGTCAATCGCGCCGAGGAAAATGACTCGTCTCCGACGGGCTCCATAGGAGGATGACTCCGCCTTTTCCATCATCAGTGGGCCCGTTCAACAAAGGACCTTTGGATTTTGCGTACAATTTCTTCCGGTTTCTCCATAGAATTTGTGGGGGCTCCGCCGAGTCGTTATGTTCCCTGCCCTGTTCCAGCCTCGTCGTCCCGTCACGCTCTAATGTTGAAGGAAATCGACCATCTCCTTCGCATCAAGGCGATAGAACCTGTTCCTTCTCCCCAACTGGGATCAGGGTTTTATTCGACCTTTTTTCTGGTCCCCAAAAGCTCGGGAGGTTGGCGGGGCATCCTGAACTTAAAACGGCTGAACCTGTCGGTCCTATACCGCAGGTTCAAGATGCACTCGCTTCGCTCAATCCTGCTGGGAGTGTGTCGAGGGGATCTACTCCAATCAGTGGACCTCCGGGAAGCCTACTTGCATGTCCCGGTACACCCCAACCACAGACAGTTTCTGAGATTCCAATACGATGGAAGACATTTCCAGTACCGGGCGATGCCGTTCGGCCTGTCCTCAGCTCCTCGCACCTTTACGAAGCTGGTGGCGGTCGTCACTGCGACACTTCGTCTGTATCCAGTGCGAGTGATGTGTTACTTGGACGATGTCCTGATTTTGTCATCTTCCCTCGATCAGGCAGTACGAGACAGGGGCCTCGTCCTGGACACCTTCCGCCACCATGGGTTCTCAATAAACCTAGAGAAGAGCCATCTGGTCCTGACCTCGAGGCTGATCCATCTGGGAGCAGGGCAGGTATTCCTCTCTCCGGACAGGGCTCAAGATATTTACGATCTAGTTCTCTGAGTCCGCTCACTCGGGAAAGTCCCTCTGATTCTTCTGGCGCAGCTGCTCGGGAAAATGGTGTCCTGCTACAATATCGTTCCGTGGGCACGCAGACACTCCTGGGCACTGCAGTGGTTCCAGAGGTCGGGTCGGTCATGCTTGAATCACCAGGTATTCCTCCCTCCGCAGGTTCGTCTGTCCCTGTCCTGGTGGGCATCCCCAGCTCTGTCCCGGGGCTGCAACTTTCTGGAAGTGGAGAGACTCACCTTGACTTCAGACACCAGCCTGAAGGGATGGGGAACGCATCTCGGCAACATGGTGGCTCAGGGACTATGGTCACCTACAGAATCGAGCTGCAGCATAAACCTCCTCGAGCTGCGAGCGGTACGGCTAGCCCTTCAGCACTTTCAAAGTCTGGTGAAGGACCATCATGTCCGGGTCCTCACGGACAATACAGCGGCAAAAGCACACATCAACAAAGAGGGGGGCACAAGGTCCAGGTCTCTGATGTTCGAGGCGGAACATCTCTTCAGCTGGGCAGAGCATCACCTGTTGTCCATAAAGGCGGACCACATATCAGGAGTGGACAATGTACGAGCAGACTGGCTCAGCCGGGAACAACTCGACCCGGCAGAGTGGCAACTCCACCCGCGTCTGTTCAGCGAGATCTGTCGTCGGTTCGGGACACCGTTGATCGATCTGTTCGCTTCTCGGAGGAATGCTCATCTCCCTCGCTTTGTGTCCCGGTATCCGGACCCATTAGCCGAGGACCGCGACGCTCTCACCTGTCGGTGGCCAAAAGGTCTTCTCTACGCCTTCCCTCCTATTCCTCTCCTTTACCGGGTCATCAGGAAGCTACTGCTAGAGAGGGTGGATCTGATTCTAGTGGCTCCCAACTGGCCACGGAGGGCCTGGTATGCCGACCTAGTCGCCCTCTCCGTGGAGCCGCCTTGGATAATTCCGCCGGATCAGCTGTCGCTTCGCCAAGGGGCCGTATGTCATCTGGAGTCCCAATGGCTCCACCTGGCCGCTTGGCGTTTGAACGCATCATCCTGAAGAAGGCGCAGCTACTGGACGATGTCGTGGAAACGATTCAAGCTGCTAGACGTCCCTCCACGTGCCGCATTTATGAGGCTTCCTGGAAGGCCTTCTGTACCTGGGGAGCGGCACATCATGTTGACCCCACCTCTGCTGATGTGAAGGAGGTCCTTGGTTTTCTGCAGGCGGGGCTGAAGAAAGGCCTAGCTCCTGCGACCTTACATCGTCAGACAGCGGCTCTTTCCACCATTCTAAAGTGTCCGCCCTATGTCTCTCTCTCTCACCATCCGCTCATTAAGGGCTTTCTCCACGGCGCTACAAACTTGTGTCCACCTCAAGTGCATCGGTACCCCACCTGGGACCTTCATCTTGTCCTGCAAGCTCTGACGTCGCCGCCCTTTGAGCCATTAGCTTCAACTTCCTTGAAACATCTGTCTCTGAAGGTGGCATTCCTTCTAGCTATCACCTCCGCTCGAAGGGTGTCTGAGCTTTCGGCATTGTCAACTCGGGACGACCTTTGCATCTTTAAGGACAGTGTCGTGGTTTTGAGACTTGACCCCAAGTTCGTCCCAAAGGTAAACTCCCTGTTCCACAGGGCACAAGAACTTACCTTACCGGACTTCTGTCCGTCCCCGCGTAACTCCACTGAAGAACGCTGGCACAAACTAGATGTAAAAAGAGCCCTTCGTATCTACATTCGCAGGACTGCAACCTTTCGTAGAACAGAGGCCCTGTTGGTCTCCTTCCACCCGGCATCCTTGGGCCAAAAGGTTTCTGCATCCACGGTTGGCAGGTGGCTCCGGGCATGTATCTCCTTGGCATACGAATTAGCAGCAAAGCCACTCCCTGGACGGGTGCTGCCACATTCCACTCGCAGTGCGGCAACCTCAGCTGCGTGGGCGACCCAGGCATCTGTGGAGGACATCTGCCGAGCTGCCACTTGGTCCTCGGTGTCGCAATTTATTCGCCACTATAGGATCGACTCCTACGCTTCGTCTTATGCATCCTTCGGTCGGCGTGTCCTGCAAAGTGTTGTTTGTGACAAGGGTATGGGGGCGTCCAATCTCCCACCCTAATTATTCCAGCTTGGGTATGTCCCAGCTATGGACAGTGGGAGCAGCACTCTGGAAAACGAACGTTGTCTTACCTGAACGTTCCTTTTCGGAGTGCTGCGACCACTGTCCATTCACCCCCTTTTTGTTTGTGCTAGTAACTTTTGCCTTTCGCAGACTGTTTATCTGTTCCGAATTGAGGATTTCCTGTTTCTCGTTGTTTCAACGTTGGATTTCACTTTTTTACCTCGTTGTGCCTTCATGATAGACTGAAGCATGATGGGATTGAAGGCGTGCCTCAGCAGGGACAGTCTAATCGCTCTCACTCAGTTAGTGACAAGAACTGAATGAACCTCCCAGCTATGGACAGTGGTCGCAGCACTCCGAAAAGGAACGTTCAGGTAAGACAACGTTCGTTCTACTTGTTTTAGAGACTTTTCTAATTAAAAATAATAAATTAGTAGAAAATTTGAAAGCTGCAGACCTAAACAATACTCTGTAGTATCATATTTATTTGCAGAAATGTTTTTGTAGGAATTATTGCGTGTTTATTTGCAGAAATGCATTTACAGGAATGATTGACTGCATACTTGGAAGTAGCTTATATTTATTAAATCACTGTTCAGCAATTGATTATGTCTAATATGGCAGCCATTTTGTGAATAGGCAGGTCTCTTATGGCAGTTACTCTGGAAATGTGCTTATTACATGCTCCCAAAATTCCAAACCTACTGTCAGCCAAAAATGTTGTCTAATTGTGTTTGACATAATTTTCAAACAGTGTGGTCTGACCAGTGCAGAATTGAGTGAAACAATCACTTCCCACGAATGTTCCAAATTGTGTTATATCCAGAAAAGAAAGGAGTTGCGAAAATCTGTAACTGAGCTTGAGATGGCATCTCTCACATACTGTATGGGGATGTAGATTCAGGGTTTGTGATCAGTGAATACACTATATAGTCAGGCATGAGGGCCTGACAAATTATTATGAGTGCAAGATGGGAAGATCATATCTCCTTATAATCTCCTAGGGGAGTGACTTAATTAGACAAGGACAGAACATGAAATAACATTCTAATCAAGTCATCTAAATAGAACCAAACCCCAAATTCTATCATCCTAATTACTGTGGACTGTGATTATTTTTCTTGTATACTAACATTTAAAATATTTTTAGGAAGATTTTAAAGAAAAGAAACATTTTTAATGGAGAAGATGCTTTCTGAATTCATCTACAAAATATGTTATTATTTAACATCTATTATCTATCATATGAATATGTCTTGCTTTTCCAGATGACAAAACAGAATGTTTGCAAGTAATTTAAATATGATTCTACTGTACACTCTTCAGATTCTCCATATTGACCCAGGTTATAAAACTGCAATTAAATTAATACTTTCCTGGCTTCAGTAAAAGTATAATGGTTTTGAAAATCAATTTGATCAAGCAAACTGTTCATCTGTTCATCAATTTGACTTGTTTGCCACACATTTGTTTATCCTTTTACAATTATCTAAGCATCTACCAACTGTCCTTTAGAGATTTTGTTGTCCTTCCTGTTATGAGAAATATCCTCAGTGTTCTCAATATCTATACACTGAATGGTGAGACTGAAAGGTCTTCCTCTGCCTGGTGTTTATTCCATATGTCAAAAGGAGTGTATATTCAATGCATATAAAAATGAAGTTAAACAGACAAAAGACAAACATTCTGTGACCTGCAGCTTGATGCATCTTACTCTTTCTAGCAATAGAATGGGAAAAGTTAATATAACATGGATTCTTTTGGGGGACATGGCAGGAAAAGGCTATGCCCAAAGTTTGTACCTACAGTAGATTAAAATTCCTTTCTAGAAAGCAACAAGTGAGCAGGCCCATATTGCTGCACTGTAAATCAGGGTATTCACAGAGGAAAATAGCTGGCAAATATTTGTTTTGGAGTGGAATTCTCTCTGCAGTGCAGATTCATTTAAAAAAGGGTAGACAATGTGAATATCTACAAAGTAGATTAGTCTGGAAACATGGAAAAAATAAGTTCTCCCATGAAAGCATCTTCTGCATGTAGAATTCATATGCAAATGAAACAAGTCTGCACAGTTCAGTCCATCCACAGCATTTGAGCTGTGAGACAAAGATATATAGCAGGAGCCACTCTGAGAGATCAGCCAATAAATTAGGGATTAGGATCAGAAACAGCAGAAAAGATATTAAAAAGTGGGATAGCCCTCTTAACTTCAGGCAGCATAACAGGGTTATAATAATGTAAGGCATTGTATAGTTTCTGATGATAACGTAATTACTGTGCATTTTACAAGTGAACTAAATACAGAGAATCTGGTCTGCTCCTGAAATGAAACAGGAAGATTTAGGAGCTGGCAATGGAAATATACCAATGCACTTGTGTGCTTCTCAAAATGCCTGGCTTCCTAGCACAATTGGTTAGAGGCAAAACTATGTTGCCATAGCACTGAGAGTAGAGTTACATATATTCTGAGAGATACAGATTTACGGCACACTTGCCAAAAAATAAAAATTCACTGCAGTCATGCTGTTAGGGAGATGGAAGAAAAAGACTTGTATTTTGCTTATAAATTCAACTTTCTGTTTAAAATGATAAATTCCTTATTATATTAACTATGATACAAATCACTAATCCATTCAGTCATGCAGATCAAACAAACAGATGCTGCAAGCATAGCATATAATTCAAGTGTTAGTAAAAGACAAAATGCAGGCATCTGCAATGTTCACATTTTAATAATATGAAACAGCTATAGACACCAGAAGCATTATCACCATTCTAGCGTTCTTGGGTTAAAGGAACTGAAGTTCAGTGCAAAACACTGCTTCTCATCCAAGACCCAAATCATTCAAATTTGCCAAATATAAGATTATATGGCTTACAATTGTCCTGAATTCTCTGGGACAGTCCCACCACTGATCAAATTACCCCACAGTGTGGGAGCACTTTTCTTAGGACTCCCACACCACAAAATTGTTCCTGTGGCTCCTTTGATAAGTGCCCTGTTCCTAAATTACATGGAAAAGCAAGGGGAAGAGAACCAATAAGAACAAAAAAGAAAAAAGAAAAGAAAGGAGAAACAGAAAATATAGAGAATGGAGATATGGGGCAAAGAAAGAGGGAGAGGAAAAAGAACAACAAAAATGGGGAAAGGAGAGAAAAACAGCTGTTAATTATCTTAAATAAATGTACATTATTTAACAGCTTACAAGACTTTCAATCTGTGCTTAGATGCAGCCTGACAATACGTGTGTCATATGTATGTAATAAGGGATATAAGGAATTTTTATTGTAGGAGGACATCCTAAACAGAAAAAAATATGAAACATTTGGATACATATTGACAAAGAAATAAGAAACCATCCAACTACACAATGCCTTATAAAATGTGGGAACCAGACTGAAGAAAGCTGGAGTACTAGTCACACTGCTGTATCTGAAAAAGAAAATTTTGAATACAAATTTCTGCTGAACCATTATGCTTATTGAACTTTTGCCCTAGTTACAATCATTTTAGGATACACCACTTGCTTGTTGTATCTTTTGAAAAAACATTTTCATAATTCAGATAGCATTCAGATTGCTTGGCATACTTGATATCTCCTTTACTTCAATCTTCCCAATTTATAATTGGACTTTACTTCTAGAGGAGGTAAAGTTGAAATACATTTATGCCATAAGCAACAACAGTATTGTGTGGAATTAATCTGTAATCTCAGTTGGGGCACACAACAACATATCATGCAAATATGTTTAAATCAGCATGTACAGCCTGTAATAAAGTCTCAGAAATGTGTTGTTCCATGCTAAGTGTAAATGGTGCATGTTTGTGCATACATCTCCTACAACTTAGAGAGCACAAAACATTACATCAAAATTCAGAATTAAGCAATTCAAATACATTTTCAATAAAAACTCAATCCATAAAAATGTCTTTTTACTTGACACTGGGATGAATGACTATTTTGTAAAAACAATCATGCAGAAGACAAAAGTCTATAAAGTATCTAGAATACAGAAAACTACAATTTCAAAATTCTGGAACTAAATATCCACAGATTAGCTGTTTACATTTGACTATAAAATGACTTTGTACCCTTGCAAGGAGCTGACCGCATTTAACACTTTTGCCTTGGATGTTAATAAAATTTTGAACTCTGGACAAAGACTTTTAGTGTTTTTGACCTAAGCAAAAAACAAACAATAGTGAAGAAATTCTTCTAACAGCAGCCATATCAAATTGAATAAATTCAATTTAATTAAATATTTACCTTTGGCTTGTTTTAATCATTGTTTCTTGAGGGAGCATACATGAAACAGTCTCTGTTTGCATATACCAGAAGTAAAATGGCTTGCTTTCTTTGCCTTGCCTTGTTTGCCTTGACAGACAATTATTGTGAAATGATGTTTGTCAGGTAACAAAGAATCAAAAGAAATTGAAGAATAAATTGCTGCATTTTAATGCATTGGGAGCACAAGGTTGCCATTATTTTAGGCTGGAAGGCAGATTTGGAGTTATGAGAGCATGAAATAAGCACTCTTGGTAACTGTTTGCCATAGTGAGTATGGCCAATCGCTAAAAATTTATCAGAAGGAAAACATGTTGTATGATCACCTTTAGCCACATTATGCACATACCATAAAAAGTAGGCAACAGTAAACAAAAAAATTAAAAACATTAACTAAAAAAAGAAAATATCACTAAATTTATGTAAAAATTCATCATAATTCTCTATGACTTTTGATTTTTACAAAGCATCCTTGCTTTTACATGTTTAGTAGAAGAAAGCCAGTTGTTGTAGTGGCTGTGTTGGTGGGCAGAAATCAGGTGACTGTACATTCTAGGTTTCCCTTAAGCCTGAAAGCCATCTGGATGCCTTTGGACTAATCCCTTTTTCAGCCCAAGCCACTTTACAAGACTGTTGTTGTGGGGAAAATGGGAGTATGCTGCCTTGAGTTGACTAAAAATAAGATGGGATAAAGATCTAGTAATAAATAAATGTCCGTGTATTGTTTCATACTTCATACAATTTTCCCTTTTGTTCTTTAAAATTTTCACCTATCTTTTGTTGAAGATTTCTTCAACTCCACCCATGATGATTTTCTCTCTCTTCCTTTTCCTCCCAACCCATTTACTCTTCCTTCATATGTTTCTTTTATAATTTGATCTCTATTCACTTTCCCTATCTGACAGACCACAAGTCAACATACTTATTTTGTACCAGTCACTCACTTTTGTATTCAAGCCACCTTCATTCCACTCCCATTCTTCACTGTTCACCGTATCGCTCCTTGATGTACCACACACACTTAGAATATAGAATCACAGGGCTGGAAGAGACCTCAGAGATCCAACCTCCTGCTCAAAGCAGGAGACCTTATACCATTTTGATCAAATTGTTCTCCAAGTCTATTTTTGAAAACCTCCTGTAATGAAGCACCTACAACTCTGAGTAGCAAGCTATTCCATAGATTAATTGTTCTGTTAAATATTTCTCTTTCTAGGTTGAATCTCTCTTTAACAAGTTTCCACTGATTACTTCTTGCCCTGCCCCCCTGGTGTTTTGAAGAATAAGTCAATCCCCTCTTCTTAAACTATCAATTTCTAGTGTGTTTATGTTTTTCCTAAGATATGCATTTTTCACTAAATTTCCATTTAACAAAGTGGGCATTTTCCCATTTTCAGTTTTTTCAGCAAACACCCATTCTTTGTCAAGGACCACATCCTTTCTTTCTGACAGTATTTGCATATCTTAAATTTTCTCCATCCATTTCCCCATGTTTAAGAAACTATCTACCAAAGTACATAAATTCACATACTTGCTCTGTTTTCTCACCATTTATGCATGACTTGCAATTGTTCATTGCATTATCATTGTCAAGCACAACTACCTTGATTTTTGATGCAATAATTTTCTGATCTGTACTCGTCATTGAAAAATACAATATGACATTCGCTGCAAATTAATCAGGATCTAAACCAATAAATGCCATTGTCTACATAGCAAAGGATATGCATTTTAATAATTCCAAACAATATATGTATAAGATTATTACAAGTATTCCTTTTACATTTGTCTATGAATACATTAAATAAGTAAGGGGACACATAAAGGTAATCCTCATTTAGCTACCATAATTAGGACTGGCAATTTAGTTATTAAGGAAAGCAATTGCTAAATGAATCTGCAACTCTGCTTACAACTTTACTTTAGCTTTCATTTGCTTTAAAGACCTAGAAAGTTGTAAATGCAAATATTGGTTGTAAAGTTATTTTTTCAATATTATAATGCGAGCAGTCTCTAAACAAGGTGGTTGCTAAACAAGGACCGTATATCTTTGTCCTAGCTCCTACTCAATATTCAATCATCTGTGAAACAATTAGTCTCACAGTAGCTTCACTTCAATCATGTATTTATTTCAGTGGTGGGTTTTGACCGGTTCGCACCAGTTTGAGTGAACCAGTAGCGGTAATTTGGCCTGTGTCGCCGAACTGGTAGTGACCAGTGGCTGACCACACCGCCAAACTGGTAGCCCGGTCGCCGCTTGCTTGCCCCGCCTGCCTGCCTGCCTGTATGACTGCCAGGAAGCGGCTGGCAAAGAGGTGATGGCTGGGAGGCTTCTTGCAGACACATTGAAAAAGAAAAAGCTGCCGGAAACTACTGGAGGTCGCCAAAAAAGCCACTGCCGTCAGCACCCTGTTCTTCGCGCGGTTGTGCATGTGCATCCCATTACCTGCTACGTTGCGCTCGGACTGGCGCAACGCAGCAGGCAATGGGATGTGATGGCAGCGGCTTTTTCGGCGACCTCTGGTAGTTTTTGGCGGCTTTTTCTTTTTTGATGCGACTGCAAAAAGCCTCCCAGCAAAATGCCACCGAAAACTACCAGAGGTCAGCTTGCCTTCCAGACTCCAGACCAGCCACCACGTGAGGAAGGTAAGCAGCCCGAAGAAAGAGGCGGCAGTGGGGGAGGAAGTGGGGCTAGGGCCATGGCCACTGAAGGAAGGGAAACAGGGTGAGCGGGGCGGCATGCAGGAGGAGACCTTTGATAGATTAGGCCAGACCTGGGCAGAAAATAAGTAGATAGCTAGAAATTCAAATTGACGGTGAGAAATGCCATGGAGAAATGCAGTGGAGTTGAGCTGGGGCGACAGCACACGTGCCCAGAGAGTGCTCTGTGTGCCACCTCTGGCATGCATACCATAGGTTCGCCATCATGGTTATAGGGACTAGTCTAGGCATTTGTTCAACACTGACTCAAAGTGTGTATCTTTTTCCCAAATGCACTTGTTGACTCATTCTACCCAAGGAGACATTCCCCATAACATACCTTTCTTCTACTGAAATTTCCTTTAATTGTTGGTGTGGCTTTGTGCCTTCCATCTCTCGGATGCTCACTGCATAGATCTTTGTAGTGTAATCAATTGCTTTTTCACGTGCAACATCACTGTCATAACCTTGGATACATGTGAAATAGATCATAATACTTGTTTAAGAACTTCCAATTTTTCAGTGTGGAAATTATAAACCACTTAAATATAGGTTATGGTATCCAGAGTCAGTGTTTTTACAGCTTTAAAATATTATGTTTGCAGAAAAAAATGATTTCTTAAAAAAACCCTTGTTTCATAGATTTATTTTCTGTAGATTATCTATATAGTAAAAGTTAGTTATATATATATATCTTTTTTCCTCAATTTGCAATTAGTTTCCATGATCTTATTTGCTTTTAAGATGAGATTCTTTTACTTTACATTTCCAGCATCAAGTAATATGTAAATATTTTTAAAGAAATCAGAAAATTCATTACTTATGTGAGGCAACTGAAAAATTATTTAAATTATTTTGAAATAACCTGGCATATTCCCAAATATGTTGAAATTTGGAGGAAAATAATATGCTCCTTATAATAAGATCTTCTGTATTCTCCTTTGCCAACTTTGTGGTGCTGAGATAGGCAATATTTCATCTGCTGGTATCACCAGAACCTCAGTTATGTTTCTTTGTACTTGCCAGCTCTCTAGATGTCACTTATTTAAAAACATGTACTTCATAAAGAAAATTCAATATGAAGCTGGAATATCTGAAAACATTGGCCTATAACATAATATTTATTTGTAGGAGTATCTTTAGGAAAACAAAGGTTTTCCTAAAATAATAGAAAAGCATGCTAATCGACTTACAAGTAAGACAATGTTTTTTGATGTCATGCACATGATGTTTGTAGCAGCCATTTATAAATAGGACTATAGCTACTACTAATCAATTACTGTTAAATGTTTGCAGATGAATATAATGTTGTTATATTCCTCATATATGAGAAAACATTAGAAAAACTGGATTCTTTCATGTGTTGTATGAATCAGTTCAAATAGTATTAATATAATTTTGCCTAAGGTACAAAAATGCCCTAGTTATTCAGCAGGCCTCCTGAATAAAATGACTTTTATAGACAAAAGCAAGGGTCTTTACCTCCATCTTCTTCTGCATCAGTATCTGATTCCTCACTGTCAACTAGCTTGCTTTCCTGAGTTCCGACAAATTCTCGAGTCCAGATCATCAAGGCAGTGTCAGCACCACCCACTGTCAACAGCACAGAATCATTATGTAACCACCGGACATTGGTGACATGGGAACTGTGACCCACATACTTCTTAAACTTGGCATGCTGACCCTGTAACACAGGTAAATCATGTGGTCAGTACAGGGGTGAAATGCTCCGGATTCGGACCAGATCACCCGATCCAGTAGCGATGGAGACGAGTGGTTCGGAGAACCAGTAGCAAAAATCCCTGCCCCCCGCCATTGCCCAGCTGAGCTGCGCAATCATCAGAGACTTTTTATTTTATTTTTAAAAGCATTTTTTCTACAACCTCTTTGGCTGAAAAAATGCTTTTAAAAGTAAAAAAAAAAGCATCTGATGATCACTCGGCCGAAGAGGTTATAAAAAAATGTTTTTAAAAGGAAAAAAAGGCACTGCTGATCAGGCAAGTCAGCTGGGATCGTCAGAGGCTTTTTTAAAAAAAAGAAAGCCTCTGCCAATCAGGCAAGTCAGCTGGGATCGTCAGAGGCTTTTTTTAAAAAAAGAAAGCCTCTGCCGATCAGGCAAGTCAGCTGGGATCGTCAGAAGCTTTTAAAAACATTTTTTTACAACCTCTTCAGCCGAAGAGGTTGTAGAAAAATGGTTTTAAAAGTAAAAAAAAAAAGTTGGCCACGCCCACTCAGTCATATTACCTCCCCCACCAAGCCACGCCCACAGAACCGGTAGTAACAAATTTTACATTTCACCACTGGGTCAGTGGTCTCTTTTTCTTGATATGGACCATGCATTCTGTTTCTAAAAAATTTCAAAGGCTGCTGAAATCCAAGTACGGTATGTATGAAGCTGAAATCCTTCAAGAGAAGTCTTCTCAGCAGGTAGCACCAGCTTGCAGCCAACCCTGCTGGCTTCCCTACTGACTTTCTTTCTGGGAAAGATAGCAAAGAATATTGCAAATGTTCATAATGATCATAATACACTTGTGAGCAGGTTGCCAAGCCTCCAGATTGTAATCACATGTCCACAGGATGGTGGCGGTGTGAAATTTTGTGACTGTCAGACATGCTTTACAGGCCACTAAGCACCCTTTCTAAAGCTGTCAGTAATTTGGAACATTAAGCAAATGGTTGTAAACTGATTACTATATATAATGCTATAGAAATTTCTGCAAAAATCCAAATCAGTTATTTGCCTTCTTTTTAGTCTCAGCCGCCCATGCCAGTTATAGTTGGGCAACATTAAACCAAATAAATAAATATAGACCAAACTGATTTTTTGATACTCATGGAGATCCTCTCACACATTTTTGACTATCAAATGAAGAAACAAACCCTTCACCCAACTCTTACTGAAAACATGTTACCAGAATGTTTCTGGCCATTAAACTGCCTTCTCTTAAATTTTGTCTTGCAGTATTTGTTCACTGATAGCTCTTCCTTACAAATACTTTAGATAAAAGCCATCAAGCTTAATTGATCAATCCCCAAATGTATACAATTCCTATTTTCTATTTTGCCTTGCTATACATAATTCTTCCATTGGCACTTTTGAAAAATATTTCAATTACCTTTACTGGATATCTGAAGAGTTTTATGAACCCAAAGTCATCCCCTGTAGCTAAGAGAGTGCTATCTTTAGTAAGGGAAGCTGCATTGATAACAGTGACATCACTATGTATTGGCCAAATTCCTTCGCAAGTAGGACCAAGAACACATGTCCAGGTATCCCATTCAATCTTTTCAATCTGCAAGCAAACATTTTTTTAAAAAATCCAACATTATAAACTGTAAGCACATTTTTATGGAATTACTTTTTTCAATATCTTGTCAACTGCACAAGCTAACAGTTATGATCTCCAGTTAACAGGAGAATGGTCCAATATGATTTTTTAGATTCCCTGCTTCATAATATGATTGCCCACGTATCTTGATAGTACATCAAATGCTTGTCTCCATGTGCTAAGGAAAAAAAATTTTTTTTGCACAAGTTAGACAAGAGGAAAAAAAGGGTAGCAAAAGGATGCCTACAAATATCCCTTGGCACTTGCCTGGTTCTCTTTATTTCTCGAGTAAAAAAAATAATTGGTACAGTAAAATCAAGTGTTGAACTTCAGTATGATTTTATAATAATGCCTTAGCATGCTTTCAATATTCAAGTGCACGTACCATTCCAAAATACTACCTGTGCCTTGAATGATAATTACAGATTACTGCAATTATGCTTAGCAGGAAGAAAGTCATGTTGATATAAAATGAATGCATTATGGTTAAAAAAGGAAGAGTTCTTTAGCCCATCTCTACAAAACCTATACAGTATTTATGTACATATCTTGAATTATTGCATGAAACAGAGCCTTTAGAAAGTATACCAAGCAGAAAACAAACTGCACATTAGATCACTCTTTTTCTAACAGATAGTAGTGAAATAACATAAAATAAAGAAATTCATTTCATTTTTCCTTACCTCTGTGGATCTTATTATATGCCTCTTTCCTCTTGGAGCTTCAAAGAAGATTTGTTCTTTGGCACCAGAATTGACTTGTAGTAGCTTCCCTTGAACATGAAGAAGTTTACAGAAATCAGACTCAACAGATTTTCTGACACAGAAGGTGAATTTTTATTTACTTTCGACTATCAGCTATCTACTGAAGGCTTATAAAGGCTGTCAGCAAGAAAGGACAATGGTAAGACCAAATGTAATATCTTTAGAACAATGGACAATGCTCCCTGCTTCATTCTACTTTTTAAAGGAAACTGGAGGGAGAGGGAGTACTGCAAAATTTTTAGCAGAAGATATATTATTTGATTTCTATAGCTGTCCATCTCAGCAAACAACTCTGATAATTGCTGTCCTGTTGAGCCCTAAAGAATCTGCTCTCCATATTTCAGAGCAATTTTGCATTTTCAAGATTTTCCTTATTAATAAGGATAAAATATGCCATATAGTTGGAAAAAAATTATAAGCCTGATAAACACAGGGTATTCAAAAGTTGACTAATACAGTATTAACTGGCAAAGCCAAGCCGATTTCATACTTTTGGAAAATAACGAATACACTTTTTATCTTGTATTATTTTAATAAATACGCATCCATTTTTAATTAATTATAGCCTTTTTTTAGAATAGTCAATCCAAAGAACTCTATCCTGATTACTATAAGATGAAATATAGATGAGCATTTTTACAGTTTTAGACTTTAAAACTATCATAGAACTACTCTTTTCTATTTCTCATCACAAATCAAGGAAAATACACAATCTTGTACAATGTTTTGAAGCCTTATAAGAGCTCTTCAAAGAGACCTGTGATAAATAAAAGGTTTTGTTTTGCTCTGTTTTACCTCTTGAATCCCAATCTATGTGTGTGATATAGCTAGATGCCCCTTTGCAGATTCCAACTCTTTTGCTTGTAAGTACATTGTAAATATCTACAAAGTTATCATGGGAAGCCACCGCCAGGTATTTTCCTGAATCTGAAAAATATATTTAAATAAATTCAGATATTTGCATCAAAACATCTCTATGGAAATGAGACCAGTTATTATTTTAAAAGCAGCAAGCAGATGGAGAGACTCCAATAGATCAGTTTAGTACCACTGAAATGGTAGAATCAGGGACACCCACATTTCTTGCTCTAGAGACTAAGTTATAAGATTCATTGCTGCTATTATGCCTTCCTTATAACATTATAACAGCTTGTAGTCTATATATTAAAGGAACCAATGAGATATTTTTTACTGTTCAAGTTTTATTATATAGCTCTCAGTTTCTCTCAGGTCCACCAATATTTATTTACTTATGAGACAGATATGGACATTCATCTCATGTGCTATAACTCTGGGTTATTCACAGCAGTGCTGATGAGAACCTACAAAGCAATAAAAACCAACATCCAAAAGGAACTACTTCTGCCCAAAAACAACCCTTCTTGATACATAGAAAAAATCACAATCACTGGTCTGCAAACTCACCCTATCCCAAAACCTGGGGGAGAGCCAGCTTTCTAAGGCCTTCTGGAAAGTTAAAAGAGTGGGGGCCTGCCAGATCTCAGGTGGAGGGTCTTTATAGATAGGGGCTGGTGCGAAAAAAGGAAATAAGTCTTTTTTTTATGTGCGGTGATGTTAGGATAGAAATGTGATAAAAATCAGTGATGTTGTTGAAAGAACTTCATTTGAAGAATGGGTATGTTATTGGTGTGTAGAAAGTGGGCTTTGTGCATGGTGCTGAATTACAATTCCCAGCATCCTTCAGCCTTAGCTCTGCTGCAGTGACAAAAGATGATGTTTAACAACATCTGGAGGTCCATAAATTGCCTGAAAATAGTTTAAGAGATAGAAACAACTGCAGCAGGTCTTGTTCTTTCTTTTTCTCACTTGAGAGCTCATTTTATTTCATTTTTTCAAAAAACCCCAGTATTTTAGGCCTATGGGTGATGCAAGGGGCATGCTTGATACTGTTTAAACGTTCAGGTCAAGGTGAGCAGTTTCAAGTACAGAATGACTGCAGGGTTTTAACATACCTGTTTTGCCACACTATCGTGTCAGGTTGCTACATTACACTGCTACCAAATTTTGGTACTATAATCTATGGATCCTTTGGGACTATAGAATAGAAGTGGATTGCCCTCATGCTAAGAGACTAAGAGATGAAAGTTTAAGCTTGCTTAGTTTTTCCATTTCATGAAATAATATCTTATCATAGGTTGACATATCTTTTAAAAAGCAAATTTAACCATATATATATATATATATATATATATATATATATATATATATATATATGTTTTTCTTTCTTTTTCATAGGTTTTATGTGTATTTCTCTCTAGCCAGGTTCCACTTACGTAAACCAAGATAGAGATTTAGCTAGAGAGAAATGTATGTAAAGAACAAAGTATTTAATAAGGCTATTTCATTCATTCAGATCTCGGATGTCTTCTGCTTGTGTTCCCTTTATTTTTTGAGCAATATATATATGTGTGTGTGTGTGTGTGTGTGTGTATGTGTATGTGTATGTGTATGTGTATGTGTATGTGTATATGTATATATGTATATATGTATATATGTATATATATAATATGTGGTATATTAATGTTTATAAATATCCCTTGCCTCTTCAACAGGATTTTAAAATAATAATAAAAAAGTTCATTTTGACCTCGAGAAAATTTGATGTCAGAGATCATTTCTTTTCTGTGATGGAAAGAAAGCATATCTTCCAAAGTATCAGCATTCACAACCAGAAAGCTTCCATCATTCAATCCAACTGCCAAGGCTTTCCCATCAGGGGAGAAGGCACAGCATCGTCCACCTAAAAAAGTTCAGAGAAAGTCTGTGCCTAAATCTTAGAGACCAGGGAATGAAATTTTGAGGCAACAAAGAGCTCCTCAATCACACAATCAAACAAATGGTGGTGGAGGTGGACTCAGAGCCAAGTTCCCATGCCAAAGAGAAGGGGGACATTTTAAAAAAAGATAATTGTCATTAAGAATTTTAATTACAATAGTAAAAACTAATACAAACTAAATTAGAGAAAGAGAAAAAATAAAACAAGATTTAAAAGTGCAGGAGAAAAAAGAAAATAAAGAAAGAATAAAGAACAATTTTAAAAAATGATTTCCAAAGTTCAACACAAGTATAAAAAAATTAATAACTTTTCACCCCCTTTAAAGTTAAACAGATATCTTTTCATCCGTATCCCATTTCTTACTCATAAGCAAACCCATAAAACATCAACTTTTCAATCCTGGTGTCAACTGGTTCTGCGAGGCGGGATGAGTATAAAAAGTGATTTGTATGAAAGAATTTTTTTCCATAAGGAATAATGCAGTGAGTCACAAGGTTGCCAACAAGCCAATAACTTGTGCATTGAGTACCAAATAAACTATGAGTACTGGAAAAAAAAATTGTGTCAAAATGTATTGAAAACCAAATTCGATGAGTTTCAAAGCAGTTGAGTACCAGAGTATCACTGTAGTATCTAGTAGCTATACTGAAAACAGAAAAAAACAGAATAACAGAGTTGGGAGGGACCTTGGAGATCTTCTAGTCCAACCCCTGCTTAGGCAGGAAACCCTACGCCACTTCAGACAAATGATTATCCAATATCTTCTTAAAAACTTCCAGTGTTGGAGCATTCACAACTTCTGGAGGCAAGTTGTTCCACTGATTAATTGTTCTAACTGTCAGGAAATTTCTCCTTAGTTGTAGGTTGCTTTTCTCCTTGATTAGTTTCCATCCATTACTTCTTGTCCTATCCTCAGGTGCTTTGGAGAATAGCTTGACTCCCTCTTCTTTGTGGCAGCCCCTGAGATTTTGGAACACTGCTATCATGTCACCTTCTTTTCATTAAACTAGACATATCCAGTTTCTGCAGCTGTTCTTCATATATTTTAGCCTTCAGTCCCCTAATCATCTTTGTTGCTCTTCTCTGCACTCTTTCTAGAGCCTCCACATCTTTTTTACATCGTGGCTACCAAAACTGAATACAGTTTTGGCCTTACCAAGGCATTATAAAGTGGTATTAACACTTCATGTGATCTTAATTCTATCCCCCTGTTTATGCAGCCTAGAACTGTGTTGGCTTTTTTGGCAGCTGCTGCAAACTGCTGGCTCATATTTAAATACTTGTCCACTAGGACTAGGATCAAACTAGGATATTGTTCACAATGCAATATTCTAGTTTTCTGATTATCTCCCTTAATTTGGACAGACTACCTTAATTTGGATTAAGATAGTCTCCCTTAATTTGGATAGTCAAGACAAACATTTGATAAGGAAAAATAGTAACTGGTGATGTAATTCAGACTTTTTAAATCTGTTGGTTTTAAATACTGTAAATATTACAATTCCTATCTTTACAATTATAAGCAATGGTCATTCATGCTGAGTATAATAGGAATTATACTTGAATACAGTGTTCAATGAGTAATTAACAATCCAGATGTATGACAGGAACATGTCTCCATCTTCACATTTTGAAGGAGATGTTTAATAACAATTAGGTTTATTACTGGTTTCAAGTGAAATCCTTCCTACTGTGATTCATACAAATTCCAGAAGTTTGCATAAATTTGAACTATTAAGCCACATATAACTTTCCAGGCATGTACAAGAATATAAATCTATACAATTAAATCAGGAGGTCAGCTATATTTCTGGTGGACAACTAAACATGCAAATAGTTATATTTAGCTTAACTGATCAAAGATTATATATACCTGGTATAAAAAATCCTTCATAAACAAGATACTAAACTACAAAAGATGGTTACCTGACTTTGTATAAAAAGAACACCGCTTGGGGAGGGAGGGGCGAAAGCCCTACTAAGCAGGTATATACAAAAGTATGAAGGTTATTGCTTAACGCATTGTAAGTCGCCCTGAATCTCCGAAGAAGGGCGGCATATAAATCGAACCAATAAACAAATACAATAAATAAATAAAATACCTTTTTTAAGTTTTCGCACTGCCAGCATACGATGTTGGGAGGAAAGCTCCCAGATCCTTAGAGTTTTATCATCGCTCACTGTTGCACAGATAGGCAAGAGGGGATGGGCTGCTAGGCCCCAGACTTCTCCTTCCATATGGCCCTGTTTAGTCATAGGGAAAATATTCCTTTAAAAAAAACAGATACTGTGCAACTGTTTCTAATTCCAAGGTAAGACTGATTTCTAAACAGCATTTTGTTACTCTTAAAAAATCCATAAACCTACAATGTGGTATCCACTGCATATATATATATATGTTTTCTCAGGTTTTCGCGGGTGTTTGTATGTAGGTCTTTGGTTATTCGGGTCTTCTCCCATGTAAAATTGGAAGTGTCTTAGCGACGTTTCAACGAAGTCTCATTTGTCATCTTCAGGCTAGTGTTCTCAGCTTTGTGCTTCCAGGAGCAAAAGAAGCCGAGAACACCAGCCTGAAGATGACGAATGAGCGTCGAAACGTCACCAAGACACTTCCAATTTTATGTGGGAGAAGACCCGAATAACCAAAGACCTACATATATATATATACATACATATATATACATACATACATACATACATACATACATACATACATACATACATATACACATACACATACATATACACATACATGTGTGTCTGTGTGTGTATACACACATATATATACATACCTGTATTTGTACATTCTTTAAGGGTATCATAATTCATACACCTATTTTCTATATTTCTGCACTGGTTCTGATTTTCCTCTGCATTTTTGACACAGCAATTAATTAATCCAGGCAGGCACCTTTATTAAACTAATTGCATCTTGTAGCGAGTATTCATGAAGAAGCATAAACCTGATGGGCTTCATAACTTAAAAGTTTGGAAATCTATTTGTCAATATATGTAAACAATATCCAATTCAATAACATCCTGAATAACTTCTTTATTAAATTAACTAAATTGCAAATAAGTACAGAGGGCTACAGTGAAATAAAATAGGAAATGAATTAAATTAAGAGCAAATGTAGAAATGCTGGTTATGCTCTTTGATATAGCTCTTGGTACATAAAATAAGCAATTATACCTGCACAAGTAGAGTCATGGGACCAGTTTTATCAATTTCAAGAATCTCTCCATTTTTTGTTCCCACCAGTATATGCCCATGTCCTAAAGTGATGGCGCGAATTGATGGATTATCTTCCAGCAGCAACCCTGAAAGAAAGAAAAATAAATAAACCTAATTTCATTTAATTTTCTTAATTTTAATAGAGCTTCTCATTTTCTAGATTTAGATTATCTCTTGTTAAACATTTTAAAATCAATTCATATAGTAACATAAGACTTGGGCCACATATACATTTTATTACTGTGTATTGTATGTATTGAGGAATGTCTTCTGAATGTTCAGAAACTTCAGATAGCACAAAATATGGCAGCTGGCCTATTTATTAGAACTGGGCATTGTGATCATATTATGTTAGCATTACTTCTTACTGACTCTATTTCATTCCAGGCTTAGTTCTAAGTCCTGTACCAATTTGTAAAACTTTCCATGGCTTGAATCTGAAGTACCTGAAGGAGTACACTGCATACATTTCTACTTGAACCCTATGGTCATTTTGGGAGCTCGATTCCAGATAGTACAAAAACATATTTGCAGGACCACTTTTCTCTGAGGGTATCTGCTTGCTACACCAAGTCCAACAGGGTGGATATGCTCCAGGTTCGTTTCCTTAAATGTTGCCGTCTAGCAAGATTGAAGTAGTGTGCCTTTTCGGTAGTTGCCCCTGCCCTTTGGAACACCCTTCTTCCTGAGATCTGGCAGGCCCCTAACTTGCTAAATTTCTGAAAAACCTTGAAGACCACAAGCATTGGGGTAGTTTGTGGTTGGAGTTTAGAAAAGTTGCTTGTTTGATGCAAGGAGTATCTTGCTTTTGGGAGGGGGGACAACCAGGATTTTTTATGCTGGTTTCCATGTTTTTTATTGTTTATATTAGCTATATACATAAAATAAGTCAAAACATTTAAAAAACAATTATTGTATTTAGAGTCCAGGTTTTCTTAGTGGTAGCTCCAGGGGACACAGTAGGCTTCCCCTTATTATCCCCACAATAACTTATGGATTTAAATTGACCTGAAAGATATTGCCAGACTCAAAGCCATCACATAGCACCATGGTCAAATGGGAATGGTGTTTCTGTCTGTTTCAGGAGTTCATACAATGTGGAACTACATGTCTTATTTTTTCCAGGCACATTAATGTCTAACATTTAAGTTTGAGAATAAATTATCAGTAATATATTAAACTGAAGGCCTTAATATATTATGCAGCAATGAATTGCCATCTGATGGTATGAATTTCTTTGATTGTATTGCTGCAATTTTTCACTACAAGTTATCCTCATGAAAGTTTACATAAAACGAATAATATATTGCATACTTACATAAATACTCATTATGCTATTGCCTTTCACGATAAGCATCAATATGAAAAGGGCGGAAAAAGGGTAAGAAATAGTAAGCCACAATATTAAAGGCATAAGAAAGAAAAGAGAAAAGGAAATATGGCTAAATCTAATTTATACCAATATCATTCACTGTATTTCCTCATATGTTTCTAACATGCAAATTATCCTTGTTTCTACAATGTTCAGATACTGGTTTGAATACTGTTTTTTTTTTTTCAACTTTTCAACACTCTTTTTTTTTCAACATTCTTTTCAACACTCCTTAATTCCATCCAACTCCATGCGTTTTTGGTCCTCCTCTTTCTATTCATTTTTCATATATTTTTTTTGTTATAAACAGGACAAATATACTAGTCACCACTATATTACAGAATGTTCATATCCCAAAACAATAAATCTTATATTTCAAGAAAGTGTGCTAATTACTAATTAAATAATTTTAAAAACGGTATGGTGGTCTATTGCCTTAGTCAAAAAACTAACATATAAACCAAAATCAACAAGAAAATAAATGAGAAAATGATTGTGTATAACATGATTTTATAAATTTTCATCCAGTCTTCCTCATCTCCTTTTGCAACCATAGAGGATCCTGAGGGAAATTGATTATCTGGACCCTTTTCAGTCAGGTTTCAGGCCTGGATACAGAACCAAAACTGCATTGGTTGCCCTTGTAGATAATCTCTGGCAGGAATAGGATGGAAGTGGTACATCCATCCTTGGTCTTCTTGACCTCTCAGCAGATTTCCATACCATTGACCATGGTCTCCTTAGGGATATGGGGGGGGGGTGGCACAGTTTGGTACTGATTCACCTCTTTTCCCTAAGACAGGTCCTAATTGATGTTTATAAGGAGAGGTCCAGCTCACAGCCCCTGTGTCAGGGTTCCAACTGATGCCCTAATTAAACCATGAATCTCTAGCCCTTGTGTGGTGCCACAGGGCTCTGTGTTCTTTCCTCTCCTTTTTAACATCTACATGTCACTATGAATGAGGTATCACCAGTACGCTTATGATACAGTTATATACTATATTTCCATCCTGGTTGAAGTGTGTGCAGTAGATGGAGGCTGTGGGACATGGATAAGGAAGAACAGGCTTCAACTGAACCTTGGCAAAATGGAGTGGATGTGGGTGGACCCCTCTGTATCCAAGAGTTTATCATCTTTGATCTTGGATGGGATGCACTACCCCACACAGACCAAGTGCATTGGGGGTCCTCTTGGACACATGGCTCCTACCCAAAGAGCAAGGGGCAGCCGTGGCTATGTGAAATGCTACTGTTTGTATAATTATTATATCAATGTAATACTATAGAAGGAGAAAAAAATAAACAATTGCTTTGAGATTTGATCCATATTCATTTTTTCCATGTCACCGAACCACTCAGTATACTTATTTTGTCCTAGTAGCTCACTTTTGTATGAAATTCAGGTTCAATACTCATTCAATCTTCACTCTTATCTCTTTTTGTTTCCCATCTACATTTCTTAAATATCTCATTCTGTGTTCAATTTATTTTATGTTGACATATCTAACTCAAACTTTATATAAGTAGACAAAAACATATTTCATACACAGCAATTTTTTTTTTTTTGCTTTAATTTATATGCCGCCCTTCTCCGGAGACTCAGGGCGGCTTACAATGCATTATGCAATAGCCTTCATACTTTTGTATATTTATACAAAGTCAGCTTATTGCCCCCACAATCTGGGTCCTCATTTCACCTACCTTTGAAAGGATGGAAGGCTGAATCAACCTTAAACCTGGTGAGATTTGAACTTACAGTAACTGCAAGCAGCAGATGTTAATAACAGTGTACTTTAGTCCACTGTACTACAGGCTCTTTTATACTTTTAATATTTATTTTTTACATCAAACCACCTTGTACTCACTATCTTTCTACCAATAGTTATGTTTTAAATTTCCTCAATCATTTCCCCATTTTTAATAAGCCTTTACATTATTACAGTAAGTAAATAGTTAAGTACATTAATTCACCTAGTGACTGTACCTTGCAATTGTTTATTCTATTTTCTATGTCAGGCAAAACAACCTTTGTCTTTGATACTTCAATTTTCAGATCTATATTTCTCATTACATCATCAATCTAACATTTTAAAACATATTTATTTATGATTTTATCACCAAAGATAAAATACAAAAAAAAGGAAAGAAAAAAAGAAAACAAACAGCCTAACAAATATTCAACACTAGCAACAAAAAGAAAAATCCTTCAATCTAACTTTCTTTGCAAATCATGAGAACTATTTAGGTTTTCATCTAACAATATGGAAATCATCTAAACAAAAGTCCCTACATATTGATATCTGTAACTAACACACCTCTAATGTCACTACAAACATTCCTTACACATTTATATGTACAGTAACTACATTAAACATCACATAAACTTGTCTTAGTCCCTACTCAGTTTTGACCCATTTGCTAAGCATTGTGCTGATTCTCACACATGCTTTAGTTCAATTATATATCACTGGTATCATATATATACATACAAAATATTCCACAATTCAACCCTAACTCACTATCTTGTATACTGGTAGTCTTCTATGTATGACCATAATTGGGCCCAAAATTTCTGTTGTTAAGTGAGCTTTGCCCCATTTTACGACCCTTCTTGCCACCATTGTTAAGTGAATCACTGCAGTTGATAAGTTAGTAACCCAGTTGTTAAGTGAGTCTGGCTTCTCCATTGACTGGGCTTGTCAGAAGGTGGCATATGATCCTGGGATACTGCAACAGTCATATATATGAACCAGTTGCCAAGCATCTGAATTTTATTCACATGATCATGGGGATGCTGTAGAGGTCGTAACTGTGAAAAAATCATATTTTTCAGAGCTATTGTAACTTTGAACAATCACTAAATGAGCTGTTGTAAGTCAAGGACTATCTGTATTATCTAAATCAATAAACACATAGTACATTTTCTTTCTCACATTGATATATATCTTAACACCCTGTTGAGAATCAAAAATCTGGTCATCACACCCCGAGTTAGCTAAAATTCAATTGCACTTCTCAAATTTTGGTCCTTATAACCTCTTGTATCCTTTCAATCAGAATTCTGCCAAACACTGTTCCAGACAAAAAAGAAGAGATTGTTTCAAGAATAAATGAATTCTTAATAAACATTGATTGAACAAAAAATGAAAGACCATTGCAAAAATAAGTACATTCAGGTTTTTTGATTTTATAGTGAGAATGAATGAGGACTAAATTGCAAAACAAATATATGAAGAATGAATGGTTCAAGAGGAAGAGGAAGGCCAAGAAAGTTGTTGGAAGAAGCTGATGAGGTTCTCATAATGTGTAAAGAAAATAATTCAGTATATGTATGCAGAAGAAGCAGATATATAATTTACAAGAATAGAAAGGTATTGAGAGGTATAATAGTGTTGCTATAAATTAGATTTAATTAAATTTCTTTTCTCTCACCTCCTGCCTTTGATTCCTTATTACCTCTCGCTCTTTATTTTCATGACACTACTTATGCCAAAAAGCTATAGCATAATTTCCATGAACTTCATACCTTTCAGTCTTCGCATAATTAGGTGATTATTCATAATGGCTGTGGCATAAATTATTGGTAATCACTCCCAAATTTAAGCAAATCAGTCATCTGCCAGTAATCTCCAGATTCACTTTATAGAACAATGCAGAATTGGTGGCCTTGGAAGAGGTTATTACAGATTTACTAGGATTTTGCAATGTCTCTTCATGTTTTATTATAAGCAGTCTTTATTCCTGCCTATTGTAACTTAGTTTAGTTATACCTTTAGACCCAGGAGAGAGTGCTGCTCTTTTGATGGCATATGTCTTCAAGCACCTCTCAAATGTATCATCCCAAAGTGCCACAACGCCATCCTTCCCACCTGTCACAAAACCCTGAACAAAAACAGATTTATAGATCTGCTTAATACATTGACAATATAAAGTTAGGTGATAAAAAATTAATGTCACTGAATTACAAAATGAAATACATTCATTCATACGCTTCTGTCTCCCCAAGCTTGCTGATGTTACCCTCTTATCTATGAATGATGCTCTTTTGGCTAGGGTACTTAATCTGAACATCGAATATTGAAAGAATGATTGCAAAAAACCATAAATACACTGTGGCTACATTAATTAAGATTACTATTTTCATGTTCAAAGGAGCATTTATTTAGCTCCAAATGCAAAAAGTATCCCATCTATCCTTAAATTGGCTTACTGGAAACAGGGATGAGAAATTTACAGTACTTATCCAGTTCAAATACTATTCTGGGGTATTTAAAACCAAAATTTACCCAAACTATGTATGCATATTTAAGCTCAGTGGCACTTTAGTTTTGTAGGTAAAAATGTGCTTTAGAAAATACAGAATACCTGTTGGCAACTCCTTAAACCAAATATTTTGTTTCCTGAACTAACAATGCAGTGGCTGGAAATAGCTGCATAATCCCATGAAAAGATGCAGCTGATTACAGAATTGCACGACGAGACAATTTTTACCTTATCTAAAGCATGCATAGCAAATACAGGCCCATCGTGAGCTTTTACTGTCTTAACCAACAAAACATCTTTCCAGATGTAAATATCTCCAGTTGCAGATCCAGAGAAAACGAGATCCTCTATCCGTCCATAGGAAATACTCATCATGGTTTCCTGTTTCCCAATATTTCCAAATATGCCACGTTTTGAGGTAAAACCACCACCTGAATAGTTATGATAGACCAATAAGGATTATTATAAATGACTGTATACATTTCAATTATCTATTACTAAAAACCAATAGGGGATAACAAAAGTTATGTTGGGGGTGGAGACAAAGAAAGAAAATTTTAGCTTTTCTTGAATTGCATATCTTGAAGGAAACAATGTTATAAGTTGGTAGGCAGAATACGAAGGAAACAGCCAAGTATAATTATACCATCCATTACATATTGGGTAACTTTTTGCTAGGGGGAGACATTATTTATTTTTTTACAATGTTTTTGATTTCTGAGCTGCAGAGGATATGACAATAATATGATCACATCTTCAAAATGAAGAATGATTTATGGTTTGGGGTAACTGGATTTTTCCAAAGACAAAACAAAATAAATCTTGTTACATTGCTCTTATTTTTTGGAGGGAAAAAAAATCTACACCACAGGCTGCCAAAATCTGATGTCATGATTCCAAGGCATTTTAGGATCCATATAAAATGGGACAGGTAGATGCCTAGAATCCTTTCACTTAGTGCTAATTGCAGAGCCCAACTTTATTTTATTTATTTGTTTGCTTGTTTATTTATTTATATCCCAATTTTATGATTTTTACGTATAACTCAAGGTGGCAAATATATTCAGCACAATTTCTTCCTTCTGTTTTTTCCACAACAGCTTTTTGAGGTGGGTTGGGCTAACAGAGAGTAATTGGCTCAAAGTCACCTAGCTTATAGCTAAAGCAGGGCTTGAACTCACGGTCTCCTGCTTTCAAGCCTGGCGTCTTGACCACTAGACCAAACTGGTTCTCCAATACTCTGTCTGTCTGTCCATGTATTAATTTAAATTATAAATAAACATATTAATATTATTATCAAATTTATTAATTCTGGATGGGTTTACTAACCCTAACCCAAACTTTACCATTGGATTACCAGAATCCAGTCCTCCAATAGGAATAGAACCAAGGGCTATTTAAAAAATTTCCTTCATATCCCACTAATTTTTCCATTCCCCCCTCCTTTTTTTTGCTCCTGACAGATTCAAGCCCTCACCATAAATCAAGACATCAACAACACATTTAGCTGTATATCAAGTATGTACATCCTCAAACAAGATTGGTAACAAACAGAATAGTCATAGGAAAATTTTGCTGTGTCTGTAATGGGAAACTAAATTATCTGAATCAAGATTTTGGTGAAGAAATAAGATAAATTCTACTACCTGTTTGTTGCCAAAATTTGATGTGCTTTATTCCAACAGTCACCAGTTTATCAGCATGATGAGGGTTGCACTTTACTACAAAGAGCTTATCTTTGTGACCCCTGCAAAACATTAAAAAATAAAGAATAAATGAATAGATTTTTGTACTATTGTGACAGTAACATCTTTTTTTAAAAAAGAGGACGTGGCACTTTAACAGTAGTGAACATGTCTTACAGCACTATTGCTGGACAAAATAGAGGAGATATTTAGCATGTATTTTCACCTGTATATTATTTTGATACAGGAGGATTTGAAAACTCCAAATTAAAAGTTATTCTGACTAATTGTTGAGGTTAAAAAGTTCAAATGGTTCTAGCTGTCACAGCGTTTTTTTTATTTCCCAGCTGAGCTTCATTATTTTTGGACTAATAGACTTACTGTAGTTTGCCAAGTTCCTTATCAGTACTTTACTACGCATGTCCGCATTCCTTCACTTGCTTCACACATCTTTTCCTTTGTTCTCTTGCCAGAGGTCCGGCTGGACCGGCAGGAGATCTCGCTTGCCAAAATGTAACAATTAACTTTTTCTTAGTTAGTGAGGTGTTTTATTTTCTTTATAACAAATAAATGAGTTTTATTAGAAACCTTTCTTCGTGTTTTCTTTATCAGAATATTGCAACTTGGAATAAGCCACGATCCATCTCCTCTAAACCAGGGTCATTAGTCCCGGAGCCAAACATGGGATTAATTGATGCCCTGACATCTGGTAGCACTCGGACGGTTGATTTATGGCTTTTTTCCTTGTTTTGTTATTTCTGATAAGAGCGCATAGGCAATTAGTTTTTAGCTACTGAGGTACGCTAATTATTTTGCTAAGATGCCGAAACAGAAGAAAAAAGGCAAAATGAAACTAAGTCCACTCTTCGTAAATGATTTGATTGATCTTTCCAATGAAGAGGTGGCAGACAGGAGATTTTCAGATTTCCAGCCCCTTGCTAAAGCCACACGCCTGGAACAAGAAAAAGCCATGGGAACAGAAATGGAGGGAGATAAGACAAAAGCTGCTTTTGAAGATAACGTACTGGAACTGAGGTCAGTGACGTCTTCTTCTGATTATGCCAGCTCTCAACCTGTCTCCCCAGAACCTTCTGAATTTGTAACGCTCGATGCAAGGCCAAAGCACACTGCCGAGCAAAATTACTCCCATGCAGAGAGAGAAACAATTCATTATTCTCCTCGAAGCTCTAAGCTCACCCTGGATGAGCTGGCTATGAAAACCTATCGTGACCGTATAAAACTCTATGAACAGCAGCTATCCCAGGCAAAAATGGCTATATCTATGTTTGAGCAAGATAAGGGAGACAACTTAAGATTTTCAAAAAGCGCCATATTGCCTTCTTCTCCGGAGCCAAAGACACTCCCCCTGGTGGATTCTGTGTCAGGCCAATTAAGACAGAGGGCACTGCATACGTCACATGAAAGTCTCCCTGATCAAGTTACATATAAACCTGCCACGCAATCATTCCTTGTAAGTGCAAAGCTGCCCGAAGCTAAAGGTGCAGCACCATCTGCTGGCAAAAGTAATTTACTACAGGAAGCTGAAATGCCACAAGTGTTTCCACAGGCCCAAACTCAAACACCCCCTGGCGGTGATGGTGCCTTTTTAGATGGAACACAGGCACGCTTTATGAAGCAAAGGCAAATGACTGCATCTCCAGCAGGTCATGCCAATATTGCAGATCAAGCACAAATGGCAACTGGAATACAGCAGATTCCAGTGCATCAGCCACAGCAGCTACATATGCCTGCATATGTGCCCCAGCCACAAGTGCAAATAGGGCCACCTCCTGGCCCACCTCCAATGGCACAACCAAGACCATTTTTAGGTCCACAACAGGCACAGCAAATACCACAGGCATTTCTGCCAGCACAGCCAGCATACCAAGTGCAGGCTCCTTACCAGGCATTTTCTGTCTCTCCACTAACTGGTGAGTCAAAACTAAAAATGTCTGAACTCCACGGTTCGAGATTGAAACCTGGTGAACAAATTGGAGGACATTTGACCAAACTGAAAGGTCTGAGAACAGAATTGAGAGAAAGAGGCCATAACATTGAAGATATTCAAATGATCAGCATCATTATTAACTCTTTGAACTATGAATGGAAAGATGCTGTTACAAAAATTAACCAAGTCCCAATTGCTCAACGCACAGTGGACAAGGTCTGTAGACTTTTAATTGAAGAAGAGGCATTCATGTTGGCCACGCCACATTTGAGAGGACCACCCGCATCAAGAGCTCCAGCTAGGCGCCCCTTCCGAGGAAGGACCTACACTCCAAGGATGCCAAGATGCAACACCTGCAACCGTGTGGGACATGCCACCCGGGATTGTCCCCAACGAGTTCCAGCTCCCGTCACGTACCAGCCCAGAGGAACAGATTCCAGAGGCAGAGGCAGAGGCAGAAGACAAGGTCGTCGTGGTCCCCGGCGTGATCCACAAACTCCACTCGCCACATTGGCTCTAACCAATGATCCACAACCTCAACCAGAGTACGACAGACGACTCCTGTGGACTTTGGACAGTGGTGCAGCATTGCATGTTACCTACAGAAAGGAATTCTTCACAGAAATGCACAAGCCTGAACCAGAACTACGTGAACTTTATTCTTTTTCCAATCATCCTTGTCAGGTCAAAGGAAAAGGAACTGTTTATGTTGAAGAGCTCGATGCATTCATTCCTGATGTTTATTACATACCAACAGCAACCAGTAATTTGCTTAGTCAGTGTCACTTGTCTAGAATGTTAAAGTTCCAAGTTCACCACCTTGAAAAAGCAAGTTACATAGTTAAAGATGGAGATATTGTTGCTGAAACCATATTAATTGGTGGTGTTTATTACTTAAAGCCAAAGCCTAAACCACAAACACAGGCAAGTATGCAAACTCCAAAAAGGGAAGGCACAGGCCCAGATAGAGATGCTCCAGAGAGAGATCCTGTTGCTATTCCAAAGGCTCCTAAAGCCAACAAAAATAGAATTGGTAAACAGGTTGCTCAGAGCAAGCCTGAGGTTCCGCATAAAAATGTTAATGTTGAGAATTCACTAACAGGTAAACCTTTGCATTCCAGGTGTATCCATAAATGGCATAGAAGATTGGGGCATGCCAGTTTCCGTGTTCTTAGGAAGATGCCGGAGTTCGCAAAAGGTTTGGATCTAAAGGGGTATAAGGTGTTTCTGGATTGTGCTGTCTGCAAAAAGGCCAAATCCAAAGCAGCAGCCATTCCCAAACACGCTACACGCCTGTCAACACGCATTTTTGATTTGGTTCACATTGACATAGTTGGTCCATTCCCGCCATCATTTGGTGGTAGAAAGTATTTTCTAACAATTGTTGATAATTATTCTAGATATGGATATGTATATCCTATGAAAGAAAAATCAGAGACTTTTCAGATCTTTAAAGACTTTGCAACCCTTGTTTCTACCCAACACCAAGTTCGCATCGCCAGAATCCAGAGTGATCGTGGTGCCGAGTTCATGTCTCAGCGTTTCCAGGACTGGATGCGTAAGAATAGAATTATTCATCAGACTTCGGCCCCTGACACATCGGCTCACAACGGAGAGGTACTGCAAACCATGATGCGTTGTCTCCTAGAAGACGCCAATCTTGATATGATATACTGGGGTGAAGCTATCAAGTATGCAAATTACATTGTCAACCGTACTTGGAACAGTGTAACAAATCAGACTCCTTTCTTCATGTTGTATGGCTACAAACCCGATCTTAAAAACATCCATGTTTTTGGTTCATATGCTATGGTGAACATTCCCTTAGCTCAAAGAAGAAAAGGAAGTCCAGCAGCAAAGAGACTGAGATTTATGGGTATTGATGATAACTCAAAATGGAGCAAATTTATTGACTCTAAACATGCAATTGTGATTTCCCAATCTGCTAATTTTGAGGAAGATATTGACTGGTCCAGGATTCATTCCAATGATCCTGGAGTTTATTTTCCCAGAGATGATACTGCTGATGCTATGCAGATTGATGATCAAGATTCCACTGATTCTTCTCAACCCGATGTTCCATCTTCGCAAGCCGCGGATGCTGACGCTAGCGACAAAAGTGAGGACGAGGACGAAGAAGAAGAAGACTGGACAGTTGTTCCGAGATGTTCCAAGAGGGCCACAAAAGGAATCCCTCCACAACGATATTCTTGGCAACTGACAAAAGCACCCTTGCCTTTGATTTGCAATGTTACACTTCCACCTGATAATTTCACACAAATCAAGCAGCTCCCTGATTCAGAGCAAGACAAATGGTATGAAGCAATGCAGGTTGAAATGGACAGTCTAAAGAAACTTAAAGTATTTACACCTGCAAAACCTCCAGCAAACACTCGATGGGTCTACAGACTCAAAAAGAAACCAAATGGTGAGTCATTGTACAAAGCCAGACTTGTAGCTCAGGGTTTCGCTCAACGTTATCCTGAGGACTACACAAATACTTACTCACCGACTGTCAGAACTGAGAGTGTAAAAATTGCTTTAGCAACTGCAACTATCCTTGGTTTAGAAGTTTTCCAGTTTGATGTTGACACGGCTTATCTACATGCAGACCTAGATGAAGAGATCTACGTGAGAAGTCCTCCAGGATTCCGACAGCAAGAAGGGGATACCTGGTTCCTAAATAAAAGTCTTTATGGTCTGAAACAATCTGGTTTAATGTGGTACTTATGTCTTACTGACAAACTAAATTCAATGGGCTTTATTAAGTCCGAAACTGATGAGTGCGTGTTCACAAAAAGATCTAACAATGCATATGAGATAGTTCTTGTTTATGTTGATGATATTGTTTATATTGGTCCAAATAAGCAAATGAGTGAAATTTTTGCCAAAGCTTTGCAGAGATACTTCACATTGAAATCATTAGGTCACATTAGCACTTATTTAGGTGTTCAGATTGAAAAAACACAGAAGGGGTTTAGTCTTTCACAAGAAGATAAAATTGAACAAATTTTGCATCATTGCAACATGAAAGATGCTAACACAACAAAGACACCCATGCAAACAGATTTTCACAACTTGACACAAGAAGAAAGTCCTGAGTTCGAGGATCAAACACTTTATCGTTCAGTCATTGGGTCACTGTTATACATTAGTAGTTGGACCAGACCCGACATTGCACTTAGTGTTAATCTCTTATCACGACACATAGGTAAGGCAAAACAGTTTCATTGGACATGTATTAAGAAATTATTGAGATACCTAAAATACACCAAACATTTGAAGTTATTGTTAGAACCAACACATACTGATTATGCAGAATTATGTTGTTATGCAGATTCTGATTGGGCAAGTGATAAGAAATCACGTAAAAGTACTTCAGGTTATATGATGTTCTTAAATGGATGTCCTGTTTATTGGCAAGTACGTAAACAGAATTTTGTTTCTTGTTCATCTACTGAAGCTGAATATGCTTGTGTTTCAGATGCATGTAATTCTCTAACTTGGTTTGATGCTTTAGTCACAGATATCTGGACACACCCAATCCGACCGATCACCGTGATGGAAGACAATGAATCGGTGGTTTATATTTCTGAATCTCATTTCACAGGTTCTAGGTCCAGACACATTGACATTCGTTACCAAAACATAAAACATTTAGTGAAAAAAGGTTTTGTCAAAATGCAATATGTATCTACACATGATCAAATTGCTGATATGCTCAACAAACCACTCCCAGCAGCTCAACATGAGTATGTGCGTAAGAAGATGTGCCTTATTTGATGATGTACTGATATTCGCTCAACTGGCAAAAGAAGGGGAATGTCACAGCGTTTTTTTTATTTCCCAGCTGAGCTTCATTATTTTTGGACTAATAGACTTACTGTAGTTTGCCAAGTTCCTTATCAGTACTTTACTACGCATGTCCGCATTCCTTCACTTGCTTCACACATCTTTTCCTTTGTTCTCTTGCCAGAGGTCCGGCTGGACCGGCAGGAGATCTCGCTTGCCAAAATGTAACAATTAACTTTTTCTTAGTTAGTGAGGTGTTTTATTTTCTTTATAACAAATAAATGAGTTTTATTAGAAACCTTTCTTCGTGTTTTCTTTATCAGAATATTGCAACTTGGAATAAGCCACGATCCATCTCCTCTAAACCAGGGTCATTAGTCCCGGAGCCAAACATGGGATTAATTGATGCCCTGACACTAGCACCATTAGAACTTTTCACAAACCATAGAATTAATAGAGATTTCTCTTAATACGATCAATATAAAACAGGTAGTCCTCGAGTTACAATGACAATTGATTCCAAAATTTATGTTGCTAAGTGATTTGTTAAGTGAGTTTGCCCCATTTTACGACTTTTCTTGCCACCATTGTTAAGTGAATCATTGCATTTGTTAAGTTAGTAACAAGGTTGTCAAGTGAAACCGAATTCCCCATTGACTTTGCTTGTCAGAAGGTCACAAAATCAGATCACATGACCCCAGGACACTGCAACCATCATAAACATGAACCAGTTGCCAAGCATCTGAATTTTGATCCTGTGACCATGGAGATGCTGCAATGGTCCTAGGTGTGAAAAACGATCATAAGTCACTTTTTTCAGTGCCGTTGTAACTTTGAATGGTCACTAAATGAACTGTGGTAAGTTGAGGACTACCTGTAAATGACATCGTATTCCTTGTTGAATCCAGTTTATACAATAAGATTCCCCTACAAACAAATCAGTTTTATTTTAATTGTAACGTCTCACTTCCAAAATAGTTGGCTTAGTCAATAGTAAATCTCCGAAGGTATCATTACTTAGTTAAATCTATCCAGTCTTCTTATTTTTATTTAAATAATAGAATTAGTCAATTCTATTGACTAATTAGTATTAGTCAATTAGTATTAGTATGTAACATGGTTACATACTGATGTATTAGTAGAGATACGGTTCAGTAAAGGACTGTTCAATTGCAATTCATGCTCTCATATCCAATTAATTTTAACAAAATCTTAATCTGCATGTTGAACAGGAATTAGGAAACTAATCAGGAACTGTTTCATCAAAATTCTTTTGAATAATTTATTGCTTATTTGGGAGGAGATCCAGGGGTGAAATGCTCCCGGTTTGGACCAGATCGCCCTATCCAGTAGCGATGGCAGTGGATGGTCGGGAGAACCGGTAGAAAAAATCCCTGCCTCCTCCCCATGCCCAGCTGAGCCGCACAATCAGAGGCTTTTTTTTTAAATTTTTAAAAGCATTTTTTCTACAACCACTTCAGCTGAAAAAATGCTTTTAAAAGTAAAAAAAAAAGCCTCTGATGATTATGCGGCTCAGCTGGGATCATCAGAGGCTTTTAAAAGCATTTTTTTACAACCTCTTCAGCTGAAGAGGTTGTAGAAAAAAATGGTTTTAAAACTTAAAAAAAAAAGTTGGCTACGCCCACCTAGTCACATTACTCCTCCCACCAAGCCACGCCCACAAAACCAGTACTAACAAATTTTACATTTCACCACTGAGAAGATCCAATTACATAACTCACTACATAAACTGGATTTTATAAAGATTTAATCCAGTCCATCGTAATATAATTGAAGGTATATTCAATACATTCGTATAGAAGCATCCAAACATTAGAGAAATGCATTCAAACATTAGAGAAATCCAAATTCCCAAATAAGTAAAAACTTAGGGAATCTAATTTTATATAGCATACCAACAGCAGAAATCCACTAATAAATAACTTGTAAGGGACAGATATACAGCAGCCCTATTTGAATAAGTTCAAGACATATTATCAGAAATGTGATATAGGTGACATTGCTTAAGAGAGCTAAATGTGTATCACTTTTAATCCATCAGGCAACAAAAGAAACTATTATAAATTTAAGCAATCTCAGATTAAAGATAGCCGCCTACACTGCATATTAGAATAGAATAAAAAGAACAGAAACTGCCACAGACTCATAAAAAAGAAAAATGCTACTTCCTAAAAAGAGAACACATCCATTAGAAAACCAACGAAATACATGACCCAGTTTTTCCCTAATGCTTGTTCATGCATGCAATTACTAAGTAAAATTATTAACCTTCCAAAAGTGAATGAAATCCAAGAATGCCAAGGAAACATTTATTCAAGATGAGGATGAAAAAAAGATAAGCCTGGGGCACAACAGTGATTTAATAGAAAGAAAAAAATGATTTGCAGATCCATTTATATCACAAAAACCGCATGGCAAATATTTTCAGAGAATAGTCTTCCCTTTTAATACACCACTGAAGTTAACAAAAGAAGAAATGTAGAATAGTTTGATTTAAATGATTTTGACTCAAGAAACAGCAAAGTAATTTTTGAATGCCACAATAATTTGGAAGCCATGTTGTAGTTGTATACTATAAGAAAGGGCACAATGATTTTCATTATGTCTCAGTTTGCATTCTCCTTGTACTGTGACTTAGATTCTTTCAAATAGTCCTCCAAACAGTGGGGGCAGATTTCAATGAGATGCATAAGGAAGGGAGCCACAGTATATCACAGATCAGTTCCATAATCACACAAAGACCCTTTAAAGACCCTATAATTTCTGACACACTGCTATCCTGGTATTTTTCCCTTTACAATTATTGTTGAAAACCTATTAATGAATGCAGTGTTGTTAGATACTATTTATTACACAATTCAGTACTCCATAGAAAATGGATAGTAAACAATTGCAAAGTTGTTCATCATTTACATTTCTAGTACTGTATGTGCAAATGGTGTATGCTACCTATAGTACAGTCACTGTGGGACAACTGGGAGAATAGGTGGCCATTTCCAGTTGCTAGAATTCAAAGTGCTTTGTGATTCAGTTCAGTCTCCCAAAATCTAACCATTTGAGACTATTTTTAAAAAAATAATTGATACCTGGATGGACATGCATTTCTAATGCTATAGGTTAAACACTGATTAAGAGTTATGGTAAATTGAAGCACAAAATAGACAGTAACAGCACAGGAAAACTAGAACCATTTGAAAAGTTGTCATAAATGTTTCTTGGCTATATGAACAAGTGCATTTTGTTTTCTTGACAACCGTAGAGGGTAAAGGGAATGGTTTTGAAGGATGAGACGAAGAACTGCTATCAAGGCAATGCTCAAATGAAAATGACCTTAGCCAGGCCAGGAATGTTGTCCTTGTTCAGTGACCACAATTCAGGTAGGCAACTCTATCATTGAGTAAAGTAATTGCTAAGTGGGAAATCATATGACTGCAACAATACTTTCCTGTTCCCCACTCCCCCATCCTTTGGAATGTTCATCTTGGAACTGAGATAATTAACAAGAAAGGAATTAATGTTTGTGTTTTATTTATTGGAGAGAAGGCATTACAAGAGAGAAATCAGGCATACAATGAAGAATACACACTGAAAGTAAGCCATAACCATGCTATACAAGCAGTGTAAGGGGGAGGGGAGTGATTTCTGTAGGCAATTTCTCCTGTGCTAAACCTATTTTCCTTTCTCATAGAACGGAGAGATTGGAGAGTGAAGCCTTACAAGAAAGTATGCAGGCACATAATGAGGGATACAGAGAACTATTTGTGTAGCATGCTTGCAGCTGATGGCATCAGTGCTTTGCTTTTGATGTGTGCTTTGCTTCCCTTGTGTGTCTGTTTACTTTCTTGTAATCCCTTCCTCTGCAATTTTTCTGCTTTGTAAGGGGGAAAACAAGAAAGACAATAGGTCAAGCACAGGACAATGCATACTGACTGTAATAGAAATCACAACATCAAGGATTACCTGTAATGTAAGTAAATGCCTTTTACACAAAGATAAAGGGAGGGAGAGGTAAGCAAATTTAGACTTGTAAGATTCTGTTATTACAGTTTTATAATAAAAGTAATGCTGACCTGTATAGTATTGCTTTTCTAGACTGGTCTACTTTGAAGGCTGGCATTATAAATGTAGTTTTTAAAAAGCCATGGAAATTACAGGAAAATTAGAGCGAGAACAGTTTGAAGAATTAAATAAGCAGAATTCATACAGATGGGAACAGTATATTATTTTGCAATAATACATTGCAAAAATAGTTCTGTTCTTATCCTCAAAATATATGGACAGAAATTGAGTGTCTGATGCTGTTTCCTGCCATTTCATGTTCAGCTTATATATCTGCCAATATGTCTAGGGCCATAAATTAATGATTCCTGATACAGCATATGAATGGAAGTCTCATACAAGAATGTGGGATAATTGATGTGATCATTATCTTTCTTTCTATATTGGTCAACATATGTTTTTTTTTAAAAAAAAACTCCTGGAACAGCAACAAAGAATACTTGTATTATATAAAATATATACAACTATGGATGCAACATGATAGTAATCTTACCTGGTCACTGCCATCTTTTCTCCTTTTTTCCAGTCCCACAGTACAATAGTATGATTATCGTCTAATCCAACTGAAGCTAAGCATTTTCCATCAGCTGTACAAAACCAATTCATAGTTCATCATGAGATATCATGAAATGAAATGTGACAAATGTAATATTCATTGCAAATTTCTATATTATGGTGCCAGGAATAAGGAATTTGGATATTCTACAATAATCAAACTTTCACAATGACTTAATTTGTACTTATTTCTTCCTCCTTCTCCTAACTATAATTATTCTAGAAAAGGACTTAGCAGTTCCCAAGTTTTTCATAGTTCAAGAGCCAGTTTGAAACCATTATGGCTGCCATTGGCAGTTCTGCCCATTCATAAAATGGCTGTGATGGAGATATAACCAGTTTACACAGACACACACAAGGTTTAGGTAAGAAATCAAGTCAAGGAATAATGCCCACAGATATGAAGTTAAGAACCCCACAGTAGTAAACTTGATATGTTCGAAAGTGATGGTGTTGTTATGTTTTGTGACAGAGGCTTAACCCAACTCAATAGAACTGAAAAGGCTAGCTATTGCTTGTTTGATGCTTCTATGTATGCTTCTTATAAGTGAAAATCAGGAAAAGAACCAAGAGTTTTAAACTTAAAAATGTGACCTCTGGACAGGTCCCAACAAGCCTTGTTGCATGGTTACTAGGTAGAATTTGTCTAGGAAGCTACAGTAGCTTCATGCACCTGAAGAAAAAGACGAGATTCTGCTTGTTGTTCCAGAAAAAAAAGTTTAACTTTGAATAGTTTGAAATGCTATCTTGGAAGAGGAGAGGAGGAGGGTATGATCTTTTACAGATAAAAATTATTTGAGTTACCATATAACTAAATAACATCATTTCCCATTCTAAAGCAGTGTTCATTACATAGCAGCTCACCTGAAAAGTCAAGTGCACATATTCCTCTTTGGTGCTGGCCTCTTAGCAGTGACAAACATCTGAGCACCTGTATATCCCAAATATGAATAGCAGGATCTCTCCCAACCTAAATAAGAGCAATTATTTTAGTTGCCATTTAATAAAAACCCAATGCAATGAATTATTTCAGTCAAAAGAGCTTTTGTTCATAAGCAGAGGTCTAAAATCATTCTGAAAAAAGGCAATTCATATCTTTTGAAATGTGGGAGGCTCTAAGAATGAAAATTAGAGTTGGAGATTTGCTGTTTAATTTCTCAACCTTAATTTCATCTAAAAAAACAGAGAAAAAGTGCTTGACATCACCAATTCTACTGAAGGTACTATCCAAATTTTTGCCCATCTTTCTATAACCAAACAAAATTGACTATATATATCTGGCCAGCAATGGATTTTAGGATTCTCTGAACTGCATTACTGTATTTTATTTCAAAAATTTCTTATTTTTTCATTTATTGAAACCACAGAACTTATATTTTCCCTATTATATGGTTGAATTGACTCACTATCACAAAAATATCTAAAACATTTTTAATTCATTTTAATCAGAACAGATACTAAATAATTTGAACATTTCTTAAACATATGTCATAGCTATGTTACCTCTGACCAAACAAAGTTAGTCCTGGGGTATAAAACAGTAAGAAAATCCTAGCGCTATAGCCTAGACTAAGAAATAATGCCAAATCACACCTGCATTCTTGTTAAAAAATAAGCATAAAATCACTTGCAATTGAATGTGATTGAAAAGAGCCTTTATATATTGACTCCTAAAAATTTTATGAAACCTGTTTTGAACAAGTTTAGTTTCCTCATATATTATTTTAACAACCTCACAATATTTAAATATTAATATGCTTATGACAATAGAAACTATAAAATCCACAGTCTATCTGGCTATGTAGAGATTCAAACTGGAAAATTTAATTGAGGCATTCTTTAGATTCAGGATGCATTCACTCCAGAGAGGAATAGGGAAGAGGGCAAAATTGGTAGCTACAAATTATCTACAACACAGCACAGCCAGAAAATAAGACAATGCAATTTGTGGATACTGTTTTATATTTCTGCATTCTGTATTTTTGGCATTCATTATTCTTCAATCTTTGTTTACAACCCATTCCAAGGTTAAGTGAATTACTTGTAAACCACTATTAATCTAGCTAATTGAACTACAGTCCACAAAATTTGGATTGTTATAAATTTGTGCCAAACATTCCATTTCCTGGATTGTTTTTCACCTACTCACCCTCTGCTTTTTGGCAGTTGAGATGCTAGGCTTCCTTTTTATCTAATTGGTATTAATATTATAATACACTTTAACACGCCTTTGAGATGAAGAGAACATTCTATAATATTTTACTGTAGAACCATTCATAAAGCACTGAGATATATTATTCTTAAATAAGTACATTTTTTAATTTGAAAAAAAAATGCTAGAATGAATACTGTGAGAAAATCCGTAATTTTTAACATTGATTTGCCATTTATCATGTTTCTTGCATACTCACCTGTCCAGTAGCAACATAATCTTTCATAGGATGGATAGCAAGGCTGAGAATGTCATCATCATGACCAAGATATAGTCTTTGAGTGTGGTGCTGTCTATTATACACCACAGCAACAGCAGCAATATGATAGACCACTTCTCCAGTTTGTGTGTAGAATAAATTATTTCGACAATCATAGCCTCTATAACTGAAATCAATAGGGAAAAAAATCAACAGGTAAATAAGTTAACAAGACTCCTAATAATAGATGTACCATGATCCTAGTGTTATCATTTATACTGAGTCATATTTTGCTGAAATTAATAGGGCTTATTTCTAATCAATATTTATTTATTTATCAAGAAATTAGATGGCCAAGTCACTCACAGTGACTCCAAGCAGCTTTCAGAAGTATTTCAAATACAAAAACCAATAAACCCTCATCCCCTTGGTGACAACAATCAAACAAACCACTTGATGCACTCTGTATCACCCTGGGATTCCCAGGCCTGCTGGCAAAACCAAGCCTTCAGTGCCTTTCAAAAGAGTACCCATTTTACCTTTGCAGGGATGATGCTCCATATATTAGGACTGTGATGGCGAACCTATGGCACATGTGCCCAAAGTGGCATGTGAAGCCATGTCGCCCGGCACACGTGGTCTTGCCTGTTTGTCTTCTGGGTTTCTGGTGCGCATGTGTGTGCGATGATCAGTTGTCCTTCATGTGCGCGGCTATGCCAAAAACCAGTATGCACATGTGCACTGGACAGCTGTGTCGGGTGCACATGCGTACCAGAACTTGGAAGTTTGGCTTTTCAGGAGCGTGATCCCTTTACGTACATGGCAAGGCCAAAAAACAGCCTGCGCATGTGCGCTGGCTGGCTGGACATTGGGCACGCATGCATGCTAGAACCCGGAAGTTCGGCTTTTCCGGAGCACGGCCCCGATGAGCATGTGCGAACACCCGGGGCCCGCACTCAGGGCCGAAAAATTTCACATCAGTGTATTAGGATATAAACTATTATATATTATGATATTATCTCTAAGATAGCAGAATAACATACTTGGTGTTTGAATACTGATTATATATTATATATTATATTGATTTAAATATAAACTGAATTTATTTCACTTTCTATTTAAATCAATAATTCAACAAAGTTAATATGGTTTGTATTATTTGTATTATTATTTGAATAAATAAATCCCAGAAATAAAATAAAAGAATAAGAGAAATAAAGAAATAGTGATTAATGACCAAAATAACAATGACTTTGTACGGAGATTAGTACCATCCTTATGCAAATGGGAAATGGGCAGACTTGGAAGGATTGTAATATTTAAAGACTATAATGGCAAAGATGTATAATAGTTTTATTAAAATTGAGGAAGCAAATCTTAATGGGATGGGGAGAGCCTGTTGTGGCCTGCCAGCGGCCTGCGTGGATCGTGGCTGATCCCGACAACGAGGAGGCTGGTGTGGGGTTGCGCCAGCAACTTGCGCAGCCGGCGCTCGCATCGGACAGCGAGGAGACTGAAGAGGATGTGGTGCCAGAGGCAGAGACTCAGCCAGGGCCTTCAGAACCTCCAGAGGCTCCTTCAAGTGGAGAGAGTGAAGTGGAGGAGCCTCTCCTCAATGCTCGAGCATGCAGGACTGCCAAAAGGCAGGAGTGGCTACTCAGGAGGAGGAAGTCTCCTCGAGAATAAGGCTTGAGGATAATTGGCCACTCCCTTAGCCTATTTAAGTCGCACGCAGTTAGTAATTTCTTGCTAGAAACAACTTGTAATTATCATCAGAGCATTTTTGGAAAAGACTTATCTTGTTTTCTGGGCTGCTTGCCAACCTTTGCTGGACTTTGGTTTATTCTTGCTACTTAATAAATTTGATAAGGACCATTGGTGTGTGTCAATATCCTCGGGAATCCAGAACTGGGGCAGAACAGAACCTCAAATATAGCTTAGTAAAAAAAAAAAAAAAGAACATTCTAAGGAAATGTAGAATATTGGATGGCTACTGCTGGACAGTGAACAAAGAGGATTTGGAGAAGATATGTAGCTGGCTGATACCACAACAGATGAACACCTTGTTAACAGATTAACTCTGTGTTAACAGATGGCAGAGAATATGAAAAGAAAAATCAGTGTTCCTTGGTTTATAATAATCAACAAGGTTTTATACCAGGCTTAATTTATACATCTTTCTCTCAGCCCTGCATTCTCAAGCAGGCACAAAAATTAGAGAAGTAACTTTATCATAGAGAATTAGGAAGCCATGTTCACAATGATGATTTGCATGCAGAAAACTTGCCTGATTTACAGGACTCTGTAGGTTCAAATCCTGCAACTCTTCCTCCCTCTTTTTTGAGTTAATCGATTTTTGCCTGCTCTGTTTTCAGCTCTGAAGCTCTCTGTCATCTATCCTTTGATCACTAAATAGCTTTCTCCAATGTAAGAATCAGAGTGTCTCACTTTACCCATTTCAATTCTTAATTCCATGCATAGACTTTAAATTTAAAGGCTATTTTTGTTTAAGAATGGATTATCTTTTTCTGTGATTAAAGTACTGAAAGAGTTACTGTTGAAAGTGTATTATACCCATGTATAAATTGCAGCTTTAAACTGTCATCAGGAGCTCTCTCTCTCTTAAGGAAGGGCACTGAGTGGCTTTTCTCTTTACGTTGTTGTTTCAGTTGAGGTAGATCTTCTTTGTAAACCTGCAAAAAACAAAAAAGAAAAATTTTAATTATAAACTTTTAAGCAAATAATTCCAGTTGCTTCTTTTTGTTTGCTTATTGTTAGCATAAAGTATTTGGTAATTTGAAAGATCTATGTCATTGTCCTATATCATATCTTCTTCTACTCTAATGATTGAAAAGTATTAGATTACAATTTTCATAATTCTCATCCTGTATTGTGTTGTAGTCTAATATTTCTAGGGTAGAATTTCCCCAAATTGGGGAAGATTGCTATATTACTAAACAAAATCAACTTGTTTGAAAAAAATAATTCTATAATTTTATAATTGGAAATCCTTAGAATTCTAGAGAAGGGGAACTGGATCAAGAAATATTAAGACCAACAAAAGGTTTTTAGGGATGGACAGCTTTTGGGGAATAGCATCATTGTATACCAAAGAAGTCCTCTTCCAAGAGAGAACACTCTGACTTCCAAAGGGTCATAAACATGTGTTAAATTCCTATTAATATTTCCAAAAGCAATTTCCAAAAGCAATTGATGTCTGAATCTATTTAATGAAACTTGTAATCAAAATGTTTAACTAAACAGAAAAAACAATAAAAAGAAGTTTGAAGTTGTTGTCATGTATTCCAAGCGCTTAGATATAAAAGAAGAAATTTGTTTTTTTCTTACTTTTTATTTTATGCGAAACATTAAAATACAAACTCCAAAAAAGGAACAAAATGCAAAAACAAAAAAAGCTAGACTAAACTCCATACAAAAAGTGCATGAAAATAAAAAACAAAACAGATACATAAATTGTCCCCCCAGTGGAATACTGATACAAAGATAATAAGTTCTGCCCCATTGTGAAGCAGGCACACAATTTATGAATTTCTACTATCCTGTTTACCCAACCCATCTAGCCAGACATCTATCTACTGTATGGAACAGTAGATAGTTAACATGTAAAAAAAATGTTACTTATTTAGCTAAACCGTAGAAATTTTTATGGAGGTTCTCTGAATTATCAGGAAACATTCTGGGGAGGGAAGAAGTTGAAAGAAGAATATGGAAGAAAAATATTTCTTCTGAAATAGAAAGTAATTTTATACTTTTTGCTCTAAATCATGATATCCACAGCCCAACTCAGCAGCTAAAGTATATTGGGTGTGGCGATAGCTAGGGACTGAATTGGTTTACTTTAAAATTAATCAGTAGGGATAAACAGTATATATTTTCTTATATCCTTTTACATAAAATATGTAGCAAGGGATGTTCAAACAATATAGAATAGAATAGAATAGAATAGAATAGAATAGAATAGAATAGAATAGAATAGAATAGAATAGAATAGAATAGAATAGAATAGAATAGAATAGAATAGAATAGAATTCTTTCATTGGCCAAGTGTGATTGGACACACAAGGAATTTGTCTTGGTGCATATGCTCTCAGTGTACATAAAAGAAAAGATACATTCGTCAAGAATCATAAGGTACAACACTTAATGATAGTCACAGGGTACAAATAAGCAATCGAATCATATTAGGAAGCAGTCAATATAAATCGTAAGGATACCAGCAACAAGGTTACAATCATACAGTCATAAGTGGGAGGAGACGAGTGATAGGAATGATATATTTCTAGTTTCACCAAATATACTGGAAAAAAAGCATTTAGAATCATTGGATCATAATTAACATTATGATCACATCTGCTTCCTTCTAGGAACTTTATGCAAATAATTTGAGTCTTTCACTGATAATGAACCACGATTCCTATCTGATTACTTGGAATTGATGATACATGTTTGTCTTTTATTTATATTAAAAAGATGGTCCAACAATTAATTAACACAAATATGTTGCAATAGTCATTATACAAATAATTTAATTATTTAAATTACATGGACTGTATTTATTTAACATATTTCTCTGCCCATTGACAAAGCTGAACAAATGTGCACTGCAGGGAGCAGAATAAATCTGCCTTGTAACCACAGGACTAAGCAGTGTGGGTATATGTGTAAAAACGATGGAAACAAGTTGGAGGATGTAGCATTATAACCAAAGCCCTGTATTTTTTGCATGGATGATACATACACGTAAAAAGGACAAGGCCTGAGTTACAATATTGTAAATGCTATTTTGGCTATTTTATCTTCCCCACAGATGCCACTGAACCAACAAGTGTATTTTTTCCAGATATTCATTTTAAGTATGATGCAATGGTATTTCAACTGTTCCTGATCTAATGATCAGATATTGCAATGTTACTCACCTGTCGAACATAATTGATTTGAGCTTCTTGCTCAATATCTGAATCTAATTCTGGCACATCCGATAAATCAGAATCTGATTCTTCACTGTATGAATCTATGCCACATTCTGCAGAAGGGATGGAATAATATTAATAAGTTAGTGATACTTTAAAAATAAAGTATCAGTTTCCGTGTCAGGAAAGATATGTAAAATCTCAGTTCTGACATGGACATACTGAATATTTCTGACTTGACAGTAAAATATATAGAACTATCTAAGCCAGAAATGAAAACAAAGGACAACATTAAATAAGCATATTCTCTTTTCAGTGATCCTTTCCATAAATTTCCAAGTTGAGAATAGAGATTAAAATAAAAGGGAATGTATGTGTTAGATTTCAGTACAGGTAGTCCTCGATTTACAACAGTTCATTTAATGACCGTTCAAAGTTACAACGGCACTGAAAAAGTGACTTATGACCGTTTATCATACTTAGGACCATTGCAGCACCATGTGATCAAAATTCAGACAGTTGGCAACTGATTCATATTTATGACAGTTGCTGTGCGTGCATCAGGCGCCTGCATCAGGCAATCACCATGTGTGACCTTCTGACAAGTAAAGTCAAAGGGAGAGCCAGAGTTGCTTAACAATCATGCTACTAACTTAACAACTGCAGTGACTCACTTAACAATTGTGATAAAAAAGGTCATAAAATGGGGAAAAACCCACTTAATAACTGTCTCACTTAGCAATACAAATTGCAGATTCAATTATGATTGTAAGTCAAGGACTACCTGTATTCTGAAGGATTAATGATTAAAATTTACATTTAAGTCATTAGGACCTTTTAGTTCAATTGTATTTCAACCTTCTGAAAGTCTTACCAATACGGGCTGCTTCAAGGATTTCAGTTGTTACACCTTCTGGAATAAACCGCCATTGAAAAACAGAATGATCTGCACCTCCCGTACTAATTACCCATTGGAAGTCATGTGACCAGCGGACATTTGTAACGTGAGCAGAATGGCCAACATATTTTCTGAATTTTGCACCTAAAATTAAAAAAATAAAGATAATTGAAACTAAATCTAACTAAATAGACACCATTAAGATGCAAGACATACACGCAACACATACACAAATGTGTGTGAAAGTTATTGCAAATTTTATAAAATCACTTTTTACTGTACTCCGCATGAAATTTCAAAACATGATGCAAATGATCCATATATACAGAAATGTTCTTTATTTCCCAATGGTTAGTTTTTTTGGTCATCTTTGTTACTTAATCCTTCTTCATCTGTTGAACAATAGATTTAAATCAATACTAATTTAAAAACACTATGTGGATCATTATTACTATTCTATAGGTCCGTGATGGCGAACCTATGGCACAGGTGGCACAGGTGGAACGTGTAGCCATATCAGTGGGCATGGCAGCTCAGCTCTGGTGCGCATGCGCATGCTGGCCAGCTGATTTTCGGGCCTTCTGGGCCCACCAAGTAGGGAAACAAGCTGTTTCCTGCCTCCGGAGGGCCTGGGGGGATGGGGAAGGCCCGTTTTTCTTTCTCATCTGGCTCCAGATCCTCTCTATGCATCTGGGGAGGGTGAAAACAGCCTTCCCCACTTCCTTGGAGGCCCTCCGGAGGCCTGAAATGGCCCATTTCCCAACTCCCGGTGGGACAGGAAGTAACGTTTTTTGCTTTCCCCAGCCTCCAGAGATTCCTAGAGAGGCGAACCTCCACCGCCCCTCCCCTCATGGCACGTGATGGCAAAAAAGTTAGCCATCACTGCCATAGGTAGTCCTTGCTTAGCAACCACAATTGGGACTGGCCACTCTATCTCTAAGCACCATAATTGTTAAATGGAAAAATCACATGTCCATAACCTATAAGTTCTCCATTAAAGTATGCAAATGGTGATCATATCATCATGGGAGGCTGTGACAGTTGTAACTGCAAGCTTTGGTTACAAAGCTGTTCTACATTGTTATAACTTCAAATGGTTGCTACATGAGGCAGTCAGTAATCAAGGATACTTGTACTATTAATACAAAACTCATATTTCAGCCTTGCATTTCTGGTTCATTAGATCAAGGACTTGTACAATATTTTCCTAGGATGCTATATACCAGGGATATCAAACTCAAGATCCAGGGGGCAGATTTGGCCTGCTGGGTGCTTAGATCTGGCCCACGGGGCTGCCCTGGAAACAGCAAAGGACCGGCCCTCGGTGCCTCTGCCAGCGATAACAGAGCTCGCAAGGGCTGCGTGCAGCCCTCCTGGGCTCCATTTTAGATGGCAGAGGGTTGCAGGAGGCCAACACAGCTGAAAACAGAGCTCAAGAGCCCATTTTCACTGCCAGAGTGCTCACATCACCAAAGGCACCCCCGACATAAGTGACGTCAAGTTGACTACGCCACCCTCAGACCACCACCACCCCAAGGTCAAAAAACAACCCTGATGCGGTCCTCAATGAAATTGAGTTTGACACCCCTGCTATATACCATCTTAGTATGAATATGAAAATTATATTTTCATATAAATTTCCACATCCTGTTATTTGTAAAATAATTGATTTCCTGTTCCTCAGCTGCAACTTCTATTTTTTACTGCAACAGACCCACTAAGGCATGTGGGGAACTAACCCAATGCCTAAAAAGGCAGAATTATGGTTCTTTCCCAAAAAAAGCCTCTCACTATTATCCTTTTCATAGAATTATATAACCAGTAATAACTAGTCAACATCTTTGTCAGTCAAATAATGGGTCATTAAAAAGATCTGTCCAAATTATTTATTTTGATTTTTGATACTTATTACACTTGCTTCCTTTATTATTGAATATTCAATTTCATATATAGCTGTGATGGCAAACCTATGGCATACGTGCCAGAAGTGGCATGCAAAGCCATCTCTCCGGGCATCCATTGCTCCTTCGGGTTCCGGAGCTCCAGTCAGCTGGTCTTCATGTGCGTGGGAGCGCCAGAAACCGGAAGAGCAGCCGCCCGGTGCGATGTATGTGCTGGGTGGCTGTTCTTCTGGTTTCCGGCCCGCGAATGCGCACCGGCCACCTGGTCTTCCGGTTTCTGGCATGCATGCATGTGCGAAGACCAGTTGGCCGGTGTGCATGCACGGGCTGGAAACTGGAATATCATCTTCCTAGCATGTTCATCCGCACCAGGCAGCTGCTCTTCCGCTTTCTGGCATGCACCCACACATGCACACTCCCGTTTTGGCATTCGGTGCTGAAAAGTTTCGCCAATACTGATATATAGCATTAATTTAATTACCTCAATTTTTTGCTTAGTTTTATATAGCTTGCAAGTTTTTCTACTTCACTTATTTTTTATTTTTCTGGAATGTGCTTCTAAATATTTACTCACCTTTTTAAAATGAAAAAGAAAGATAGGTCCATTTGTCTGGTAATTTTCTGCCTGCACTTACTTGTAATATTAGAGATTGAGCATTTTTATTTGTTATCTCGTCTTCATTATTTTCATAAATAATTTAAATAAATTAAAGTAATACATCTCAGCCACTGAAAAAATATCAAATAATCCATAATACAAATAAAGGAAGACATTATATATACACGGCACAATGTCTTACCTTTTTTAAGACATGGAAATCTGAATAATTTAACTAATCCAAAATCATCTCCAGTCACTAAAATTGCATTATTATAATTCCCATCTACCGAGTTAATATCTGTAACATCACTGTACTTTGGCCAGATCCCATTTACTTCTGATCCTATCACACAGGTCCATGAGGCCCAACAAATTCCTTTGATCTCATCTTTGTTTGCCAAATGTTTTCCAGCTGAAATAAATTTAAATTAATAAGTTATTTAATTATATTGTTTTGGGAGCAGCTGAACACAAAATTTAATTCTTTTCCAACTTCTTACCTTGGGCCTTTTTCCATTGCTGAGTTGGAGTGCTATCCACTCATCTTTAAATGCACAACAAATCCACAGAAATTTGTTGAACCTATTGCTGATCCCTTTCACAAGTGATTGTTTCAAGCTACTAGAAATAAAGTTAATACCTGACTTCCCTCCAAGATAATTGGTGACAAGGTTAACAAATTTTATATACTTTAACACGGGGGTGAAATGCTCCCGGTTTGGACCGGATTGCCCGATCCAGTAGCAATGGCGGTGGGTGGTTCGGAGAACCGGTAGCAAAAATCCCTGCGCCCCACCACATGCCCAGCCGAGACGCGCGATCACCAGAGGCTTTTTAAAAAACTTTTAAAAGCATTTTTTCTACAATCTCTTCGGACAAAGAGGTTGTAAAAAAATGCTTTTAAAAGCCTCTGACAATCCCAGCTGAGTTGCCTGATCATCAGAGGCTTTTAAAAGCATTTTTTTCCTGCAACCTCTTCGGCCGAAGAGGTTGTAGAAAAAATGCTTTTAAAAATAAAAAGAAAAAAAGTTGGCCACGCCCACCCAGTCACATTACCACCACCACCAAGCCACGCCCACAGAACCGGTAGTAACAAATTTTACATTTCACCACTGCTTTAACACCTGTACCATTGGACAATGAAAAAATAAAAGGCAGAGACAGAGTAAATGTTGAGAAAAATGAGCTGAATCATCTTAATAGAACAGAATAGAATAACAGAGTTGGAAGGGATCTTGGAGGTCTTCTAGTCCAACCCCCTGCTCAGGCAGGAAGCCCTGTACTATTTCACAGAAATGGTTATCCAATCTCTTCTTTTTAAAAAAAATTGTATCAAGAAGTCTGCAAGAAAGCAAATAAAAGTCCAACTACAGTGAATTGGGTCAAAGTCTCTAAGAGAGAAAAACTTCTGTCATAGCAATCATGAGACAATGAGAACTTCTTGGTAACCACTATTACTATTGTGAGAAAAAAAAATCCCGCTCTATCAAAAATCTTATACAAACTCTCTTTGGTATATAAATAAAACCCAGAATGGGGATTAGGTTACAATTTTGTTTTGTAGATGAGTTTTGATTTAAAAATATCTCAATGAGTCTGGAAAAGGAATTTGATCTCTAACTTCATTAGGTATTTATACATTTCATCATCTTTCACTTGCAGATGAATTCTCTCCCATCTTTCCCCCTTATAGTATTTGTAACAACAAATCATTTGATTTACAATACAATAAAATTAATTTTTTACAATACATTAATTTTAATTCATTTATGTATGTTGTTTTGATGTCCAACATTTATTTTTACAGATCTTTTAAGTTTTGCCTCATAAATCCTTATTTCCCTGTCCAATAACATACAATCCATGGGGGACAGTTTAAATATGACGGCTCTTTCCTTGACTGAAAATGATACACTTTACTATTTCTCCCTCTCCCTCCCCTCCTTCAAGATTTGTATATATTTTTAGTTTTAAATATCTCTATTTCTAATGCTGATTTTTTTCTAATTTTAAATGTGTATATACACACACATACACTGTACAATACAAGTCACCCGTAGTACCAGAGATGGGAAGTGATATAAATTTGATAAATAAATAAATACATTTTATTTGTAGTAGTTGCAGTGGTTCATCTCCTTCCTCAATGGTCAGTCCCAGTGCATGTTGACAAGAGGGAGGAGATTGCATCTACTCATGTGGAGTACCTCAGTGTTTAATGCTTTCACACACACCCTTTTTAACATCTACATGAAACTGCTGGGTGAAGTTAGTTCAGGGTTCAGTATTATTAATAATCAATTGTGCATTTCAGTCTTGGGCTCCATAAGTGAAGCTCGAGGCCTGGATAGGAAGAAACACTTCAGCTAGGATCCCAAGAAGATTGAGTTGTAAGTCTGTTTGGGGCCTCTGGGCTGAGATGTTGTCATCTTTGGACTGGGATGGGGTTGCATTTCCCCATTTAAGACTAGTGTGCAACTTGGAGGTTCTACTGGACTTACAGCTATTGTTTGAAGAGCAGATGATAGCTGTGGTCAGGAGGGTCTTGTGTGTCAGTTGTGTCCTCTTTTCACCCACGAGGTTCTTCAGATGATTGCTTATCTGCTAGTCACCTCACAATTGAACTATGACAATACATTCTACATGGGGTTGCTCTTGAATGCCATCTAGCTACAGTTGGTTTAAAAAGCAAGGGTACTGGCAGGAACAGTTACTCCTCACTATGCTCATGAGTCATTGCTGCTACACAAGCTGCATTAGTTATTGGTTGACTTCTGGCTGAAATTCAAGATGCTGATCCAAATTTATAAAGTCTTTAATGGCCTAGTGCCTAGTTATTTGAGGAATTGTCTGTTTCCCATTATTCCTGCTCATCGGGCCAAGTTAGTGTACTTCGTGTCCCTTCCACAAAAATTGTCATCTTGTGCAACTGAGGAAGTGTGCCTTCTCTGTCATGGCCTTTTTTTCTCTAACACAACATCCAACCAGAGATACATGTATAACTCCATTATATCAAATGTAATTCAGATGAGGCAATTACATTTATGTTAATTTTATCATAATTTTATGATATGCTAATTTCTCTTACTGGTGTAATGAAACATTAAGGAAAATTACAGAAATTGCCATTTGCTTAATGATATCATTGCACAACTGATAAATAGTGCTTTAAAATGAGGTTTCATTGTACTGTATTATTACATTGCATTAAAAATGTAATACTATTACTTGATATTGTTATTCTAAATTCTAATAAATTCTAATATTAGCTAATCCAGTTTTCATAGTCAAATCTATTTTCCGTTGTTATGCCCAACAGTTCCAATACATTTCAAAAACAAGGAATTCAGTAATTATTTCTAACTTTAGTAATAGTGTTATATTTCTTTACATCAACATGCAACGATGTAAACTTTAGCATAATTTTAAACATATAATTTAAAATAATTTTCAACTTTAAAATTAAGAAAATTAAGTGGGGTGAAACTTATGATTTTTAGCTAATCTATTTTGGCTAATTTTTGCATTCATACACACACACACACACACACACACACACTACTGTTTATCTATGGAGGTTAAAGGGATATATATGGTTTTATTTATTTATTTATTAAATTTATATACCGCCCGATTATGTTCCCCTATGCTCTGGTATAAGTTCCTTCGCTAGCTAGATAATAGATGACAGATAGATAGATGACAGATAGATGATAGTTAGATAGATGATAGATGATAGATAGATAGATAGATAGAGGTAGAGACGAGAGAGATAGGTTAGTGGGGAATAGTGCTTATTTCAAGTAATCACACAGTCCTAACTCTGAAGTATATTGATTAAACATTTTATGTACTGCTCATTAAAATTAAATGCATGTAATGAAGAAATATTTGCTTACACGGCATCCTGTAGAAGAAGTGTGCTCCTGCACCATCATTTGTTTGCAAGAATTTACTGTCTAGAGACCAGTCAATATGAGTGATAAAACTAGAAGACTTGCTGCATTCTCCAGTTTTCTTATACCGCTGAGCAACTGCATAGATATCAACCTGACCATCGTTAGAACCCACTGCAAGATAGCAGCCATCTGGTGAAAACTTCATTTCATGAATTACTTCTTTCCGATCTTTGATATGAACAACTTCTGTCATATCTCTGCAAAGAGTGTTGAAAACATTGTTAGCAGTGGGTGTGCAAATGAAAAATGATAAGATGGTGGTATGCAGTCTTATTATCTAGACATATTCTATGTTGCACAAACATGCTCTTAAAGGGCAATCCAATACATATGTAGTTAAGAGGTCCTATTAACCTCAACAGAATTTGTTCTTCAAAAGTAGTATATAGAATAATAGCTTTGTAGCAAAATATTATCATTTAGTTTAGGTACTGCTAACAAATCGGATCTGGTTAGAAAACTATGATTTAATAAGTCAGAATTAAAGCCTCTAAGCTAGGGATGCAAAAAGATATACAGATATATAGATTAGGTCTACTCATCATGGTAGTTCGGTTTTGTTCTAATTTAAAATTAAGTTATAATTTAGAAAAATCGCATTGCCTTACCATAAACTCTAAGTGATGAATACTGGTATATAGATCACAATTACTAGATTTATATATTGTGCTTGACCCATATAAATTTTTTCAGAAAACTTATCCTCAAGCTTTCAAAATACATTTTATCAGACTTTTGTGTGTTATTCAGGCCAACAACATATAAAACTATTCTCAAAAATTGCATTAATACGAGTCAATCCTACCTTACTCTCAGAACAATAAAAGAGCCATCTTTCATTCCCAGAGCCAGCTGAGATCCATCAGGGCTGAAAGAGACACTCCGTACAGCTTCTTCCATATTGCATCGGGCAATCAAAGCATGATCAGCAAGACTCCATAAGCTTCACAAGAAAGGTAAATTGAAAGAAGTCTGTTAATCGCTACAATGTGGCATTTATGTATTGCTTTTTTGGCCGGAGAGACATTACTCCAAACTTTATGTGCATCTCTCCCATTCTATTTTCTGCTTATCTGGTTCACAGAACAGATTAAAGTTAAAAGGGATTGGGTAGTTTGTAGTTCAACATGCAAATGAAATGAGAAATCATCTCATCACCATGTGATTCTATTCTCCATTATTTTTATTAATAACTGGATTAATAATAAAGAGGTACAGGGAATGTTTATCAGATCTGAAAATGGCACTAAACTGTACAGGTATCTTAAATATTAATCACAGTAATATTAATCACATAATTACTGTATTTGTATTTATTTGTTGATTTATATCCCACCTTTGTTCAGGATTTCAAGGCAACATAAAGAATGCTACCTCCAATTTTCCTCACAACAGCAATTGTGTGAGGTAGGTTTGGGGGAGAGAGAGAGAGTGAGATAAAATAATTTTCACAGCTATCACATATTTGAACACTACTTGGGTTTTCTTTTAGCTAACACATTTATTAAAAAAACTTGCACTTTAAATACCTATTCTTTGGCTAATAAACTGGAATATCAATGCTGTAATAAATAATATATAACTAACTAAATAAATAAAATATCTAGCTGAATATTGCTTAAATTTTCTTCTTCCAATTAAATGATCACCAGCATTGTGATCTTCAAAGCCATGAGGATTTCCCAACACAACTGTGGTGAAACATTAGGGATACTAATTAGGGATACTAATTAGCGAAGGTTGTGGAGAGTGTGGTTGCGCGACAGCTCCCACAGTTCCTGGATGAAACCGTCTATCTAGATCCGTGCCAGTCTGGCTTCAGGCCTGGGTACAGCACGGAGACGGCATTGGTCGCATTGGTGGATGATCTCTGGAGGGCTTGGGACAGGGGTTGTTCCTCTGTTCTGGTCCTGTTAGACCTCTCAGCGGCTTTTGATACCATCGACCATGGTATCATGCTGCGCCGGCTGGAGGGATTGGGGGTGGGAGGCACCATGCTGCAGTGGTTCTCCTCCTATCTCTCTGACCAGTCGCAGTCTGTGTTGGCAGGGGGGCAGAGGTCAACCTCGAGGCGCCTTGCTTGCGGGGTGCCGCAAGGATCGGTCCTCTCGCCGCTCCTGTTCAACATTTATGTGAAGCCGCTGGGTGAGATCATCCATGGTTTTGGGGTGCGATGCCATCTGTACGCTGATGACACTCAGCTGTACATTTCCACCCCAGACCACCCCAATGATGCCCTCGAAGTGATGTCCCAGTGTCTGGAGGCCGTGCGGGTCTGGATGGGGAGGAACAGGTTTCGGCTCAACCCTTCCAAGACCGAGTGGCTGTGGATGCCGGGGTCCTGGTATAGCCAGCTGGCGCCATCGCTGGCTATTGGGGGCGAGTCACTGACCCCCACAGAGGAGGCTCGCAACTTGGGCGTCCTCCTGGACACACGGCTGTCTTTAGAAGAGCATATGACGGCCATGGCCAGGGGGGCTTTTTATCAGGTTCTCCTGATACGCCAGTTGTGCCCCTTTCTGGATCGGGACTCCTTGTGCACAGTCACTCATGCCTTGGTTACGTCACGCCTGGACTACTGTAACGCTCTCTACATGGGGCTCCCCCTGAGGAGCACCTGGAGGCTCCAGCTGGTGCAGAATGCGGCCATGCGGGTGATTATGGGAGCAATGTGGCGCTCCCATGTAACACCTCTCCTGCGCGAGCTGCATTGGCTCCCGGTGGTCTTCCGGGTGCGTTTTAAGATGTTGGTTCTCATCTTTAAAGCGCTCCATGGCTTAGGGCCAGGGTATTTGCGAGACCGCCTGCTGCTACCGATAACCTCCCACTGGCCAATACGCTCTCACAGAGAGGGCCTCCTCGGGGTGCCGTCGGTCAGGCAATGTCGGCTGGCGGCCCCCAGGGGGCGTGCCTTCTCTGTGGGGGCACCCGCCCTGTGGAATGAGCTGCCTCCTGGAATACGATTGATCCCAGACCTCCGTACCTTCCGTAAAGCCCTGAAGATGTTTTTATTTCATCAAGCCAGCCTAGCCTAAATGGTTTTTAATTGGGATTTTAAATTTTATGGATTTGGGGGTTTTAAATTGGGTAGCCAGTGATTTAATTCTTTTAATTATCTTAACTTTTGCATTTGTATGTTTTTAATTTTGGCTGTTCACCGTCCTGAGTCCCTTCTGGGAGAAGGGCGGTATACAAATTAATTAATTAATTAATTAATTAATTAAATAAATAAATAAATAAATAAATACATGCTGTTGCCTTACCGCACAGATCGATCATCACTGCCAGTAACAACTAATGGCTTTTTGGGATGGACTGCCAGAGCCCAGAGCTCGCCTTCACAGTGACCTTGCATTATAAGCATTGGTTTATCTCTTTCTCTCACAATAATTTCAAATATTTCACTGTCCTGTGTTCCTGCTAGAAGCCGATCTCCTTTCCAACACACGCTTCTGATAGATAAACCTGAGAAAGGACAGAATAATCTTTGTAAACTAATGAATAATTATTTGTAGTCTAGAATCCAATTTAGCTTAAGCATTGTGAAGCCCTATTACTTTTCAATAGAAGACTTAAATATGTATGCAACTTGTTTTCTTTGGAATGCAATAGGAAATAAAATGCTTCACTTTTGGAGAATCATGTCTTTAGCAAATTTCTGTCCAATAAAAAAGAAGCAGACATCCTGTGAGCTCCTGAACTTAAAATTTTAAAATTTTAAGTTCCGGAGCTCATAAGATTGAGAGCATTTTAGCAACGTTTTGGCAGAATCTCATCTGCCAACACACCCCAGCCAGCCACAAAGATGAAGCCCTGCCACCTGGTGGAGAACAGCCGATCATACACCCGAAGCCAAGCCAATAGACACAGACTGGGACTCCCAACCAATCAGGATGAAGAGATGGGGCCATCCCAACAAAGCACGCTGCCAGCACCAGATTTGAAACAGTAATGGCTGTTGCTGCTGAAGAACCTTTGCACAGGCCTGATGATGGCAGATGAGATTCTGCCAAAACATTGCCAAGATACTCTCAATCTTACATGGGAAAAGACCCGAATACACCAAGATTTACACACACACACACACACACACACACACACACACACACCAAAATCAATACACGAACTGGGTATCATTTCTTTGAACACAAGTGGTAGTGATAATATTAATATTATTTGTTATTTAAGTCATACTTATATAATTGTAATGTTATTATACATATTTATGCTAAAATATAGGCCTTCATTATTTAATTGTTCAACATTTTAATCCCCCATTCTAATAACAATAGCAATATCATTAAGACATAGTGTCACCATCTTTCACCAGCTAATCTTTATATCTAGCTATTACTTTTAATATATTATGTAAAATATGCATATTATTCCCTCTATTTCTTGTGTCTGCTTCTATTCTAGCTCTTAATAATGCCAGTCTTGTGTTACAAAACATTTCCTCTATCCACCATCTCTTGCCTGTTTTAATAGTTCAATTCTTATTCATTTTTTGACTTGCCTCCTAAATTCCTTCCTTGGGTCTTCTTCTCTATCTACAACTTTCCTGTTTAACTTAAGTATTTCTTCCATCTCTACTATCTTTCGCTGCCAAGCCTCCAGAGGATCTGCCCAACTTTCAAAAATATGTTTCTGTTTATCCAAAATAATTTTTTGATCTTTTAGCATATACTTTCCCTGAATTGCTTCATTAATTTTTATTACTTTTGCCTTCTTTTCTTCTTTTGTTTCTTGATTTGTCCATTTTATCTTTTCCCCTGGTCTCTCTAGTATCTCCTCTATTTCCTGGGCTTTTTGATCATTATTCATTATCCCTTGTGAAGCACTTTCTAGCTTCCCATTTATATTATTCTTTTTATATTTTATTTTATTTTATATATTATATTATGTTATGTTATTCTTCCCATTTATATTATTCTTATATATATTATATTCTTTATATTATTATATTAAATCCATTATCTCCCTGTGATTCCTTATCATAGAATCATAAATGCTTTGGAACATTACCACCAATTATTTTGCAACCCGCTTATTTCCCCCTGCTGAAACATCTTGCCTTCTTTTTTGATAAGTCCAAATATCGCTCAATAGTCTGTCAATGGTCTATCACTGCCCCATAGTCTCAATTATCTTTGCCTTCAGACAGTCGATCTGGAAACCATTTACTCAAGCCTGTTGTTGCTCCTCTGGGATTACAGTAATATAGTTTTTTATATCCCAAGATAGTCAATTTAGCTCTTTTTAGGTAATCCAGGAAAATTTCCAAATGTCTTCTTAAATCCCTATAAATTCAATCCTAACTCCTGATATTTGAAAGTCACTTTACTTAGACGTCTTCCGTATTTTCACCATTTGAGCTCCAGTAGTCATGGAGTAATTAAGTATAAAACAATAGATAGCACAGCAGTCCTCCAGGTGGTTGTTTCCACTTTCCACTTTCAGTATTTTCCCAGGGTTAAAGGAGTATAATGTATTCCATTCATCAGTAGATGGTGCTTTCCACTTAACTTCAACATTGCATAAATTCTAACAAGTTCCATTGTGTTTATTCAAACAAATAATCCAAATTCTAACAGGTAGTTCCAGGATTTTAAAATGCCTTGTTGCCAATAAAAGTTAGTGATCCAATCTTTCTAAGTTTTTAAAGGTTTTGCGCTCTCTTCTTAATATCCTTTTCTTTTCTTTCGGGTCTATGATTTTTCTCTCTGTAATTGTTTGCTGCTTAAACAAACTCTTCAAAGAGTCCCTTTTCCAGAGTTCATTTTCTTTAGGGTTGGTTTTAGATAATAAAAAAGTTCCCTCACCCAGTTCCAGTCACTGTTCACACACCTCTCCAGCACAGTCTTTGTTTCTTCGGCTGCCCCAGCATCATGGCAGCCATAATGGCTGCCATTTCTCTTTGTTGTCAGCTGAGAGGGAATTAGTCCTGGATCAAGCAGGAGAGCTGCTGCTCTCTGCGACCTGCAGAGCACCCCTTCACTCTTCACTCTTCTACAGGGTGACTTTAGCCCCTTATGGGCCCCTCCAATGAAGGGATTCGGTGCAAGTTCGCAGAGCCCCGTTCTTCGCGTCTGATAGTCAATTGGAAGTCAGAATTGTTTGTTTATTGATAGGGATTAGAAAGAACAGTGGGTCCATCTCTAGGAGCAGACAGACAGTCATGGAACAGCAGAGGCTTAATTTTAAGGACTCTTCAGAGAGAAACAGCCAGCAGATGTGAACTCTAGAATGGCCTTTTGATCATGATACTTCACTCTACAGTTTTTCAGGGAATTGATATCAGGGCAGCCAGGCATGCAGCAGTATCTACAGAGGACTGCCAAAATCTGCAAGAAGGTAGGCATATAACGTGATTTCAGTACCTTGCAATGGACCCACCATCTCACAAAATTTTGACATTCACAATGGATCCTGTTGTTCTACTTTTTGAAGCATGGGATTTTATGAAAGTTTGTAGCAGGAAGAATAGGATAGTAAGCAGTCTTTCCAACTCAAGTCCTCTTGAACAACTTGTTCAAAGCAAACATTACTCATGACATGCTAACTCAAGTCCATTCTTGCTTGTTTATATATGTGCATGTACTGTATTATCTTACACTTTTAAAGTCAGTAATAGGGAGATTTTGGTAACAACATTTTAAATGTAATAAATGAGTTCAGTGACTGCTGAAACAGTTACACATTTTTCTAACATTAATAATGAGATACCCAGGAAACTACTATAACTCAGAGTAGACATGTATCATTTACTCTGATAATAACCAATTTCCAGGTTCAAGGAGTTTCCATTAGTTGCTACTTGATCCTTTAAATCTGGGGTGTTTTATATCCAAAGCATGAATTCTGCCATGCAAATTGAATAAGATTATTTCCCCAAAGTCCAACATAATCCATCAAGTTTGTTTTTTAACACCAGACATCTATAAAATAGAAAGACTGAAGGGCTGTCAGACACTACTCAAATGGACAAAATCAAAACTATGTTTGATTTTGTGGATAACAAACTGGACAAACTGGCATAGCCAATACCTAATGCTAATTTTCTGATTCAATATGATTTGCCTATTAGTATGCTTGAATATGCAGTTGTCTATACTTTTTCACAATATTTTTCAATCTCCAGTTTCTATAGCAGCAAATACTTATTTACACATCAGTAACATTTTTCCCCTGAAGGACTATAACTGATTATCTCTATGTAATAGTGAAGCAGATGCTCATTTCTGTATCTTGGTTACAGTATTAACTATGTTAACAGTGCATATGGAGAAGTACTACACAACTATTAATTCTTATTGCTGGCAGTTTTGCAATCTGTTTCATCATATCAAGCTCCCTCCTAAAATATATTAAACATATGTTATATAGACATACAAAACAGGCAAAAGCTCTCATTTTTTATATCATATTTTAATAAAACTATATGTTTTTGTATTCCATGGAGAATTAGTTAGCAGTAGGACTTAATTGTAATTTTAAGTTCAAATTCTAATAAAGACTTCTCAGAAAAAGACAGAGGAAACATAAGAAAAACACAACTTGGAGCAATCCCGAAGTGTAGCTATCAATATTCTGATTCTCATAGTTGCAAATTAGATACTTCCAGAATGGTCACAAGTGTAATAAGAGTTGGTAGTGCATTTGTTTCTTAACTTAGGCCTAAAGACAATGTTTCTGTTCCGTGGATTGAGAACCAAGTGCATGTACAAGCATGGATTCATGTGTGTGCATGGGTATACATGAACACACACACACACCTTGTACCACGTAAGAATATATGGACGTGTGAAAGACAGAGTACATAACACCCATTAAAATTATGCCATAAAACCAACAGATTGTGATCTAGGAGATATCTGCTAATGCAACATATGAAAAAAATAATTCCAGAATGAAGATTTCCAAGACTCAAGAGTTGGTTCTGAAAATACAAAGTAGTTCTCAAATCAGGGATAATTCCCCTGTAAACTGAAAGGGGCACGGGTAATCACGTAGGGAAATATAGATGACATGAGAAGACCACCCTGGAGTTGGCCAAGCTTTGCTGAAGAGATGGAGAACTGCAAAATTTTAGAGCCATAATAAAGATTGAGGTACTTTGCATAGTGGTGATCTGCCCAAATATTGAAAATGAAAGATAACAGTTAAAATTCCACTTTTACATTTAAAAGAGATCAAATAAGTTGGCTGTTTTCTATCACTGTTTTGTAAATCACTTAATATTTCTTAAATATAATATTTTAATATTGCTATATTTTATTAATTGTTTCTGTGCTCTGGGAAATGTATTATTAAAAACAATGAAATGATGGGGAATTGAATAAGAATATTATAAATAAATCAATAAAAATTTGCCTTCGTTGATATTTCTGCACAGCACTTATAAATTACATGGTTAATGGTTTCCTTTAATTATATTACTAACAATCTAGGCCGTATGTGCAAATCCTGTGAGCCATACACCAATATATAATTAATATGCTCCAGCTGGTGATGTGCTAGACATAGCTCATGTCAGTTTACAAAAGCCAAATGTTACATTTTCTGGAATTTTACAAGATGCTTGAGAGCAGTCCACCTAGCATGCCAAACAATTGTTTGGTAGCTTGTGATGCAGTACAGTGACAGCAATGAAGCTGGCAGAGCCGGTTATTACAATTTATCAACACACCATTGATGACTGGACATACTGGACAATTACATTACTTTTTAGGCACATTAATACCAACAGTACCATCATAGGCTCCAACAACTTCACATAAAGGCACTTTCAAATATTCTTCCTCTAAAGTGATATATAACATCATCTGTCTGCAACATCCCCTCTGGATTCTACCATTAGACAAATGAAATAAACTTTGCACAATAAATTGACATAAAGTTGACATTAGGACTCAAAAGAAGGACAAGGTAATATGGGAGAATTGCAACTTTCCAGGGCACTTCATTATGAGTACCCATTTTGATGAAACAAACAAACAAGCTTTGTCAGCGCAATGGAGTGAGAAGCTGCTAAATTCATAGTGTTCATGAAAAGGCTTCAAGCTATTATAGAAGACCTCAGCAAACAGAATGGATTTTGAATATATTACAATTGTTATTTGATAATGTTCCTGTCATCTATCTCACTTGCAACCTGCATCTGTACAAAACCTTATCTTTCTCTTCCTTTCCCTCCCATCTAATTTCCAATTTAAATCCAACATTGATTTAGCCATTGGTGAAGTGAGCTGTAGCTCAAAAAAGCTTATATTATGGCTTTTAATAATATTGGTTAGAATGAAAGTGGTACCAGAATTTCAGAAAAAAATGATTTGATCTAGCAGCAGAAAAGCAGAAAAACTAGGAATATGGATTACACAATTATGTCTATGTATACACAATATATGTGTGTAGACAACTACACTTATAATCCAAAGAATATGTGGGGATGGAACAGATGAATTCAGAAGTTGGGAGGTGAAGATTTCTTCTTTAATTCCCTTTTTTGATACCAAAAAAACCCCAACAACAACCCACACAAAGAGTTTTAATACAATATACTCCACAAATATAATCCTGTTTAATTCGTCAATTTTAATAAATGGTTTATAGGTTTTGTATCTCCATGTTTCTTTGAATATCTGTTTTTTGGCATTCTTTATATAGAGCTGTAGCACCAATAAATGGCATTGATTTAATAAATCTCATAATAATCTCCTTTTTAAATTAACTTCCACTATCTTTAAAACAGGAATCCATTTCAGATGCCCTTTGAGAAGATATGCTATTGTACAGACACACTAGGTGTTAGTGACATTCATGAATAAATGATGAAAATCTAATCTGCTTAGCTTTCTGAAGGAAGAAGGTATTTCTATATAACATGTCGATTTTTTCTCACTCTCCTGACCACGTCAGGATATATATAACATGAAACCCTTGCAGCATATCTATCTCTTAATTAACAAATACATGCTGTGACTAAATTTTGATCCAGATACTGAACATTAGATACTAATCAAATATTTGTCTCAATAAAGCACATCAGAAAGCAAATGAGTGAATGTCAGATAAGCAGATACATATGTTGGTCTTTGCTGCCATGGAGCAAATACAGTAGATGACCACATGTGATTTTTGGTGCCTTGCTGCCTCCCCAGGATACTTGGCCTGTGGAGGCATGATTCTTTGGGTTGTTCAGATCTATATGGGAAGTCCTAAAAGTTATTTTTTGAAATGGAGCTGGAGACTATTGGGCTATGCCTGGCTATTTGGGGTTGAAAGGTATCCTGTTAGTTTTCTGGTCACCACTTACAATTTGAGGGTTCTTCTTTTCTCCCTGAATGGGTATATCTGACTGGGGTCCTGCTTGAGCCTGGGAAGATTGTATTTCCTTGGCCTTCTTCACCTTTGGAGGGGTGAGACATCCCCCACCTTGGAAAGTAAGTGAGCTATGAGGCCTGGTGTTCCTTCTCTGCAGAGACCTGCCTTCCCTAGAGTTTATGGAATACTTGGGAAAGTGTGTCCAAGAAGGTGGCAGAGTTCCTTGTGGGGTAGGGTGGATTATTGGGGCAATGGATTGAGTGTGTGGACTGAATGTATGGGTAAGATGATTGGTTAGGTTGTACCATGGTCTGGGAGGAAGGAACAAAGGGTAGGATTGGACTGGAGAGGGGAGCAAGAGGACAGGCAGGAACATTGAGATGAGTTTAAATTAAATTGTTAGCAAAAGAAGATATGGCAAGGACTGGGGTGGGATGCACTTGAGGATGTTATCCTTATCTCTGTAGCCTATTTTTATCTAATCTCTATATTTTTTTAAAAAAAAATATTCAATATTTCAGAATGATCCACTGTCTTGCTTTATATTAGTATCAAGCCTCGACTGGAGACTTAGTGGCCGCCTGGGATAGGGCGGCCGCTGGAGCTCTGGATCGAGTCGTGCCTTTGCGGCCTCTGACCCGGCGCCGATCTCACCTGGCTCCTTGGTTTACTGAGGAGCTGAGGGAGATGAAGCGCCGGAAAAGACGCCTAGAGAGTAGTTGGAGGGCCAGTTGTACTGAATCTGACCGGACACTGGTAAGATCTCATATTAAGAATTACCTAGTGGCAATAAAAGCAGCAAAATGCACTTATCTTGCTGCTCTTATTGCGTCATCAGATAACCACCCGGCCGCCCTGTTTAGGGTGACCCGCTCCCTGCTCTACCAGGAAGCGCGGGAGGACCCCTTGGAGGGAAGAGCCGAGGATTTTGTCCAGTATCTGTATGACAAAATCACTCAGATTCGGGAAGATCTGGACTCCGACTGGGTAGATCCAGCGGGGATGACGGGGGCAGGTCCTGAGAATGTTATCTGGGATGAGTTTGATTCTGTGACCCCTGAGGACGTGGACAGGATTCTGGGTAGACTGAATGCGACCACATGTTTGTTGGACCCGTGCCCCTCCTGGTTAGTGCTGGCTTCCCGGGAGGTGACGCGAGGCTGGCTCCAGGGGATTATAAATGCTTCATTGGGCGAGGGTGTCTTTCCCGCCGCCTTGAAAGAGGCGGTGGTGAGACCTCTCCTCAAGAAGCCTTCCCTGGACCCGGCAACATTGGCTAATTATCGTCCAGTCTCCAACCTTCGCTTTGTGGCGAAGGTTGTTGAGAGTGTGGTTGCACGACAGCTTCCCCAGTACCTGGATGAAACGACGTATCTAGATCCGTTCCAGTCGGGCTTCAGGCCTGGGTACAGCACGGAAACGGCATTGGTCGCGTTGGTGGATGATCTCTGGAGGGCTCGGGACAGAGGCTGTTCCTCTGTCCTGGTCCTATTAGATCTCTCAGCGGCTTTTGATACCATCGACCATGGTATCATGCTGCACCGGTTGGAAGAGTTGGGGGTGGGAAGCACCGTATTACGGTGGTTCTCCTCCTTTCTCTCCGACCGGTCGCAGTCTGTGTTGACAGGGGGGCAGAGGTCGACCCCGAGGCCCCTTATATGTGGGGTGCCACAAGGATCGGTCCTCTCGCCCCTTCTGTTCAACATTTATGTGAAGCCGCTGGGCGAGATCATCTGTGGTTTCAGGGTGGAGTACCACCAGTACGCTGACGATACCCAGCTGTACATCTCCACCCCAGACCACCCCAACGATGCCCTTGAAGTGATGTCCCGGTGCCTGGAGGCCGTACGGATCTGGATGGGGAGAAACAGGCTCAGGCTCAACCCATCCAAGACCGATGGTTTCCGACGTCCCGATATAGTCAGCTGGTGCCATCGCTGACTATTGGGGGCGAAGCACTGGCCCCCACGGAGAGGGTTCGCAACTTGGGCATCCTCCTGGATTCACGGCTGTCTTTAGAAGAGCACTTGACGGCCGTGACCGGGAGGATTTTTCATCAGGTCCGCCTGATTCGCCAGTTGCGTCCCTTTCTGGATCGGGACTCGTTACGCACGGTCACTCATGCCCTCGTCACCTCCCGTCTGGACTATTGTAACGCTCTCTACATGGGGCTCCCCTTGAGGAGCACTCGGAGGCTCCAACTGGCGCAAAGTGCGGCCGCGTGGGTGGTGATGGGAGCGACGTGGCGCTCCCATGTAACGCCTCTCCTGCGCGAGCTGCACTGGCTCCCGGTGGTCTTCCGAGTGCGCTTCAAGGTTTTGGTTATCACCTTCAGAGCGCTCCATGGCTTAGGACCTGGCTATTTACGGGACCGCCTGCTGCCACCAATAGCCTCCCACCGACCAGTACGCTCCCATAGAGAGGGGCTCCTCCGGGTGCCGTCAGCCAAACAATGTCGACTGGCGGCCCCCAGGGGGAGAGCCTTCTCTGTGGGGGCACCTACGATCTGGAACGAGCTCCCCCCGGAGATACGGAGAATTCCGGATCTGCGTACCTTCCGTCGCGCGCTTAAGACGTTCTTATTCCATCAAGCTGGCCTGACCTAAACCTTTCCTCTTTTTAAAATGGAATTTTAAATTTTAAATTTGGTTTTAAATTTATTGGGGTTTTAAAATGTTTCAGCCAAATTTATTTAATTAGTTTTATCTTCATTTTAAATTTTGTATCTATATGTTTTATTTTATGGCTGTTCACCGCCCTGAGTCCTTCGGGAGTAGGGCGGTATACAAATTTAATAAAATGAAAAAAAAAATGAAAAAAAGAATATATCCAAAATATTATTGAAAATAAAGAAAACATCAGCTCTTCATTTAGCACCCTTCTTTCTACTAGCTTCCAAGTATGGTTCATTTTAAATAAGAAATCCTTCTTTTAATAATAAGACAAGCTAAAATCTTGAAGGACATTAATGGAAGGGTCTACAGCCATACTGGTGCCTACTGGCTTTGATTGAGGGCCCTCAAAACATATGGGAAAGAAACTCTTACAACCTTCTAATTCTTTGTGACAATGCAATTGCACAGCAACTCTTAAACGCTAGCTGAGAGTGTATGCTTCAGATATTTATCTTAATTCATATTACTAGCAGTCCCCTTAAATACATGTAACTTACAACAAATATGCTACGCTGCACCAATATTATCCAGTAGCCTTGCTCAGTGTTCCCTGGAAGCTTTAAAACATAAAGTTTCTTCACATCTCAGTTTTTGCAAAAATGGGGGCTACAGCCACGATTAGGTTTCAATTGTCTCAAGTTGTCAGATTTTACCAAATAAAATTCTGAAAGATATGTGAATAGAAGACAACACATCCTTATGTGATAGAAAATGCAGGGGAGACTAATTTGGGGTTTTTTATTTTTGTTCTTTTGGTTTGGTTATTCTTTGTTGGAATAACAAAGCCCTCTCCTCTTATTTTTATGTCTGTGTATCTATCTATATCTATCTATCTCTTGCATTATCTCATTGACAGTTCATTATTTCATTCCAAGAACACTAGAAACTGAATGGTACTCCTCCACTTGATAAGGCACATCTATACTAATATTAGTCTCCAGAACTATTTTATTTATTTATTTATTTATTTATTTATTTATTTATTTATTTATTTATTTTATTAGATTTTTATGCCACCCTTCTCCTACAGGATTCAGGGCGGTGAACAGCCAAGAATAAAAACATCACATACAAAATTTAAAATTTTAAAAAGAATTAAACAAATTTTGGCCCAATAAGTTTAAAACACCCCAACTAAAATCAACTTACAATTAAAAATATCTAAGGGGGGGGATATACCTTGTATATCCAGATATGCATTCATGCTACCCCCAATTCTATAGTAGTAATATTCAACAAATAAACTGCTTTTGTAACATAATTGTAATGTAATAGCAAAGTGCCATAATACTATAGCAAATGGACAAATTGAAATCCTCATTCACTCTGGCATACTACACTCATTCAGCCATTCACCGAATAAAAGCAAAATTCCACATTCACCCAATCCACCTATCCCAGATTTAACAGATTTAACAGATTAACAGAGTTGGAAGGGATCTTATAGGTCATCTAGTCCAACCCCCCGCTCAAGCAGGAGACCCTACACCATTTCTGACAAATGGCAGTCCAATCTTTTCTTGAAAGTCTCAAGTGATGAAGCTCCCACAACTTCTGAAGGCAAGCTGTTCCATTGGTTGATTGTTCTCACTGTCAGAAAGTTCCTCCTCATTTCTAGGTTGAATCTCTCCTTGGTCAGTTTCCATTGACTGCAAGACCCCAAGATTCAAAAGAGTGGTAGAAGGAAGAAAATTGTTTGCTTTACCCAAAGAGTTCCCCTCAATTCCATCCTTGCTGGCAAAAGCGTCTTGAGACAAAAAATAAGTTTTTTTTAATTTTTTTTTTTAAATTTTGATTTATATGCCGCCCTTCTCCGAAGACTCAGGGCGGCTTACAATGTGCTCAGCAATAGCCTTCATCCTTTTGTATATTTATACAAAGTCAGCTTATTGCCCCCACAAACTGGGTCCTCATTTCACCTACCTTAGAAAGGATGGAAGGCTGAGTCAACCTTGAGCCTTGGCGAGATTCGAACCCTGCAGTAATTGCAGGCAGCTGGTCTTAATAACCAGCTTAATAACAGGGTGCCTTAAATCCCTGTACTACCAAGTTGGGCATTAAAGCTTTCCCTTTCCCCAGGAAATTGAATAATTGTATCAGGAAGTACTATTTAACACATAGTCTGAAGTTGTGCCAAGGCGGGAAGAAGTTGTGGCCTAAGGGCATAGATAGGAGGGTCAAGGTCCCTTCTATCACTGGCCCGTGATGTGCTCCTCCATCGACCAATCTCTACAAGTATTGTGAATTGCACTTAAATGAAATGGTTTCAGTGATTCCAAAACATGAATTGGTTCTGTTAATTCCTTATGGTCATAGTAACAAAATTCTGAAAGTATAAAAACATTTTTCTAAATGCTAAAATAGCATACCTATTTTATACCAAACAATTTATAAATAAAATGTTTGTATAAATCAACAGCAAAATCTTTATAAAAAATAGTATTACCTTTATATCCTTGCTCAGTCTCCCTGAGATCAATTTTAGTTATTGGCTTGAAATCAATATCCCACAGTCGAATGCAGCCATCTCTCCCACCAGTTGCAAAACCTTCTTCATATCCATACATACTAAAAATTCCAGCCTGCACAATAAAATAATCAAGTTTAAAATTTGTTTCATACGACAATGCTGTTTGCAAAGTGTTAAAATGTAATGATTGTCAAACAGAATTACATCATAATGTTTTTCGTATGAGATTCCAAACATTTATATAATCAGATGATTTAGTCATTCCATCATACACAAACAAGCAAAATGAAACCAGCCTACTAGAAATATATTTTTCCTTGCCAAGAAATATTAAGCAGCAAAACCAGATTAGGCATACAGTCATTTGTCCACTACTGATTAAAAGAACAATATTGTGTGACAATTCTATAATTTGAGTTCATGTCTATCATTCTAGCACTCTTAACTTGATCAGCCTATTTCTATGATGGATACACTTCATATTTTTACTTGTTGTTTCTAAGATCTAAGTCAGTTGCAACAGTTTTCATGATGGATAAGGGAATTTGGTTCTTCATGTTTCCTAAATAGTAGCTTCCTTCTTCCTATTTTGTCACACAGAGATTCTCTTGTGATATCTGTGATTCTTACAAAAACAGTTTGTAATATGATGTATAATCTATGTTTTTCCCATTTAAAAGATAAAATTGTGACTCTGTTATGTATACATAATACATATACCTATATAGCCTAATCTTGTGTAAAGATAAAACAGACCTTGGCTTAGATATTTAGATACAATTAACATAAAGATACAAGCATATTATAGTTTATCAACAGTGTATATACGTTGAACAAATTGAATAAGCAGAATAGAATAGAATAGAATAGAATAGAATAGAATAGAATAGAATAGAATAGAATAGAATAGAATAGAATAGTTGGAAGGGACCTTGGAGGTCTTCTAGTCCAACCCCCTGCTTAGGCAGGAAATCCTACACCACTTCAGACATATGGCTATCCAACATCTTCTTAAAAACTTCCAGTATTGGGGCATTTATGATTAAAACAGTTATGGTGCTCATTGCATAAATGAGCAACTGAATCAATTTCGCACTAACCACAGTAAACTAATTGAAGAGACAAAATAATTGCCAAGGTAATCAAGGCAATATTAAACTCATTTCATCAGCATAAATGAAAATGAAAAAAGATTCATCTTTGGAACAAGCCATAAATATTTGTTAATCATAAAGTTCTATATTGAACATTTCCTATTACAAATGTTAGAATGCCAAATATTTACACCTTACTAAGAAATGCTCATTGCACTGTATGGATATCCTCTAACCACGTTAGTGACTGTTCAAAGTTAAAATAGTGCAAAATGAGGGGATTGACAACTACTTCTTGTATTTATACCCTTCACAGCAACCCTATAATAATGTGATCACAATTCAGGGACTTGGAAACTGGCTTACAATTACAACAGTCACAGCATCCTGCAGTCAGCTGATCACTCTTTATGAGTTCATTGTCAGCTCCAACAGGCAAAGTCAATGGGGAAGCAAGACGAGATTGCAAATGGAGATCATGTGACCATAGATTGCTGCAGCCACGTGTGATTGACTTAACAATAGCACTGGAGCTATTGCAACTGCCATGGTAAAGACACAGGATTTTGTGCTTTATAACTGTATCACTTAGCAAAAAGAATTGCAGGTCCCAATTATTGTAGTTAGGCAATTAGTTGTATTCATGGCATTTGCATCTTAAATAATGTAATTATGAAATTAATTGATTCAAGTATTGTTGCAGAGACATAGCTTATATAATATGATATAGTGATAATGTGAGTATTGAGTTCCATGCTTATTCATGTTACCTGAACTATTTCTCATATTAAATTGTTTTAATGAAACTCACAAGTTCAACTTCCACCAAACAATAACACTAACCAAATCACATATCCTGCTTCACTAGAATTTAAGATTACAGTACAGTACAAGAATATTTTTCTGTTCACAAAGTTGTTATGATAGAGCATAGTCTTGAATCAAATGAATTAAAACTTGATGAATTGTTTTTCCCCTGAATATTTTATACCTGCCAAGATGTTACTGAGATCAGCAAAATCAATAACAAAAAAATTGCTTCTGCAAATATGCCAGAGTTTATTTCGTTATTATTTATATGCCGAACAAATTTGTGTAGCTGTCCAAGTCACACTTTAGGCGAATCCAGTAATCAATCAGCATAAAAATCAATTGAGAATTGGTTGAGTGTCCAAAAGCAAAACAGGAAACATACCTGTTTTAAGAATCTAGTTTTTGTATAGTAGCATATAAGTGGTTAACTTACACCATGAGCACCTTGGATTGTGCGGACTAGGGTGAGCCCTTTCCAGACATAGACGTCTCCATTTAAAGCACCAGAGAACGTAACATCATCTTTCGCACAAGACAAACAGAGGATAGTTTGCAAGTCTCCTGTTTTGCCAAATATTCCTCTTTTGGCTGTCAAGGCATTTCCGCACAGTGTCCAGAACTACAAAATGACAAACAAGAGTGTCTTCAGCATTTGCAATATGTGTCTGAATCATACCTTTTAAGATGTATGAAAAACCCCTAGCAGTTTACATAGTTTAGGTCCCTGTTTATGGTATTTACATCTAACTACTTAAATGAATTAACAGGATAGTTTACATTATTGAAAAATTCAAAAGCATTTAAAATGTGTAGACCAAGTACTCAGGATATATGATGATAACATAAAATCATATGGTAAAAGTGTTAAATTAAAAGTTTTTTATTCCTTTTAAAATAACTAAAAAGAAAAGTAAATAAATCAAAATAATTATTAATAATAAAAATAGTTTGTTTTTACAAGTAACAGTGAAGGTATAAATTTACACAAGACCTTAGGATATTAGTAATCCTTTATTCCTCCTGTAATCCTAGTACCGAATGAAGTCTTTCCAACTGCAATCCACAGTGCCTGAAAGGATCAATGTATTTTAATAAATCCTTTATTTGTGATAAAATCTACAGCACATGCCCTTTGATCAGAATCAGGCCCACAGCTGGAGACAAAGGATTACAAATTCTTGATTCTTCACTATACTCAGCAGTTTTAATTTGGGGTTTAAAATTTTGGCCTAAACTGTTTAATTGATTTTAATTACTTTTAATGATGATGTCTGTATATTTATGTTTTTAAATTGGCTGTACACCGCCCCGAGTCCTTCGGGAGAAGGGCAGTATATAAATAAAATTAACATTAACATTAACATTAACAGTTGATATAAACCATATATAAGGTACTTTGAGGCCAGCATACTGCATTGTAAATAACATGTAGACCCTTTCCAGTAGGCTTCTAACACTAACTACTGTCAATCTAAGAGATGTAACCTCTTTTGGGATGATCTGTCTATATCCTTATTATAAATATCCTTATTTATTATGGTTTCCCCTCTACTTCTGAGGCAGCTAACAGAAATACACAATTCATAGAGATATTTTGGAAAGCCCTATTTCAGTTATTAGATGTTAAACTCCTCTTCTCCTCTATTCATCATCTGCAATTGGATGTTAAATAAAAGACAAATGCCATTCTGGAGCAATACCCTTTCATGCTATATTAAATGTGTCTATGTCAATAACTGAGATGTAAGTGTTTCAGGTCAACTACATTTACCACCCATTCCTGTAGCTACATGCTTCCCAGTTCTCCCCCATTCCAGAGGCACCCAGCATTCTCTAAAATCAAGGATTATCTGGCTCCTGCCAAGGCCTCATGCCAGCACTGTGGAGATCAAGCCCTATCTCTTTGCAGTTGAAGATATTTAGTTTTCTATCAAATCTTCTTCCTCTACATAAGCTGACTAAAAAAATTGAACACCCAAGTTTAGTGGACCATTTTCCATAGTTGCATAGATCATCCCTTTGTTTTCATCAAGGATTTCCAATCACAGTGAAAACAGATGTCGTTCCATTATACCTTAATGGTCCTGGAATGTCTTCCTGGCCCCAGAATGTCTTCCTGGCCCCTTGTACAACTTTGTTCTGCTGCCTTCAGTGTCAGTGAAGTAATAATTTGAGGTTGAATGTCTTTTTGGGCTCTCGGCACAGAAGGAACAGACTTAGCTCTTTGATTTGCTAATGTGGTTGCCCAAATATCAAACAGTGAAGGGAAATATCAAATGATACACATATGCCTCCCCTCCTTTGACAGCACCAATTGCTCCCAAAGCCAAAGGTCACTGTGCATGATATTTAGAAACTCCTTTGATTATTTTCTGTAATTGATAAGTTAGTGGCTATAATTGCACTTGCTTTAATACTGTCAGAATTCTAGAGTTAGAAGGCACCTTGGAAGTCTTCCAGTCCAATCCCTACTCAAGGTACAGATCCTTAAACAATCCCAAATGGCTGTCTAGCTTTTTGCTTGAAAACATCAATACATTTAGATTCATGGTGACAAGATTTAATGTTTTAAATTTTATTAAATGATACATCAATCTCTAAAATCAGCATTGTATCATCACAATACAAACTCCATTCATTTTTAAGTGTGCAATGTCATATATACACAATAGAAAGAGCTTGTGGTGCAAAGCTTCTTTTGTGATGTACCTCTCCTGTGGACACCTCTACTTGTATAGCTACTTTATTTTAAATAGGTAGAAATAAATTTATCACTTTTAGTTAGATGTCTATGGAGATTCTCAGACATCCTGTTCATGGTTGTCCCAAACATGCTGTTTTAAAAGGCAACTGGACTTTGTTTTTCCTTGAAGATATTTCTCATCCAAGAAGCTTCTTCAGTTCTGACTGAATGGTGGAGGAGGAAAGATTTAGGGTATATTCCTTGTGGTCATCTGGTTATTAGCACTCTTTCTGAGAGTCATTGAGGCTACTTGGAAGTTTATCTGTGCTCTCAGGGTCACCTGAATAGTGCAAAAGGGTATGGAACCTTCTTGGAACTGCTGAAAGGATTGTGTTGTAAACAGGAGATAGGTGGTGTGGTATTTGTCCTGCCTCTGTTTATTTATTTATTTAATTTATTTATTTAATTTAAATTTATATACCGCCCTTCTCCCTGAGGACTCAGGGTGGTGTACAGCCAGAATTAAAAAACATGAAATACAAATATTAAAAACAATTAAAATATATATAAATTTGGCCCAAAATTAAAAAATACAAACCAATTAAAACATTTAAAATTTCTTCTTAAGCCAGCCCTGCTTGCTGGAAAAAGTGGGTTTTAAGGGCACGGAGGAAGGCGCTAAGGTCTTGGATTCTCCTTATCTCTGGGGGCAACTGATTCCAGAAGGTAGGTGCCCCCACAGAGAAGGCCCTCCCCCTGGGGGTCACCAGCCTGTTGAAAGAGAACTGTTCAATCTTGACCCCTTTTTCAAATCAGCAGTCTTCTCTGTCCAAGGATGAGAAGGAAAAACAAAGTCCATATTTCCCTCCCTCCCTCCCTCCCTCCCCTCTCCCCTCTCCCGGATAGCAATGACAAATATAGCCAATTAATATCAAACAGGGGAAAGCCAACAAGGAAATCCCTACACTAAGTTTAACTCAGTGTTCCTAAAACTAGGCAATTTTAAGATGTATGGACTGGCTGAGGAATTCTAGGAAGTGAAGTCCACACATTTTAAAGTTGCCCAGTTTGAGAAACACTGTTTTAATGTCTATTAATCCTGATAGCCAAGAAGTTAAGAAGATGCAATAATTGATTTTCCAACAATGTTTTTCAAATACTTGGAGATTTCTTACAAAATGTTCTTTTGTTAGCTTTGCTTTTCATAATTTCATTAATAAACAAAACCAGGTCTACTAAAAGGTGTTAAACTTCAGCTCAGTGTATGTTTTCGGTGATTTTACTCTGTAAAAGACTAATTTGCTGGTTTTTTGTTGTATTTTTCTGACTCAAATATTTTGCAAATGTGGAGTCCTTGGTGCTCTCTGAACTTGACTGCTTTCTACTATTTTACTATTTTTGCAAATCTTCCAATGAAAGCCACCTTGACCATCATTTCATTATTGATTTCATTTATTCAATATATTTGGCCAGTTATTAAGAGTAGCCTATATAAAAGAAATAGTGAAATGTATTTCCCAATCTAATGAGCAAAGCCTTTCCCAACAGAAAAATAGGCATTTTTTTTCAATATTGAAAAAGGCTTGGAAATGTTTGTAAGTGATACCTATTAAGCACACACACAAACATATATAAAGTATTAGACATTGGCAAATTTATTGAACTTTTAAAAAATCGTGTCATATATCTAGAGCTAAATATCTTCAGAACTAAAAAGAAACTGTTGAGTAAAGAGCCAACTGACAGATTTATTTATATATTTTAGTATATAACACATTCTGGATTTTTTTAACTAAATAAAAAGAATGCCAAAACTAAACAGCAGTTTTTAATTTAAATTTTCTTTAATTTAAAAATAATTTAATTTAAAAAGGAAAATATACAAAGAACAAAATCAAATGGAAAAGGACATTTGGATGTATATATATGGGTCGGTCTTTATAAATTGTCTTCTTACGATCTTGTCATCTATTTATACCTATTTAAGATCTTATATCTCTTTATCAGTCTACATGAATATGTATGTGCATTTTATTTCTGACATGCATATTAAATATTTATTAGCAAAATAAATTTATTTTGTTACAGTTATTATAGAACTAATTATTTAATCAAGGCAATTTTCTTCATTTTAAAATGTCATTAATTCAGAAGAAGATATAAGCCTTTAAGTATCCAAAATTTTGCAGTAACCAATTTAGCAACTAGCAATAACTGAACCATATATTACATCAATATATATGCTTTGAAGTTTATTAAAAATATTTAAATGATTAAGAGTGAACAGAAAAATTAATGAAAATGTCTATAAATATCCATTAACTACATGAATGATGTGATTTTTTTCAAGCTGCTCCTCTCTTTTTTCTGTAATCAGATGAGTACAGAATAATTCAATAAATTAGGATCAAATTTAATTCTGAGTTAAAATGTAGCAACAAGTTGCAGTTAATGACTTGATTCACATAAATATCATTTTTTTCAATCATAATTTGTTAACAAGTTACAATTTGATTAACAAAAAATTCATAGTGGTTAGAATAGTAGTAGAATTCACACATGTTCAAATGACATTACAGTCAGAAATAAAATCCGTCTGAGATTCACAAACTGTCAGGCACAAACAACCAGGTCCACATGCAAAGGGTTCAAAAGTATTGATTTACTGCTCAAGACTATGTAAAGGAATCTTTGGGGACTAACACCAGGGTAAAACTAGCACCTGGGTAAAAATAGATAAGATTCAAAGGCATTCAGGGGGAAAAAGTGTACTTCGTCCTCTTATGACTATATAGAGGCTCTAAATCTCACTTAACTCCTCCAGTTTAGTCTAGTTGGAATTGGATATAGGGACACTGAGTTAGTGTGATCAAACTAAACCAAGAGAGTTTTTTTCTAAATAAGCATGCAAAGAATTACACTGTTTAAATGGATGGAGGCATTGGAAACACTTTAAAATAGGTGGAAAAGACCAGAAAAATGTATTAGTTTTAAAATCTTTCTTCAAAAATAAATAATTATTTAAAGTAAAAAATTTAATCTTGCATTAGAATAATTAATTAATTAATTAATCCAGGGTGTCAAACTGGATTTCTTTGAGGGACAGATCAGCATTGTAATTCTCCTCCGCAAGCCGGCCGGGGGGGCAGGTAGGGGGAGGGAAATGGGACGGACACCTCCTGCAGCACCCTGCCAGCCAAAACGGGTCATGGGGGACCCCACATGGTACCCAGCACCCCATTTTCTGCTTGGATGCCTTCCTGCAGCACTTTGCTGGCCAAAGTGGGGCACAAGGTCCTTTGATATTTCCAGACGCCCCGTTTGGGCTGGCAGAGGCACCGCGGGTCGGTCCTTTGATCTTTCCAGGCAGGCCCCACGGGCCAGATCTAAACACCCTGTGGGCCGGATCTGGCCTGCAGGCCTGAGTTTGACACCCCTGTTCTTTAGTGTTTAATTATGAAAAAATAATATTGGTGCACATTTGTTATATCTTGGCATTCACTAAAATAAACTAGAGATGAGGGCTTGTCAAAAAGATGATGTATCCTGAAAGAAAATGAAATTTATTGATAGTTTATAACAACCCCTCATCTCTACTGTGGACACAAGGAAAAGTACAAGTTAGAAATATCTGGACATAAAAATATAATCCAGTTATAATATAATACTCACAGTCTGTTACTAATTGAAATATTATGACAATGAAGTGCAGGATGAAAGAACTAAACAAGAATTCTAATAAGATATGGAACTTTTTATTTTTGTTTTTAATCCATAATGTACATATTACATTTAAGAGTCTAATTTAGGAAATCTTTATTCTAAATAAGGAGTTTATAGCTTGACACCAAAATATAATTCCCAATAGCATAGTTAGCATGTACTGTACTTCAGCAACTTTTACTTGTTTTCCTCCATTCTAAATAAATCTATTCTGATTAAAAACATGGGGGGGGGGACCTATACATACTTGAAACTATACATATTTGAAACTCACATCATATGTCCTTTCTACTTATCCTGATAACCTATTTTTCTCTGCAACAATTCTATGTGTTAGGAATTTACCTACTATCTTGCATTGGCTATGTAATATTTATAGTTTAAAAGAAGTTAGTAAGAGAAAATGTGTCAGGTAAATATAACATTTTTCTCCACTGATAATGCAAAGCATCAAAACCAATTTACCTTGATATGTTATGTTACCTTGATATGTTTCACTCCACAGCTAGCCACTCGGTTAGGTTGATATGGATCCCAGGAAATATCAAAAATCTGTCAAAACACATTCAAAACTGCTACACTAAATTAAAAACCAAATGCATTAAATCCTAGAAATGTCTATTTCTCTCACATAATTTCAACAAAGTTCTATGGCTCTATTAGCAAGATTGTTAATAGTTACATCATATCTCATAACTTTTTTTATAGAAAACAAATGCATTTGAAAATTAGTCAGCAAAACAAACATTTTACAAGGTTAATTATAAATGTTTGCCCTTAATTTACAGATTTGTATATATAATAGGAATGTTTACAATTATAGGGAAAAAATTGAAACAATAAATACCAAATTGTAGAGACCTAAAGAAAATAGATGTTTAATTACTACTAAACAGTAATAACTGTTTAAAATAAACAGTTTTGTTATAAAAGATTGTATTTATTAGAACTTGCTATATATATATATATCACTCTTGAAAAAACTGATTTTACACTATTTTTCTTACATACCTATTACTATTTAATTGATATACCTAGAAAATTATGCAAATATTTGTACTCTGCATAATTTAAATCATTCAATATTGATTACAACTTTAGCCTGTAACATTTTCAAACAGTTGCTGGGGACTGCTTCAAAATTCCATTTTAATTTCCTAAAATAATCACCACAGAAAACCAAAGAGCCAGTGAGATATTGGGAGTCTCATAAAAGGAATTTTTGCAAAGAGCTCCTTCAGCATTATATACAGGAAGAAACCAATAGTGACAGACAAGCTGACTTTCAGAAAATTATGAATCAGTAAATCTTTTCAAATAGGCATGCCCATTTTGCAATAGCACAGATGCAATTACATAACAAGTTAAATCTCTCAAGCAGTCCAAAACTGGTAAGATTTTTGCAACCTCACTCTCATAAACCTCACACATTAATGCATAAAAACGTGTGTGATATTAAATACTCAACCCTTACAATGTATTTATTATTTCCATTCAATCGTGATTGATTCTCATTGGCTACCCAAGTTTTTCAGAAATGGTTGGGCTTACAGAAAGTGACTGGCCCAAGATTACCCCGTTGGCTTTGTATCCAAGGTTGGAATAGAATTCAGTCTCCTGGTTTCTAGCCTGTTACTTTCCCAACTACGCCAAACTAGCTCTCAAGTTTTCTCTTTCTGTTCTAAGTGACATTTTATGTGAAGTATGTTAGAAATGACAGCATACATCCATAAAAATATACATTTTTAATCACCACTTATGGAATAGATATATTCCCTGAGTAAAATTTTTCACAGCTATTTCATTATTGTTGCGATCATCTTCCAGTTCAGACAGCTACAAGGTCAAAGAAAAGGGGGAAGTTTAACTTTCTCTATTCTGTTTACTTGATACAACATTCCAAGTTTCTTTTAAGTCCATGGAGCAAAAAAGAGAAGGTAGAATCCATATATCCATATCATAGATTATATTTTTCTTCAATAGGCTGGTAACGACTTGGAAGTAAAATATATGAAACCAAAAAGTGAATCAAACTAAAATAGGATGGAACATTAACCTTTTACAATCAAATTAGTAGCCTAGCCAACTGCTTTCAATAAAATAACAGAAGCAGCAGCAACAACAAATCACTCCCAAATTATATTTGGTTGTCAGTGACATGAGCCAGGCAAAAGTCCTAATTGTTAAATTATCCCTCCATTATATGAAATAACATCATTTCCCATAAAGAATTTTACAAGCTAATTTGTATTCTTGATACAAACAAAAGATACACTCATGCAATATTACAAGAGAAATATATGGCAAATTCATTAGCTGATTACCCTATCTGAGTGGCCAGTAGCTGATGCCAGTAGTTTTCCTTTCTTCCAATCCCAAATGCAGACTGTGTTTTTGGCATCCAACCCCACTGAAGATAAACGCTTAGGAAAAATAACACACAACAGTTTTTAAATGAAGATCAGTTCAGGAGTAATTTACTACAATACATCAATGCACAAAGGGGTTGAAAAGGGATGCTGAAAGTGTTGCATAGAGAATGCTAAAAGATTCAAATGCAGTATAGGTTTCACTATTCAGCATAGTCAAATAATCCTTCCTCCCAAATAAGTTTGTAAATTGAATTTAATGTGTTTCAGAACAATCTATAGCATCTTCCTTTTGTTAATTTCATATTTTAGAAACACATGGTAAATGCCTTAAAATAAGACATCCACCCAAGCAAATAGAATCTGGATATGAAATCTACCACAACTTTGTGAACAAAAAGCAACAACAACTGAGAGACAACTGGTTTTCTCATGCAGGAAAATAATTTCTCTTTTTTAAAAAAATGGATAATTGAATATGTCACCTGCCTCTTGGGAAAGTATTTCTGGTAGAAGATTCTTTAGCTGAATCAAACCACTGGTCTAACTAGCTCAGTAATGTTAGAACCAGGGCTTCAAAGATCAAATGTGTTTTATTTCTGAAATGTGACATCAAGTAAACCACATGATTATACCCTTTGGCGCTAAGATTTACACTAATCTCATTCTAATAGTATATTGGAAAAAATAAATTCATCATATTTTACATCTAATCTGTAGTACAAGCTTTTTTTTATGTTCTTAACTCCTCTTCTCAGGAAAATAATTTAAATGTAGATTATTCTAGGTTATCTTGTTGTTACTGCATAAGTTTAAGTAAGCTGTAACATTTTATAAATATTACTCTTCCCAAAGGATTATCAGGAAATTGTAACACTCTCATTTTATAAGAGGAGAATGCTTCAAAAACAGGGAAATGGATATTTTGGTTCCACTCTACTAGATCATTAAGTACAACAGAAATATAAATTCAATAAATACACACCTGGCCATCTGAATCAAAAGCCAAGCAGGCAACTCCATGGGTATGTGCATCTTTTAGGACAGAGACAGCCTGTACATTGTAGGAATCCCAGATGCAGATATAAGGATCCTTGCCAACTTGCCCTGTAGCAACAAGGGTTTTATCAGGATGCAAAGCTAGGCTGGAATAGAATCCAAAAAGTAGAGTTTGTTATCACGTTTTTTGTTATTACACAGAGCACATATTAATGTACAGATGTTCAGTGATGTTTTTACAATTATTCTGCTACTATATAAACTCATTTTCTGTTCATATGCATACAAAACATTACATTTTTTTTGTCTTCTTATGAACATGTTCCAATTGACATTTCATTGGAAAAGATTACTGTAACTTGGACTTTCTAAGTGCAAACTGGGTTCTGGTCTGGTTTGCACTCTATCTCTACTTATTTATAATAAGTGGAATATATGTCTCCACATGACTTATATGATTGAGGTATTTAATATGATCTTGTAATTCCCAAAGTTCTATTCAAGCTTTTATTTTCCATCATTTAATAATCTTTGACTGCTTCATACATGTTTTTCAAAGGATGTTTAATGACACCAAGGATGTATCTACTCTATATGGTTTTTATACAATGACATTTCTGAACTGGTATACTGTAGAAAACAAAAGTAATGTTCAGGTACACTTCCTTATATTTTTATTCTCACAATAAATTACAAAATAAAAAATGGATGTAAATGTGTGTTTATTATACTTAGAAGTTCTTCAAAATGTCAAAGCTTATTGAATAATGCTACTGAATGTCATAGGTTTTGAAAATTATGCTTGTAAAGTTATGTTGAAAGTGAAATTTATGGAAATTTTAAACAATGTCTTATAGACACAATTGACAGCAGGAGGAAAAAAATTCAAAAGCATTTTTTATGAATAGAAATATTTGAGTCTATTAATTTTCTATTTCCTTATGTTACTTACAAAGAGCTGTATATGAAAACAGAATTCATATTTCATTGAGAAAAGTAATGCTCTTTTCCTAAAAATAACATTGATCTTTTATTTTAAATGAAAAAACAACAGTAATCAATTTATCATGAATAATCTATCATTTAAAATGTCCTTCCTCAACATATATTTCCATCAAAAGGAAGGCATAATCTCACATTATATTTATTATATTCATCTGAACAACACTGAGTTGTCACCTATTAAAATAGTTATTTATTGAGAATATGTGAAACTCTAAGTATTAAAATTAAATCAATTAAATTCTTTCCCCTCAAGAGTCCAGGCTAGTTTTATGAAGGCAGCAAGAATGCAAAATTATTTTGAAATTTGATAGTTAACAATTCTATATTCCAATGTTACATAGCAAAATATGATGCTGCAATACAGGTCAATTATATTCATGCAATTTCATGTCATTTCCATACTAGTGATTGCTAGTATCTTCATAGCAACACTCAGCTATTGTTTAAGCGATATAAAATAATGGTTGGGTGACTCTAGAAGGTGATATAAATTGCTAGTGAAAAAATCACCTCAGATTGAAACCTCATGTTCATGAAAATGAAGATCTTTCTTTCGCTATGTCTATGAAGAAATTAAGATGAAATGAGATTGAAATTTACTATTTAATTAATAAATTAAAAATTAATGTTGTCTGCAAAGTAGAGGGGTTAATCAACTAAACTGTTATCTATATTATTAACAAAAGGAGAGATAATAGCTTTTTAGCAGTCCAAATGAAAAAAAAAAGGTAAGGATGATACATTAAATTAATGTACATTGATGTGGATTGTTGGGGAAAATGCATTAATTTTGGAATTCTGGGAATTGTATAAGACTGAAAGAAAATAAAAATGATAAGTGGTAACTTTGTGCTTAACGTATTATGCAAGTGCCACTTTTGAGTACTGTCCCATGACAAATTTGATGAAGAACATCATGTTTACTTACTGCCTATCATGTTTACTTCTCTAAAATAGCTTACATATATTGATAATAATATAATTAATATAATGTAACATTTAAAAGCAGTATATGAGACAAAAGTTTAAATAATTATAAAGGCTATAATAATAAGCCAATAGCATGTTTATTTCTTTATTTTTTCATTCAGGCTTCTAAGCAACCAGACTTTGAGTGGATTAATATTCCTTTTCCATCAGTTAAGCTGCAAGCCTAAATCATAACAATTGTGAAATCCAGTTCTCAGATTGATAAACCTACCAGCTTTTTCTCAAACTACCAAGAGGGACAGTTTGTCCTGTTTCTGTATGGCCGGGGGTGGACTTCAAATGTTCATACATTTAACAACTCAAGTCCTGACATTGCCTAATAAACACTTAGGCTTATTTATGGTATAGTGATTTGTAAAAATAATTTGCTGCTAGAGAAGTTCTTAAGTTTGACTAAGGTTGCTATAAATCTGTTTGATTAGGGCCACTTTAAATCAGATTTTGATCTCTGACTTAGAGATTGTTCTTCAGATTCTTATATTCTCAAAGTTACAAACAAAACCACATATTCTTACTGACCTGGAAAAATATCCTTATCAGAACTTTCTCCATATTTTGATGGCAACAATTCAATCAGTTTTTATTACACAGTAAGTAAGCAAGTTATTTTGAAAGTATGGAAAATGTCAACCTCCTGAACTGTATTCTTCTTACCTTCTTTTGCAACTTCTAAGACTTTCAGCAATTTGTAACTTCCCAATCTCTATCAGCTATGAGGGGATAAACTATGTCTTATCGCATCATTTAGCTAAGATGATTTTACCTTCACAACAGTCATTAAATGCACTTTTCTTCTTCTGCACTTCTCCTGGGTAGTGCCCTTGAATGGTTTGGGAGTCTTCCCTTGGTCTCATTCATCATCCTGCAAATCCTATTTTTATAAACTGCTAATTTTCTTTTAGAATTACCAGCCAATCTTACTTTGGATATGGAATAGACAGACAATTGGTCCTTTTTCATCACACACTGGAGCTATCTAATCCATTTTAGCCATTATAGCATTTTTAGCTGCCAGCTAATGGATTTGCTAATTCTTAATTTATTTAATTACAGTCAATGGCCAACATGTGAGGACAATCTGCTTGTGACATCTGTCACCTGTATACATGAGAAAGGAGGAGGGAAAAGATGCTGTCTAGAGAATTATCACATAAAGGGAACTTGCGGCTGAATAAAGGGGAGGGAAAGAAACTTACAAAGGATCCGCCTTAACTCATCAGGCAGTAAAAAGAGACAATAGGAGATTTGTACTTTTGGACTTGCAAGATTCTAATAATATAACCCTACAATAAAGTAGAATTAGCTCATTTTTTTGTGTTTCCTGACACTCCATTGATTATTAGGATTGAGTTGCTATATCACTAGGCCATCATCCACACAGTTCTAAAAAGTATGTGTTTGGGGATTGGGTTAAAACATCCACTCCAAACTAATGCAACTCTTCCATTTTCCTATTAAAAATATTTCAGGAGTTAGACGTTTGGGGCTTAGAAACAAGGTAGGTATAGGGAGACTTAGCAGAGATATGTAAAACAACATGGAAAATATGAACTTTTTTTTTCTTCCTTCACACAATGTTAGGTGGGCTGCTAGGCATAGCTGCTAATTGGTAGGTGGGCAGGAACTAGGCATAGACTAGTGCTCGTCTCATTGTGTGATGTGTGCTTGGGTCTCGAACCTGGGCTATCGGCTTTCCAGCCAAGCCCGGCATCTTCATCACTAAGCCATTGTGCGGTTATGGAAAATAGGATGTTGATTAAATCATCCTGATCCAGAAAAAGTTTTCTTACACCTTTTTAAAGCCAAGCTCAAAATGTATCTCTTCAATATAGACAGACACTTTGTTAGCATTAATCCATCATATGCTTTCAAAGTGATACAAATAAAAAGTTTTGGATATATTGCATGGACTAGAAGATTCCCCCTATGAAATAACTATATAAATGAACTCATAGTACTAGATTCCTGTTGTGCAGCACATAAGGTTATTAAAAATGTTGGATGCTTAGGTACCATCTTAAGAAGGGCAGGATATATAAATGTACCTTTCAATGTTGCATTTTTCAGAACTGGAAAATACTAATAAATTGAATTGGAGACTTTGATTTTTTACATATGAAACATGTCTAATGGAATACAGGTTGAAAAACATTCTTGATAATTTTAGACCATGCATTTTCTATTATTCTGTGAGTCCAGAAATATTTCTTTGGTTTATTTATTTGCAAAAAATTCTTTAGTTGACAGAGGTATAGGAAAGGAAGGAAGAGATTATTTATATTGGATTTAGTTCAGAATTAGTTCCGTTAGAAATAGAGTTGGTCAAAAGAGTGATAAATGATCTGCCAGCAATTTAAATCCTTTAATTAGTCTGCAACCTTAAAGGCTGAAGACAAGCATTTCCTTTCCCTGGTTTCCTTCTGATTGCCAATAAACACAAAAATACTATACTAGTGAGCATATCCACACTCAGTTCCCTCAAAGAAAGTATGATATCTAGCAAAGCCCGCTTATGAATGTTACCCATCCAGATCTGTCAAAACATGAGATAATAAGGTACATTGTTCATCATATCTGGAAGGCATCACTTTGGAGAGATCTATTTTAGGAAGTACATAAGTCGATTTGACAAGTTTGCCAGGAAGGTATACTAGATTATGAAAGATTTAAAAGTCTCCAAAGAAAAACACAACAATGATATGATATTTTTAGGTGGAAGCAACTTATGGAGCTTTGTGAAGAAAACAGAAAGGATGCAATGGAACATTATGGTGATTAATCTTCCCTTGCTAAGTAGGCAGCATTAGTTCATTGACAAAAACCTATTTATAACCATGTGCATCTGTGTTTAGTAAAATTCTCTCAGGAAAATACATGTATAATTATTTAACTTTCTATTATTGAGAAAGCTATCCATTGCAATCTATTTTACATAACAAGGTTCTATAGAAGAAAAGAACAGTCTGATGTGTAGAAACGGTATGTCCTTTTGTAAAAGCAGATGTTCTCTTTAAACCCTTTACTATTATCCAGAGCACAATATCACTCAGTGAATAAACAGATTCTAGTAGTAATTGAAAAGCAATTTTAACACCATAAAGGAATGCAAAATGAATGTAACATTATTCTACGGAAAGACAGCTGATGGGATATCTCTAAGGCCATTGAAGAGGTTATCATTTCCTTCTTTCCTTTTTCACATATTAAGATGGGAGCACCTACAACTGAAAGTGCTGAGGAGAATTTGTGTGAGAAAAATAAATGTCTTATATTAAATAAAGTTTTTATTTCAGACAATACCAGCTGTAAACAACCGATGCACTATTTAAACAATAGCAAAAGGATATACCTAAAATTGCATGGCAGTAAAAAACTTGAATTAAATACAATGAAAGGTGTTACAAGATGTAAAGGAAAGAGAAGCAGTGGGTCTATCTGATTTGAAATTGACAATGTGTGTGCTGAAAAAAATTGCATGTTTCCAATAAATCGATCAGGTAATAATAGCACTTGGCAGAAAGAAATATAGTTGCACAATGTTTTTAGACAGGACAGCATATATCTAGAAAACAATCTATATCGCACTTGCATTGTTGCAAGAATATTATAAATTGTGAGAAACAGACACTTTAAAAAAGATAAAAGCATAATTCACAGATTTAACATCTGAAAAATTTCACTATTCATCTTTTCAAAATGTGTGCTACACCATATCTTAAAGCTATGTTTCTTCTTCAGTAATAAATTATAACTGACACAGTGACATTTGTCATGATGTCACCCTTATGTACATTCAGGAATGTCACTAGAATTCAGTTTTTATCTAATGAATGAAATAAAGTAGAAAAGACTTTGGAAAGGTGTAACCAATGGAGCAGATCACATTAACGCCCACACATTAATGGAGCACAGAAGAGTCCAATATGAGGAAATTCACATGTACCATGTTTTAAAAATATCGTATCTCATGATAGGAACATCAGAATATTATGAAAATAATCTAAATAGTACACTGCAGAAGTCCCTTACAAAGCTGGAATGCAGGGCAGCATATATAATATTTCTAGGTATATATCATTCTAGCAGAGAGTTATGCACATTTTTGTATTTGAGGGAAGGCAAATATCATTGCATGTGGAATAATGGAAAAAGGCAACGGTGAAATGCCTTCACTACTGGTTCAGGAATGTGAGCACGCGCGCACCTCTTCTGTGCATGCACAGAGGGTCAAAAACAGGACATAATGACATTCTGGTGGGTGGGCGGAGTTTCTGAGGAATAGTAGTGATGTTATACTCTGGCAATGTATCAAAAACAATGCCAAGATTCGTTTTGCAGTAGTGGATGAAGTATGCCTGTGAACAGACATCAGTCCCAGAGTGAAAGTTATGAGTTTCTCACAAATCTCAGTCTTTTAACTCCTTTTGGTTGTTTTATATATCTACCGGTTTGCACGAGCTGGATAGATCCGGCCGGATTTCACCACTGGAAAAAGGAGACTGTGGCATACACAGAATGGGATTTTTCTGGGTTCAGGAGGAAAGATTTGGGGAGGCAAGCTAAAGTATGTTAAGCCTATTTTAAGGATTGTACTACATCTTTATTATTTCTTTATATCCCATCTTTATTATTTTTACAAATAAGTCAAAATGACACATTCAACACATCTTTCTCCTCCTTTTTCCCCCAAAACCAAAACTCAAGTTACCAAAGAAGAAAAAACAAGAATCATCTATAATAAACTGTACAAGGTAAGGGTTATTAATAGAGACCATGTAGGATAAACAGAAGACTGGCAGACTGCATTCATGAACACCAACTGTTACTCAAAATATATGATGAAACTCCTTACTCTCACAACCATGGACAAACTCACCCACAGTTTCAGCTGGAAAACTTAATAATTTAGGTCAAGTAAAATTCAAAAATTCTAGGGAATTTTAATAAACTGGAAATTCAGAAAAGTCAGCCATTAATAGATAAAGACAGAGATAAAACCTACTTATACATAATTTAAAAGTTATAATCAAAAGCCCAGGAAGAAAACAAATAGCCTAGAACACATCCACTTGGCAACTAACATTCAGATAAATAAGGAACCTATTAGATAAGCAGGAAAGAAAGAAATGGTTTCTCATAATGGTTTCTCATAAAGAAACCATTGAGGAGGAAGCCACTCTCCAACCAAGACTTACAAGGCAGGCTACTACTGTATATATAAATAGCCAGCAAATTCCACTCCTCCTCCCATGATACTGATGATATCTAGGAGAGCAGAGAGTACCAAGAACCCAACAGAATAGCATACTTATTACAGAATGCTAGAATTGAAAGAGAGAACTACCAAAGTTTTCCAATCTAGATATCAATCCAATCATTTCTACAGAGCATGATTCTTTTAGACCAGTGGTCCCCAACTCTTTTGGCTCCATGGACTAGCAGTGGCGGTAGTGGGGGAGGAGGGGATTGTTTCATGTGTGCAACCTACTCCCATGCATGTGCAAATAAAGCTTCACATGCTTGGCCACCGCAGATCAGTACTGGAAAACCACTTGGCATATAAATACCCAAATTCATCTTTCTTCACAGGAATTACTGTAGTTTCTAATCCTAATACACTCTTTGTCAATAATTCTCCCAGGGATTTTGTCTGGAAAATGCCAAAGTTTGATGATAACATGTAACTTTCTTCAATGCTTAGTTATCATGTGTTGGGGCTACTAGTCCTATCATTAAATTTATGAGAATTTTAGTCCACCCCATCTGGAGGATTGCAGGCTAGGGAAAGCTGATGATAACCAGCTAGAGCAGTGGTTCTCAACCTTCCTAATGCCGCGACCCTTTAATACAGTTCCTCATGTTGTGGTGACCCCCAACCAGGGGTGGGTTCTAATTTTTTTTACTACCGGTTCTGTGGGTGTGGCTTATTTTGTGGGCGTGGCTTGGAGGTCATGTGACTGAGTGGGCGTGGCTAGCTGGTCATGTGACCGAGTGGCCATAGCTATGTGTATAGGGACTACTCAGAGGGCTGAAAAAAGTCATTTCTGACAGGTCCTCGCACTTTTGACTGGTCCTCACACTTATGACCATCCTCACATTTATGCCTGTGCAGCATTCTTAACAACCATGTCACTCATTTCACAACTGCTTCTCTTCAACATGGTATAAGATAGGGCAAAAATGTAAATTGTGAGGACAGTCGTAAGTTCGAGGACTGGTCAAAAGTGCGAGGACCAGTCAAAAATAACCTTTTCAGCCCTCTGAGTAGTCCATATGCATAAAAGGATACAGCAATAGAGAGGAATGAAGGAAGGGAAGGGAAATTAGAGTAGGAGTGAAGGTAAGAGAGGGAGGAAGAGAGGAGGAGAAGGAGAAAGAAAGAGGAAGTAGGGAGAAGAAGAAGGGGGGGAAGAGTAAGTAAGAAAGAAAAGACAGAGGTGGTAGGTTTGAGGAGAAAGATTGCTGTACAATAAAAAAGATGAAAGGGAAGAAAGCCAACCCCAAACAAATATTAAGATATTAAGATAAAGAATGAATTGTTAAATTTTAAAGAATAAAAGAGAACAAATAGCAATAAATAGCAATAATTAGAAACACATACAAACATACAACGTATTTTCTTTGAACAGAGTATTTGGCCGGTCCACAAATTTAAACAGTTGTAGGAGGTTAGCACCCACCCCTTTCCTAGAAGAATGAAATATTTTGGGAAATATTAAAAAGGCAGAATATTATATTTCCCTGGATGAGAAATGGAGAAGCATATTTTACAGACAAAGCAACTCCCACCTTCCTGCCCCCCACCCTTTGTTAATGGGCCAGAGGCAGAAACTCAATCCTTTGTCAAAGGACATTTGCAACACAATAGCAACAGAAACTAACACAATGGGCCCCATCAAGCCATGTGATCCTGTCCACCATTAAACAATCTTTCCAAGAAGTCTCCATGTTTCCAGTGTCTTTTTCCCCACTTGGAGCAGAACCCAGAAGGATATTTCTTCCAACACAGTATTTAGTCATTTCAATTAAATTTACAATTTTTATATTTCCTTTTTACCATATTTATTCCTCATCTATTTTTTTTAAAAAACCAATATTACCCTTCATCCTCATCTCTAATCTTAATCAAATTCAATTTTTCCCTTCTATTCTATATTATACCCCTTCCCATTGTCATCTATTTTTATATCCATCCTCACATTGGTTAATTATATAATACAGTTATTTAATACAAATTCAACATTTTAATATAAATCAATTAGTTATATAACTGCCTTTTTTGTATATTAATCAATATGAACATGAATATTCCAATTATTTCCATGCAATCCAATTTCTTACAAATCAATTAATTATATTTACCAATAATAATAAACCAAATAATTTCCCCCCATATTCCTCCAAACCACAACTTAACCATTTCTGCTTTCAACACAATATGCAATTAACAGTATCTCAATTATTACAATTCCCTAGTTAAATAGAGCTTTTTTTCTTCTGTGTTTTAAAATCTTGAATCTCCTCTTTTGCCCTAAATTTCCCATTGTTTGCAGTTTGCACCTACCTTTTTTGGTGAGGAAAAAGAAAAAGAAATCTCTCTGCCTCGTTTTGTCACGTTGCAGCCAAGACCCTGCTTACTTTCAATTTTGCTTTTTGAGCATAGCTAGGGGGAAAATCTGCTCCAGGAATTTACCTCTTTGCATCTAGCTAGCAACAGAGCCCTCTGCAAAACAGTTGAGAGTAGGGCGGCTCTTTGAAGCCCCGCGGGAAGAATTTAAAGTTTTTTTTCCCCTCTAGCCATCAGCTGGGACTCCGGAGCAGCAATAGATTGGGAGTGGGCGGGGTAAGCGAACGGCGACCGGGCGATCCAGCAGAGGCAGAGGGTGAGTGAAGGCATGGGGAGGGGGGTGAGAGAGGGCTTTGGCGACCCCCGTGAAATGGCCGTTTGACCCCCAAAGGGGTCGCGACCCCCAGGTTGAGAACCGCTGAGCTAGAGTAAATTGCTTATGGAACAATGGGCTCATTTAAATGTCTGAGCTTTTATATCCTCAACACCTGAAGCAGTTCGAAGTGGTAAAAGAGGAAGTAAAGAAAAGCTTTTGTAATCCATGTTGATCCTCATTTTACCCAGCAACCTTCAATCTATTTAGGTATGTTACCCCTGTGTTCATTTAGCTCATTACTATTACTACAAAAGATGCTTTGCTCTTGTATGAGTGGGTTGTTTCTGATTGGTATTAATTTCTTTATAAAAGTCTATTCCCATTTCCAACAAGTCCTTCCAGGAGTCAAAAATAGTATTCTACCCGATAAGAGTAAATCTAAATCTTTACTTTTCAAGAAGGGTGGTGTATATCAACATTTCCAAGGACACTGATGGCCAAATTTGTCTATTTGTTTTTATATGTTCTCTCTTCCCTCCCAAATTTAAAACATAATACAACAAATGATTTGTCAACACAGAGCAGCGTATCTAACTCAAGGTGTAATTGCAGTTTCTCTGTGTTACTGAAACAGCTATTAGAATCAGTTCCAATTGGAAGCTAATGTGTATGAAGAAACAGGATATTCTTTTCTCTAGTCTAGTCAATTCGAAATTTTCTAAAACTTTTTCTGTAACATTGTATCTATGAACCCATGAAACTATGACATTGCTCTAAGCATTAACTTCTCCTTGCACAAAAGGAAAAAGAACAAACTGCAGACATCATACAATATGGTTCTTGCCTACTGAGATAATCAGTATAACAGCTTAAATTGTTCCTGCAGCTATGAAACCTAAATGCTTACCATTCCTATAGATGTATACAGTATGTATACATCCAAAATGAATAAATCAACATAAAACAGAGCAGTGTCCAAATCAGATATTATAAAAAAGCATATTATATGACACACTATCCTAGTTTTGTATGTTTTTATAGTTTTAAATTCTTTTTAGTATTTTTGTAATTTTCCTTTTTATCTCTCTATTTGTAAGCTTTCTGTTAGATTGCAATGGGATAAAAAATCTAGTAAAGAAATAAAACATTTGCAAAAATACAGTTAACACAATCAGGTTTTTTTTAAAGTCAGTTAAATAAGAGATCTTTTTATATTTCTGGAAATCTTTGGGATTGTCACTAATCATCTCTCATGGGTTTGGCAAATATCATTTGACTATATGTACATATCACTATGTGTACAATCTATAGGCTTGACTTATGACCGTAATTGAGCCCAAAATTTCTTTTGCTGAGACATTTGTTAATTGAATTTTATCCCATTTTATGACCTTTCTTGCCCTAGTTGTTAAATGAATCACTGTAGTTGTTAAGTTAGTGACAAAGTTGTTAACAGAATCTGGCTTCCCCATTGACTTTGCTTGTCAGAAAGTCACAAGAGATGATCGCTGCAACCATATGAGTCAGTTGCCAAATGTCTGAATTTTGATCATGTGACCATGGGGATAATGCAATGGTCATAAGTGTGAAAAAGGGTCATAAGTCACTTTTTTTGGTGCCATTGTAACTTTGAATGGGCCCTAAATGAACTGTTGTAAGTCGAAGACTACCTGTATACTGTTGTGGGGAAAATGTTCACTCAAAATGAGGAGCCAAAGAGACCAGAGATAAATGCAACAAGCTCTATGGAATTGTGTTAACTATAGGATCATTTGGCTTCTTGCCAAAGAATTGCAGAAGAGCACTGAACAAAGCAAGGTTTCAGTTTATATATATTTGGTTTGTTGTGCTGCACAAGAAAGATAAAGAAAATGTTGTAGATCACAGTGTGTCCCTTACTCTAGTCTAGAATGTCTTTGATAAGAAGTTGTGGATGACTTTATTATGGTATCCCAGCATTCTTTCACATTGTAAAGATTCTATCCTGCTACATAACATCAACATCCATAGATTATACTTTCCTTCTGCATAATTTTATGGGTCTTAGCACCTGAATAGGGAGCAGACAAAAGCACATTTATTTACTTTTGAAAAGTCATTACAGGTAATTCTCAACCTATTCTGTAACTGAGTCTGCAATTACAGTCGTTAACAATTAAGTCATCATATGACTGTGTCTAATTTTATGACTTTTGTGGTGATAGTTAAGCAAATACAGCTTCATTAAGTAAACCCATCGTTCATAAAGAGTGATTTTCACCAGAAACTGAAGGAAAATGTCATAAATCCAGCAAAAATGTCATAAATCATGGTCAAAGATGTTGGAAATGGCTGTAAATGCTGACTGGTTACCAAGTGCCCAAAATGCAATTATCTGATCATGGGGGGAGGGAGGGAAGCAATCACCTGACCATTAAACATAAATACAATTATGCACTATGAAGAAAGAGGAGTTAAAATGTACCAGTATTTTTATTTAGCCAACATGAAAAGCCATGATGCATTATTACAGAAGTAGTAGCAGTAACTTCAGATTTGTGCACTACCCATTCCCTTTTGGTAAGGCACAAATAACTACTTAAGAATAAACTAATTTAGACTAATTGCAATTAGATTCCATTTTTTGGCTGAAAAAAAATCAAACCTGATCTGGCTTAACTGAATATATATATATAAAACCTACATCCAAATAAATATCCTGAGGATTGAATTACAAATAATAAACATGACATATAAAGATAGGAGAAACTGTTTTTGAACAATAAAAAATATTACTCCACGGTGAGAACAAAGGCACATAAAGTATCATTTTCCCCAATAAGATTTCCAGCATTTGAAGTTATATTTCACCAAACTTAGGTAAACCATATTAAGGAAAAAATATATGTTGCAAATAAAATCATGTCATACACGTTTTTATAAATTAAATATTATATGATAGATTTGCAGAGAGCCTGTAACATACAGGCTTTGAAGACAGGATATTCATTTTAATCAAAAATTAAAGTAAAATTAGAACTATTTCTGGTGGACAGGAATCAATATAAAACTTAGTCAAGAAGGCACAACTGAACAATTTTCCTAAATTAAAAGTAGAAATCAGATTCCAAATTAATTACACCAATCAACCCTAGTATTCACAATTTTGGCTGCACAGAATACACCCTAGCTAAATGCACAAGTGAATTAAAAAGAATACAGAATGATTCAAAGGACAGATCCAAATTATAATAGTATTTTCTTGGGCAAGACGCATAGAAAAGATTTACTGGATAGAACAAACAGCTACTATATAATATTTAAACACCATAAATTAGCAAATTGAGAAAGAATGATCCTGTTTTTGATATTACTTTTATAAAATACAGCAGCCAGTTCAGAATAATTTCTATTTCAAAATAAAGGAAAAGTATCATAAAAATTGCAGTTTCAGACAGAAAACAGGTAATCTGGAAATGTCACTTTTGTATATATTTCTTCTTTAAACAAACAAACAAACAAACAAACAGGTATGTTATGCTCCTGCTGTCTGATATCGTGGCTATAATACTGTACTTTCTTGGAAGTAAATTCCACTGAACCCAATAGGATTCACTTCTCAGTCAATATGTATAGCATCACATTATAAGTTCCTCTTCCATTCAAAATGCAACTGATATCAGAATCATGAACATATAGTACATAACTGTAAACAAGTGGTACTTTGTAGCAAACATAATCAGTACAGAACATAAACACTATACCCATAGTGAAATTATAGGATCAGAGTAAAAACTGCTTTGATTGGAATACCAGATGTTACAGCTACTGTATATAATATGTAACCTACATCTTCCATACATACCCCGTTTAAATTTTAGCTATTACAATTGGGATGATAATGAAGATAACAATGAGCTATCTGAAAAACTGCCTTTTCAAAGAATGAGCTCCAGATATGAGATTTAGGATACAATTTCTTTCAAAATCTTGGGTCATAAATGCACAAAAATAAAAAACTAAGTAGGATCCTAGTGCATTTAGCACTCCTGTATACCTATTTTGACATACTCATTTTTTTACAAAATGCAAGAGGTAGGCTAAATTGTGTGAAGTTTAATCAAACATTCCCTCCTCACTGCAGCCATTTCTTACCTGATAATGTCATCATTGTGCCCCAGGAAAAATTTCTGTGTATGCTCTCTGGTATTATAAACCACGCCGACTCCAGCCACAAAGTAAACCACTTCTTTGCCTGCTGTGTAGTACAGGTTGTTGCGGCACTGATGACCCCTATACCCATATACCCACTCCAGATGGAGCTGGCATCTAGGAGCTGTCCGATCTGCCATGATAATAACCCTCCTCCCTAGAAGCACAGGAAAAAAATGGAGCTATTGCCCCCAGCCCCACGTTCCTGCTTTTCCTGTTTCCTTCTTACAAATGATCTCAATTTTTGCTCAGCTGCCAAATCATTCAGCTGCCCTTCCTGATGCTGAGGATTTTTAGTGAAAATACATCCCGAGTCTTGCTCTGCTGCTGCTGGATTCCTAGTGCTGAGCCGCCACCATAATCTTCTACTGCCAAAGATGAGCAGCCGTTGCTGCTTCCCCAGTTTTGCAAGCCAGATAACTTGGAGGGGGGAGCACACGCATTGAGGCAAATTCCAAGTCAAATACAGAGGAAGGCATGAGCCTCTCTGCATCAAGGGCAGAACGCTGGTGCTTTGGATATCATTATGCCTTTTAAGTTTCTTGAAAAGAGTAAGTCACTGCCTTTCAAACATGGTTATAGTTCTTAACTGTAGAAAAAGTGCAGCTGACATGAAAAAAAAAATCTCAGCACATTCTGTGACTGGGTAATGAAGAAAGTAGTCTTCTACAGATTTGCAACTGAATGTAAAGACAAAATATTTCTGTAAGGAAAAAGAAATATGTTTACATATATATATATATATATATATATATGATATCTACATACTTTTATATTATAGTTTACTATTTTAAAAATACTGTAGTCTGAAAGGTAACAGTTTGAGCTAATTTGGTGTAATGGCTGAAATGCTGGATTAGAAACTGGGAACTGTAAATTTTAGTCTTCCCTTAGGCATGGAATTGGAAAAGATTTACCTATTGGTTGCTAGGAGTTGAAAATAACTCGTTGGCACATAATCAATCAATCATAGGCATGAAAGCTGAGACTTTTTGCCACTAAGTTTCTCTCAGACCAATGCACTTTACAGGGTTGTTGTTCTGGAGAAAATAGGAGGCAGAAGCAGTGCCTTGAATTGTACAAAATAAAGGCACTCCACCAAAGTACATAAATATAATAATAGAAAGTATTAAAGAATGATTTAAAAGCAATGAAATGGTTACTTTTCAAATAAAGGTAGTATATTAACCTTTGCAAGGTTATGCATTATAAATCAAAGCAGTATATTATTTTGCTTTTCCCATTCCCTTCACAACAGGAGGTAATTTTATTCTCTGTCCTCATTTTACTGTGCTTTCCATACATCCACTCTACCAATAAAATTATAACTCACAAACTCATTATTTGTATCAAAGGACAAAAGGAGAGGGGTATTTTTTTGGGAGGGGGGAGGGAATCCAGGCTAGCATACACAATTCTGCATGGGCATCTCTGTAAATGCGCTGCCTATTACAAATTTTCACCAACTGCGTCACTGTTGCCCTCTGCACTTTTGGTTCTCTATTCCAGTGCAAAGATAAATAATAATAATAATAAAAAGGACAGCCCAGAATGTGGAGCTGAATCCTACTTTTCTTTCGAAATAAGAAAAGACTTTGTTCACTTTAATATGTAACTTTTAATTAATGGTCTGTAATGAATATCAAACATCTTTAACAGAGGTTAGCTATAAATTATACAACAAAGAAGCAACCAATTAAACTCCCATAGAGAAGAAACTTGAGTCACCAAATCTGAGAAACACAGGATCACTTATTTAACATTGGGCAGGCATACCAGAGTAATAGGCAGTTGGAAGAGAACCCTCTCTTAAATATTTTTTTAACCACAGGCGGGGGGGCGGGGGAGACCTTAATAACTTCCTGCTTTTAGATGCAAGTCAAGGTAATTTGATTGAATTTCACAGTGAAACGAACAATCCCTTTGGGAGTTTCTGAGGAATAGTAGTGATGTTATACTCTGGCAATGTATCAAAAACAATGCCAAGATTCTCATTTTGCAGTAGTGGATGAAGTATGCCTGTGAACAGACATCAGTCCCAGAGTGAAAGTTATGAGTTTCTCACAAATCTCAGTCTTTTAACTCCTTTTGGTTGTTTTATATATCATAATGCAATGATATAAGTGCCATGAGTCAAACACATGTAGGATACATTTTTATACAAAGGATGAAAATTAGGATACTTTTTGACTTAGGTTGCAACCTATAAATGTTGGGGTAAGTTCTAGTGAGTTCAACAAGACTTCCTTTTCAGTCTTGTACACATTTTCAGTAAATGTGTACAAATGCTGTTAGATGGATTTACAGGCTGAATATTCATTTCAGAGAACTGCCATATAGTTCAATGATATATTTTATATTCTGGATAATTGCAAAATAGACTACAACAATGCATAATTAAACTCAGCTCTTGGGCTCCCAAGATAAAATATAGTATAGGATTCCTCTTTAGATTGTAATAAATTGTTATAGGAGGGAGATAAACTCAACTCTTCAATAATGCAACTCAAATTTTTATTGCTTAAAGAACCTTGTCAGTCTTCCCTTTTACTGTTGAAATCTTTCCATGTAGAAAGGTGAGACAAATTGCAACAGGAAAATACAGTGATAATGAGCAGATAGTCTGCATATGCTCAGAGGCTTTTGTCTTTATTATTGATAGTCAACACAATCCTATACTAAATAAATCAATTTGGATTAATGGGTTTTGTTTTATGAATAGGATGAAGGTCCAGGTAGCATGGTTTTCAGTAAAATTATTTGCAAAACAAAGTGTTCCATTCAAATATCATTTTAATCATGAAATTATCCAATGGCCTTAGGAGAGCAATGTTCCTTCACAGCTTTCTTTACATCAATCTAGTATGCAGGAAAAACAGTACTGAATATCTTTACAAAACTGATGAAATAAATTTGATAAACTAATGCATGTGAAATAATTTTAAAAGTCTTTGAATTGTACTATGGCTTTACTGCCATAGTCTGAGGACTGAACTCTAATACTGTAATTGAAGCTTGAGAGGAATCAATAAATATTGGGTGAATTTAATGTGAAATTGTTTAGTCTGACTATATTCTAACATAACCCTGTCTAGAGGTTAAGGCTCCTGATAAGGGGGCGGGGGGACACTTAAATTTTGAGCAGAAATTCAATTTGTAAAAAAGAGGTGGGTTTTTTTCTCAATCTTTTGTCAATTCCTGAATCAACTACTTGCCCACTAAAATTGAATAAATGGCAAAACCTAGGCATCCGTGAAACTGGAATACCCACAGATAAAGATTACTCCTGGTCAAATCCTTGCTCAAAATCCTTTCCCCCCACCCCCTTTGTATTAAATCTAACAGAACCCTACAGGCAACATCTCCTCTCAGCTTTGCACGGTGGCGGGGGGTGGGGGGGAGGCTACTGGTTTCATGCTCTCCAGGAAGCCCAGAAGCAGAGCAGGAAAGCAAATAGCTCTTCCCAGCTGCAGCTCTCTAGTATCTGGTCCGATTAAAAACAAAACAAAAAAACCTTCATTATGGAGAAGAATAATCTTCTCTGAAAGCTCTCTGAACTAGTGACCATAATCATTTTTTTTTCCAGTTTCACAAACTAAATGCGTTATGAAGGGGTTTTTTTTTAGAATTGGTCTATGCCAGATATTATGAAAGGGAGAGAAAATGTCTGTCAATTTCCCCATTCCATACTAAGTTTTTGTATATGGATGCTCCTTCTTCCTCCCCGTTATATATTTGCTGGAGAGTAAGATTCACTAAACTGAGAGGGGCTTGGGAGTCAACCTTTTGCAACCGCATGCAGATTAGCAAAGCAAATAATACCCTTCCCCCATCACTATCCACATCACCCTTGGCTGTCAAGGAGCTAGCATCTCTCCACTTTCCCTAGCAGTAAAAATAGTGATAATAAATTCATATTCCCGATGATTTGCTGACAAACACTCCCCTCTCCCATTTCTGACTCACCAAATTAGCTCCCCGGGTTTGGCCACTTCTCTCCCTGTATTGAATATTTAGTTCTGAATAATCTAGAATTGCTATTAAAACGATAGAGCCTTTCCTCAGAGTAGGGAAAAGGACTTCGAGCAATTGTGTACGATTGCTGTGCAGAGCAAACCTTTATGCCGATAACAACATGGCAGATTAATTACCCCTGCCACTATTATTAACATTATCAATCCGAGGCGGGTTCCCCTGAGCAACCACCCCCACAGACCGTGATTTGACAGTCACCTGTCAAGAGCAGGAGCAACGGCTATGAACCAGGAATCCTGAAAAGGAGGAGGGAGGGAGGCAGGCAGGCAAGCGGGCAGGCAGGCAGGCAGGCAAGCAAGCGACTGCACCAGAAGGCGAGTGAGCCGTACTCCCACCTCCTCCTCCTCCTCAACTTCTCCCCAGCCCATTGCTGTTCTTCCCCGCCCTGCTCGCAGCGGCACGTCTCCTAGGCAGCCTTAGCATGAAACCGCCTCATCATTCGACGGGATGGGCGAAGAAAGCAAAGCTGCGTCATCCCTCCCCCCAGCATCTGGTAAATTCCCTTGGAAACCCCGCGACTTGAAGGTCCCGCCTCCTTCAAATCGATTAGGGTAGAGGCTCATGGGAATGGTAGTTTAATTCGCTTGTTTTAAGGCGCCTCAGAGGAACTTCTTGGTCCGTCCCCCGCCCCCTCCGCCCCCCCGAGCGTGATGCGCGCCCAGCTGGCTCTTAGCCGCCTTCTTTCCGCTGTTGCTTCGGAGACGCTCTTTGAAGGTGGCTTCAGGCGCTTCTCGTGAGAATGACTTGGTCATCAGCGAGAGATTCGAAAGCTCAAAGAGTCAAAGGCCGAGCGGATAAGAGCGCACAAATCTGGACAACTATTAAATTGCAGCACGACCGGTTTCGGTATCACTCTGCTGCCATCTAATGTTTGACCTGAATTTTGCAACCAGGTTGTCTTAACCCAGGGGTCTGCAACCTTAAGCACTCAAAGAGCCATTTGGACCCGTTCCCCACAGAAAAGAAAGCATCAGGAGCCACAAAACCTGGGTGGGTGTGGCCAACTCAACATCACTCACTTCCACCAGTTACATAACCCCCCCTAGCCACGCCTACCCAGCCGGGCATTAGGGCAGAGAACCAGTTGTTAAAAAACACTGGGAACCACAAAACCCTTTTCACATCTCTCCCTCCCTCCCCCTCCCCCCCTCTCTGTATCTCCCTGTCTCTCTCTCTCTCCCCCTCTGTATTTCTCTGTCACTGCCCCAGCCACTTCTCCATCACCCACTGTCGCCCTTACCTTCTCAGGCCAGGCAAGGAGTGACTGGAGGGGAGGGCAAGGGACAGGGCTAGCCAGTGGTGGGATCACCTGACAGGGAGCCACAGCAGAGGGCCCAAAGAGCCGCATGCGGCTCCGGAGCTGCAGGTTGCCGACACCTGTCTTAGCCTTTAATAAAATTATAACCAGGTGTTATATAAGCTGCAAGCAAGACCACAGAACATAGAGTAACAGAGTCGAAAGGGACTTTGGAGCAGTGGTGAAATCCAATTTTTTTACTACAGGTTCTGTGGGCGTGGCTTGGTGGGCGTGGCAGGGGAAGGATATTACAAAATCTCCATTCCCACCCCACTTTGGGCCAGCCAGAGGTGGTATTTGCTGGTTCTCTGAACTACTCAAAATTTTCACTACCGGTTCTCCAGAACCTATCAGAACCTGCTGGATTTCACCCCTACTTTGGAGGTCTTCTAGTCTAATCCACTGGTTGAACAGGAGACCTTATACTATTCTAGACTCTCTCTTCTTTAAAACCTCCAGTGTTGGAGCACCCATAATTTTTGGAAGCAGGTGTCTACTCAGGTGACCTGACAAACAGATAAACCTCCAGGTCGCCTTAACAACAAGCTAAAAGAATGCAAATGATCAGTTGTCTGCAAGAAGTATAAATCCTTTCATTCCTCACCATCCAGTCAGAGCTGAAGAAGCTTCTTGAATGAGAAGTGAAATGTCTTCAAAGAAAAACCAGAAAATCCAACTGCCTCTTGAAAAAGCACCTTTGGGACATTCTGGAGGCAAACCATTCCTCTGATTGTTCTCACTGTAAGGAAATTTCTCCTTGGTTCTAAATTGGCTCTTTCTTTAATGATTTTCCACCCTTTTTGTCCTTCCTTCAGGTGTTTTGGAGAATAGATTGACTGCCCTCTTCTCTGTGACACCCCTCAAGTACTGGAACAATGCTATCATGTCACCTTTAGTTCTTCTCTTCATTAGACTAGACATATCTAGTTCCTTCAACTGTTCATCTCTCATTTGGGGGGAAATCTACCATCAAACTTTGCTTACATTTGTCATTTATTACTGGATTATTAATTGAATCCTTACAAAACCAATATACATTTCCTCTGCATTTTCCCAGTTTGATAAGTATAGGCAGAGATTTGCAACAAAACAAAACAAATCAAACCCACTGTCTCTCCTATTTCTTTTGTAAGCAAGAATAGTTTTCTGTTTTATATCATCTTCCTATATATGCCGCAACTAGAAACATTTGAGTTTCCTTTACAAGAAGATATCCTTGTTTAGAGACCTGTTTTGCAGTTCTTTCTGTAAATAAAGAATTTATTTAAAGGTTCCATGGTGTTTTGTATTTAATATAGTTGTTCAGTGAAACTTACTACCAATAAATAATCTTTAGATTGCAGCAGATTTATGGTGAAATCCTACGCCTATCAATTTAACAGGCATTTAATCTCAGTTTAGTGCATACAAAACTGCAGCCTTAATTCCTGTCACTTTGTGAGTGCTTCGAGCTTGTTCAACTAAGACTTTTAGCATAGATACACAAAAATACAGTTCTTTATGTGCCCAGTGACTGATGTTTGTGCTATGTATTAGTCATAAATATATTCAAATCTGAGTAAAAAGAATGCTGTTTCCGCATATAGTACCAGATATACAAAGTATGAACTTTTTTAATCCAAGAAAGATAACATATTACCAGTGACTTGGTTCTTGGGACCAAAAGTTGCCAAAAACCCTGAACTTAACCATCATAACTGCAGAAGCATTACCTTTCATGGAGACATGCTTAGGCATGTTCAGTTAATTAACTACAGATTCTTCAGGGGCAATGAACTTACAATTTGCATGGATCTTGTTTTAGTGTAAACAGATATTTGGGGTGCAATAAGTATATACACATTGTATTTCCAAGTCAACTTTTCAGTTTCAAAATCATTGTCAGTGTATTCAAAAGAAATTTAATTGAGTTAATGAATTAACTTCAGCACAATTGTTTTCCGATGGATGCAGTTTTATATGCTTGTTAGATGAGCCAATATTTTATTACTATAATGATTTGTTGTGATCTGATTTCATAAGACTTTAGACATGGATATAATAGGTTCAGAAATTAAATATATAGTACTGATGAATTTCCACATTAGCCTTCTAAATTAGGAAGTGAATCTGCCAGATTGCTGTAATGTTAGAATTAAAGGCCTGATCACTCATCCTTTCCCCGATAGTAAGATCCCAATATCTGTGTTGCAAAAATCCAAATAATGGTTAGATTGCAATTCAGAATTGCTGTATCTTTGCTACATTTAGTGGTGATCAGGAGTTTTGCAGTCCAGGTATGGGAACCCTATTCCATACAGATTTTATGGCAAAACCTTTTGAGATTGTTCTTAGTTGCTAAGGTTACATTTTCTATAAACAGCAACAGACCTTTTGAAGCAATGTTGCTTTGTCTTTACAATTTTTTTTTCTGATTTGGTAATGTTCCAGAATAACAGTGGGAGATACAAAGTACAAAAAGTGTTGCTATTTATTCAGTGTTTTTTCTTAGTCAATGATTACGGGTAGGAATATGAAAGAGTTACATCTTTTTCTGTGAAAGCGATCAGTAATCTGACAAAGTTTGTTTATCTAATACTAGTTTATCTATAAAAACCAAGTCATTCTTTTATCAGAGAATGAAGTATTTAGTCTCTGTGAGGAATATCAAGTTTGAAAAATATTTTTACGGTTCCATGAGCACTTCTTTGGGGGCTTTAGGGTTTAATATTGTCATGTGCTAACAAATCTGGCAGAATTTCAAGTTCTGCACTGGTATAATTTTGCTGATAGAAGGGGTGAAAATAGCTGCTCTCAAATCTGTGGTCAAGAAGACCAAAATTAATCTGAGTACCAGATTTTCCAAAACAACTCTTTGCTTCTGCACTACTGTAACTTTAAAGTCTAAATAGGAAAAAAGGCATTTCTAATAAATCTAATTAGCCATCACTTCTCCATACCCAGCAATGGAATATTACTGCAATGCAGAGTAAATTCCATCACTGCAACTAACTACCATTTCCCCCAAAATAAGACACCCCCTGATAATAAGCCCAACTGGGCTTTTGAGCACATGGCAATAAGACCAAGTGCTTATTTCAGGGTTCAAAAAAATATAAGACAGGGACATTTTTGGGGAAACATGGTAATATATACATCACTGGGAAGAAATCACATTAATCATCAATAAGGGACACAGGAAAAATATTTTCCCAATGTCAGAAAAACTATATGGTATGTTAAATGTTCAGTATTTAAAATGATTTTTGGGTTAGTCAAAGATAACTGCCAAGAGGGAAGATGATGAACTAGATCAGAATCATAGTGATTGTGGAAGGATGTTTTATTTTTCTTTTCCTGCTTTTTGGTTCAGACAAATTTTATGTTCCCGCTTCCCCACTTGCAATCTGTCTCAGAAAAGAATTGTTATTGCCTCCAGTATAACCCTGTTCCTTAGAACCCCCAAGGCCAATATGATGTTTGAGAAAAATAATGGGGCATTTTTCACAAAAAGGGAGCATGATATTGAAATACTCTGTCCTATGAAGGAAAAGCAGATTGTGTCTCCTCAGGACTCTTATAGATACTTTGACTCAAGACTCCAGCCACAAGTGGCGAACAAGGGCAGTTGCAACTGGAGATAAAATTAGAATGAAACATTCCATAGTCACTGTTGTTGGGTGGAAACCCACATTTCCAAGCACGCGGCTGCAAATATTTGATCTTCCTCCACTTTATTATCAGAAATGAAAGCAGTGATTAGGTTTACACTTCAACATAAGGCATATTGTTTCTTTAACCACAAATTATTAAGTTTCAATTGCCTTTGTTTACCAAAGGCACCAAACTCCATCAGTCTACAAACTACGGTGGCTGAATTCACAGTATTACAGTAGATACTGTACACACGGTATACTAATTTGTTTATACCTTATTTGTAGTTCAATGTATTGCATGACCTTAATAGGCTCAGATAACTTTTGGAATATAGCAGAATTTTAGTCTAGATTGGGAAGTTGGGAAAAAATTATTGAAAAAAGCAATGGCAAGCCACTCACTTATGTGGCTATCATGCGTTGAAGTTGATTTAAAAGTCTTCCCTTTATGTTGTGTAAATTATCTTGGCTGAGCTGTATTGATAAAGTTTTGATTCCTTAGCAGTTATTATTAAAGTTCTTATTTTACTAATAATAACAGTGTAAATTTAGTCTCCCATACTAAAGTTAGGCTTCTCCAGTGCAGAGTGATAGCTTTAAGCAAGTATATACTCTATTAGTGCAGCGACCCCCAACCTTTTGAGCACCAGGGACCGGTTCCGTGGAGAAAAGTTTTTCCATGGACCGGAAGGGGTGTGGTTTTGTGTGCTACTGCATCCCATGGATGGGACTTTGTTTGTGCTGCCCGGTTGCTGGCATGTCATGGATTTGTGCCCATCGACTGGGGGGTTGGGGACCCCTGTGTTAGTGAACACCTGTCATCCTGATATGGCCACTAATCTTGCTGGCGATAGAGGAATTCCACTGCATCTCTTACAGGGAGAAGAGTATTTTCCAATCTTTACAGTGAAATATCAACCTAGCAGATCTCAATGCGGTAAATTCCATAGACAACAGACTACCCTTCTGTAACATTTTACATAATTTGTGTAATGATACAAATGATTAGTCATTTGTATAATTTTTGTGTCAGTCCTATTTGTATAAATGTATAATTGCATTTGTATGATATCACACAAATGAAACAACTTGAGCAATGAGTGTTTGTTTTATGGAAATCTGTGGCTACCATACTCATTTCCCCCAATTAATCAATTAAAACAAGCTTTCACTGTACATTATCTCATCTAATTTGAGATGCAAATCCAAAATCAAGTTTGCAGGGAATGATGCATGGGTAGCAGCACTTATTCATAATACCTGATTATCTATAATCAGAAACTAGTTGCTGGTGATCATTGCTTATGAGTGTTTCTCCAAAACATGCAGTAGAAAGATGCTTTGGAGGTGAAAGGTACTTTCAAATGTTACTGTACTTGTACAGCATAGCCTCCAATAGTTATAGCAACCAGGAAGATCCTCCTTTCAGTTGTCACCTGTAGAACACAGGGGGACTTTGCAGCATGCCAGCAGCAACTGGTCCAAAGTGACTAAGGCTTTGAATCAGACATAATATACAGTTACACGCATCATGGGAAGGGAATATGTTGGTTAGCAACTCCGTTATGATTAGAAGAATTTTTGTGGCGTTTTCAAGGACATGTATGGAAGCCACTTGCTGATGCTATCAATCTGCTATTGTTTTTACTGCTCTTCAATAAAACAATCACTTATTTACTATTGTTGTGTGTTAGTTGATAAGGTTTAGCAGTTAGGGAACCTTGCCTTGTAGCTGACTTCAACATTAGACTTTTCCCTGTCGGGAGGGGAAACTAGGAACCTCAATGATAGCACAATCTGTGCTATCTGTGCAACTTCTGAGACTTTGGCAACTCAAGCTGTTGGAAAGCCTAAATAAAAAATAAAATAAAATAATAATATAAAATATAAAATAAATAAGAAAGATACCAGGCATTCAGGAAGTGGACAAGTGATTCACAAGACAGAGTAAGTCAACAGCAGCTCAGGACCCTTGCAAAAGGACTAGTGCAAGCAGGTATCAAAAAGTTACTTCTTCATTCTGAAGATGGTATTACTGATAGTACAATTTATTTTTCAAAGAACAAGAAAAAAACCTGCATATATCTGTTAGTTTTAAAAGCATTTAATGACATAGCATATATTTAACAGATAGGGTAAAAGTCTAGAGGTACAGTTCCATATAACCGAAAGCCAGTTCCAGTACTATCCTGTCTACAGGCCCAGTCATTGAGAATTCATTCCTATTAAATGTAATTTTTTTCGATTGTGCAGTAAGATGAAAATTCTTCATTACAATAGATACAGGTGACAGAGAAATGCACACTATGTATCAAAGAGCAAAGGTAATGGAGCAAAATTATAACACAGTGCAGCAGCTGACAAGCAAGTTAACCATTGGAATAACATTACTTTTCCCAGTAAATGCTTTAATTCCACTTTTACACTTAGTCAATGATTTTAAAAGGTTTTTTTTTAATTATACATCTAGTCTTATACTTTTACTAGAATTATCTGAAACGTACAATATAATGTATTTCAGCAAAAAAAATTAAAAAAAAATAAAAATTACAGATTATTTAAAACCATTATCAGTATGCGAAGTCCTTCTGGTTCAACATTCTTAACTGTCATTGCCAGATGCGGGTGGGAAGGTGGGGGGGCAAGGAAGCGTCACAATCGTGTTAATAATAGCCAGATGCCTGTATACAAATGGTATTGACTGGTAAGTTAATGCCAAGCTGCACTCTAATAGGGTAAAGAGAATACACTACCATTAGATTCGCAGTGGGAAGAATCAAGGAGTGAAGACTCAGCGCAACCGTCTCAGATGGAAGTGAAAACTAAAATCAGCAAATTGTCTCCAAGGGGCAAGTGAACTTTATTAGCTCTGCTGCCTTGCATACCAATAACACAAAGTTGGGGTGTTATTTTTTTCTGAAGACAGCCTCAAAAAATTGAGGAACAGTTTCAATACTAAAGCCTAATCTATATTAACTTCACCTTTAAAAAAACAAAAGTGGGAAATGTGGTTCTCTTTTACTCAACAGTTGCCCAATGCACCTCAGGTATTTATAACTTTAGAATTTTTTGAATATGTTTTTTTTTAAAAAAATGCTGTATAAATTAAAAAAAATTAAATCATATTGAGGAACATTAGGCACGGAGAGTAATGTATTGGTTCTGAGTTTGCATGCTAGAATTCCACTGGAACGATCAGAGAAGTGCAGCGTGGACAAATAAGCAAGGAGTTCACTTCTTTTTTCCAAAAAGGCTGAATCTCTTCTCTTTGTCTTTCTCCCGTTTTCCAGGACTGGACTCACTGGTTACTGTCACGCTGGCTGGCAAGGTCTGGGCACGGTTTGAAGCTGGGGTGCTCTGTGTGCTTGTGGACAACTCAATTTTGTCTGACGAGATGGCAGATGTGATGGCCTGGATCCATGTGTTCATTTCCTCCTTAAAACAAATGTTAAAGTTAACAGGTTTTCTAGGAATCTTAACTCAGCTTGCAGAGCGGTGGCCTTAACTGCTTCCCAGCTCCCCTAAGATCCTTGGCCTTTTTTTGTACAACCAGAAATAGCAAACACATCTTTCCTGGTAGCTCTATTGCAGAATTGCATCACTGATGTTACTATGATGCATCCACCTTCCCCTAAATAGTTTTCCTTTTTTGCATCCTGAATCACTGCTTCTTTTCCCCACTGCCTTTTGTTCCCAGGTCAGCCTGATGGCTTCCCTCTGCGCTGCTGGCAGGGCAAACTGAAAAGCTAATTCTGCTGAGCAAAGCTCAGGCTCAGAAAGAATTCCCCATCTCAGGATCTGAGCTGCAGCCAAGACAGCTTGGTTTCGAGTTCTCCTTCTGCCAAGTCACAGGGAGCCTGGCCAACAATTGACTTTCTCTCTCAGCTGCTACATCTAACTGGCTGTAGTTTATTCTCTCAATTCCCACACTGGATTTACTGTACATGCCTCCATTGTTGGTGGAGAGGGAACTGAAGTTAACACCACTCTGAGGTAGTCTCCAGCTTGAGTACAAAGCCTCTCATAATTTCAACACTACTAGCACAGCTGGGAGCTTGTTCAATGGAGAAACTGCAATTAACTTGATCATGGGCTTTGCCTAGGGATAATCCCCAACAGACTGCCTTCTGCAGCCATGTGGTACAGTTTTTCACACATGCTCCTTTTTCTAGCTTCTGAACATGTCATGTCAAACAGATACTATAGCTATGGCTATATTTGCAACTGGGATGATCTAAAAGCCCAGAGGCAACTGCTCAAAATGGCAGAGCAGTCATCCCTAGAGGCTTGTACTTCCTTTAACTTAACTCAGGATAGCTTTTGCATGTAGGGACAGCTTTGGTCTGATGATCTGATGTATGACTTGCTTACCTTCCTGGACAAGAGCAATCCATGGCTGCTCAGTTGTCAGGTTTTGATGTCATCTCAAATAAAATAAATTGCATTTCCAAACAAATAGTCTTTGAAGAAATCTTTCATTTTATTAAGCACGACAATCTGTCCCCGATTGTGGCGTAGCCAATACTGACTTCCTGACCCCAAACCTTCCCTTTCCGTTCCCCAATTCTCTGCGTCTCATTGGCCCTCTTCCAAATCACTCTCCCCATATCTACTACTTCAGCTCCCAGGAATGTCCCCCCTCCCATCTCATCTCCTAGGGGGATATTATCTTCAGAGAAAATAAGTAGGTAAGAAGTCAAGCGTCCTCTTGCCAGCTGCCCCCTCTTCTCCTTCTTATGTCAGCACTAGAGTAAATGCAGGTTGAAGTGCTGACATCAGTTCTGTAAAAGGCCCTGGCTCTAACTTGATGAGCACTGTCCATCTCCAGGCTTCCTTAGCTAAGGTTTCCAGATTTGTCCAGGCAGAGTAGGACTTATTTCTAGCAATAATTTGGCTTTGCATGTAGGATTGTAAATTTTAAAATGCCTGCATAAACTGAGAGGCTTGCCAATGACCCCAGACTGCTTGAAACTGGTTTGTCTGGGCACAGCAGGACTAAATTCTCACCAAATCCAGATTTCTCTAGGCTTTCCCATGACAAATTTTGTGTCTTCCTTGTCACAACGCCCAGGGGGAAATGAATCTACAGTTTGAGAATACCCGCATACAGAAACAAAATATTAGCAGTATGAATGAAAGGAAAATACTTACTTCATCTTTGGCTTGAAAAAGGTACTCATTGCCATCAGTTAACCTGTAATTCAGAATAAATTCACATTTGAATCGAGCAAATGTTTCTGTTACCGAAGCAAAAGTTATATGAGATGTAGACCTTGTTCTTGTATCAATAAGCTAGACTGACTGATGTATGTACCATCTGCAATATTCACAGTCTACACAAACATGTCCAATATATTCTTGCTATTGTGTGATGGAGGATGCTGGAAGTTCCTTCCAGCATCCCGATCTGAGATATGCACACTGGATGAGTAAGATCTACTTGAGGAGAGCAACTTTACAAATATATAGTGCCAAACCATGTAGGACTTCAAAGGTTAAAACCAGGATTCACAAAATCTTCAATTCATCTTCAGATTATATAATTTCAGTTTCCTCTGAGTAGCTTCATGAAATATTAGCTACGTTAATGGTGGAAAAGTGGGAGAAATCCAAAATGCATAATTAGATAATATCTTTACTTAGGACAAACCTAGTATCACAAAGGATGTTCAAACTTTCATCTCTTCATTAGGTCAGATAATGTGGGAGGGAAGGTAACCTCTATGGACAAATTATGAGATCCTGTTTTGGAACAATGAATATCATAACATTCAGTTTAATCAAAGTGCATTAAACTTTGGAAGATAAAAGATTTTTAGACTGAATGTATGAATGTAGGCTGGAAGTTACTGCTCCACTTAATCTTTTGCCATAGAAATAAAGATTTTTACCTTAACTTGAATACGTGCTTCTTCTTCTTATACTCTACTGCCACTTCACATACTGCTTCTTTCAGGCTCACAGGGACCTCACTGTGGTATGGAATGCCTGAGGAAGCTGCCTTTGCATCTTTGTAGAAACCCATTTCTTGGTTGTTAATAACACAGTAAACATTATGCCATGATCTTGAGACACAAAAGAAACAGCAAAGCAAGCGTTAAAGTCATTGTCACGAACAAGCCCAACTTTCCTGTGTCTTTCTATAATTAAATGCATTGAGTTATAGGTGTTTAAGCAAAGAAAAAGTAGTTTCATGCCTAGGAACTATGGACAGCATAATTTGAATAAATAGTAATTCTACAGTTTTCCAATATTTTGGCACTCTTTGGAAAGGGATGTTTTTGGAATGCAAATTCTCATGCATCTCAGAATTTAAAACTTGGAAACATGTTTTATTTGAAACACTGAATCTTGGGTTTGGTCACCCAAGTAAATGTAACAGTGCAGTTAAAAAAACCTATCCTATTGAACCTTTCAGATTTTCAGTTCAAATATCATTACTAATCATTGCTATAAGTGATTAAAAGAGAAAGCATATCAGAGTTAAAACTCACTTATCGTAAGACAGTACATCAGCGGGGTGGCTACCAATTTTGAATGAATAAAATGCCTTCATTAGCATAATGGCAAACAGAAAGAATGGCAGCATGTAGGATTGTTTTGAGCATATGAGCATCTGCACAAGAGTGTGTGAAATAATGCAACATGAATGATATTACACAATAATGAAGGGCTGCAAATAACTAATAACAGCAATTGCATGATATGCACAAGCCATTATTTTGATGTCATTATGGTTTGCCTCAGATAGTGCTGCTTGGACAATGAAAAGGTGCTTCTCCAATATAATGACTTACGAATTCCTAAACCAAATTAATATTTAGAATGTAGATGTCTACTAGCAAGATTGGGGAAACCTTTCTATTATTTCAATAAAGTCTATGGGATCTGAAAGATGACATATACAGCTGCTAGACTAAACCAGCTATATACAATGTATGATCAATGAACAACCTGTGATTTAAGTGCCAACATGCAGCCTATTTGGTGATCAGGACAGGAGAGGCAAAAGGACATGAGTAGCAATCCTTTTAATAAGCTCTGCATAACTTGCAGAAAATTGATGTTACTGAAAATGATTATAAATTTTTGTTTTGATTGCCTCTTCCAGCAATCTCTATTATAGTTAGCCTACTTTTTATTCTGACCTAAACTTCAATCGAATGCTCTGTTTGTTATCAGAACCAAGAAAACATAATGTAACAAAGGTTTTTCTGCTGAAAGGAGGGAATTGGTGGCACAGAATCATAAATGATATTGCTATATTCCTGAGCAGCTAAGTGAAAAGTTTGGTTAACATCTGAAACTGACAAACTTAATTGCCATCAGGAAAATGTATTTTCCCTTCTTCCTATCCGGCATGTAATCAGGAGATCTAAACAAATTATAACCCAGAATTGCATGTCTTCCTCTTTTATTAACATTGAACTGCTTTCTGAGGAAGTCACAGCAATGTTAGAAATCAACCTGCAACATGCCACCATAAGCCATATTGGCACAAAATAAGGACCCCACTTGGAAGTCAATGTGGCTCCTTTGACACACACACACACACACACACACACACACACTTCTGCTGCTTACCAAAAAAAATTATCATGTTGCTGTCTTTTCTTGCCTCATTCTGATACCTTCCCTGCATGACACATAGTGTTTATGTGTGTGTGTGTGTGTTATGCTATTTAACAATTTTGCTTACCGAAGTCTTATTATTTTAGAAGAAATATCACCTGAGATATGAAGAAGAGGATCACTATAAGCTTGCGCATGTATCTTAAAAATAGTTAACCAAATGAACTCTAATAATAATTGCCTTTAATTACATTTTTATCCTCTGTTTAATCTTTTTATGTAGCCATCTCCTTTTACAGTGCAGTCTCAAATGGGTCATTCGAAGGTACAGACTTCAGTCCAACAAAAACTGGGCATCAGTTATGCTGGATTTTACATTGTATTAGCAATTTTGACTCGCAATAGTCTAGTTCAGATTTGCTACACCTTTTTAAATGTTGAAGTCAGGGATCGAAGCTGGCACCTTAGATATGAAAAGCAAGTGCCCAATGCTGCCATCTTTGAAGTAATTGCATCTGTTGATTCTTTCACATGCTTAACTAGCCAGTTATCAACTTTGTGTCAGGGAAATGCTGTTGTTTCTGTGAAGCTTATGGCAGTTTGACCAAACAGTGATCTTGAACAAGACTGCTGGGAGGAAGACTACAAATACTTTCCTGCTATTAGAAGTGGAATGCTGACTTGGAACAGGATTCCTGGGCGACAGAGGGAAGCCTTACAGGAAAGGAATGAATGCATCTATGTCGCGTGTGCATATGTACGAATATATTGTGCCCAACTCTTGCACCACACAAGATTACAGGGCCAAATAATCTACCTACATATATATCCCCATATGGAGAGCACCTGTTTTGAGATGCTTGATCAAAATAAAATCCAAGATGTTTAAAATTTCTCTGTCAATTGCAATACAATACCTGTTTGAGGCCTTCTTGCTGTGTGATTCCCATTCATGCTTACGATTTAAAAAGCCCTCCATCTGGGCGGAAGGTATTTCTTGTGTTTTGGCTGGAAGAGTGGCAGCGGTTTGAGCCTGGAGGCTGGTCTTGGCTTTGCGATCGGCTGTCGGTGAAGGAGCTGGACTTGTCTCTTTGGAACTTGTCCTCTGGTCTGCTGCTCCATTGACCATTTCATTGGTTTCTCTTGCTTCTCCCATCTAAGAAACAAGAGTGAGACTATAACTGCTGCTCAATAAGAAGATATCACAAAATAGTTTTTAAAAAAAAGCCTTAAATGTTCAGTTGCAAAACTTGCACACTTGGTGTCCCAAAGCCTAGATTGCTCAATAAAACTGTTCTCACATTCAGCTGGAGCAACAAGAGGCCAAAGGAATTAGAAGGTATCAATAGATTAGTACCCAATTGGTAGAAGTGAAGCAATGAAGAATGAGGGGGAGAACCCATCTGTGAGAGTTTTACTGCACTTGGCACTACTGATCAGATCCTTTAATTTGATCCAGCAAATGCAAACTGTAATCCAACAAGGATTTCTTCACTACTGACTACAGAGAATGTTCTTTGCCATCCCACAACTGGTAATGAGAGATAACTGGTAAATGTGTCATTCCCTGAATTATTGCCGCTTCGTTTAATATTTTTACTTCTTTGAAACAGTAAGAATCTCACTTTTTTAAAGTTGGGAGAGAGCAGAAGAAACAGAAGCTCAAACTGATTTGCATCAGCTGTTTTTCACACATTAATAAAAGTTCTGAGCTGAATCTGTGCAGTAACTCTTATATTAAGCCAGTGAAATAATATAGTCAGCAATATTGATAAAAAATACCTTGATTTGGCATTGAACTCTTAGTTTCTGCATATGAGCTACCCACTCTCTACTACTATTTCAGTCTTCCCCAAGACAATATCTGCTATATATATTGGGGTCCCAACTCCCATAGGTCCCAACTATTATTTCTAATCATGTTTAGGAAATCTGGAGACCATCAGTTTAAGGAATGCTGTCCTATCCCATCCCCAAATTGCCAACATAATCAAAAAGCAACATGCAGAAATTGGGAAGAGAATAGCATGCATTTTCATTATGTCCACCATTCTAAGGAACTTGGATTTTCAAAGATAGACAAGCTTAAAGGAAGGAAGGTGGAATGCAATCAGTCAAAAGTTACAATGTTAATTTTTTTCAAAGTCACAATCGCTGGACTTTGGAATTGGGTGGATTGGGTGCTAAAGGAGCCAGAAAAAAACACTACAATCACTCAACATCACACTTCTATTTACCCCCAAACAAAGACAGAACCAAGGCTGTGGCCATCACTCGCTTTGTCGGTCATGTTGCCCGTTGTGTTGCAATTGAGTTGCCTAGGAGGGGCCAGCTCTGACTGGTCACTTCTTGAGGTCTTCATCAGCCATTTCATTCCCCTAAATCATTTATACCGGAATCCTGAAAGCTTTAATCTTTCACAGTGGTGGTTTGGTTCCAGTTGGGATAAATAACATTTATTGAGGTTTAGGGATTTTCAGTTCTGTGCCACAAAAAAGCCATTGGTAGCAGCCCAAAAAGGATTACAATACTGCAATGTGGGGATAATTATTAGCAAGTTAAAGCCTAGCACTGCTCAATGCTCTAGTAGTAGATTATGAACACTCTGTGTCATTTGTATATTGGAAACAAGCAAAGAATCATAAAGGGCATAATTACTACAAACATTTTTGCTGCTTTAGCCAGGCCTGGGATAATACAGAAGCAGTGGAATCATTAGGCAGCAAGCTATACATTTGCCAGTTTAGCTACAATTGTTTTGATTAGATTTTTGTAAAAGGTGGTTATCAACGTCTATAACTTGTAACTTCTATCATAGTTTATTTTCTAGTTACAAAGATTCACGTCACACAAGAATTGAATGGCTTCAATTCTTTCCTCCCAGTCTTTATCTGTACAGTAAATGTATGCTCTATATACAGGTGTCTTAGTCTATCTGATCCCCCCTACTACTGGATTAAGCAAATTAGTTGCTTTTAAAACCCTGTATTAGTACAGGTAGTCCTCAACTTAAAACCCTAATTGAGCCCATAATGTATGTTGTTAAGTTAAAAATTTGTTAAGTGAGTTTTGACCCATTTTACAACTTTTTTTTGCCACATTTGTTAAGTGAATCACTGCAGCTGTTAAATTAATAACATGGTTTTAAGTAAATCTGGTTTCCCCATTGACTTTGCTTGTTAGAAGAAGGTTGCAAAAGGAGATCAAATGTCTCTGGGACACGGCAACCATCATAAATGTGATTAGTTGTCAGGCATCTGAATGTAAATCACGACTGTGGGGATGCTAGAATGGTCATAAGTGTGAAATATGGTCATAAGTCACCTTTTTTAAAGTGTTGTTGTAACTTCCAACGGTCATTAAATAAACTGTTGTTAGTCAAGGACTACCTGTATTTCTATACCTTTGAGCCATTTGGGGGACCCTGCTTGGAATATTAATATTTATTTAAATATTGTATCTCTTTTCATCCCAATACCAACACCTACTGTTTTCAATCAGAAAACATACTGGTTCCAATACAGTTTGCAAATTATACTGGGTTGTATTACTTTAGTTTTAGAATTTGGCAACATATGTGTTCTTTTCAAAAGCCTTGAAACTTTTGAGGTTAAATACAAACACAAATGATCTAATTTGAAAAGACCAACTAGGCTCCCATCTGATTCAGCTGTGCTATCTTAGCTGTAAATTCTCTCTATATATTTGTACATCTCACAAAGCTCCATTAGAAAGAATGGATCCTCATTTGGAGTACACATGTATAGAATAATATAAAGTTGTGACTTTTCCAAGATTACACTCACACCCTGTTGGGATAAACACTACTGAATGACATGTTTGTTCAGGATTGCATTGTAAACCATTTTGAAGCCTTTTACACCTAGCTGTTATCGAAGATCTTTTCTCAAAAGCTTCCAAATTCATAAATAGAGCAACTTATTGGTTTTAAACAGAACTCTCAAATTCTGAAACTCAGCCAGGCTCCAATATTGAATTTTATCTCTAAAATATTAAATTTTCCCTTAAAAGAGCTTATTACTTGTAGTCTATAATCCATCTACTGAAATAAACAAAAATATGGATAAATATGAATGCTTTTTAATATACGGTTACTCTCTCATATTTATGTGCATTTCTCTGAATGTGAGAAAGAGGATTTTTTTTTTTTGAAGAATTAGGAAAACTTACTATGAATTTTCCTAGCATTAAGGAATGGAACAAATGCTCTCTTGAGAATATTTAATTTACTTGCTTACAGATTTTGAATAAAATTAAGTATCAATCAAATCAGAGTAGGCAATAAAAGCAGAGAAAATTATAGAAACTGTCCCAATTAGATTCCATAAAGTGGGAAAAGTTAAAATGTTGTAAAAGAAAGAAAAGAAAATACTTCTTCTTTTATCCTAGTACTGTTAGCCTCTTAACCCTCTATCTACATCACAGGCAGTGAAACTGTAAGCAAAACTGGGAGCTGTTGCATGCCTGTTAAATCAACCGCTGCTCCCCAGTTTGTGACAGTTCTGCCATTTAAATGATCATGCCTATAGATCTTACTCTTGAACTATAGTTGCTGGCAAAGTAGCTTGATTGTCTGGGCAATCATACCCCAAGGCAGTGAAGAAATTGTCTTGGGGCAGATGAGGCTACTGCAAGAACGCCTTGAAGTCTTGAGGCACTGAAAAAGCTTTCTAACTGTTTTTTGGTGACAAATATTTTTATGGTCTATTTTTTTTATTAAATGCTTTGAACCATAAACAGAATACCCCCCTCCCTAAACAAATAAACATGTAGGCAAACTATAGATAACAACAAAAAGGTGGAGGGTAAAGAATGGGGCTAAACAAACTTTTAATTGAAACATGCTCCGAGCATGCAAAGACAATACCATGGGTGCTAAGGGTTAACAACAGCAATGAAACAGATGGGACATAGGCATGTTATGAATACACATTTTCATCACTGGAAGGTTAATCGCAAGTCAATTTAGTGGTCAGCTTCTTCTTCAGGTTTGCAAATTCTGACTATAAGATGCAGCGGGAGGGGGAGAGTGATATCCCTCCCTTGCTTTCAAAGTGCATGAATAAATATTGCATTGTCTTTTTCTTCCAGAGCCTGTCTCAATAGATGATGAATAATGAAGAGATTTGTGGTAATGAAAGGTAACCCATACATTCTTACAATCAACATAATTTTGAATGTACTTTTTTTTTTAAAAAAACCAAATTATAACCCATGATTAATGGAGAGAACTGCAGCATCTCTCGCTGAGATTAAAATCAGATATATTTTGTGTTAGTTTTCTATTGAATATATAACCAATTATTTTGAAGCTAAATGCCTCTTAGACACTTATGACTAGAATGCACTTCTAGTTACTGCATTCTTTAATGCACTTTGAGGGGCAGAGACCAAACAGTAAGTACAACAGAAGACCAAAATATTAAAAAAAACCATATCGAATTACATAAAAAATTAAGAAGCTTTATGCCGATATCCTGATAAGAGAAAAGAAGAGATGTGCATGATAATAAAAACAAAAGTGTATTAAAGTATACATCCAAGCTTTCTTGCTTTTCACAAATTCTGCCAGGTATTATTTTAATTGTTCCATATGACAAAAGAAAACCAGATTTACTAACTAGTTTGTTAAAGATAATTGTTGGAAACTACTCTACAGTTGTAAAGTTTACAAATTAAACGTTTCCTGAAATAAAGGCGACTGAAAGGGAATACATTATGACAATGTTTCTTAATGTTCCAACTATCATCTATCTATAGAAGCCATTTGTCTACTATGCCATAATCTGGTTTACAAAATGAAATATTTTAATACATTAATTGCACATTATTTAGTAAGCATTAACTATCTTTAGCTAATTTTGTTAACTGTTTCCAACCCTGTCATTAAGGATAGTGGAACAAATACCTCTGAGTAGATTTAGAAGTCGTAAAAAAATAGCAAATTGAAAATCATTCATTATTATTATTTTATTTCAATACAGTGGATGGAGAATAGAGTAATTTTTTTCAGCCTCACGTGCCAAAATAACGTGGTTGGGTTTGGCTACTATATACTTTGAATTGAGAAGGAAGTTGCTCTATCATGGGCAGCAAAATGTTTTTGACTGGCTTTCAGTAAAATCAGTTGTGTTCACTAAGAAAATGATGAATAAAACAAATAGAATTACTTTGCATTTTCAGCATGTGTATGTAGTTTTCTGATGTTAATTTAAAGCAATAATTGGAATCCAGTGGGACCTTCTACTGCAGGTTTCACAAAGAAATGGATGGGACTACTATCAAGTCCAAGTTTCTGAAGTAGCATTATACAGCAATATAAAAGTCATACTGAACACATACAGTATTCCATTGCTTCTTTTTAAAATAATTTAGGGACACTTGGAGAGGTTACCTAAAATTTTTGGTTGCTGTCTAAGAACATTGCCTCACTCTCTCTAAGGCTGGAGCCAGCTCCAAATTATTTTTTTCTTCCCCAATTTCACCATGGAGATCTCACATAAATTCAATAGTATAAAATTTCATCCTCTACACATATTACTTCTTTCCTCTATTCTTCATAATAGTCTTCTTATATTTCACACTTTCTCTGTAGAGGAATATGGATTAAAGTGTCAATTTTATTCTTGTCTCTTCTCCCTTATATAAGAATATGACCATGGATATAGCCAAGACCTCCTTCAACTAAAAACAAGTTGGGCATCAAGGATGACTATTTCATATGAACATATGAAAAGAAATGTCATGCTCCTTCCCTTGGCTTAATTTACGTGGCACAAGGAGAAATAAAAACCGAGTGCAGAAATATAAAGATATATGCAGCTAAACATTGAAAAAAGGATAATTTTAAATGTCAATTTTTTTATAGTTGCACAAAGCAACTTTCGAGATTGGTCTCGAAAGACCAATCGCTATACTTGTTTTCTCAGATAAAGGTCCTGCTTTCACTGAGATTTATTCCTTCATAATGTGTGCTCATGATTTCAGCTTGAAAGACCTCTTGTGGTAAGACTTGATTTTTTTTTGTAATAGTCACTGATCTCTTGAGTCAAAACTTTTGATTTAATCACTTCTGATATACACTAGTGTAACATGATTACCTACATTTTGAGAATGCATAAAAATTAAGGCATAAACAAAGATAGGTTTAATCACTTCCAATCCTGAGATGGTCAGAGAATGCAAACAAGATTTGTTAACCAGCTTTTAACCAGTCCTAGCTGATGAAGTTATCTAGTTTGGTATATAACATATATAAGAAAACCACCAAGCCCAGGGAACACCAAGGACACCACAAATCCTAGCCTGTACAGATGCATATAAGTATGATCTCAGGTTTAGATGTCATAAAACCTTTCTTCCTGATCTCTATATGCAGCAGGTCATTCATACGATGGTTCATTAAGCTGGATGTTTGGTCTGAAAATAAAATGTGAAAGTAGCCCCTGGCTGTTACGCTATAATCTGCATGCCCATTTTTCCTTGAACATAGACCCATATTCAAGTAATGAGAGAGAAATATTTTGTGTAATTTCACTGACTATAATAGGACCTAGATGCTAACAGAATTTAGGATCAAGTCTGACATTTCTATACCTCCAAGCTTAATTCCACTTCTATATAAGGTGAACTGAAGCATTCATATCTCAAGGAATCCTTGCAGAGGTAATGTGAAATCAGAATCGATTCAGTTGTTAGATAATGTGTTAATTTCAGAGCAATCTGTTATTTAATTTGTATTGTTGATTCATGATATCATTTGCTTGGAATGTCAATTGATATTAACCTATAGACCACGGGTGTCAAACTCGCAGCATCATGTTGCTCATCACGTGATTGTTTTGTGATGTTTTTCCCCCTTCACGGAGCTGGAGTGGGCATGGCCTGCATGTGACGCCAGTTTGACATCCCTGCTCTACATAGTATACCTATAGCCAGGTGCTTCTACCTTGTTTAATCCCCCCTCTTGTCTCCTCTGCAGTATGTACACTCATATTGTTTGGGGACAATGCTGTTGTTTTGCCAGCATTTTGCTCTCAAACCTGTTAGTATAGCTAGAAGCATCATACCTGTCAGATTCTACTTCTTGTCTTCCATTTTGATGAGATTTCATTACATTTCAATTACTCACATAAAGAAGTGGGTTGAACTGCAAAAATTCTCAAGGCTATTAACAAAGTGAAAATCTCACAATAAGACATAATGAAACAAAAACAATGCAACCAAATATCTGACAGCATCTAAAATATTAAATTCAAGGAATGAATGAATATATATGTATGCTTATATTCAGTATATGTGGTGGCTATTGGTTAACTAAAGCTTGGTAGCTTGAAGATGTGGAGAGAGAGGCAATGAAAGGAACTTGAAAGTAAATAAAACAAGGAGAAACAGAAGAAAAAGCAGCCAACTGTCTTTCGCAAACTGCTTTGCACCTCAGAGTCCAGATTGTGGTTGGTCACTAGTTGTCCATCTACTATTAAAGTTTTTGTACTTTTGGTAGGTTTGGGAACGGTAACTAACCCGGGGAGATTCCTGGTCTGGTGGCAAACCATTCTGGGCAACCTGTTCTCCTTTTGTGCCATCCCTATAGAAAAGATAAAGAAAGCAAGAGTGAAAGGTAATACAAAAGACAAGTTACTTTTAATTAACCAAGATAGCTGCTTAAATCTGTCAAGAGCTCAAAATGTAATATAACGCATTCTGATTACCACTTTATTAAATCTTTGGAAGGTAAATTTTTACTTTGAATTATCTTTCATCTTGATCTTCCAGACAGATTTTATTTTATTCCCTTTTTCACTTTTCTTTTTCATATACTGATTTGTGCAGAATATGGAAAGCAGAATATAATATTTTCAGAGAAGAACTTGCCTTCCCAAGAACAACCATTGTGAAGACCTGAATTGTCTTTTCCTGAATGGCTGAATGCATCACATGCAAACTTCCCATTTCAATGTCTTTCATACACATAGTAGTCCTATCAAGTTTAAATTTCTAGCACCAAACATAGATACATCCAAAGGTTTTAACTTTCAATAAATGGATATTATTTATATGCTAATGCAAGGTAATAGCTATTTACTGTTCCAATGTCCCAGTCTTCAAAAAAGACTGAGAACGAACTACATCTATACTTAAATTCACCTTTAAAAAAAAATGTGTCCACTCTTTTGGGTTTGTATGGCCTACACTGAAATTAAGCCAGCATGCAAACACAAGAGTGTGTTTCAGTGGTGGGTTGCTACTGGTTTGCTCCAGATCGGGCGAACTGGTAGCGGCAGCGGCGGGAGGCTCCTGATAGCAATGGGTTCTAAAACCCGCCCCTGGTGTGCTTGCTATATCACATGTGGCTTTTAATTCTTTTTGTAGCATTCAAAAAGAATGCACTCATTGACCATAATTACTGAGAACTGATATAAGTTTACCTTTATTCTGATATGAAAAGTATATGAAAATTGTAGCGTAGATACTAAATTAAGTTTTCACTGTGGAAAATAACCCCACAGGGAGTTCCCTACTAAGATGTATGATATTGAACCATCAACTTTCTTGCCTTCAGCTCTCCTGATTAGTAGGGCTCTTGGTCACTTGAAGATTGCTAACTCTGCATCAAAGTATTTTCCTAGTGATGAAACTGCATATAGCTCTAATAAATTAATAAATATTTATTAAAAATATTCACCTACAGCTGGCTATCAGAAAAAACCTTAACTGAGCTTTTATATGAGGTTTTAGGTTCACCTTTGTGTTACATCATATCCTTTTCCAGATACTCACCATTGAGACTCCTCCCCAGTTCTGGGGCTTGGTTCTGGAGAAGGAGGCTGTCTCTTCCGCTCCTCTTCCTCTTGCTGTCTACGTACTTCCAACAATTCCAACTGGAGGGGAGGGGAGGGAAGGGAATGAGATTGCAGGAGCAGAGAAGATTCAAGAAAACAATATATTAGGGTTCTTTCATTCACAAATTTAATTTCTTATCCTATTAAGTGGAGGGTCAGCCTCCTCATATCCCATATCAGATATACTGTAATAGGCTGTTCCCAGTTGCAAGATAGAAAAAAATCATTGTATTCCAACTGAATAATCCAATTTCTGTAACTTTAATCCAATTTCTGTAACTTTAATAGATCAGGGCTGTCAAACTCCCGGCCCATGGGCTGGATGTGTCATGCGCTGGCCATGCCCACGCCGGGTTTAGCAAAGGGGAAAAAAGTCCCGATATGTCATGTGATGCCGCTGTGACATGAACTTGACACCCCTGCCCTAGATACTTCCAATAGGGGAAATTATACTTCCCACAAACCATTAGACCCTATTTCCTGATATTTAAAGTGCCCTAGCTCCTTTTTTTTCTCTTTTCTCCTCAGGAAAAAGTCAATGGAAGAAATGAAATGGAATGGAAGAAGGATGAAGCACTCTGCATAGGAAGGACATCCACTGCTGTTGCTTTCACCCCTCCAGCTGAGGTTTTAATCTGAGCTAGAAGAACAGTTTTAGAAACCTCATTGCTTTTTTGGCAGTGTGAGAAGAGGCAAAGATTATGAGCCATCCAAGCTTATTTACCCAATCTTTGCAATGCTCCTTGGTCCTGACAGCGCCATCATTCCAACATCAGGTTCAAGCTTATTGATTTAGCAAGACATTTTAAAATTTCAAAGCTGGTTTAAATCTTAATCTCTTTTTAAAAAATATGCAATTGATTTGTATTAATGATGAAGTTTCATGGTTTATAGTACTGTATTAATAATGTGTCTCAGTCTTTTCATAACTCTTATATACCCTAGGATGAATTCGGATGAAGGCTATTTATTGCAGTATAAAAGATATTGTAAAAATGTACCCACAGTTGTGCTAATTTAAAATCAATGCTATTTCAGTGTTTTAATTAACATTTATAAACTTTTTAAAAAGCTGTAATTAGCAAGAATATTTTAAACAGGGTATTACTAATCTTTTACTTTCCCGTAAGAAGGAATGCTTATTTTAATTTACAGGTAGTCCTTGATTTACAATAGTTCATTTAGTGTCCATTCAGTTACAGCAGCATTGAAAAAAGTGATTTATGACTGTTTTTTACTTACAACAGTTGTACCATCCCCATGGTCCAGTGGTGAGCTGCCCCTGATTTGGACCGGTTCAGAAGAACCGGAAGTAAAATTGGTGGGAGGCTCTGCCCCCTGCTCCAGATGTCGTCATTGACGATCTGTGCATGCGCAGAAGCTTCTGTGCATGCGCAGAAGCAAGGCGCCATGTGCGATCCCTTTGCGAACCAGTAGTAAAGGTAAGTAGAACTCGCCCCTGCCATAGTCATGTGATCAAAATTCAGATGCATGGCAACGGACTCATACTTACGACAGGTACTATGTCTCAGGGTCATGTGATCCCCTTTTGTAACCTTCTGACAAGCAAAGTCAATGGGGATGCCAGAGTCACTTAACGAAAGTGCTACTAACTTAACTGCAGTGATTCACTTAACAACTGTAGGAAGAAAAGTCATAAAATGGGGCAAAGTTCACTTAACAACTGTCTCACGTAACGACAGACATTTTGGGCTCAATTGTGGTCTTAGGTTGAGGACTACCTGCAGCCCTCAACTATAGTACTGGCAAAAATCTTAAGAGATTGCCAACTGTCAGGATCTCTTCCTTAAAACTATTATGAGCTTTCCTGCAATAACACTGCAAAAATTACACTGCCATTTTGCAAAATTCCAGCCATTTTAACTTGAATTTATATAAAGATTACAATTCTGTGGGTGCCATTTTGTGGTGATGTGATTTCTGCTGCTCCTTCTAATGCAATGTAAACATATGATACTTCAGAGCACTAACTATGCTCACTTCAGACATAATGTTTTTATTCTTCGATTAATGTAATTATGTTCAATAAATATTGCTGATCCTTGATTAACGATTCATGTGATTAATTACATAATTTAATTAGGTCAGGTAATAATCATGAAAAACATCTGATTTGGGTCTTGTTACCTACCGTGGTAAGTCTTTCAAGTGCTGAAAATCTTTCATCCCAAGTTGCGGCTGATTTTTCAAAGGCTTCGTGCCTCTTGATGAGCTTCTCCACTTCATCCACACTTTGCCCTATTTCACGACTTGATAAATACGGCTCCTGTCCCAACAACCAAGCCTCAGCAACACTGGCATCCCTTGAAAACTGGTGTACTTCCAGAACTAAGTTAAAGTCAGAAACATACCATCTTCAGAGCTAGTACATGTTTTATAATTTATACTATACTATAGGGATGGTTATGTGGTTATCTTCCACATAGTGCGGAATTATAACTCCCGGCAGTCTTGGACAACACGGCCAATCCCAAGGGCAGATTTTTAGAACTCTTGCTGTGATATGACATGTGCATATCTCTTTTCTCATTCAGGACCTTTGGTCCGACTGCCACAAAAATTAGAGCAAATCTGAAAATATTTGGAAAATATTTCCTTTGTCCTATATTAATGGTTTTTAATTTTGTTTTAATATACATATTTACTTACATATACTATGAATGTTTTTCTACTGTTTTTCTACTGTTTTCTACTGTTTTTCTACTGTTTTTCTACTGTTTTTCTACTGTTAGCCAGAGCTTACTGAAGTAAGCTCTGGCTAACAGGAACATCTGCCACAATACTTGTTTTAATCATAAACTTTCCAACATTAATAAATATTTTTACGGGAGGGAGGAAGGAGGGATTGGAACAATCACTTGTAACCTGCAATCTGAAATACATTTCATGGAAACTACAATTCTTCAAAAAAGAGAGAGAGAGAGAGAGAGAGAGAGAGAGAGAGAGAGAGATCATGCCATTATAAAAAGGCAGACATGGAATCCTTACTCAATCTCAGCCATTCCCATCTGTCTTCCCACTTGTCAATCATTTCTTTTCTTTTTTCTGTCAATTGCAGTAACTTCTCTTTTATCTAAATGAAAAATTTAAAATGGGAATCAGTATCTTTTACAGGCTTTGTAACTACTTATAACACAGTTCCTAACCACCATAATAAATTAGCCAGCATTACTGACACAGCACTCTTATGATAATATTTAGAACCCAGAGCCAAGAATAATGACCAATAAAATTTAATAAATGAATAAATCAAATAATGAACCAATCTTTCTTTTATCAGTAGCAAGTGGGAAGATGGCCTTCGACATACATTAGTACATTTTGGAAATATGCTTCCATATGGAACTTCACTTACAACCTTCTTGTAATAAAACTTAAAATGTTTTACTTCACCAGGTACATTAACTTTGTGGACTGGATTATATTTAAATTCTGCTACATCTTATAACAGCAACGGGGATTGAAATTTTTGTTGCTAAGCAGTGCAGTCATAAATTGTGACCACATTAACTGTTGCTATTAACTGAATCCCATGGCCATTAGGTGAGACAATTTCTTGCTGGCTTCCAACAACCAAAGTCAGTGGGGAAGCTAGCAGGAAATTGCAAATCGTAGACTGGCAGGCAGGTATGTGGCTGTTGCCGAGTGGGGGAGGAAGCAAAGGGGTGCATGGGGTGAGAGGGTCAAGGAGGTTGTGCAAGGATGTGAGAGAAGATCATGGACAGTGTATGAAGTTGCAGAGTGTGAGCAGGTACATGAGAGTATGGAATGAGTTAAGAAGGGGGTGACACACAGCACAAGTCAGAGGTAAGTGTACAGAGGTGGGAGGGTCAAGGAGAGGTTTGGCATGTGCAAGGATGCAAGGGTGTGCACTAGAAGAGTGGCGCAAGTCAGGGAGGGTACATGAGAGGTGTGGCATGGGTTGGGGAGCATCCACCAGTGGCTAGTGCAGCACAAACTTGGTACACAGGTGGGGGAGGACTTGATTTTATGGGAAAACTGGGAAGAAAGGTTGCAATGGCAATCATATGATCACAGGGCACTGCAACTGGTTGTAGGTGTGACCCAACTGCCAAACACGCAGATCATGATCATATGACTGCAGAGGATGCTGGGATGGGCAGAACTCTGAGGACCAGTCTACCACTGGTAACTACCATTCATTTGGCACGGTCATAGTTTCAAATAGTCACTATAACAGGCTGAGGACTACCTGTATTCTAAAGGTATAGGGACATACTGTATTTTACTTGTACTTCAGCACTAGTTTCTAATTAAGTGTGAGCACAATTCAAATTACAGGTAATCCTTGCTTAAAGAATGCCCAGTTAAAGTTACAACAGTGCTGAAAAAGTAACTTTATAAATGGTTCTCCCACTTACAACGATTGCAGCATCTCTGCAGTCTGTGACTGAGATTTGGATCTTTGCAACCAGCAGGTGTTTATGATAGTTGCAGCATCCCAGTCACATGAGTGCCCTTTGCATTCTTCACAGCCAGCTTCTGATAATCAGAGTCAATAAAGAAGCTGGCAGTAAAATCGCAATGCAGTCATGAGATGTCTCACTTAATGACTGCATCGCTTAGTGATGGAGTTGCCACTCCCAGTTGTGGTTGTTAAGTTAAGGGCTACTGGTACTTATGTCTGCAAATCGGAAAGGGGAATTTAAAAATTCATCTATTGCTAGATAGATAGATAGATAGACAGACAGACAGATGGATGATAGATATGGACAGATAGATGAATGGATGATAATGTCTTAGCAAGCAAAAAATATTTTACTTTGGTAAAATCTGGTTTAAAGCATCTTGTGCTGCTGCTGTTGCTGGATTGTTATGTTATTACTGGGTTTGCTATTTTAGATAGCTTTTACTGTTGAGTTTCCATTATTAGCTGAAAGTATTTTCCTTGATGGTTGGGATGAAAACCCGAAAGCTTTTTTCCATAATTTAGTTATTATTTTTAAATTTTATTCTTTGTAAACAAATTTGATAAACTCTGGGAATATGAGATATAAATTCATGGTTAGATGAATTGAGGGACAAATTCAGTACAAGCCTACATAATGTTGAAAGTGAACGTGAATGATATAAGTAATTGGAGTTTCAATGAGCAAAGGTAGTTCTTGGGTTTGACATAGCAGTTTTTATGTGTTCTTTGCAAAGTTGTCTCTCCGTAGGCAGAAAGAAGACAGTACCTCTTCTGAAGCATAGTGTTTTCTTGCCAGCAATGATTTACCAAGCTCAATGCAGGTTGTAAAGCTATCATTTCGGGCGTCTATTTCTGCTTTGATCCCTTGGTGATTATTCATCAGCAGTTCTACAGAAGAAACATCCCTAAAATAAAATATTGATAATTTTAAATCCAAATACCAAATATGTTTAAAAACTTATAAAAAGTCTGTACAGGAGCTAATCCACATTGGAGGCCTCATTCTTTTTTTCAGATAACAGCAATCCATTTCTGAGTTATGCCTGCTTGGCTCTATTTAATCCTATTTTGCTTTAACAGCCATATATATTAAAAGCTAACTCTCTCATCTTAAATGTGGAATTCACTGTTGCACAATTTCGCACCCTCCCTCCACTTTAGACAACATCCATCCAGAACTGGCACAACAATCCTAATGATGTCAACAGGGACTGCCGGGATTCCTGGTGCTAAGCAACACAATCATTGACATTGTGTTCTATGACTGCATTGCTTATCGATGGGAAATTCCGGTCCCAATTGCTGTTGTTGAGAGAGGATTACCTGCAGTCCTAACTCTGATTCTATATCCTGCAGTTAAATTGGATAAACATCTATGAAAGAACCAAATCTATTCCAGTTTGTCCAAGTCAAATAGAAAAAGATTAATTATCATTGAAGCAATAGGCAAAATTGTGAACCTAGAAATCTTGTTGGCCTCTTATAGCTGCAAAAGCACTTGTTTGTTCGTGTGAAAAAATTGTACAATCTTTAATTTTATGGCTCACTGTTATCAAAGAGACCAACTTCATTCTGAGGAGGTATATTTTTTGTCTCAATTGTCACTTTACAAATAGAAACCTAGTGCTGTGAACCATGTTTCGGTATCTGACTCTGATCTTGACTTCTACAATATTGCTCCAGTTGCCTGTGGATTGTCAGTTTCAGGACTGCCAATCTCAGGAATCTTTAAACCAGAATTCATTTGAGGCTGATCAGCTACAGGCTTCTTCTCTTTATCTGGAACAATCAATGACAAAGTATGACCCCTAAGCCCCTGGTCTAGCAGGGAGCAGAACACTCCTCAGTGAGGCTCGTTGCTAGCCAAAGGGCATGAGTATTTGTAGTTAGTTGTCTACAAAGAGATTTAGATAGCTGCTTTGCTTTCAGTCTTTGTGATTCTTGTTCCTGCTTCTTGCTCATGACTCTATGACTCTTTGATTGGCTTACTACCTACTTTCGCATTTTGTGACTCTTGCTTAGACTGTAATTGGCACTTTTTACCCAAGCGTGCTCTGTAGGGATTTGAATTACAATCCTGACTACCTAAACTGAAGTAAATACTTCAGTTCTTTAGAACTATATCAACATGTGCATGCCTGCAACCTTGAAACAGAACCCCTAGATCAATAAGTGCCCCATTATGTTCTTCATTAAATTTGGATTTGAATTCATCTAATTACACCTGAGTACTATAATGATTTCAGAATGCAAGATAGATATCATCTATACTGCTCAGTCCTCTATACTGTTATGAAACACCTATAGCCTCTGCATATTAGTCCTGCTTACCTTGGCTTTTCTTGGGCTTCTATTTGACGAATTACATCTTCCATCCAAAGCATGAGGTCACGGACCATACTGAAGAAACGGAATTTGTCACCAGTATCCACCAGCCTGACCCTGCGTCCTTCGCAGGCATCTAGCAAGGTTTTCCATGCCTCCAAAACCTCATTTTCCCGCTTCTGGATATCATCAGCTTTGTCCCCAGCATAGGCAGACTGAAGGCGGGCAGCATCCTCTTGGAGTTGTCTCACCTGATGTGAAAAAATGGAAGCAAATCAGCCAAAACAATTATGTAGGCAAATACTTAGGATTATTTATACCTCTTTTATCAACATGCTTTGCCCTAATAGATTCATAACTGGGGCTTTGTTTATGCTGCAACTACTGAGGACACAGGGAAGCTGGAGAATCTGATAATTAATATCTCCCTTTATTAAAAAAAAAAACAGACTTGAATCTAAACACTAAGTTCTGTTTATATTTTGAAATTACCCAGCCACACTGGCAATATATAAATTAAAACTTGGATGGTATACTGAACTGATGATTTCTAATGACTAAGTGCAAAGTTACTTTGCACTTAGTTCCCATTCAGCAAAAATAGGTAAATCTGCTAGATTTAAACAATTTATGGAATTATATGAGTTGAGTCCCTCTGAGCAGTACAGTAATTCAATTTCCTTGACATTGTGCTTTGGGGTTTTAAGGAATATATCCGCTATACTGTTTAATTAAATACAAATAAATACATTCTGGCCCCATTTAGAAATTGACAGAGACAGAACTAAAAGTCTCCCTCTATAAGTTTTGAAATACCATCACTACTGCCACTACTACCAAACCTTGGTCCCCCATGCCAAACATGCACATGTGAATAGGGATCCAATTTTTAACTTCTTAGATATTTTAGGAAAATGTTTGGAGGTAGATATTGGAGTCCTTCTCCCCTCCTATCTATAGCTATTGTCTCTTTTTAAAAATTAAAATCCTCAACCAAAAAGCAGCTTAAAATCATATAGGGCTCTTTTGTAATTTTTGATAATCATAACGGTATGTTAAAGAAAAAAAAAGTTTTTAAAAACTCAAGGAAAGTTCTAGAAAATGTCTAGCCACTTTATGAAAGTTACAATTGACAATCCCCATTGAAGAATTTCATGGAATTTATTTTCTATAGAAAAGTTTTTTTCACCACCCATCAACAAATCAAGTCCTAGCATGAACTAGTTCTAGTTCTAGCATGAACATTTTCCATGTGCCAAAAAAGACAACAAATAGGTGAGTTATAGAGTTTGTTGTCTTCAAAATAGGCCTAGACAAATGCATGAATTATGATTCTATCAGTGGCTGCTAGTTTTAATAGCTTTGTATTACCTGCCAAAATGTAAGTAGGATACCTTACATATTAATTGCTGGGAAGCAATGGTAGAAGTGGCCTAATAATCTTCTTATGTTTGTGAGCTTCCCAAATGCATCCATAGACCACTGAGTGATACAAAATACTTGATAATGTGGGTTTTTGCTCTAATTCACCAGGGATCCTCTTATGTACTTTAAGCCGCCCAGAGTCACTTTGGATAGAGAGATGGAAGGCATAGAAGATAAATAGATAAATAAATCTGTAATATAGTAGAAACTAATGTCTCCCCAGTGTGTTTCTTTATTAATATTTTGTAATTCTTATTGTTTCTAATTGCTTGCAAATTTCCCAGTCATTGAAGAGTGGATAGCCTTAGGAATCAACCAAATAATATATATAAAATAGTAAAACTGAGTCTACCCAAAAGTCCAACAATTCCAAGCCTTTATAAAGGCTGTTGAAATGAATTCCTTCATGTTGCCACAGAGTTTGAAAACAACTTCTATTTCTAACTATTCCTCTTTAGTAGCTGGTATTTATTTGAATTTTCTAAATGGATCAATTTAAATATTAGGCTGATCAACCTGCCTGCTCTCTGTTACTGATCTCTTGATAATCACTGTTATATGTTTTGGTAGTGAGTTCTCTGATAATAATTATACAAAGAAACTAAGATTAATTATTATTATTATAAGGCCTTGAAGTGCAGAAAAACACATGGAGGATGTAAAAATCAAGAGTAGAAAATAATGAAGAGAACTTTGACAAATATGAAAAACCCAAAGTCTCCTTTCCTGAATCCAAAGTCATGCAAGCTACAGGATCTTCGGTTTTAAAGGAACACACTAACATGTTTATTTAACATGCATACCTGTGTTCCTAAGGCCTGAATGTCATGTTCAAATGTTGTATGCATCCTTTGCAAGGTTTCTACTGTGTTTTGATCCCGCCCTAGTTCTTCAGGAAGCTTCTTATGTTTGTCCTGTATTCGTCCAAAGATCTCCTTGGCATCATGGTAAAATTTGTGTAGTTCATAAGAGGCTGCAAGGATCTGTGTTCTTGTGTCAATGAGTTCCAAGAGATCAGCCCAGGCCTCATTGAGACCATCTTTCCATTCAGCAATAGTAGCAGCATCAGAATGTCCAGAATTAATGAGTTCATCAGCCATGCGATTGACGGTATCAACACGTTCCTGTCCAATGTTTCCAGTGTCTCGGGCAAATTCACGAAATCTCTCTTGCAACATCTGGGAGAAAAAGGATGCTTATGTAAATAAGCCTCGGATCAAAATGATAAACTGGAGGAAGATATAGCATGAACACACAAAGCTTACTGCCCAACTAATAATATACTGGATAAAGTTATATTCAAAGGGAAATGGACATCAATAAAGCAAAACTGTTGGCAACGTTAAAGCTTCAAAATGGCTCGGATCAGATCAGCTGGAACCCTGCCAACTGTATCATATGTAATATATATTCTGACTCCTAAATTAATTTCTGTGGCTCAAAAATACCCAGCATATCATATGATATTCAAAGCAATTAACAACAATAGAATGCAAGTTGAAATATATAAATTTATCCTACATATTAGTTAACGCATTCTGTTTGCTGTATTGGGCAAGACTGCATCATGCCTAGCTAATTCCATCTCTGATATTCATCTTGTGGAAAGCAAATATAGTCTTAGATAGGCTTTGGGCATCAGTGCTGGAAAACTGTTTCAATTATCAGAGTGCTTTTAATATTTTTACATTAGCATTTTTATTGCATTTATGTTTTGATTATGATTTTGTATATATCAATTATATTTTCCAATCTTGCACATTCCCATACAGTGAGTAAAAGAAAGGAACTAAGAATTCAGGCTACTTACTGTCACATGCTCATAATCTTGTCCCAGTTCATGAGATCCAGCCACCACTTCCCTTTCTGCTATCCACTGCTCCAAGTCATCCACTTCACGGTTCAGCTGGAATAGCCGGTGTCTCTCGTCCAACTTGCCCCTCCTCTCCTCAGAAAGATCTTTTAGGCCTGCATATAGCTTATCCACTTTCGACTGCCTCATGCTGATACGTTCACTGTGGAGACAAAAGATAAAAAAACAAACTCCATCTAGGCCTAGTTTAAATAAGTCCATATAAATATAGTCAATTATATAGTAACAACCCCCAAACTCTGCTGGATCAGAATTAAGACCAATCTAGTAATAATCTTATAGCCCAAAGCACATATTCCGGTAGAGAGAAGTTCCCTGAAAATGGATACAGCATGAGTCTGAAAGCTTGGAAGAGTAAATCTCTGGTCCCAGTGACCAAACCAGATTCGATCTTGCAAGACCAAACTAACTTAATACTCTGCTGCCACAGTGACCAACCAAATGCGTAATATTTCTTTTTTATTTAAGAAGAAATTTGCTTAGCAAAAGGAAAACATCAAAGCCTCTCTTAAAGAGACATATGTTTTGCATTGAGAATTGGGCAGCAATTTAATTTAATAATTTATTTAATAAATAAATAAATTAATTAATTAAGTCAATAATTTAATTTAATAATTTAATTTATTAGTATTGTTATTGTTATTATTATTATTGTTGTTGTTGTTGGTTGCAGTCAGCCAGACGTTTAGACTGGACTTGACATTTTTATCCAGCTAGCCAGTCCTTCCTAAGAATCTGTGATAGGGAGATATTGTTTAAATATGTTAAAGGTATTATTGCAGCAGGTATTACTATTATATATCAAACAATGAGCAATCACAGCTGCAGCTCTTCAACTGTTGTTATTATAATTGTTATTATTTCTTCCATTGCTTTTACTAGAGAAATTGAGCCAGTTTTATCTTTGACTGTTTTTGTTAAAAATCAGCACCTAAGCATTATTAGCACTTTTTAATGTTTCTGGCAATTCAGGCTGCAGCTTTGTACAAAAATAAATTATAGTAACAATTGGTATGCATGTATGTATGGATTATGTACTTAATGGAATTTCTAGGCTGCCCCACTTTACCCCTACACCACACCAGCTCTCATTATTCCATCTGGGAGCACCCAGTTCCAATCTCTGCCTCAGGAACCAAATCAGAACTGTGTGCAATTAATTAACTTATCTCATTAGCTCCAGCACAATGGGGCGACTATACTTTTAAGTTAACTTGTAATACAGCTTTTGGCTGTGAAAAAATAGTCACAAACAACACACAGTCTCATAGCTTCATATTCTGTATTGCTAAAAGACAAGTATGAGAGAGAATGTTAAAATACATTCCAGATCTACCAATCTAATCCTATGACTTTTCACATGACCTAGAGGAAGGATATGAACTTGGCTTAGACTGCTTGGATTTCTGCCAGTGCTGAATGCTATTGATAAACAAATGGTCCACATTAATAAAAGGCACTTCACAGCTTGTGACTTTAAAATTTCCAGAGGAAACTAATCAGATTCCATTAGTTAGCTAATTTCTTTCCCAACCAATGAACAAGAATTGGAAGCATATATAGATGGGGAATGTGCCAGAATTCAGACAGTATGAAGAATTACAGAGAAAATTAAAACTATTCTATTTCTCTGCTAGATTTCTCCATTTTTCTCTGGCTCACTTGTCCTATGTGAACACTGACATGTTCTGTTAAATATATATACCCATGAATTATACAGTACACAATTTCTTTTTTTTATTTGACCTTTCTATTATATACTTGGCATTTGATTTTCCAATTTCAATTGCCTTTTTCAGAGGGAGTAATTTTTGAATGCTGAATAATTCTGCAGTTTGAAATTCTGATTAAAAAATTGAAGGTTTTGAAAATCAAATCAGTATTTCCATCCTACACTGCTTGGGAAACTTTAAACATTTACCTGATAGGCCAGTATATAATGTCAAGAAATAATTATTTATTTTTTACATACACACATCTCCAAAAGGAGTTTAGTTGTGGTGCCATTCAATCATAAAATGAAAGTACAATTTTAATAGCATTTAGAAAAAGACTGTAAGTATTGAGCAATTTTTTTCTCTCAGCTATCAACAACAGCAGATGTTCCATCACATGAAGAGAAATGAAGAAAGCCCATTACATCAGTTCTTCTCTCTCTGATATTATGCATATAAAAAAGTAAGCAATAATTTTTAATTACATCACAGTATGATATCTATATTGCACTATTAGAGAAACTGTAGGTTAAGAATCCATGCCTGATTTTTTTTTTCTTGCTTTCTTTTCTTTCCCCATTCCATCTCCCGTTTATGTCATTTCTCTTTAGAACAAGATTTTTATTTCTTGTTTTTATTGGTCTCTATTCCTGGTAGCCTGTCCTACTGAAGAACGTGATATTTATTTGCATGGAAGAATGAATAATTTTGTCAAAAGGAATAACATGACTATAATTGAGCCTGGAATTATGATCACAAGTCTTATCAGTTAAACAAGTTATCATGTGATCATGACCGATTTTATGAACTTGCTTGCGGCAGTCAAGTGAAGCACCATGGTTGTTAAGCAAATGTAATATGAAATTAATACTGGTTTCTGGCAAAATGTCATAAATCACAATTACATGACTGTGGAACACTGCAAACAATTGTAAAGGTGGGATGGTTACTGAGCACCCAAAATGAGATCACATGATTGGGAAGGGATGCCACAAGCACTTTGAATCTGTTCTTAAATTAGCCCTGTGGAGGTCTTTTGTAATTTGAATGGACATTAAATTGAGGACTACATCTAGTAATCTGTGCTAACTTGTTCAAAGATGGGAGTAAACAATGAGGGAAATGCAATGCAATGAAGAACAAACAAAGTTTCCTGGCGTGTCCTAAAACTGCAGCTCAAAATTCCTTGAATACAGTTATCATGGAAAGCCATGGTTTATTTAAAATTGAAAGCACAAGCTTTTTAAGTCCCTTCTGAATCCAAAAGGGAAGGAGCGAGGAAATACTTAAGTGGAATACTTGAACAGAACAGGAAATCTGCAGTTTGTTAGATCTAAATCAGGCTATGAGTAATCATGCTGCTTGTTTTTTTACCCAGAATAATTGTAAGTTTAGAAGAGCTTAGAAACGGAAAGGATGCTAATCTTAATGAACCACTCATCAGATCCAGCACAGCAGTTCTTACAAGGCCTAAGAACAAAAGCAAATTATAAAAGCAGAACGGTAGGAGCCACCTCTCTGGATGATTATCTGCTACCAAAGTTCTGCTGGTCTTGGAAAGTTGGTGGACCGTCTCAGCATAGTCCTCTACAGCTTGTTCCAAAATCTGATGTTTCTTCAACATAGAAACTGCACTTTGTTCATCCTAAAGTTTCAAGAGAGAACAAATCATGTTTATTAAATGGCAAATTATCCTAATTTGCAAATTTAGCAAAGCCTTTTCCCGACCGTTTGGTAAGAGTGTTGTCCACTATTTGTGTTATTTGCAATGATGTAATTCATGAGTTATTTGTCATTTGTGTAATTGTGTCATTATGCAAATTAAGCAAATTATATAATTTGTGGCAATTTTGACATGCATTTTATAATTTGTACAACTTGTATAATAACTTTATTACTCAAATTATGTGAGTCATTATGAATTATATAAAATAAATGTAATTGCCTTCCCCACATTACTTGCACTAGACTTGCCTATTATATGAGGATGATGTCAGGACATCTAGAAATATACTACTAAAGTCTGCTAAATGGAAAATTGTTAACTCAAGGTTAACAGTTCCCAATGCTGTTACTGTTACCTATGGAAAATCAACCTACATCAAAAGTGCTGGATTATAGAGGACAGAGAATACATTCTCTAGTCCTGTTCACATCATTCAATGTTGTTTAGCTATAAGAAAACTGACTAATTATCTGTTTTGTAAATGACACAAATGACTTAAAAAACAGCTGTAGTACACCACAGCACTTCTAATGAAAGTAAGTTAACTGAATGATCTAACAATAATGATGGTCCCAATATGGCATAGATATGATGGGGCATAAACTACAATCCCAGTGACATGCCACAATAGGATGTATGTCAGGCCTGTTGCTTTTTCCCCCGTGCTGCTTTTTGATTTCTAGTTCAATGATTTTAAAATATTTTTATTGCTTTAAACTGGGTTATTCAAATCCAAATTACAAGAATCCTATCCCAAGTTTATGAAATCTGAAACAGAATAGGTCAGCTTTTCTAGAAACATATGTGTCCATCAAAAAAGAAATAAACACAGTGAACTGAACTCAAGTCAAAAGTTAGCAAGGTCAGGACTTCTACCTACCTGTCTTTAATTCTATATTTAACAAAAGTCTTTAGGAACAAAAGTAAGGTGTTTATACATTATATGCATGATAGTTTTAATATCATCCTGGTTGGGGAATTCTGGGAGCTGAAATCCACACATCTTAAACTTGCTGAGGTGGAAAAACATTGATTTAGCTCAGTGATTGTAGATGAGCTCAGCTTCCTGTATAGCAGGAAGCTGCCTTACCTTGGCCTTCTCTTCTGACATCATGTAGAGCTCCTGTTCACTCATCCAGGCTTCAGCTTCTGCAGCATCAAAATAATATTGTTGGGCTTTGTGGGATTCCTCAAGGCGCTTGTGGCGTTTCTCTGTCTCCTCAATCAGGAGGTTCCACAGCTGCTGCAAATCTGCGAGCCGCTGCTGGATTGCTTCGGCATTAAGGCTGCTGTCTGTAAGGATGTTTTGGCTCCTCTCAAAAATGTCATCAATACGAGGCTGGTGTCCATGGATTTCTTTCTGAAGTGTCTAAAGGGGATAGGGGGAATTTAATACTCATACTAGGAATAGTTTAACAAATGCTTAAAAGAAAAGATAATGAGAAGTCCGTTTCTAGGCCAGCATTCTAACCATTACACAAAACTGCTCTCATCTTGAGAACAAGAGATTGGGTAAAGAGTAATTCATTGGATTAGTCAACATATATTTATGATTTAAACAAGTAATGCCCAAAGCACCTACATCTGATATCCATGTCAGAAGATTTTGTTGCAGAAAATCATGATGTGTGCAAAATGGGAGACTCAATCAGACATAAGAAATAAACCAGCTCACTGTGGTAAGTGGAGTAGATTCAAATAACTGTGCAATTTATTATCTCTGCAGTGGTCATAAAATAGTCTTAAGTTTCTATCACAGAAACTAAAATAGATTAGTTTTTATCAGTTGCATATAAAATCTAGGAGCCCCTTAAACTTACAGAGATGATTAGAATACCATTGTGTGAATGATGCTTTTCATTCATCAAAAAGTTAATGTAAAAAGTATGCCAGTGGAAAACGGGGGGGGGGGGGGGAAGAGGAGCATTTATCCACAAACTTCACCCAAGATATTTGTTAAGGAAAGAATCTAAATTTTGAATATTTTGCCTATCTGAAGGTTGCTAACAGGCTCTAGTCTCTTACCTGATTTTTCTTAATTAACAACTGAACAGTCTGAAGATTGTGTCCATGATCTGTGGATGTGGCAATAGGCATCCTCTCTCCAACCCACAACTAGAGAGATAAAATATACTGATCAATATGGAATACAGACATGGGAAGGACGTATAACAAGAATTGAGAGATTGGATAATAGCATTGTGTGCTATCCAGAAAATTCATAAAATAAGTCAAACTGTAACAGAATAACTTTTAAACTCACAATTTCATCCTCCACATCCCGGTTGAACTGATGAATCTCCTTAGAGGCCAGTAGGTGAGCCTTCCTTTCATTCAAGGGCTCCAGCAATTCCGTGAATTTCTTCTCCACCGTGTAGCGTTTACCATCAACTTCATCAGTACTCTTGCCTTCCTGACTCAATGCCTGGGCTTGACTCTGCAGCTCCTCAACCTCTTTCTTACGGACATCCATTTGATTCTCAAGCATCTATAATGCAAATGAAAATGTAGATATTCATCCATTGCTAAAGTGGTATTATCATCTAAGGAACATTAGCGAGACCACAAAACAAAAAGGTTCAGCCACTAATTTCTATTTATTTTTATATTATCCAATGAGATTAAAGCTCACTTCTATTTAGGTCATTTCAATGGTTTCTAAACAGCTTCCTTTTTTATATAAAGAATATATACAGTCCGTTTTTCCATTGCTGTGCAATCTCAAATTTTAGTCTCCCAAAGTTGTATTATTGGAAGGATTTGTCTTTCCCAATGTTGTGTTACATTGGTTCTTGCTACTGTCAGTCATCTCTTAATAAATTGTGGTGCTTTTCATTTATATCCTCTGGGGTCCTGCCCAATACAAATATCTGCAGTTTAAATTCAAATTTTATTTTCAGAATTTTCTGGATGTCCTGTGTAATTCTTTCCAGTACTTTTTAGACTTTTTGCAAAGGTTCAACCTTCTGTGACATAGTTTTCTGTGATTTATAGCAATGTATGAGAGGAGAAATTCATTAATAACTTGGATGTTCATTTTGTCAAGCTCTTTTAGTCAAATCATTCAAAACACAATTTTGCAAACAAAAAGAAAAGACTGCACAAGTTTATCAAGGTTAAATATGTACTAGTGCCTATTTCAACTCTTGTTCGGAAAATCAACTCCAATTAACACCTTACATATTTGACAGACAAATCTCTAGAATATGGAGGAAACCTATAGCAATGAATCAGCCAAGGACAACAGTGCTGTTTCTGTCCTCATCAAATGGATATGGTGTACCAAAGATATTTTATAGACTTTTAGAGACTGTCATGAACTGTTGAAAAATGAGCCCTCAGATATTTTTTTCTCCTTGCTTTAGATGGCAAGTGAAGAGATTTGTATTCAGATTACATCTGGGAAACAAAGATTGCTAAATGCTATGGATCTGCAAACATAAATAATAGTTGGGAACAGGTTTGGGTATGTATGTACATCTGGCTGCAACTGCAGAGGGCAGCCCAACAAACTCTGGGAAAAAACACAGCTGCTTTAAATTGCCAGATGTATTTGTTTCTTGAATGTTATGAAGCATTTCTGAATTCAAAGCATTGCACTGCCCCACTAATTACCACTCAGCTTAGTAATATTTGATATATTTCACGTGATACATTTGTTTTTCTTAACAGAAGTATCCCAAATACCTAAAATGATATAATAATGGAACACTGTAGTCAGCTTGAATTCTATCCAACTGGAAAGGCATTCAGATAATTTTTTATCATTAAAAATAAACTCATATATATTTCACCATTTTCCCCCCTCTTTCTGTCCATTACCAAAGTGGCAAAGCTTACTATTCCAATGGCTTTACCTGTTGTTTTTTCAGCAAAATGTTAACACTTGTGAGGTCTTTGCCATAATCATCTGATTGTATCTGGCTCTCCAGGCCATTCAGCCATTTATCTAAGTCAGCACAGCTTTGGGTGAACAGCTCAGCCTTATTGGCATCAAAAAGCCGCTGAGCTTTTGTTTGGGTGGTGCTTTCCAGTTCTTGCCACATTTGGTGTAGGCTTGTCAACTTCTCTTTCACAATTGCTTCCGTTTCAGGCTTTTCGGCAATCAACTGCATCCCTTCCTAAAATTAAACAAAATGATCAACCAAGAACAGTTAACTCAGTTTGCCGTAACCTGGTAATTCCACATGCGTAGGACTAATTCACATGATAATATGCTAGCATGTTCCTGAAGGGACATGACAAATAAACCCAAATGCCTTTCCCAGAGCACCATTCCTGTGCCCCATACCTTTTGGATTTTGTCAAGCCACTCTTTGTTGGAGCCAAGCTCAGCCATGAAAGCTTGGTGTTTCAGCCACTTGCTGTGAAGGTTCCGTGCTTCATCATAAGACATATCTTGTGCTGTAAGCATCTTCTCATTAATCCAGAGGGATAGCTGAAAAATTATGGAAATGTTTAACTTTAGAGTGTGTCCGCAGTCATAAAAAACTTTCTGACAATTTCAATCAGCTGACTAAGTCCAGATGTTGGTACTTGCATAATGGAAATACTGGTCTCCAATAGGATCTTTTCTAAACTAGCTCCAGGACTACAGGACATTATTCTGAGGAAAGCTTATATGTCTCATTTCTTATTATAAACAGATAAACTCCTACTACTCTGAAATGTCTCTAAGGGTTGACTGTATCCCATCATGCTTTTCTTAACTATTTTAATAGCTTTGTAATGATTATATTTTAGGTTTTTTTTTATACTGATCATAATAAAAACTGTAAACTATTTTGAAAATTGAAATTATACCATATGCTTTGCAAAAGAAATGATTCTGTAAAATCCCTTAAATCATAAAATTCTTAATTCTAGGACTGGAAGGTAAGGAAGAAAGCAAAAGACATTGGTTTTGAAAATTTCCAAAGTTACGATATTTAAAGTACCAGTTCAACATTAACTTACAGAGATCTATATTTTCAAACACCAATGTGGTCTTGGTTTCAACAGGAAAGCAGAACTGCTTGCTGCTTTCTCCTGCCAATATTTCTCCCTCAGGCCATTTCACTTATGTATACCTTTATTTCATAACTCATGAAAAATAGTAAGGGGAAGATTTCCAAAAGACAAGATGGAAATGGGAGTGAATTTAGGTCTCCCATTTGTTACTTCTCAGCATGAAGTTACCCTCAGCTACTTTGCAGCTGGCTGGACTCTCTCATATCCAAAGCTGTGCTGGTGCCACAATGTCTAGCTTAGCCTAAAAGCACATTTATAAGATTGAAATACAGTCACACATGGATAAAAAAAAGTCACAGACAGTGTCAGCAACAGAAAAATCCTTGAAGGCCCTATGCAAATTATTCAGAAATAATTCTGGTGGAACAATGTAGCTCAGTGACAGAGTACACCCTTTTATATCAAAAATCACAATCTAAAGTCCTGATATACAGTATGTGTACGTGCACGTGCATATCCTTATACACACAGAGTTTAAAAGACCTTATGTCAACCTGACTAGAAAAAAAACTTTTGCAGAAATCTTTGTTATGCAGAATTGTGGGGAGGATTGTAATGAGAATGGAACTCTTGCTTATTCAATGGTTGGACAAAAGAGTATGACATAAAGCCTTTCCTACTGAAATTTCCACCATTAATAACCTGCTTTTCATATGGACATCATTGTCAGAAGAGACAACATTGGATGGAGTACAGTGGCCTGTGCAAATTCAATTGTCAACACAGTGCCCTTATGCTAGCTGGACTTTAGAATGTTAACAGTGGCACAGCTTTTTTCTCTGCCTGAGACTATAATCAAAGGCTTCATCTAATAACACTATGGGAGTGGAATTCTGTAAATTCCATACAACAGGAAGTTGCCTTGCCTTCTCCTTCTTTCTGAATTCTCTAAACTTCTGGAACAAATTTGGGAGTATGTGTAAAGGAGACCTATCACTTCTCTTCTACAGGCAAACAAAGAGGATTAGTTCAACCTCATGTTATTAACAAGAGACTTCTCCCAAGTAACCATATCCAAATCTTGCTAACTCTTTTTCTGTAAGGTTAAGAAAATGTAGTACATTTTGAAGCTGCACATTCTGCATTTTTTCAGCCAACCACCCCCAAGAGGAAAGTATGTCAACAGATCTGATTCATAGCTTGCAACAAACCTCTCCCACATATAAAGTCTTATCCAAGCAAAGGGAATGGAGCAGAATGGGACAGCTAGGCCAGCCACCCTCTATTTTTGGTCGACAAAGACCATTTTTCATTCATTCATGAACATTTCCAAAGGTCACTTCATAAAAGGCTCGTTAAAGATGGAAATAAAAGGAAAATCTGCAATTGCGGGAATTAGAAGAATCTGCCTTTCAGAGGGAGATAACAAAGAGGTCGTTCATGGCTTTGGGAAGGGTTCTTTTTGAGCCTTCAACTGGACAATAGCTGGTCTGCTCGCAAAGCAGCACCAAGTTCACTTTGAAGCTATATTATCCTGACTTACAGAAAGAGATATTCTCAGGCTCCAGGAGTGGCAAAACATAGGATGAGATGTGGGGGGAAGAGGTGTCAATTCTATTTATGAGCAAAACTTTTGTAGCAAAGGAAGAGCCAGGAAGGTAGACAGAATGGTTCCTGCTATAGGTTAATCATATTATGAGAAGCTAGGCTTTGCTGTGCTTGGTGCAAGTGTTGTTTGCTTCAACCTCACACAGACAATCAAAACACAGAGCTATGAAGCACTTCTTTTATGTCCATCCCTTCTGACTATTAAGTTCCATTTTTATCAATAGTTCTTGATCATGAATAATACTCTTGAGCTTTGATTAGCATGCTCTCTGCCTCAGGTCCTTGGTTCTCAGAAGCTGGAATCTACAGATTTCATTTAACTCATTTATCTCTCTAACATCTAAGCTGAGTAAGAGTGCACAAAATTCCCTTAAATCTTATCAAGCCACAAGTCCAGCAGTCCAGAATTATTTATCTTGACTTATAGCAGCTCTCCAATGTCCCAAAAAAATTATAAGAGTTTTTCTTATAAGAGATTAATGTGTGGAGAGAATGGGTTCTCTTTTAGAGGGCTGCCTTCTTTTAATTTTCATTATTATTTCTCTCCAGGAAAAATATGATAGTTGTATCTGACTGCAAAATGTATGTAATTGTTAAGCAATGGAGACAAGAAGAATCTAGGAACTTATGATTATGCACTTTAGTTTAAGTGTTGTATGTATGTATGTATGTATGTATGTATATATGTATGTATCTATCAATCAAAGTTTTTAACCACCCATTTCCCTTCACAGAGGGACTCTAGAGGAAGGAAAACAATGTTGTTACATTAGAACAGACCTTTGTAGAAGGCTTTTGGTTTTTTAAATAAAATGGTACCCTGTTGCTGGTTTAGCAAAACAAAAACAGGAATAATGAAAGCTATTAAGGACTGTCTGCCATCTAGAGGTGATAGTTATCATCTGTTATTAATTAATGTATCGGACCTAAAAGACAAACTGAGACACACACAAACAGAAGTACCTTCTGTTGAAGGGGAACGGAGGAATCATTTTCTCAATGGGTTAAGAAAACATACCTCTTGGCAATCTTGAAGAAACTTTTGAAGATCTCGGTTGTCTTTTAATCTCATCAGAAGTTCACTGGCCACTTCACGATTCTTTTTATGTCTGTATAAAAACAAAGAAGACATTTTCCAGTGCTGGAACTTTGAGCAAATTGAACACAGTCAGAATAGAAACGGCATTTTTTGTTATTTTCTAATGTTTAGATGCTAGACTTTTTCTAAACAAGCACAAAACCCCTTGAAATAAGGGACACAATGGCAAGCCTTAAAATTTCCTACACACAAAAGAGTAACATGAAACACCTTCACAACCATTTGTACAATCATGATGATGCTGGGCATTTAAACAGAGAATGCTGCTCATTTAAAGAGAATGCTGACTGAATTATTTAAAAATATATTAAGTATTTGTTTTTCTTTCTTTTTCGTAGGTTTTATGTGTATGTCTCTTTAGCCAGGTCCTACCTACGTAAACCAAGATATTATGCAGCCCTAGTTCAGTGAAATCACAATTCACTAGTTTCTGGGCTCTTTTTTTTTCCTTTTTCTGGCCACACCCTCATCTCATGTATCCTCCCTGTAAAGGTACAATATTTGTTTTTCTTTCTTTTTCGTAGGTTTTATTTAGTATATTGTACCTTTACAGGGAGGATACATGAGATGAGGGTGTGGCTAACTGATGAGGCCTTATAAGGCCGAAATAGATCTATCTTAGTCTCCCAATGGGCAGCAAAGGATCTGCTTGCTGCCAGGAAAAAAAAAAAAAAAAGAGCCCAGAAACTAGTGAATTGTGATTTCACTGAACTAGGGCTGCATAATATCTTGGTTTACGTAGGTAGGACCTGGCTAAAGAGACAGACATATATTAAGTAGTTTCATTTCAAGCACATAACTATGTACATTTTGTTTGAGAATAAACTCAGTTTTAGCAACTAAAGAGAAGAAAATTAGGAAATATGAATAACTTATGAATATTTATGAATAATAAACTGCCCATCTAAGATGAGTGGCTTAAAAATATGAAATCTAAACAAACAAACAAATAAATGTATGAATTAATTCAGATATACTGTTGGATCGCAGTTCCCATTATGGGGCTAATCTCACCCAATGGGCCAGTGCCACAGCAGAAAAGGTTTGCCTTCTGGTTCTGTCAGATGGAACTCCTTAGCTGATGGGACCTATAACATGCGTCTACCGCTGGACTTGATGGGATGGAGAGAGATGGTGTTTCAGATAATCTGACCTCATGCCATATAGGGCTTTAAAGGTAAAATCCAGCATCTTGAATTGGATCCAGAATCAAAATGGTGCAAATTGTGCAGCATATGGAGCAGAGGTGTAACCTGTCTCCTTCTAAGGGCACACATAAATTATCCATGCCGCTACATTTTGCACCAGCTGAAGCTACCAGACACCTGTCAAGGACAGGCTATGTGGAGTATGTTACAGTGGCACATTCGAGCTGACCAGAAGAGGTGGACAGTTCAAGAAACCCTGATGAACTATATGTGAATTAGTTTGAAAAATTAATTTTGTATTACACAATTTCTAAAGCATGAGTTTGAATGCACAGGAATACAGATGTTTTACAGAAATTTTATAAAAGTTAAATGTTTTTTCTGTCTTCACTGGCTTCATAATATTTATTTCATAACAAATTAATATTATGAATATTAATCATTTTTAATTTAGATCTTCCTCCCCCTCCCCATCTCCCCCATACATATCAAACAGGCAAGGAGAGGGTGGCTCACTTAAAATCATCTTTTGAATTCAAAAACACTGGGGGGGGGGGGAATTGAACCAGGCACATTATGTGTTTTAGCTGATTATTGTAGCAAGTGTATAACATCAGCATATAACATCAGCTAGGAAAGAAAAAAATATCTTGCCAAAGATTCTTAATGAGGAAGAACCAACTGAAAAACTATCCAATCTGGATGGCAAAATTCCATTAGGGGTCAGCAAACAAAGAAAACTACTGCTTTCTAGTGATTATCCAGATTTTTGCAGTGCAAATAATGGTATAGTTAGTTTTATGATGTTCCCTGAATAGAGGAGAATGAAAGAAATATTTAAAATAAAATTCCCATAGTAGCCTTTGTTCTTTAAAAAATAAAATATTTTTGTGGTGGTAGCTCTTAATAGCTCAAAACTCATACAGAATGTCAATTTAAAATGATACTGGTTACAGATAATAGCATTTTTATTTCCTGTAAAAATTAGTAACAGAAACTGGACCATTTTTTTTTCACTCAGCAATAAGAATTTCTTTGTCACTATAAAGGGCAAAACTTGTCCACTTTTCCCCCAAAAACTGCATGAAAATTAAAATGCTTTGGCAAAATGTTCTGTTAATAATTCAACTGCATATTACGAATTTTTCTCACGCAAGGCATAGTTCCTCAAGAGCTCTTTAATAAGCCTTGACTTTGAGTCAGTATTCTATAAACCAACTCTTAACAAATCAAGCTGGTGGTTTTCATAATCCTTAATTAAAGTAACAGGCTTAAGATAACTTTGCAAGTGATTGTACCTATGTATTCAAGAAAAAGGAAGTTGTGGTATGTACTTTTAAGGGTTCCCTAATTACAAGCAAATTTTGTTTTTGAAAGAGATGATTGCAGAATTAAACAAAAACAATTCAGATTGCTGAACATTAAAACAAATAACGAAGGCATCAAATATCAGTGATTCTTTAAGGCTATACTGGATTTAGACTTAAAAGAAAATGAGAAACAGCAACTCAGTTTTTAAAAGGTTTGATTATTATATCTTGGTTCAATAAATTGAACTTTGAACAAAATTTTTAAAGCCATAAACACAATCTCTTCATGGTGAACAAGAAAATAAAGCAGAACATCTTCACTATGTTTTCTCTATCATGCAAAGTGGGAAACTACTACTAAGTTCCTTAACTGTGCTACAAAAATGATCATTTTTTGCTTGTCTGGATTTTTTTTTTTTTAAATTTGATTTATATGCTGCCCTTCTCCGGAGACTCAGGGCGGCTTACAATGCGTTAAGATTTAGTCATTAGGTTCTATTACTATGTGCAAATAATGGAAACTATAACTATGTAGCAACCCAAGATTCAAAAAAGTGTGGATCCAGGCTACAGTTAATACCTTTAAAACATCTAAGATTAAATGGGGGTTGGTCTTAATGTTCCATTTTCCCCCTAAAACTCTATACATTCACACATACATACATATCCATACATAAACATAGACACATACTGTTTTTAGTAATAGCTATTCTTAAATAGCTGAAAGTTTCTAACTGGAGATACAACTGAACCTGGGATTGTCTATATTTAAACTATGTCCTATTTTTACCCAGCTATAAGCATTGACAGTTAGCTAGAACCTGGAAAAGCACATTGCCTCAGCCAAAGTGCCAGTACAAAATCTTCAATCTGATGTGCCACTCACTCAGCAGAGTTAACAGTTAGTGAAGTGGCTGGGTGAGTATACATGTAAGTTATAGCTGGCACTTAAGTCTAGACAGACTTGGCAAGGTAATTGATACAAGAAATGTGTTAGGTACCTTTACAAGCTGGTGCTGATAGAGGATGTCATCACTTTCCTTTATTATTAACAACCTTAAAGCCATATATGAGCTGGGAAGGTCTACTGAACTTGGAATAGTATGACAGCCCCTCTATAGCTACTCTTCTGGAAGTCCATGCAAAGAATTTTTACAGCCCTGGCACTGGAGAAGAGATGATGCCATCATCCTAGTGCCTAAATCCCACTACTGAAGTCTATCCTGGATCCCCTTTTCAACTTATTGTTCTAACTTGATGCTTGCTTCTAATGTAGAACATTATTCTACATCATTGAGGGGAAATAGAAATGTAATTTTGTTGTGGTATTACAGCCTGGTAAGCCCAACATAGGAAACCAAAAAAAGAAATACCAGCCAGTAAAGTACTAAAGTTAGAGCCAGCCTAGACTGGCATAACTTAAAGTCAAAGTAAATTCACAGGAGATCCATGTTCAATACAGAGCAAGAACAATACATTCCGACATTCAACTGACTTTGTTCTGAATACTGGTCAAGTCATAAGAAATGTCAGAAAACAACTTTGACATGTGAACATTCTCACTTGGAACAATGGGCATTTTATGCTCTAATGCCACCTTCCCTAACCTCAACAGGTGTGTTAGACAAGTAGTTAGGAACCATCAACCAGGATATTCAGCTCTCAGAAATCCCAGCTACACATCACTTCTACTCTGGTAGCTTCATAGTACAATTTATAAACCTGGGCAATTTATGGAAAATGCTTAGATGGATAGAGTAGATCTGGTACATTAATTCTCATGGCCCTCATAGCATGATTCTAGTCATATGAGGGATCATAGTGCTTGAACAGAATTGCTGTTTTTTTCCTTGTCTATTATTTATTAAAAATATTTGTATGACTTTAGTAGCTTACAATAGTCCTACATTAAAACATCCATATAATCACCCTCAGCTTAAAACATTAAATAATTTTCCATGCTGTCCTCAATTAACATTTTACTCAATGAATATTCTGCTAGAGCATCCACATGTCAAATTTATTTGACTGTAGCTTAATGTATTGTGTGAATCCAGTCAACTGTAATTTATTCATGATATTGTGCAATTGGCAAGCACACGGCTCTCCCAAATATTATTAATGAATGTACCTGTCATCAATGGAGTCCACTTTCTCTTGGATTTTGTCTGAGTTGATATTGCCATCACTAACCAATCTTCTTCCCGTCTCTACGACTGCGTTGATCTTCTCCTCGTTGGCATCCATTGTGGTCATGAAATCCTCCTGTTTTTTGATAGCAGCTTCTGCTCCTTCCAAAGTGGTGGGCATTTCAGTATGTGCCAAAACATATTCCTGTAATTAAAAAAGAGTTAGAGTAAGATATAACTTATTCTACAACTTATGGCTGTTTAGTCTACAATTAACATTATCTATGTTAACATAATACATTCAACCAGAGCAGTAGACTGATTTGCATATCTCTAGTGCAAATGACCTCTGTTGACCTAAACATAATCCCTGTGAATTTTTAAACATGTTTCCATATCTAAACAAACTGAATCTTGTTGAGCCAAAAGCGAATCTTCACAAAGGTAGATCTGTTGGACCGTTTGCAAGCTTTGGAGGACTGTGAATGAGTGGCAAGCTCAACCAAATGACTTCCTGATTTCTCTTCAACTGTGGCTTGAAGCATTCTTCCAATACAGGATTATAAAGGTTTGGGAGAACCAGAGTCTTTTATACAGGTACCCAATAAATGAGAAGAAAAAAAAAAAAAACAGGGCAAGATATGCAAGATGAACATGAGCTTGTCACTCCTTCTTGATCCATCAGGTATGTGTTACCTGATTACAGTCAATATATCAGCTTGGGTAGTTTATCATAGCTTCCTTATACGAACACTTTTTCAAAACACTTTTTGTCCGTTCAGAAAATGGTTTCTTGAAAATAAGGATCCCTACCCCACAGGCAAATATCTCAAATTAATTTTCTATCAATACAAAAATGTGTTTCATTTTCATGTGGCTGGCTAAAATTTAGTCAGTTTAGTCAGTTCAGTAGAAGTGGGAAAATGCTACCAATGTGTCTCAGAAGTTATCCTCCAAAAAGACAGTCAGTTTAATATCACTATTTTGGCATTTTAAAGCAAGAATGGGCATTGTGTGATTCCCCCCCCCCCCGATGTTCTCGAACTCCAGTTCAACAGAGGGGGATGCTGTTCATAACATTTGGAGAATCACAAGTTGCCTGAACCTTCTTTCTGAGAATTAAAGCATCCTTCTCATGATAACTGCTCACCTGGTTGTTAAGAAATGCCTCTGCTTGCTTTGTGTCTCTAAGGAATAACTGGTAGGCATGGGACTGGGAAAGAAGATTCTGCCGATTTTCCCACATTTTGTGAAGCTCATTCCATCCAGTGTCCAAGGCCTGCAGACGCTGGTGTAAGAACATGTACTGAGCATCAGTCTGACCCTGGGTCACCATCTCACCAATATCTCTCATTTTCTGATAGTCTTCCTCATAATTATTAATTTCATTCTTAATGTTTTCATGCTGTGTAAGCAGCTTTTCTGCTTCCATCAATGTATTGGGCATGTCTTCTGAGGCAATGGCTGTTTGGGTACGGGAAAGCCAGGACTGGAAATCATCTAAGTCACGCAAAAACTGCTGCAGTTTGCTTGCCTCTCCCAAGGACTCTTCACGGTTCTTCAGAGTTGTTTTCATTTCTTCCCAAACATCATTGATTTCAGCAAGCCTAGACAAAATGGCTCGAGCCTGGTCAGGATGCTCTGATTCTAACTTTTCAGCCTCTTTCTGGAGATCAGTGAGCTTGGCTTCAATAGCTACCAAGTCACGTTCCATTCCAGTTAGCTTCCTCTGAAGAGCTATAACGCCAGCCAAGTCATTGCCAAGCTCTTGGGTGGATTCAATAACTTTAGTCTTCTCCCTGATCCAAGATTTGGTTTCATTACATTCAAGATGATAGTTCTGGATACTGAGAGCTGAGATAAGAGCATCTTTCTTTATGTCTACCAGTTCCCTGAATTGGCTCCACCTAAAGCAAAGATGCAGACAGGGGAAAAAACAGTGAACTTCACATTTTCATCCTTGCTTCTCTATTCCACATTTCAAAATGTAATATGCTTTTTGCCTCTTTATTTGTAGTTCTCAATATAATACTTTAAAATTTAACAACTATATAACTCTATTACATTCTAAAATACTTGAACATTCCAAAAGATCTAGAAGAAGCGGGTGCAAATAACATCATTTTTTAAATTAATGTTGGCAAATAATTAGAAACTCTGAATAAATCTGGCAAACCTAACTGGGGTAGGAAGGGCAGTTTGGCTGACAAAAATAAATGCCAATTGATGATGATGATGATGATGATGATGATGATGATTTTTCAGGAGCAAATGCATCTATTCTATTTTGAATGGACAACATGGACTATAAATAATTAATGATATAATATCTGTCTGGCCCTAGATAAAAGATGCATTTAAAGCTTAAAAAATTAGACAAAATGAGACCAGAAGCAAATACATTACCTTGTATTGAGCTTATCTTGCTGTGCCTTGATCTCTTTTTCATTTGGATGGCCATTGTGTATCAGCTGCCTAGCTATCTGATTGACCACAGCAACACGTGATGCTTGACTATTCATTTCTGGTTCTAAACTTTCAAATCTAGAAAAGGGAAAAAGAAAAAAAGACCCAACACGCATTAATGATTAAGCCCGGAGCTCAATGAATGTAGAATTGAAAAAAGCTACAAGACCTCTTACCTGTGCTGTATCACTTCCAGATCTTCCAGTTTCTCAGGTATCTCCATGTTATTCAGCCATTGTTCCTTCTCATCAATCCAAAGTTCACAAGCATCTGCTTCACTGAACATCTTATACAAAGCCAAAGTGTCTTGCAATGCCTGCTTACGAAGCCGGGTGAGTTCTGCAACCTCTTTGTACCTTTCCTCTATTCCAGACAATCTGCTCTGTACATCTATGGACTCTGCATACTCCTCTGGTAAGGCTTTAGCTTGTTCGTGGAGAGAATCGATTATTGACCTGTAGCTCGCAATCTCTTCAGCCACATCTTTGTGTTTCTTAACCAAGGATTGAGTTGAATATTCATCATGGCCAACATCATTGCTTGAGACAATTTTGAGGATATCCAACATCCATGTGTCAATGTCATCAGCATCAGCCTGAAACTGGTGAAGTAGGGAAGCTTCTTCCAGTCGTTTCTTCCGTATGGAAGAGAGCTGCTCCAAATTAGCCCACTGATTCTGGATATCTGAAATCCTCTCTCTGATCTTCTCAGATCCAAAATGATTCTCAGCTATCATATCTTCCCCTTCTTTGACTGCTTGTTGGAAGTGACCACTCCGGCCACTCATCTCATCTTCAAATGCCTTGTGTTTGCTAAGAAGACGGACAATGCTGGTTAAGTCTTTTCCGTAATCATCTGATGACAAGATCTGTTCCTTTTCTCTTATCCATCCCTCCTCTTCAGCCATTTCCCAGAAGAATTTCCAAAGACGTCGTGACTCTTCCAAGCGAGCACGACGTAGGGCTGACAGCTGACATAGCTCTTGGTAACAGAATTCCATGTGAGCCACACGGTCCCGAATAACTTGTGGATCGCAGGGTTTGTAACCTTTCCACAGGCAGAAAGAGGACATGAAAAATTAATCGCAAGAGAATATTACATTATACACCAACAGTCATAGAGAATGCTAGTTCCTTAAAATATGGTCATAGATTTTTCAATCAAAATGATTTCAATTTAATACATGCAAACTTCAGAGACATCTCCTAGCACAAGTTAAAGCAACTCTCTGGTGGAACTTCAGAATCACTCTTCATTCCTCCACTACCACTTCCCAAGATGCAAACAGACAGCCCAAGTTCTATGCATCCAAAATCTTTGCAATACAGGGAGTAAAATAATCTGTTCTTCTAAAAGATCCTTTAAAATTTCCTTCTGTGATGTGATGAAATAACATCAGCAAACTGTAGGAAATTCTGAAGAAACCCCAGGTAGTGTACATAATTATCCTCAACAGATTTTTCTTATATAAACCCATCACATCCTGTGACCAGATTTGGCTGGCTTTTTGTTTTTAACATCTGGAATAATGGCTACATTAAGCCAGAAAGAAGGAATGGAAAGGAAAATTCGTGAAAAATGCTGGAACTGGGGCTGGGTCACCGTAATTATTAAATCTGTACACTTCTTATCTACATGTGTTGTTTCTACAAATGAACATCTTATTTAAATATTGTGCTCGAAGCACAGGTATATGATGCTAGAATAGGCATGTCCAGAGAATCTGGGTGTGTGCATGTTCCCTTCCACTTGACAATATACTTTTATGTACTCACTGGTCTAATTTATGTGGCTCACAAAATGTGACTTTGGGTGGTTACAATAAACTAATAATTAGTATCTTCTATCTCTTTGAACACCTAACGTGTTGGGGTTACAACTGGCATCGACCAACAGGTCAAGCACACATCTAAGAGTGAACCCAAGTATCTTACCTTCCCCATCTGTAGCAAATTTCTGGGCAGATGCATTGACCCCTCTCACTCGCTCAGCCTGTATGGCAATGTCAGCTTCCACAAGAGCATGTTTCTGCAACAGGTCTTCTACCCCCAAGAGATGTTTGCCATAATCTTGAGACACTAGCAACACCTGTTTGTATATAATCAATTGGGGAAAAGGATAAATTTCTAATTGTTTATTTTTTAAAAAATTGAATGATATTTTTCTGACTACTGTTTCATAAATATCCCTTCTTAGATCTTTTGCACTTGCCCAGCATGTTCTATAAAATACAAATACTTTTGCAAATACAGAACTCAGCACTTGTTCCTCACCTGTCTGAATTTATACACTAATTCATACTTCACAATCGACTAAGTGTCTATTTTGTACTATTCTGTAAAAGGAAAGTGGGAATAAGTTCTTAACACAATGGACAGCACATCACTTAAAAAAAAAAAACCTGAGCAGGCACTGGCAGCAGCTTGGTTCTCAAAAGATCCACAGCAACAAAATTATTACAATTTGATATACAGCTAGTCCTTGACTCACAACTATTTGTTTAATGACCATTCATGGTGATGAAAGTGCTAAAAATGACTTATGACCAGGTTGTAAAATAGGGAACAAGTCACTTGACAATTTCACTGCTTAGCAATAATAGTTTCGATCCCAATTGAGTTCAAAAATCAAGGATTAGCTTTAGGCCCAAAGATTTAATCCAAATCTACTCTATTTTTTCAGGATATATTCTAGCCTCCTCGTTAACTCAGAGTTGAAACAAGTCATAATGGGAACAGTTATAACCACAGAATTTGAATATCCTTTGGGTATACTTTTATCTCATTGGAAAATGTGAGCAGCTGCCTAATAAATGTATAATGAAAGCTTGCTTATTTTTCTAAATACAGTTGGCATACAGTTCTGCCATTTACCTTCATCTCATCCATCCAATCCATAATATAGAGCATTTCTTGGAAGATCTTTTGCAGACCAAGGTTCATCTCTAGTCGTTGCCTGCGTGCCCTTAGTAACTCCAGGAGATATTCCCATAGGCGAATCACATTATCCTTCCTCGCAGTGATGCGTTTAATATCATGATAGTTCTCTGCTTCAAGTTCTCTGGCAACAGCAACCACTGCCTGGACTCTTTCTTCATAGGCTGCAATATCGGTCTCAATAGCTTCATGTTTCTTTGTTGCAGCCTCGACAGCTGGAAGATCAAATCCAAAGTTGTCCTACAAGAGGAAGCATTAAGTAAATTAGTACAATGGTATTGAGACTGTTTACCATAAAGCCTTTTTATTTATTTATTTATTTATTTATTTATTTATTTATTTATTTATTTATTTATTTATTTATTTATTTATTTAATCAAATTTATATGCCGCCCTTCTCCCATAGGACTCGGGGCGGCTCACAGAATAAAAACAACATAACAATAAAATAATGCTAAAACAAGCCAGTTTAAAATCCCCAAACAATTAGAACCTCGCAGCAGATCAGGGAATTTGCTGAAAAAGCCATGTCTTCAGGTCGGCACGGAAAGTGCGGAGGTCGGGGCCCATCCAGAGCCCGGTAGGTAACCCATTCCAGAGGGTCGGTGCGACCACAGAAAACACCCTCATCCTGGGGGCAGCCAGCTGACATTGTCTAGCTGATGGCACTCAGAGGAGGGACTGCACACATATTACACTTCTGCAGTTTTCATAGGTCTACCACTGGCTTAGGATCAGTGGCCCTGGGAGGTAGAACCTGACCAGCAACTTGTTTAAAAGATTTGGTTGACCTGTGATGTTTCTCCCATCTTGCTCCTCCAATTCTCCAATTGTGGCTTATTCAATGAAGCCTTGGTGAGCAAACATGGCTTAGCCATAGTATGAACCCAGTCAGTGCTATGCCTGTATTCTTGATAGGCCAATTGACTAATCAATAAAGTTATACCACTATGTTATACCATATTTTGCATTTGAAAAATGCAAACACACATATCCTGATCATGTGGAACAGCGGACTTGCACTCATTTTGACTAGTAAACTTTAGTCCAGTTTCTTACTTAGTCATAATTTCCTGCCCTTTACTGCAAGGCTATTAACATTTCTGACATGATGATGCCACCGTAGGGTTGTCTCTCTAAATGGTCTACGATGAAGAGTTAGAATTCAGTAAGGATTGCCATTTCTGATAGAATCTTGCATCAACATAATTTTAGAAATAAAAAAAAAGTTTGCAATAAACCTGAACATGACTTAAATTTTCTGCAGACAAACTGCATTCTCTGATTAATAGATACTAGTGCAAGGAAGTCATTCATAAGTAATTCAGTGTAGGTTTGTTCACAATCCTGAAGGAAATGCAGAGAAACGTGTCCGTCTCCCTAATGCAAGTGGGAATTATCCCCGGGTTAGAGATTGCAGCTTTATTTGCCTAAATGCTTTAAAAGTGTCACCTGAGAAACCAGCCGTTGATTTTCACTTAGCCAAGTCTCCCGCATAGCTGCCTTACGGTCGAATCTGCGAGCAAGTTGTTCCAGTTTCTCCTGTCGGATGAGCTCATTACGCAATGCCAGTTCTCTTTCATGTTCAGCTTTTTCCAGTCTTTCCCAGGCCTGAGTAAGTAATTAAAAAATGTGCAGTTTACATGAAGAAAAAAACTGGGAAATGTAAATGTTTATTTCAACACTGCATCAATATTACATAATAATTTAATAAAACAGTTTTGGATTGCTGGGATTATTTAGGAAACCTAAGAGGCAAAGCCCTTAATGAGTGACATTCAGGGCTGATCAAAGCATTAGAACTATCAGTATTTACGCTCCTATAAAATAGAATAAAATCGTATTGTTTTACCTGGGAGTTTTCCTCTCTGTGGTTCATTTGAAGGGTTCTAGATTCTGCATAGCAATAGTCAGATGCTGAATGACAAAACCTTATGGCTGACTCAGAAAAGATAGGTTTCACTTTATAAAAGGAAACCTTTCAAGGACTCATGGCTACAGTGAAAAATCTGAAAAACTGCTAAGGGGGAAAAAATTGGATAGGACTTCCTTTAGTCAGGATGCTATTCTTATCTTAGCAACATATGTACTTTCCCAAGAAATGAAGAAATGCATCCTGAAAACTTTACAAACACAATTAAAGCAGCAAAAGCCATCATAGCAATATTGCAATAAAGCAAACTGATCCAGCAGGGAAAAACAGGACATGACATCCCAAGTTCCCTGTGCAATTAATGCTCAGCACCCTTTAATCCAAAACATTAGGCCAGATGTCTGTTTGAAGGAAAGGTCATATAATATTGCCTGTTTTAACCGAATGCAAACAAGGGAGCCAGTCCGTTTATCGGATCTTCCTTATAAAAAAAATAAACAATTCTCAATTCCTAATCAGCCATCTTGTATTCAATCTTCAGATGTCCTGCTGTTTGGAACCTAAGGATATTTAAGAACTTACAAGCAATTTCACACATGAGGAATTTACTGCTGCAATTACGCATGAAAGCAACAGCTGCCCTGAGAATTCCAGCCAGGATGAAAAGGAAATTATAAAGTGTTATCCTTCTAAAAGTACATTATCTCTTCTAGATCTTGTCAAACTAGTTGCTGTTCATCTGGTTGAACCAGTAAAGCGATTAATTGTCTTCTTTTCTAGCATCTTTGTTGCAGGGCAATAAGTTTCAGTAATTTCATTATACACTTCTCTCCCTTTGAACATCCTCTCTCTTGTTCCTACTTGAATGGGGAGTTTGCCTGGGCGAGGGAAGTCATGTAGCAGCATATTCTTTCTATTCATCCCAACACTCTTTTTCTATAACAGCCTTCCTGAAAACTATTCTCCGTAGCAGGCCTATTTTTATTTTTAGATTATAAATGGCTTCATTTTGGTAAAGCTAAATGCGTGTAGACTCAAGGAAACCAAACAATAATTTTAAAATAATGCATATTCAATGTCCTGCTCTTTATAGACTAGAGTACACTACAATATCCAGAAACAAGCCCAAGACAAGTCACAGAAACACTCCTATAGTGCACAAAAAATGACTTGCATTTTGTGGTTAAGTTCTTGCATTCTCCATAAAAATCTAAGTCAGAAATTTACTCCCTAGTGGCCTGTGTACCACATACTGTACATCTTTTAGGGCAGCGTTTTGCAATCTCAGCTACTTTAAGATGTGTAGACTTCAACTCCTAGAATAGCAATAGCACTTAGACTTGTATACTGCTTTACAGTGCTTTACAGCCCTCTCTAAGAGGTTTAGAGTCAGCATATTGCCCCCAACAATCTGGGTCCTCATTTCACCCACCTCAGAAGCATGGAAGGCTGAGTCAACCTTGAGCTTGGTGAGATTTGAACTGCCAAATTGCAGGCAGCTGGCAGTCAGCAGAAGTAGCCTGAAGTACTGCACTCTAACCACTGCGCCACAGTGGCTCAATTTCCCAGATAGCATGAGGAATTCTGGGAGTTGAAGTCCACACATTTTAAAGCTGCTCAGGTTGAGAAACACTGTTCTAGGGACTACCTTTTCTTTCTTCCACATTTAGTAAGAACACTGGGAAACTCAGTAGGGAGGAATGTGTGAAGAAGCAGAAATGAATCAGGACAGCTAATCCTGATAGTGGTTGCTAGAAAAGTCACTTTGAAAAGAGGAGGCCAGGGTTGTGCTATCTCCTTATATTGATCCCAAAAAAATATGGAATGAGAACCAAGAGTTTCATAATACCACTCCTCTATTTATGGTTTTGTTCGCCTACCATTATGTTTGGCTCCATTTTGTCTCAAAAAAAAAATCCTTTCAGCATGCACTTACGCTTGGCTTTGCATTACTAAAAAAAAAAGAAGAGACTGCCTTTGCAATTGAATATATATATATATATATATATATATATATATATATGTGTGTGTGTGTGTGTGTGTGTGTGTGTGTGTGTGTGTGTGTGTGTGTGTTTTTCTTCTAGCCAGGTTTTCCCTACGTAGCCAAGGTTTTTTTGTAGCTCCAGCTCAGTAGAATCTCATCTACTCGGTTCTGGGCTTTTTTCCTTTCTAACACCTAGCAAGCTCTAACTGCTAGGTGGGAGACCTAAATAGATCCATTTCTAGCTCGTTAGGTGTCATCAGTAGGCCACACCCATCTCCTCCCTGTAAAGGCATAGTATCAATTTTCTTACTTCTTCGTAGGGTCTATGTGTGTTTTTCTTCTAGCCAGGTTTTCCCTACGTAGCCAAGGTTTTTTTGTAGCTCCAGCTCAGTAGAATCTCATCTACTCGGTTCTGGGCTTTTTTCCTTTCTAACACCTAGCAAGCTCTAACTGCTAGGTGGGAGACCTAAATAGATCCATTTCTAGCTTGTTAGCTGTCATCAGTAGGCCACACCCATCTCCTCCCTGTAAAGGCATAGTATCAATTTTCTTACTTCTTCGTAGGGTCTATGTGTGTTTTTCTTCTAGCCAGGTTTTCCCTACGTAGCCAAGGTTTTTTTGTAAAACCTGGCTAGAAGAAAAACACACATAGACCCTACGAAGAAGTAACAATAATTTTAAAATAATGCATATTCAATGTCCTGCTCTTTATAGACTAGAGTACACTACAATATCCAGAAACAAGCCCAAGACAAGTCACAGAAACACTCCTATAGTGCACAAAAAATGACTTGCATTTTGTGGTTAAGTTCTTGCATTCTCCATAAAAATCTAAGTCAGAAATTTACTCCCTAGTGGCCTGTGTACCACATACTGTACATCTTTTAGGGCAGCATTTTGCAATCTCAGCTACGAAGAAGTAAGAAAATTGATACCATGCCTTTACAGGGAGGAGATGGGTGTGGCCTACTGATGACAGCTAACGAGCTGGAAATGGATCTATTTAGGTCTCCCACCTAGCAGTTAGAGCTTGCTAGGTGTTAGAAAGGAAAAAAGCCCTGAACCGAATAGATGAGATTCTACTGAGCTGGAGCTACAAAAAAACCTTGGCTACGTAGGGAAAACCTGGCTAGAAGAAAAACACACATAGACCCTACGAAGAAGTAAGAAAATTGATACTATGCCTTTACAGGGAGGAGATGGGTGTGGCCTACTGATGACAGCTAACGAGCTAGAAATGGATCTATTTAGGTCTCCCACCTAGCAGTTAGAGCTTGCTAGGTGTTAGAAAGGAAAAAAGCCCAGAACCGAGTAGATGAGATTCTACTGAGCTGGAGCTACAAAAAAACCTTGGCTACGTAGGGAAAACCTGGCTAGAAGAAAAACACACATAGACCCTATGAAGAAGTAAGAAAAGTGATATATATATATATATATATATATATATATATATATATATATATATATATATTGTCGCTGATAAAGAAATAAAGGGAGACTAGTATAGATCTATTTCAAGCTAGGTACACTGCGGATGTGGTGAACTAATTCCTATCATATTTTTTTTTAATTTTTATTTTAGATTTTTAAAAATTGATTTATTTATTCATATCCCACCTTTATTATTTTTCTAAATAATTCAGGGCAGCAAACATACTAATATTCCTCCTGTTTTCCCAAAACAGCCACCACCATGGAAGATGAGTTGGGCTGAGAGTGTGACTGACCCTCAGTCACGCACAGCTGGCTTTCATTCAAAAGTAAGACTAGAACTCACAATCTCACTGTTTGCAGCCTGGTCTTTAGACCAAACTGGCTTAATTAATTAATTAATAGACAAGAATTAAGTAGACTGTGCTATCTAAGGGTTTTTGATAGTTTAAGTCCAAACCATTTGGAAGTCACAGTGTTGTTGCATTATATACTAGAAATCCTATCCAAGACTATTGTTAGGCTTCAAAATCCTGATCATCCCAGAGTTCAGTTAGTAGCATTGGGTGAACAAATCAATTAGAAATTTATATAGGTATTTACCTTGTTGATATCTGAGATGAGTTTTCCTTCTCTGGGCATGTATACTTTTTGATTGTTAGCCCTCATTTTACTCTGGATGGTGAAAAGCAGTACTTCCAGATTTCCCTTTTCTGTGAATCTGAAAAGAAAGCAGTGTGGGTAAAATCCAGAGGCAAATATTAACTCTGCAAAGGAACAATAGGGTATTTGCATCTATATATGTGGATGCTTTAGATGAACACAGTTATTGTAGCCATATTAATCTATGCAGGCAAAATAAATAAACAAGGAATCTGATAACAAGGCACATGATGCATACTAATAGCTAGTTCAAATGACACTTCACACATTTAACTACCTGCTCTTGAAAGAAGCAAACCAAATTTTTTATATTTACTTGCAACACAGCAATTTTAAATATTTTTTCTCTTGGTTTGTACAGAATCAGGTACTTTAAGCAATTCAAAAGTGCATAATAGATTATTGATGGCTACAGAGATTATAAACTATTATTTTTCAAAGAAAATGTTCAGCATCAAGAGAAATATATTGCCAAGATGATTTATTGCTACTGTATGAATTATTTTGGATTAGATACATTTTTATATTCCTTTCTACAATTGGCAGTTGCTTTTGGTTGTACATCTGCTTGTAGCCTGTGTTGCTTATACATTACAATAAAGGCAAACACCCTCATTTCTAAGATAAAATCATGCATGCTCATGGCTCAGACCACTTACAGCCCTGGGGTCTTATCTGCAGTCATACTAAGTGGATAGAGAAGGACTTTTACACTTAGCTAACCAGAAAATGAGCAAAATACTTAGTTTAATGTAATTCTTCCCAAAAGAAAACAAAAAAAGACAGTGGTACAGGGTTAAGGCGTTGGATTAGAACCAGAGAGACTTAGTTCACCCTTTGCTATGGAAACTCACTGGGTGAATTTGGCCCAAGTCACTCTCTCTCAGCCCAATCCCACTCATGGGGTTGCTGCTGTGGGAAAAATAGGAGGGAGCACCAAGTATATCACCTTGAGTTCCTGGATGAACGGTATAAATTTAGTATTTCACCAGGAAAACATCACTAGATTCTAATCATCTAAGATTAACACATGCAAATTGCCAGATGATTCCTGTTGTTTATTACACTGGAATTAATTCTTCTCTCCCAACCCAAAAGATAATGATATGGTGAATAAATCGTACTTGGGCGGTTTTTCCACCGTGCGGTAGGTATTGAATGCTTGTAGCTGTTGCTGCACACCAATCAGTGAGTTAGCAAACTTGCGATTGTTCAGAATGATAATGGTTTGTTCAATCCACTCAAGGAGATCAGAGGCAAGAGATTCATATTTCTCAATCATCTTCTCAGTTTCAATTGCATTGTCAAGCACCTGAAACAAGCAGTTGAAGGCAAAGAGATAAGGATCAGACTTCTTCAGATAAAAATTGTGGCAATGTGAAGATGGTGTTCATGTCTACAACTTTGTATGTTCATGCAATGTATTTCAATGGCAACCCAAAACAAGTGGGCAAATGAAATTAAAAAATTGGGACTGCTGAGATAATGGATAAAAAAAATGCACATGCCCAAATAAAATGTTAACATTCCTAAGAGTATTTAAAAGGGAATTACTAAATTGTGAATTAATTCACCTTTAATAGTTCATGCCAAATCCATATTGAGATAAAAAAGTGTTATTGCAGTGGCATTAAAATTTGCATATGATAAAACTGAGTAAGTCTGCAAGAAAAAGAGATAAGCATGCTACATTCCATATTTAAACCTTTAAGCTAGGTACCTTTCCAATTCGCTTTCCTTCAACAGCTAAGGCTTTCATCTTAGAAAAATAGTGGTAATATGTCACCACATAGGTGATAATAGACTTTTCATCTGGATGGTCAACACTTATATCTGAAAAGCAAACAAGAACTGTTTTAATGCAGAGCTGGATAATCATAGAATCGTGTTGAAGATTCACTGAAGCAAGGATCAGGAATTCAATCAGACAAGGCACTGGGAGTAAGTCAATACAGAGTTTCATACAACCCATTTTCATACTGCAATGTCACAAAGTTTAGAATTGATCATATACTGATAGTCCAGCCTTTGCTCCCATGGTTTTCTCACTCATATTTTATATTGACAAGCATATAAGGTTGGCGAAACAGAAAAAGTGAGAAGATTCATGATTTGGAATACGAATACCATACTTCCCAATCCAGATTTTAAAACCTAAGCACCATTAAGTGTGCTTTCATGCCCTTCTCCAAAGTATTAATTGCAGAAGATAAATGTAGAGAAACACAAATTACAGTGTTATCATAAAACAAAATGTATTTTTTACAGGTATGGGCTGAGAGTCTGAGTTAAACTTAAAACCACTGACTTTGGCAGGTGCAACATGTTTGGTATAATGTTCTGTTTTAGCTTTCACTAGAGTGCTGGAATGGAGGATTTAAAATTAAATCCAGACTGATTCCCTCGTTTGCTATTTACTTGGACTCTATGATTTGCCTGAAAAAGCAGTTGATCATCTTACACACAGATAACAGAATAAAAGGCAGAAACTTCCATTAGGATGTAGGTAATCCCCAATCACAACCTTTCAGTTAACAGTCAAAATTATAACGCCATGGAAAAAGTGAATCATGATCTGTACTCATATTATCACACCATTTCTGATCTCACATAATCTCAATTCAGGTGCTTGGCAACCAGTTTGCATTTAGGACTGGTTGCAATGTCCTATGATCACAGGATTACTACTTGCTGCTTTCCAGCAAAAATATGACGCTAGGGAAGTTAGATTTGTTTAACAATCACATGATTAGCTTAATGACTATGGTGATTCACTTAACAACTACCATAAAAATTGTTATATTATCAGATTCCATTCAGTATCATGATCACAATGATTTACAGTGAAAATCCTGGTCCCAGTTGTGGTTATGAGGATTACTCATGAGGCAATCTGTGTAACTCAGTGAATATAACAGAAAAATGAATTTGTTATCTGCCTCTAAAAATTATATTATCTTCCCATGAGCCCTCCCTCTGAGTTTTTTCACCTTTTGTTTAACACATTGGTTTAGAGATTAAAGAATTTGGAAAGGAGGTTTTGGCTGGCTACAAATGAGGCAGTGGATACAGGAAAACTAACAGAAGAAGAGAAATTTGTGTTACTGTCAAGAGTTCTTACCTTCAGGATCCAGGAGTTTAGTAAGGCCAAGGTGTTGCTCTGCCAGGTTAAAAGCATTCTGCAGATTGTAGTGTGCATTTGATTTCTTCAGCTTATCAAAATCAATTAAATCAGGCCTAAGAATGTAAAATATATTTACCTAAATTTGTCCTGTATTATGCAGGAATATTAGCAAAGGAATCAGACAGATAAAGAATCAAAGTCAGTAAGAAATGAGACATGGAATACACTTTTAAATAGAGGCAGACTCATCTATATCAACTCTGTGGCAGAGAAAAGTACCCCAATATGTACTAATCAAGGAGAATAATTCCACAAATGGAGGGGGGTGGGGGATATGATACTGTGACATGAGAGAAAAATGACTCGTGAAAGATAAAATGCATGCATGTACGGGCTGGAGCATGCAACTGAAGCAAACGAGCAAGAATGAAGTCTAAAATCAATCATTTGCCTCTGAACTGTCTTGGGAGCCAACAGCAAAAGGGTTTTATATGTGCAATTTCCCAGCCCAGTTACTGATTGCAGTCTTTTAGCGTTATTTCAATTATATTGTTTTTGTTTTTATTTTTAAATAATTCCTTATTATACAGGCCAAAACTGAACACAGCAAATAAGATATGACGATGTACCGACTGCTATTACATGAGAATCAAAAGCACCAAAAGGGCACCCCTCCAAATGCAGTAGATCCTTGAGATGGGCTCTGACTCTTTTATGCTTGCATGAACATGTGATCATAAGGGTATCAATCAACTGCTATTACTATTAATATTTTCTGAATGTGTTTCTTTTTGTTGTGATGCTACTTGATAAAAATCAGTATTCAAAGAATTTTTAAAATTATTTCTTATATATGGAACCGGGTAGGAGTTCTTTATTGTTCCAACCACTATTTGCCTAAAAGAGACAAATTTATCTCCAAATAGAATAGTAACTTTTTTCTCAGCAGAAGAAACTGCTATTAGGGACAATAAATGATGTCCTAGACCTAGGCTAATGCATACGTCATTGTAATCTTGCTCAAGATGTTGCAAGGTTGAAGATCTGGGATCTGGGTGTACAAAGGATAGCTCTGCCTGTTTTTGGGGTAGCAGACTGCTAATTACTGGTGCATCACCTGTTTTCCAGGACAGAATTGCAGCTATTACAGAATTGCTGGTATGTGGAAAAAGGATTCACACTCCCACAACCCATGTTGTTTTTACTGATAAATTCTGGTAAGAGAGACAGATTGAAAAAAGTCTATAGCCATCTCCTGGTAAAGCACATGTCTATGGGAATTTTTGCTTCTTCCCTTTTGAGAGAGAGAGAGATCAACCTCACAATTAGATAAATAACATCTAATTTCATTCTTTTAAAAAGAGAAAAATATATTTTTAAAAATTAGCTTTATGTCATCATAAGGTAAACTTTCAATGATAAAGATTTGAAAATATAATGGTCCAAATCTCAAACAGCATCTTAAAAGGCAATCTCTTATGGAAAAAAGTAAAGGAAAATATAAGCCTCTGGAGCAGGGGTCCTCAAACTATGGCCCGCCAAGCCATTAATCCGGCCTGCGTGGGACCATGAGGCTGCCCCGCCCATATCACCTCACCTACCCGCCAGCCCCCACCCGCCTTCTGGAGGCCGAGGCCAAAAATGGTACACATGGAGGCCTTGGTAGGCCAAAAACGGACCTGTTTTTGGGCAGCAGAGCTGTACTGGAGACCGAGAAGGCCAAAAATGGGATGCACTGAGGCCTCAGGAGCCAAAAACAGGATGCGCAGAGGCCTTGGGAGGCCAAAAATGGGCCTGTTTTGGCCTCCAGAGAGTGTGAGGGAGAAGGGTGGGGGGACAGGGAGGGAGGGAGGGAGGGAGGGAGGGAGGGAGGGAGGGAGGGAGAGAGAGAGAGAGAGAGAGAGAGAGAGAGAGAGAGAGAGAGAGAGAACACACACACACAAACAGAAGTCCCTCACACACACACCCAAGGCAGCCACATCCCTTCACTAACCTGCTTTTCATCCCCAGGAGCATAACAAATTAAAGTTTAATTTGTGTGTATTGTTTAATGGATTGCTAAATTGGCCATGCCCACCCAGTCACGTGACCATCTAGCCATGCCACCTAGTTGGTCCAGCAAAACAGTCTGAGGGACTGTGAATTGGCCCCCTGTTTAAAAAGTTTGAGAACCCCTGCTCTGGAGTAAATGTTGGTCTGCTAGTAATTTAGAGGCAACTTTGCTCTAATTAGGTTTCAAGTTGCAGAAAACAAACAATTCCTGGGATTTACAGAGAAAATAAATACCAGGACAGAATATTCAACTTTAAGCATACTGGACAAAGAGAAAATAAAAATTAATTTTATGAATTATTTTTAGCTAAGGGGTTTTTATCTAAGCTTTCAATAATGGCAATTTTCCTGAAAAAGATTTTCCTCTATCTCAATTAGTCCTGAAGTTCTTTTTCAACTCCTTGAGGAGTCAACAACTAATTCTTATCCTGTTGGGGAGATATAATGAACCTTGTTTCTCTTCTCAGCCTGTTTTCAATTTCTGCCTTTCTTTCTTTTTTTTTTTTTTTTAAAAAAAACAGAAATCATTTTTCTCTTCAGCAGAAAGGGAGGGGTGTGTTTGTGTGTGTGTGTGTGTGTGCGTGTGTGTGTGAATTTCTCTGTATATGTGATCTCTAGCCCTGTCTCATTCAGACTTCAGTATGCTTAAAGGCATATCAATACTCAGGGGCTGCTGGCTATCAAAGAATGTAAGATGGACATTTGCTTGCCCATACAATATATACTGATTTCATATGTTTTACAGAGTAGCTTGATCAAAAACACACAGTGCATCTTCAAACACGACCAAGGGAAAAGGACAGAAGTGCCAAATTGCAGCAGATACGGTAGGATACATATCTGCAATCCAATCCTAAACACCTGAAAGTAAGCCTGACTAAATGTAGGATTTATTTCCATGTTTTCATGCACAAGATGTGGCTGTTAGCATTTGTTCCAGGGTAAGGAAAATTACAGAATTAAGTTAAAGGTTTCACAGAAGAAGTGGTCTGGAGTGAAGTCTGAAGAGGCAGACAGAGATGGAGAAATGCAGATGTCTCAGAAAGGAGATCTAGAACTTTCAGTTTACATAAAATAGAACTCTGCATCCACTGGTTCAGTGCTTAAAACTCTCGCAAAATTTCATCAAACGCCCACCTGTGTTTATGGATTAGTGCGTTGAAAGCCATGCCGTCCCTCCAGCTGGTGGTGAAGTTGTGAATGTTGACGTTGGGATAGCTGACACAAAAAAAGGACCAAAGGAAAAACAAAAGAAAACTCAATCAATTTAGATTTAATGCTTGGAGACATGAAAAATGATAACAACCAGCTGCTTAAGGTACCAAATGTTCTGCTCAAGCACTCCCAAAGTATCTGCAGTCATTTTCAAGCCAAGTCCTAACAATTTGTCCTCCTGATAATGTCCAAGCCATCCTGTTTAAAATATATCAATTAAAAGATAGGGAGGATTCTGTTGCTGAATTTATTATGAACTTATTGACCACAAAGAAAATTGGATTATCATGAACCAGGAAATCCTCTGAAGCCCTGATAGTTGTATATGAAAAGCGGATGAGTAAAGGATTATTGAAGCTTGCAAGAGCATGAGGAGCCATGTGAGGAAGGAGGCCCCACAGATAGGGATGCAAGCAAATGCCAGGACCAACACCATAAGTCTTTAGTGAGCTGCCAACTTGTGCAGCCTAGCCAAGATGACTGATTCATGCCAAACTAGAAGCAAGAGGCTGGAACAAGTTTCTAGAAGAAAACCAAGAGAAGTGAGTGCAGTAACTTTTCCTAAAGCTGCCCATGTAGTGATCATATGAAAACAAAAGTCATCCCCTGTCCCATGGTTACCATACTGCAAGCATTGGTCTAATTGGTCCCAACTGCCTTTAATATTGGCCATATTAAAGGCAATTGGAATTACAGAAGACAGGCCTCATTCCAATCAGTGTACCAAGCCCCTCATAAGAAACCTGCGCTTCCAAAATGTGACAGGCTGAGGGATATATATAATGTGCAACTATCTAAATTGTGTACCTCATAATTGTTGTTTGAGCAATAGCAGTACCATTAACCACAGTACCTACAAAATATCGTGGGTCAGTTCATATTGCTGGCAAAACATCACAAGACATGACATTGGATCATAATGTATTATTATAAAAATATTAGCACATCTTTTACTTTTAGGTGGAGTGCTCTCCTTAATCAGGTCACTCTTTTCCAGAAAAGATATATGCACATACCTGCAAACACACATTCACTCACTCACACACACACTCCTCCATTACTACAGAATGCTGTATGGAAAATCTAGATGATCATTCAGTTCAAACTCACCCAGCTGTCTTCATCTGGCACCACAGGAGTAGGGCATCTTTAGCAGATTTCTTTTCTTTGTTATCTTCTGTTTCAACACTGATGTCCTGAATCTGGAAAGTCACAGGACAGTGATGACAGTGATGAAAAAGTAATTTTGCAATAACCAATCTCCACAGGTCTTTAAAGAAAAGTAAAGCTGAATTATGACCATAAGCACAGCTGCAGTTTCATTTAATGACCATATCACTTAATAACAAGTTGCCTGTCCCAACTATGGTAGATGAGGACTACCTGTAGGGGGCAACAAGATATATCTTCTTGCAAGCAAGAGCTATTAAATATTAAACGCCATGTGTCTGTGTTGTTTGGAGTGATATGACAAACTGAGATTTGTCAAAAACTGAAACAAAAGTTTCTGAATTCTTCCTCACAGTTGCTGAAGGGAAGGAGTGTAACACAAGAAAGTAGATAACATTAGCTCATTTTCATCGCAACTGAAGCAATATTTCATCCAAAGACTTTTGTGAGACTTTTGACTGAGAATGATTCAGTTACCATGGAAATACCATTCATTTCCATGAGGTCCCATTTGATTTAAGATGCTGAATTTTGTTTGGGTGGTACCAATGGATTTCCAACAGGTTTAAACCCATAACTCCGAAGTAAAATGGCAAGAATAAACATGCCTGATCTTAATCCAAAAGGAGGGGAGAAAAATGTTCAAATCAGAAAGATAAATAACTAAATATAAACACTGTACATTGAAAAAAGTGATACATCAGAGGTTTGTATGTGAAGAAGTAGTTGGAAAACAACACAGCTAGAAACATAAGCCAAATGCCATTACAATATAGATGATTCTGCATTTACCTGGAATCTCAATATAATTGTCCAAATAAGTCCAAGGGTTAGCCTGTGATTTCCATCCACAATATCATGAGATCCCATGTTTTCAAGATGCACTCGCTGTTCTTTCAGAAACTGGAGAGCTTTGTCAACATTTTCCAAGCAATGGATTCGCATCCTTCCCTTTGTTGGTTTGGGCTACATGGGACATTTTTAAAAATGAGGAAAAGAAACAATAATGAAAAGTTAGTAAAGGCTTCATTATTTTAAGGAGATGTTATTATCAACTCTATCTCCCAGCGATTGTCAGACTTGGCAATTTTAAGATGTATGGACTTCAATTAACAGAATTCTTCAACCAGCACGCTATGATGTAGCAGGCTTCCCTATTCACTATTACAGATAGAAACATTTCAGGGGTGGGTTCTACTTACCTTTACTACCGGTTTGCAACGGGATCGCACATGTGTGCTTCGCTCCCACATACGCCTTGCTTCTGTGCATGCGCAGAAGCTTCTGCACATGCATAGATCGCTTCTCGTGATGTCAGGGTCAATGGGAGCCTCCCAGCGGTTTTACTACCAGTTCTATAGAACCGGTCTGAATCGGGGGCAACCCACCACTGAACTATTTAGTTGCTAGTCACAAAAACAAGGGCTTTCTCAGTATTGGCATCCCTGCTGGGAACACCCTTCCTGAAGAGGCTAACCTGGAATATAATTTTCAGCAGTAGGTGAAGCATTGTTCATTCTACCAGTTAATGTATGCAGTTCAAAAATTGTTCTGAAACAATTACAAAGAATCGGTAAGAATTTCAGTGTTATTATTGCTAATTTTATTCAACTATTTAGCTGGCAGTGCGGGATAGAGAATAAAATAGTTCATTCAAGGGGTCATGTTTTATTATATTAAATTTTGTTAAATTACTAAATCATAATGTCAAATAGATAAAGCTTCAGCTCCCAAAAAGATAAATAATGCCAAATCAAACTTTTTGTTCTGTGGGCTCACCAAACACTGAATGGGTGCATATGATGCTGGTTACGTTTAAGGGAAACATCCTGTTTTTATGTTTCTGTACTCACATTCCTTGCAGTGGTGAGAAAGTGCTAAACAAGCAAATAGAGCTTTGCATGCATGCGGTAATGAGAACTGGTAAGAGTCCAAGGAACACTGTCTGCCAAAATGTAAACTCTTTTTAAAAAGGCCAATCAGAGCTGCTGCCATGACTGATTGAGGAGACCTCAGGATTAAGAAACTTTACAACTTTTTTTGGAGTCTTTATAAAAATAAGACAGATGTTAGGAAGAAGAAATTAGTTCCAGCTCACTTCCATAAAGGAACACAAAGGAGCAAGCAATGCTCCAGGAAGATATTTAAGAGAAAATGTAAATTGTACACAACCACCTTAAGAACATATGTCAAGTTGTTGCATTAAGAGGCTCTTATGTAGCTCATAAAAAGAAAAGGGGGATGATTCACTTACATGCAGTAAAAACTACAATTCACAATACTGTAGTTAATTAAAATGACTATCAAGAGTTTATCTAGAACAGGGGTGTCAAACTCACAGCCCGCAGGCCAGATGCATCATGCGCTGGCCACACTCACACCCAGTTTAGCAAAGGGGGGAAAGTCATGATAAGTCATGTGACGTATGCCGTGACGACATGAGTTTGACACTCCTGATCTAGAACAACTCTTCAAATGAGGCAGGATTATTTCTAGCCACTCCTTTCCTTTATACAGACAGACAGGCCAACAGTTCTCAATTCTTCTGCTAGATGAGAGCATGGAAAGGTGATTGAAAACCAAAAGCTTCTCAACTGTTTGAGAGACAGCAGACTATTTGGATCAATTTCAAACTGACTTAAATCTGATGGAGCCAAGATTAGCTTGGTTGGCCTGATAAATCAATCCTCTGTCTGTAGTGCTGGTTTTTGATGGCTCAGTTGCTTTCAATAACTTCAAACATGGCATCTTCTGCATCCACTGTGTCCTTTTGAGAGATATGGGAATAAAATGGTACCTCAGTACTCGTTAATTGGTTCCGGGAAGGCACAACAAGTAATATAAATGGGATAAAGTGATAAAAAGATGAAACAGAAACCCAACAAGACAAGAGATGCTCATTGTGAGGGAGTATAATTCCAGAAAGGCAATACATTTTCCTATTCTGAATGAGGTAACACTCTCCTAGAAGGATCATATATATTTCTAAATCCAAATGTTTCCCTTGTTTCTCAAATCATATAAACAGCCAAGAATACTTATGCCAATTGTTCCTGTTTCTGGAAAATAATGCTTTTAAGACTATAGTGTACATACACTGACAACCTACATGCTTAACCACAATAACGTGCTCTATTTGGATCTATCTCTGTGTCTACTACAGAATTTTCAACTGGTACAAACCTCAGCAGCCAGTTTAGTTTTATAAAGAATAAAAAGAGATTGTATTACAACTCTATTTACAGTACTGTGCTGGCTACACATTTCCAGGCAAAATAGGAAGTGCTGGTCATTACCACTGAAGCCCAGGCTATTGGAGAGAATAGCTTAGTAACAAAACTCTTAACTGAAGAGCTTTGCACAGTTACAGGTTCATTTAAGTTGCCATCACAGCTTTATGGAACATACTTTGGACAGAGATGATGTCTTTATTAGCTTTTAAAAAGACCCTTAAAAACACAACCTTTTGCTCAGGTTTTTACACTGGATAAATTTTCTAAGTTTCAAGTTTAATTATACTGTATGTGCAACTTGTTTTGTTTAACTTATATTACAACTGTTCTTGTAACTGTACAAGAACTGTAACTGTACAAATGTTTTTATTTTACATTTGTTTTTAGTGTAAATTATTGGGAAACTAATTGGGATTTATCAATTTATAGATCCCTATCTGCTCAGTCCTACTTACTCTGAGGGCTGGGGAGGGCTGCTGAATGCCTACCATTCTTTTTAAGAGAACATCTTTGTCCATGTGAAGTGAGAACATTACCAAGTAAGATTAGCCAGCATTTAGTATAAAATAATTGTATCCAAAATGCAGAGCTACTGAGCAAAAACCCTAAGATAGACAATTAAAATAAGCTATTGACAAAGACACATCCAATAATTCTTCAAGGCACAGGGAATTAGTGTAGGTGAACGAACAAAGCAAGGAGACAGAGAAAAGTTTTGGTGCTCAGTGTTGTCTACTATTCACTTAGTAGAATAGAATAGAATAGAATAGAATAGAATAGAATAGAATAGAATAGAATAGAATAGAATAGAATAGAATAGAATAGAATAGAATTTTTTATTGGCCAAGTGTGATTGGACACACGAGGAATTTGACTTGGTGCATTCGCTCTCAGTGTACATAAAAGAAAAGATAAAAGAATTAGTGGATTGAAAAAAAAGGTCTAATACTTGTGGGGCTATTTATGTAAGAACACATGAAATTACTTTGTATCTATAATATCTGATCCAAGATTTTTGTCTTTAGCAATAAAATGAAAGATTTTTTGTAGCAGTTTGATTGTGGGTATATTATGCATTCATGTAGAACGGAGTGACGCTATTAGTCTGGTGGAAAGACAGGATGACCCTGGACTTGGAAAAGTAACATTCAATTCCTAGTCCAGAAAAATAGTCAGGCAAGTAATAATAAATACATTTCAATCCCTGAAGTCAGATTATGAAACCAGTAACCTGGGATAAGGAAGCTGGGTGGCAAGGAATGAAAACTCCTTCTTGATCCACTGTTTTTATGTTTGTTTAAGATTTTCAGTTAGGAACTGGGCACACATAAGCAAGGCAACTAAATGCTTTTTAATCTCCACCCCACACACATACTCTTCACCCTGTAAAGGGCAAAATTCATCAAAGAGATTCTGTTTGTGTGAGCTGACCTTTGGGCTCACACAAATTATAAAGCAATTATTGTTAAAGATTCAGTCATTTTTATGCAACAGCTCATTGTGTGTTGGTGTATGTGGTTGGAAAGGAAAATGCTGTAGTCATTTTACATTCACAGAGTATTTTTACATTTTATATTCATTTCTTTTTCAGATTTGTCTTTTGATCCAATGACTTTATGAGCTAGATTTCTAATTTAAAATGTGCTTATTTCTGCAATTCATCCTTCCCTCTCCAGGCCTCCCCAGCTGCACTGAGGTAATGATATTGGCCTGGCTGTCTGGAAATTCTTGAAAGTATAATCTTAACTGATCTGAATGACACTAGTTTGGGGAAGGCTGGCCCAATGTCTTTATTAGTTATTTTATTAAGTGAAAATAATATATCTCATTTTTCTCTGCTCTCTTAAAATACTCTGGATTGCAAAATAAAGGTATGCAAAATAACGGAGTTGGGAAGGGATCTTGAAGGTCTTCTAGTCCAACCCCCTGGTCAAGCAGGAAATCTTATACCATCCATTTCAGACAAATGGTGGTCTAATCTCTTCTTAAAACCTCCAGTACTGGAGAACCCACAACTTCTGAAGGCAAGTTGTTCCATGCCATGAAATGCCTTACAGGAATAATAATATTTATCCAAACATTTAAAAAGTAACAGATTTAAGACAAATGAAATTAAATGTAACACGTAGATGAACACTTTACTTGGGAATCTATTTGCCCTTAAATATAATTAATTAAAATAGAGAACATAAGGGATGTTAGGGGATAATGGTTAAGTTGAAATGAAATTTTAGACATATGTAATTTATTTATTGGATATGCTACCACATCTGACCAAACTCCTGGAAATGAACAATAGTAATCATCCTGATTATAAAATGATCACATAATAAAAAATAAAAATCTGCATAACAAAAAAGTAATAATTATCACTGGAGTTGTTCAACAATGACATAAAAATGATGGGCCCACTGGGTAGGTACAACTTGCTGAGCACCAGACAACTAGACTTTGAACCAACTTCAATTTTTGGGTGGGCTTCAAAATCAGCTCCATGTAGAAGCATTGCATAATCTAACTGTGTGATGAGTAGAGTATGAGTCTGTCTATTAAGGTCTCCTATGCTCCAGGTAAGTCCACAAGTGGTGTACCAGTTGCAGGCAGTCAAAGGACCTTCTGGATATGGTCCCCACCTATAACCTGAGGACTAGTCTTGAGACTAGGAGAGCACCAAGTCACGGACCTACTTCCTCAGGGATTGTGCTTTGCCTTCAAGGTCGTACACTGGAACCAATAGAGGGCTATGATGGATAAAAAACGCCATCTTGTTAGGGTTCAATTTTAGTCTGCTTTGTTCCATCCAAATCCCAGTGACTTTCAGAATTTACCCTCAAAATGGATGAGTTATATTTGCATTCGTTTATTCCAGTATTCTGAAGCCTTGAGACATATTTCCAAAAAAGCAAGGAAGGAGATGCAATATTGGAAATAATTCTTAGTGATAGCTTATCTAAATTCTAGATTGCAAAATGGAGAAGCCCTTAGTTACAAACATGCTTATATGTGCTATTGCCTGGTATACGCAATACAAAATAAATATTAGCATAAGGAAAAAAATAAGCAGAAAAGTTTCACAAACTGAGTTTTGAAACAGAGAAATGTTAGCAAACTGCCTTATTTTGATGTTTATTTGTAGTTGAAGGTATGTCATATTTTAAAAGAATGGATTACTTAGGAAATTGTGCTGAAAAAGACTTCCTGTATAAATTGTTACATTGATTCTAAAGAGATTTGCTCTTTTCATCTGTGAATGAATATATGCTCACATTTTAACAGAGGGTTGTTATTTTAATGTACATCTGTGCTATTTGGTATTGATGTTTGTTTAGTTAATTGTAGACTTTTAAAATGTTTATCATGAATGTTTTAGGATGAAGTGCTTTATAAACTACTTAGAGTCGGTTGACAGTAATATAAACAACACACGATTAAATCAATAATAAGCTAGACTGCATGCAGTATGTATTTATTTGAGTCATACCCCACCAAAATGGTTATCAATAAATAAAAAAACCAATGCAAAAACAGGAAATTTGGATGATAATCAGTGTTAAAAATTATTAACAGCTGGTAAATGCATTCCATAGCCTGGGAACAATGCAGAAGTCTTCATATGAGCCCAGGAAACAGGTATCTAAGAACAGAGGTATTTTCCTATTTTATTTTATTGCAATTTGGCTATTTTTTTAAAGTTCAATATCCTAAATCTTCTGATGAAAGGTAGCTTATAAATATTTACATAAGTATGTAAGTTATTCAGCACAGTAAAAGCCATATAAGTAAGCAAATAGCTGAAAACATTACTAAGTACAATCAAAATCATCACCATAAAATAAAATTGTTGCAAGTTGAGAAAACAATGTGCCTTATCAACAAATTAAAGATTCTTGGTTCACATCACAAAAAAAAAATGTTGTTTTATTACATCCAATTCTTGGAGACTATCTAGACAAGTCCCTGCAATTTTTAAAAAGTGGTTTGTCATTCTTAGGGCTGAGAGAAAGTGAGTGGCCCAAGGTGGCTTTATGCCTAAAGCAGGACTAGAATTCAGTCTCCCAGTTTCTACCATGATGCCTTAAGCATTACATCAAACTGGTTTTCAAGAAAGGACTTAATCTGGAATAAAAGAATGTTTAATTGGTTTTTTGCCTTGAATATGGGGTAGCTCCAAGGCAAAAACAGATTTCTCATTATGTAGCTACCATTTTATTCCATGTTGCAAAATGGCTGTTACTGAGTTTTTGTGGCTATGAGTTCGGCCACCTCTGTTGTGAGCCCATGACCTTACTGATTGATTAAGGCATATGGCTGCGTTCAAGTGACGGTTAATGCCTCTTTGCATGAAAGGGTGGTACACTCTTCTAAGAGGCCATCCTTGGATCTAACGAAGTTAGAAAATTTTTGCTCAATCTCTTCTTCTGGAGGAAGGTTGTTAAGGTGGAGGTTGGCATTCAGAGGACCCTGGATGAAATGGATTATTTAGATCCTTTTTAGCTATATACTGCTTTACAGTGCTTTACAGCCCTCTCACTAAGCAGTTTACAGAGTCAGCATAGTGCCTCCAACAATTTGGGTCCTCGTTTGACCGACCTCAGAAGGATGGAAGGCTGAGTCAACCTTGAGCCTGGTGAGATTTAAACTGCCAAATTGCAGGCTGCCAGCAGAAGTAGCCTGCAGTATTGCATTCTACTGCACTCTAACCACTGCGCCACTGTGGCTCAGTGGTTAGACTCAGTGGCTTTTAATCTAGGTTCAGGTCATAGTACTGAGATGTCCATGATGATGACTTTTGGACAGTTTGGTATGTGATGCTACAACTATCCTGGGTCTCTCAATGGCTTTCAATACTATCATCCACTGTATCTCACTGGACTAGTTAGGGGGTTGGGACTGAGAGGCACAGTTTTGGAGAGGTTTTCCTCCTTTTTCCATTGCTGTTTCCAATCAATATATGGGGGGGGGGGGGGGGAGAAATCAGTGCAGGGAAAAGAGAAAGAGGTAAAAGAAATTTACAGAAGGAATATATAATGTTCCTCTTTTTCTTTAACACATGTGAAGCAGGTTGGGCTGGAAAATAATGTCTGGCTCCAGGGGCTAAGGGTGGGTTGGTTCTTGGCTCTCCCCTCTTCTAGTCCAACAACTTAACACTACCCTACAGTGGCTCTTCCACAATAGATTGAAAATATAGAGAGCTGCACATGCATTATGACACATTTAGGAGTCGATTTTTGCCTAAAACAAATCTATTATTTTATTTCTTGATGAAGATATTTTTCTCAGATGCTGATGACAAAGGATAGGAAAGAATACACTTTCTCTTGGCAAATATATAAAATAGTTTGGCAGTTTTGAAGATTTTCAACATACCTGTTGTTATGCCACTTTTTATTATACTTCTGGAATCAATAGCAAGAAGCTCCCTCTAAACATATTTTATTAGGATTTTAAAAACGGGAAATGCATTTACTACACCATGAAGAAGGTAGGTTATGAGAAATTACTCAAGATTCAAAGAACTTTCTTCAATTTTGCATAATTCCATAACCTCTTCTAGTATGGAGCCCATGTTATGAAACATTCTATTGAGATGAAACTAGTCTCCCTAAGAAAAGTTTGAAAGGGGCTCAAGGATATTTATTCATCCAGCTATTTTAGCATTCAAATGTTTTAATGTTTAAAGTTTCAGGTTTTTATTCTTATTTCAATTGCAGTTTTATGCTTATGACTGATGGGATTTACACAGGTCGTCCAGAACTGTTAACTCTTTTTTCTAAAGAAATCTATAAATAAATAGAGGCTCCCTTAAAAACATCATAGGCCACTAAACATGGCTTAGAAAATATGAAAATAGTGTCAAATATTTCAACCAGTTATAAGTAGTGTAATAAAAACTTTTAAAAGGAGTGGTCTACAGATCTAAATTAGCCCATAAAATATATTTAGTAAAATATTTCAATTTTGTACTTTGGTTTATAAAAGGAAATTGCAAAACGCTTAAGAGAACCAAGAGTTGGCATTGTAATATCTAGAACCAAAACTTACAAGTCTCTCGCCTGAAAGAACTTCCAATAGTTTGATAAGCATTCGTCCATCACGAAGATCCGTGTACAAGTCTGTAATTCTACAGGATACACGTGCCAAGTGAGAGTTAACCCACTTAGTGAATGTCTTTTTCTGTACTGCCTCTCGCTCATCTAGTGAAGAAGAAAATATATGGTAAGGCTTAGTCATAAGAAACTATATTTGAAACACAAACAGCATCTAGACAAGACATGTCTCATCATATTTCATACTGAGTTATGCTACTCATTCAGGTAGCTCAGTACCTTCAATTCCAACTGGAAGCAATTATCCAAGAGTGCTTCCAGGTTCTGATTCCTAAATTGTGATTTAGTTAAAGATATAATGGTTTGACCTTTGTTGATCTATATTCATATGTTGCCACTTATCCGTTAACCTATAATTCTTAAACAAATTTCCAGGCTCCAGAGGCAAAAATTTATTACAGATCCTAATAAAAGCACCAAGACGAGTACAGTACGTGGTTCATCTCTCTCCTACAACCCAAAATTAACCTCATGTATTGTTAAAACCTTCTCCAATTTGCTGCCCTCAAGATGTGCTGGGTAAGGATTGGGAAGGGGGTAAGCTTTGATCTAGTTACTTTCTCTCAGTCCAAATGATTTAAACCCAACAGTCATAGCATCCCTGTGGCCGCATTACTGTGATCTGGGTGCTTGGTAGCCCCTGTGCATTTATGACAGTCACATGATCACATGTGACTTCCCAGCTAGCTCTTGACAAGCAAAGTCAATGGGGAAGTAGCAGGGAAGTTTGCCAGTCATGGCCATGTGATGTCTTGCTTAACAACTGTGGCAAAAAGGTCATAAAATTGAATACAATCAAGTGATGCCATACTTAATAACTGCACTACTTAGTAATAAATTTTCTGTTCCTGATTGTGGTTATAAGCAAAGCAGTACCTATAAAGATCCTATTGTTAACCCTATAATTTATACCAGACTAAGAAACAAATGCCATATGTGTACTGCACATAATTATTTTAATTAGTACTGCTATAGTAAGAGAATCTTGCAGACCTGAATGTATCTCTCTCTTCCATCATTATCTTTATGTGAATTAGTGAGGGACCTGTCTGGGGCATTTTCTTAAGGTTGTTTCTTTGAATGGGCTTAGAATAGAATAGAATAGAATAGAATAGAATAGAATAGAATAGAATAGAATAGAATAGAATAGAATAGAATAGAATAGAATAGGATTTTTATTGGCCAGGTATGATTGGACACACAAGGAATTTGTCTTGGTGCATATGCTCTCAGTGTACATAAAATAAAAGATACGTTGTCTAATCCAAGATGGTGCCACCGAAGGCTGCCTCGGTGAAATGCTCTCTAATGATTTCTTTATTTTTAATTATTCTCTGCAAATGGGCTTAGTGGGCTCTGATTCTTGCTTTAGTCATTGATTTTCCCACTGTCCATCAAGGCAGTGGGTCTATGCCCTCTACACCATTTTTCCATCTCAGCAACTTCAAGATATGTGGACTTCATATCTCAGAATTCCCTAGCCAGCCAGCATACTAATCCTTACCCTTCAACTCCTAGTACCCCACAAATATAATTCAGGATGAGCCAAGAATCACTTCCAGACTTCTTCCCAAGCCTTCCAGTCCATGCACAAAAATGAGACTGGTTGAGTAGAATTTGCTGAGCAGGAACTCATAAGGCAGGAGAAAATGCTATAGCAGCCAGAAGTCTCAGCTTCATAACAATCAGTCCCTTGACCTGACTCCACTCCCAATTCCCAGCCCTTTCCAACTGCATCACAGGTTTCTGTTTTAATAGCTTTTCACTTGAGAAGTGACGCAGCTTGTCTGCCAGAGAGCTCATTGACATTGGTTACCTGCAAATTATTACTGAATAGTTTCTGTGCTGTTTATTTTAACCTATTTTATAATTTGCTACTTCTTTTATATGTTTACATGATTTTACATTTCCCTTCATGCTACTTTGAATTATAAGCTGTATGAATAAACAGGGCTGAAGAACATCAAATACCAGTACTGATGGTGTCTTCCATCTTCTATGGACTGTTTGTAACTCTTATGTTGACCAAAACACAGTTCAGGTTTTTATCTTAACAGATATTCTATTTCAATTCAGACAGATTCTGAACAAAACAGATTCAGACAAAAGCAAGTAGGCTTGCTTTTCAAAAGAAAGCTGGCAAGCAATTTTACCCCATAGTTAGTCCAGTTAAACAACAACAACAAAAAATGCCAGTAAATCGGTATAAGATAACTACCGTACCAATAACACTTGAAAGAATTTTGCCTTTTGCAGATTTAGCTCAAAAAAGCTAAAAGGGGTAAAAGAAAACTAAGCAATGGGTGTGAATTGTTTCCAAAACTGTACCAGACTTGAAATTAATCAAATTTAACAGAAAGCCAAAAACAAGCAGAATCCACTTAATTTTCAGGAATATTTTCATGACTGCTTGCTCAGCCAACGTAACAATTATAATTGAGCTCCAACATCAGACAGGTCCATCATCTGATCATTTAATGTCTTTTATTTTACACACACAATGACCTACATTGTACATGGTGATAAAAGTATTTTGAAGTAGCTTCTAGGAAGGATTTGAAATTATGTTCTCTGTGAGCCTTTTTTCAGGTATATTTAATACCCTTTCAGAGCTTTTTATTACACTGTCATTATATCTGGAGGGAACTGTTTTGAAGGCACAGTTACCTTGTGGCAAGAGGAAGAGTGATTAAATTTCTAATCTCTTTGTTCTTTCCAGTTTAAATATTTAATTGCTCTCATCTAATGCAGATTGCTGCAACATCTTGGGCAGGTAACAGTCTAAGTCAAAGAAATGTAACCTGTGGCACTCCAAGTATTACAAAATTACAATACCTGCACTCCCAAGGAGCATTCTGATGGGAAAATGATACTCAGAATTTTACTTCAGCAATATTTGGAGGGCCACAGGGTAGTGTGTCCCTCTAATCACCATAATGCCTCCAGGTAAATCAGGGTACCAATTCCCGACACAACTATAAGCCACAGGGAAAGGATAACTACTAACTTCTTTTTTTCACATTCTCCATAACCTTTATAGGTGGAAGCCAATTCTATATGTTACCTTCTGTATATAGATATTCTCTCTTATTTCCCAATGTTTTAAAATCTTGGGGATCAGACCAGGATAAATGTTCCTCTGCAAACAGTCATTGTTCACACCATAAGGTGATGTTGCTGAAGCTGATATAATTCACAGGCTGAAGAAGGAAGTACTTCATTACCAACTGGAAACCACATTGCTAGCACTACCTTATTGAGAAATACACATGAACTGATTCATGAAAATTGAGCTGCTCTTCACTAAATACAGTATAATTCCGTAACACTGGAAAATAGGAACAAATCCTTTTTCTACATTTACATAAAATAGACTTATATTTCACTACTGGAAAATATTAATAGATATCTTCCTATAGTGAAGTGACACATAGTGACTTAATAATTATAACTCTGTTTGGTGGCTAGTAACAAATCAACATCAACAAATCAATAGATATACTTTATAAATAGATTATGCTAAGTATTATGATGTTATATTGTGAGCTGCCCCAAATCGTTTGGAGTCAGGAAGGACCTAGATTGAATAAATAAATACATCAAAAACATTATTTTTTAACTGCTCAGTAGTTATTCTACCATATTGCAGAAATCTAAAAAATACTGCATATGAAAGTCTACATTATTTAATATATTTATAGCCCACCTGGATACTTCTAAGTTAAAGAACATCTAAACCTGTTTAACTTCAGCAAAATGGTTACATCAGACACTGGCATACAGTACAAGTAATCATGATGTCACTGCACAAATGATGCAAATTACATAACTTGCATCATTTGGATAAAGATATCCTGGCATATTAATATTTCCCTTTGCTTTCCTTGCATATCTTTATAATGTTAGAGCATGTTCTGCCATCAACAGAACTTCCAATATCCATAGATTCATAATCTGGCGCCCTTTATCAATTGGGATTATAACATCCAATATTATATTATGTATTTTCCCATTTCTTTTGCAAAATATTAACTGTATGGTTTTTTTCAATATGACCATCTTCATACAGTATGGTTTATTTCTCTGTCACCTGATCTTAATTTCTGGAGAATATTCCATGAACTTTCCCAAGAAGAACTGTTCCATGCATGTGCAGCGTGTCCCAATTTAGTCCAATAAAATGGAGACTTCCGTGGCTCCTGTATATGTCATATTCTAAGGTGTAGAACTAGCATGGCAGAAACATTTGCCCATTTTGAGAGCAGGCACTCTGAGAATTGTTAATTGCAAAAATTATTTTTAAAATAGCTGTTTTGGCTTGCTGTCTAAGAAAACACCTGTTGATCATTTCAGTTAGGCATTTTATAACCAACCCTCAGCTTCTTTATACATGGCTTTCTTGCCATTTTTAACTTGAAAATGAAACTTTTCCCCTTCTAGCTACTAAGATTTAAAGCTATACCAAGACTAACTAAATGTGGCAGTCTTCTTAGATTGTTGCTTTAATTAATTAATTAATTAATTGAGAATGCTGTTCTTTCAAAGCCACATTTTTTGGCAACATGAAAGATGACACACACCAGCATTTCTTCCCTGCTTTGTCCAGCTGAAAAGAAGATTATCCCAGTTTAAAGACACCATGAATGGACAAAATAGCTGTAAAGTCTTTGGTCAGAGAAAAGCTATATATATGTAGGTTTTCTTTTGTGACAGGTAATTTTGAGATCTCTCTGCAATCAGGGTGAATTGATGCACTTGTACTGGAAATCTGATCATCTCACAACCATGCAAGCTGATTGAAAGTGAACAAGGACAGTATGATGAATTATTTTAAGAGGCAGTGATTGGCTAGGCATATTGACCTTTGATTGGAGAGGCATATTGAATTGTTCAATGCCTAAATTTCCTCATTTTTCTCATTCCTCCTCTTTTTTCTTTCTTCAATGTGTCTTTTAGGTTGGGCAAGAATAGAGATTTGTTTTAGTTATGTAAACCATTCTGGAAGTATGCTAGCCATTCAAGATAACCAATGATAATAACCGATGTGAGATCACTGCACAAATGGACAAAAGTATCATACGGAATAGGCATGGCAGAAGACTATAAATGAGAATTTCTGAAGATTTCTAATTAAAGCCACAGGATATGGGTGGTGCAGCAAATATCTAGTACTTTGTAATAACATTTATCTCCCTGAATGCGCACATATTGTGCAGGGAAAGAAAAGGGAAGGAGACAATATGTGCATCATGCAAAGTGCACACAGCAGGAAAAGGGAAGTAGCTCTCAAAAGTTTACACTGATAACACAAACTTATCTCCAAGCAACACTAAGGACAGACATTTCCGCTGGACGGAAACCCCAAAGGACACAATGTTGTCCAAATAAAGGATTGGTACTTGAGATTTCTGGTCAAGGTTTGAAGAATGGAGGGAGAGGTCTCTCTAATGGATGTTTGATAACAAGTATTCCATATCTAAACCAATTAAGATCCAATACAGTGTAGACCAGTGGTGTAAAGTCTGGCTGTGGGAATTCTGGTAGTTGAAGTCCATAAGTCTTAAAAGTTACTTATGTTGGACACCCCTAGTCCAGTTTATAAGCTAGTAGACGGTTTTTGACTGCTAATACTTTTGTACAAGTAAAACTGAAAATAGGAAAGCAAACAAGAAAAGTCTCTAAGCTTTAGTATTCATCATCTGTAAAATAGGAGTGTTGGCTGTACTTGAAAAGATATTTGACAGGTTCTACTTAAAATTTTAAGACAGACTTCGCATAGTACACTAAAATATGGCTTGCTAATTAACTAAATTAGGACATACTTAGAATTATGAGAATTTTTGTGTTCTCTCACAAAATTGTTTCTGGTTGTTGTGCCCATTCACAACATAACCTCCAATTCCCCTCCCCATTTCCTCATTGCAGGACACTTTCTATTGCCCCAGTTTATTTTGTATTTCTTTATATTTTCTAGGTAGGTAGCATCTTTGGGGAAGATACTGTTTACACAGCTTAAAAAGAGTGCCACTTTAAGGCCACATGGTCTTCTCAATGGTGGTTCCTGTTCAATGAAATTATCTTCCATGTGGAATATGCCATGCTCCACTGCTGCTATGCTCAGACATATTTTAAAAGTCCAGGTTCTATGATCAGTTGTCCCTGGATGTTAATACGTTTTAATGGGTTATCCCTAATATGTTTAATGGGTTATTTTTATTCTGGCTTCCAATTTGAAATATGATTTCATAATAAAAGAAATTACAGGATTGTTTATACTGTTGAATGATATCGAAATATTCAGTGCTATTGGTTTTGAAGAATATATTGTTATACCTCTGTGCTGGGATGAGCATGCCTCCCACACTGGCTGCAGAAAAATAATACTTCAGAGGGATCTCTCTCTGTCTCTTATTTGGGAGCAGTTGGCTAATGTGAGAAACACAAAGCTGGACTAAGACAGGCCCTGGGCTGATCTAGTGGACTGTTCTGAATGTGTGTTTTGTGCTGGGATGTAAAAAGTGAGCCAAATTTTAATGAGTTGTGGATAATTAAATGCTTACAGCTGTTGGTGGACTTTAGTCCCATTTTATTTGTGTATTGTAATTTCCATTTGTTATCAAGAAAGGGCTTATACTTTAACCTGCTTTGAAACATCTTCTAAAATAATTGAATTGGCACAGAAAATACAATTATTGTATCATGGTGACTCCAGCCAACACATTTCCCAACTATTCAATTATCAGTTACCTGGCATTTTTATTAAGTTTTATGACTCCTTCTCTTATGTTCCCATAACCACAATAGGGTGAAGGTCACACTTTTATTCTAGAGGTAATGGATGATGCCAGCACTGACTTGCTCATATCTGTTCAATGATCTCAGAGCTGAGGGAGAAGTTGAGCTGAAGTCCTAATCTGCTTCTCTGAAATTTATGTACTCATATTACAGATTAATACACACACAAGTCCTTGCATATGCAATTTCTTCTCAATACATCTTGGTAAGATCAGAGACAATTGATTGAAACCATATTTTGAAGCTGAATTACAACTCTGAATTGTTCAGAAACTAAGAATCATAACTTCCTGTTTTAAATTTAAAAAGGACACCAATTGATTGACAGCATACACATTATTTGGGCAGATGAGAGAAAGATCTACATATATTCAATTGACGTGTTTTACAGGCCTCTATTTCTTAAGATAGTCCTTGCTAGCCAAGTCTAAAAGCAGGTTTCTGAAATCTTACTTTGTGGGAAAGGTTTGAATTAAATCATCTTATGTTTGCATAAATCAAACCTTCATCCTGGCCATCAAAGAGAGCAGGATTACATCAATGAGTACTGTAGCCACTGACTCACCCTGGCCACCTGATAAAAACTGAGGTCATCATTGTAAGAGAAGAATGAACATAGGACAAGCTACTAATTAGTTTTGAAGAAGCAGAATATTCCTTGGAGGTGCCGTTTTCTCTCAAGAAGTGGAAATATGGCTTCCATAAATTCCAGCAATTCCTGAAGCTTTTCTTTACAAGAAGGCTGTTCTGCAAGGGTCAACAGCTTCTGTTGCACCTTTTCAAGTGGCTATGAAACAACTATACCATATAAAGTTTTTATATGAAAACCAGTGTAACTGCTGGCTGACCAATATTTAGCTAGCACATAGTCCCACTATTTATAAAACCCAAAGTAAGCCAAAGTTACTGTATTTTTTTTATTATTAGGAAAATCCAGCTTTAAAAATAAAGGGAACACTCTGAACAGCTATGATTCAAGTATCATTATACATAGCGTTTACATAGTATATATACATGTGGTTTGTTATAGTTTGGTAAGCACAATAGGTGAATCAGACTCTGTGGTTTAAAAAAAACCCATAGTTTATGCTTAAACAAATTTTGTGTAATTGGCCCAAAAGGAATTATTCAATAAATTTTGGTTAAGTAGTTAGTATAATTACCAAATTTGATTATTGATATCTCAAAATGTGGCATTATGCGTATCAGGAGCAGACAACTTTTCTATAACTAGTTGCTTGTTGTTATGTTCAGTATTATTATTTTGCATTGAGGGCTATAGACATCATTATGATATGAAGTAGGCAGTATCAGCAGTGCAGGAATTTTCCATTTATTTTGCTTTTTTGCATATAACCTTTCCCATTGCTACATTTGATTCTAATTTATACTGTGGCATATTGCCATCAATTTTAATGGAAAACTGTCAAATGTGGTGGAACCATCAGAAGATCTGTGAGCTTGCAGAAACAGTCTCGAGTCCATATATAATCAATGCAATGTGGACTACCCACTTTTGATCCCATTCTGAGATGTGAGAAATTAACTTTTCCATCCTATCTTCCTAATTCCATCCTATTTTCCCAATTCCCAATCCCAAGTTTTACATCACATAAGATATTTTGCCCTTGATCTCCAGTTTTTCTAAAATTTCCTAGAATTAATTTTCCCCCTACATTAAAAACTTCAGGACTGCAATCCAAACTGATTTGATTCAAGGAAGTCCTTTACTAGTTTGTTCTGCTGATACTTCAAAATAACTTATGGTTACCAGTCATCAATTGGAAAACAAAATGCAGCTGAAAGCAAAATTGAGAACTAAAAATTTACTAAACTAAACCAAACTTCCCCATCATAATGAGCTTTCAATGACTACTATTCTCATTATCCCCATCCACAGTTTCACCAAGGCTGATTGAGGATTATTGTGGTTAAATTCAATGCATTCCCAAACTGTTTGGAAGATTGTTTGGTCTGATCTAGACATCAGAGTATTTATAGTACAAGCCATGTACCACCCTTCCTGAATGCTCTCTCCACAAAGGATACATGGATTAATGCCACCCATATTGCATGGCCAGGAGAGGGGAAGTTTGCCAACTTTGTTTATTCATAAAACACAACACAAAATCAAACTTTAGTCTGGGAGCAGCATCACAAGAAAACAACACACAATGATTTGCCTTGAGCTACAATCTGGGGAATGCTAAATTACAGGGTAGATTTTCAAAGGGAAGCAGTATACTTATGGATACCCATATGTTAACAACAGCTATAAAATAGAGTCTTTTAATAACTGGTAATATATGTGATTTAAAATCATAGTTTATATTGTCCCTGTTCTCCACAGGGATAGCCAGACCCAAGTAGTGTGCCTATGACAAATGAACTGAAATAATTACAGAACACTTTTGTAAAACGTTTTGGAAATGGCTGAATATTCAAATATTCAATAATATTTTTAAAGTAACTGTGATTGATTCATGCACAGACCTGAGCCCTGATGTGAGCAGAAATATAAGAATGCCCCAGAGCTACTTCCTTGAACATTACTCTCTCTAAAATCATGATTGCAGAATTACAGGACACACATTTGTATTAAAATCCATTTTTTAATTTGTGTATGTGGAGAAACAATGGGGGGGGGAATGTTTCCTCCAGATTAATTTATTGAGACAAACAGAGGAGTTTGCATAGACCAGTGGTTCCCAACGTTTTTTTTGGCCATGCCCCACCTAAGCATCTCTAAAATCCTGATCCCTCCCCCTCCAGGGGTGAAATCCAGCAGGTTCTGACAGGTTCTGGAGAACCGGTAGCGAAAATTTTGAGTTCAGAGAACTGATAGCGGAAATTTTGAGTAGTTCGGAGAACCGGCAAATACCACCGCTGGCTGGCGCCAGAGTAGAGTGGGAATGGAGTTTTTGCAATATCCTTCTCCCAGGAGTGGGGAGGGAATGGGGATTTTGCAGTATCCTTCCCCTGGAGTGGGAATGGAGATTTTGCAATATCCTTCCCCTGCCACGCCCACCAAGCCACACCACGTCCACCAAGCCATACCTACAAAACCGGTAGTAAAAAATTTGAATTTCACCACTGCCCCACTCGTGACGTATAATTCTTATTATTCAAAAAATGAACTCCTACTCACATGGAGGAAGCCTAAAAAGCCATTAACTTGGTTTAAACAAGATTCCAATTGTCCCCATTAAAAATCAAATTGCCCCCATGGGGCGTGGGCTCCACGTTGGGAACCACTGCCATAGACCTTTTGGTCCTGACCAAACTGGCCCTTAAAGAGAAATTTTAAAATTTAATCATGGCATAAAACAACTGGGTTATAGGTAATATTCAAATAATTGGGACTGGAATTTCCATTGCAAGTCTGTTATGAATAAACTACCTATATTTTCGTTCTGATTCCTCTAAAACTTTATATAGCAATGATAAAAACATTAGTAGTGGCTCATACTTTTTTTTCTTTTAGAAAAGAATCACTTTTTTCTGCCGAGGGCTAATTAATGCTGTAATACAGGAGATTGGGCATGAGAAAATCACTCATCTGGGAAAGACACTGAGGCCCTCACTATATTAGTACACAAAACAAAAAAGGCATATGTCCTAACGTAAGAGATAAAAATATTGCAGCATTTTAATTTTTTTAAAGAAAGGGGATACATCAGATTTCTAAGCAGCGGAATACCAAAATTTATTTTTAAGAGTCTCTTCATACTTTTAAATTGTTGAATAAGATCATTAAAAGTTTAATTGTGTTACAGTGGCAAGCAATGCTGCATAAGAGGTTATTCACCCCATGTTAGCAAGCATAGGAAATCACGAAAATTAATTGTGCAGGGTGTAAATTCTTCTTCTCAATGGCGAGAGCAGTTTGATAGCAGAACCAATTCCTTGGGGAAGTGGTTGTCTCATGATTGTTTGATGTGTTCAAATAGAGGCAAGACATGTATTTACCAGCAATAAATTTTGATTCCTATTAAAAAACAAGGAAGTAGAGCCCAATCTTATACATGTTATTTATAAGTAATTCAATAGAATTTCAATCTTTGATAAGGCCACAATCTAGTGTGTTTGCTTTCCTGAGAGTATGTTTGTGCTTTGCAAAATTTATTTCTCTGGAAAAATGCCAGGATTTCATTACAATTGAAATAACTGAAAATGTTGCTTAATTCTACTTTCATTATTTGCAGTAGGAATGATTCTATGTGATGAGATGTCAAGTATGCCCCCACAAATTGACCTGGGATAGACTGTACCACTTTCTCACTTGAGTTTTAATAGTACTACCTTGGAAGAAATAAATTCTTTTCCATGTTTCATTTTCTCCATACAACAAATTAAACACATATTTTGTCCTATCTGTTTATATCTTTATCTTAAAATGTTCTTCATTACCTGGGGTTAGTGCCACAAATCAAGAAGAATAAATGGAGAACATCACTGCAACTGCAATAAATTGCAAAAATGTCTGCTTTCTGCCAAAAGGAGAGATCATAAGGTTGCCTCCTTGCACTCCGGACAACTACTCCTTTTAAGCAGATTGCAGGAACTGAGGTTTTTGCAATTGGCTAATACGTTGGGTGGTTGGGAGTTGAGAATTTTCAACCAAGCTCAAAGTCATAACTGCAGCCTATTATAAGGACACAAAGTTCAGCCAAATCTCATTTCTTAATCATTTTTTGATATAATTAATTTAAAGCTAAAGAGAGATTTTCTAAGCAGCAGAATAAAATTCCACCTGATGAGTTGCAATTCTTTTTGGATTACAGGTAGTCCTCAATTTATCACCATTTGTTATAATAGCACTGAAAAAAGTAATTTATGACCATTTTTCACACATGACTATTGTGGCATCCCCATGGTCATGTGATCAAAATTCATATGCTTGGCAAATGGCATGTATTTATGACAAGTGTAGTGTCCTGAAGTCATGTGATCACCTTTACGAACTTCTGATAAGCAAAGTTAATAGGGAAGCCAGATTCATTAAACAATTGTGTTACTAACTTAACTAATGCAGTAATTCACTTAATAACTGTGGCAAAAATGTCGTAAAATGGGGCAAGAAACTCATTTAACAATTGTCTTGCTTAGCAACAGAAATTTTGGGCTCAATGTGCTTGTAAATTGAGGACTACCTGTACAAAGGAAAAAAGATAGCTGTTTCGAAGATTTAGAAATTTAGGGCAAAAAGCTTAACAATGAGCCAATGTGAGAAAGTTTAAAATGAATAAAGGGGGCAGTTATTTTGAATTATTTTTGGTGAAAACACTTTTAAATAAATTGGAATTAATTTAAACAAATTAACCAGTTCTTAGTGGGAATGTTTTTTTTATTTACTAATAAAGAGTGCAGACAATTGATAGATTTTATAAAACAAAAGTATACCAGAAGTTGATTTCTTTTCATTTTTTCTTGTGTCCTCTTAGGAAGAGCTTCAATAATTTACCACAGCTTTTACCACAGCTAGTGTGTTATCTGTCCCTCTTTTGTATTTAATTCATTTTTATACTGGAAGACAGTCTTGAATGCAATTTCTGAGTACTTAGTTTAATTTCTTCTATAGTCAAATGATATTGCTCCATTATATTAACAGATCTCTTCTCCTTTAATTTTAATCCTTAGTTATTTTCAGGTTACCTCTAGTCAACTTTCAAAGTCCTCTCTTATCATGTTTATTTTCCAACCGGCAAAACTTACCCATGGGAGGATTTCTTAGTTAGTTTCAAAATATTCACATATACTTTTATAACTTTTTAAATGATCACAGAAAATATTCTTTCAAGTCCATTTGTTACCTTAACTTTTCAAAATCTACTTTCTGGTTTTCCATTTGCCGTTTTCCAAAAATTAAAATTTTGCTTTTTAATCCTTAAATTTATATGAAATTACTTTCATCCAGGGTAGAAGGAAACTCTCCCTGTGTGATGAAACTTGCTCTTCAAAAAGTTCTTAACATCCAAAAATCAGTAACAAGCAATTTTTGTTTTTTCCTAAAAAACCAGAACTTGTATAGACTGATGAGTATGGTAGATTTACTAGGATGGACATTAATTTCCATGGAACTAAAACTTTGAAAGAATCAGACAATATGGTTAAGGCCTCAGTCTAGAAATTGAGATACTGAGTTCTAGTATTGCCTTAATAAAACCAGTCACTTTCTATCAGCCCTAAGAAGGAGGCAATGGCAAACCAAGAAAACTCAAGAGACCTATGCAGACAGTCTCCAAGAATCAGACACAATCAAACGGGGGGGGGGGGGGGGAGGAATTTTGATAGTGGGAATTTATGTCTCCAATGAGGACAAGTATGCTTTATAAATGACTTGTGGAAAAACTAATGTTATTTTTAATGAAAACTGGTGGTTGATGAAATGGAGAGATCCCCTACAACTGGCTAGATCTCCAGGGAGAAAAAATTAAAATCATTCAAGGTAAATTACCAAGAGTTCAAGGTTTTTTTTTTTTTATTAGAGGGACAATTTAGGGCTACTTGAAATATGAAGACAGAAAATTTATAATTAGAGATTATACTTTTTTTTAAAAGATACAGATCTTTTTCAAGAATACATATGATTTGGATTTCAAAGAATTTGGCCACTAATGTTTCTAAAGTAGAGATATTTCCAAAGACTTTTTCAGATCATAATACTGTGAGTTTGATTTATAAAAGAAATAGATAGAGACTGAATCAGATAGAGACTGAATGAAATACTGCTACAGAAAAAAGCCAGTGCCGAGGATTGTAAACAGAAATTAAAGAATGTTTTAAAAATAAGCACTGATTTAAAAATGGTTTGGGATGCAAATAAAGCTTTTATTCGAGTTCATTTTATACACTATTAGTGAATTTATAAAGAGTTAAGAGAAAACAAACTATAAGGAAGATAAATGTTTCTCAACAAGTTGAGTTTCTGTAATAGCAATTATCAATGTTAACAGGAAGAAAAATGGAAATTAAAAATAAGTTATGAAAACAAAAAAAAAGAGTTTGCAAATAAACCAAGAAAGTGGCTAGAATACAAAATACAAAAAACTCAAAAGAAAATTATATTGAAATTACAAGAGGAAGATAGTTATTAATAGGCAGTAAGGCAATACAAAAAGCATTCCATTATTACTATCTATATCTATCTATATCTATATATCCACACAAAGTGACATTTCATTAGAGAAAATTGATGAATATATAAAGAAACAAAACTTATTGAGTATTAACAAAGGAGCAGAGACCGATTATGAATAGATCTATAACAATTAGGGAGGTTTCCAAAACTATAAAAATATTAAACTAGAAAAGGTGCCTAGGTAAGATGAATCATCAGGTTCTTTATTATAAATGCTATAAAGATTAACTTTTGCAACCTCTACAAAATACCATGAATTGTCTCTTACAGGGAGAAAAGATGCTAGAGAGTTGGAACAAGGCCAGTATAGCATAAATACCTAAAAATTTAACTTTAACAGGAAATTTATCAGCCAATATCATAATTGAATAATGACTACAAGTTGTTTATGATTATTTTAGCTGATAGACTGAAAATAAATTTGCAAGGAGTTATTCATGTGGATCAGTGTGTTTTTTACTTAAAATACAGTTAAAAGATAATGTTAGAAACGTGTTGGATATTTTGGAATATTTTGAGCAACATAATGAAAAACAAGTTGCATCAATTTAAATATGTAGAAAAAGGCCTTTGACTGTTTGAACTGGGCTTTTCTTGTTTAAGTTTCTAGAAGATATAAATTTGACAGAATTTCATAAAATATAAACATTTTGTTTGCATTTCACAGAAAGCACCAATAATTGTTAATGGGAATACAACAAAACCCTGTGAGATAAAGGGGTCCCCACTGTCAGTTTTCTTGCTTTCTTAAAATACTGAATACAGATATGAGACAAGATGAGAGGATTGTGGGAATAAAGATTTTAAAAATGACTAAATTAAGGGCATTTGATGATGACTTAGTATTGGTCCTGGAAGATCCTTTAAAGGGAAATGAAATATTAACAGACAAATTTAAGCAATTTCATGCATTAGAAGGTTTCAAGATCAATAAACAAAACAAAGATGTCAACAAAAATATGAAAATAGAAAATCAAACCAAACTGATGGGTTTTAAAATTGGGAAGAAGGTAAAATATTTGGATATCTGTCTGACAAATATGAATTGTATATTATTTCAAAACAACCATCTTAAGCTATGGAATGAAGTTTGAGAAGATATGTTAAGATGCAAGAAACTACAACTGTAATTGCTGAGAATTGCTGTGATTAAAAACAAATGTCTTACCTAGAATGGTTTTCTTTCAGTCAATACCCTGTTCTAACAACTGATGTGCTATTTAAATAGTGGCAGAAATATATCTACATTTGTATGGCAGTGCAAAACACAATGAATTAAATGTAAGGTGCTACAAGATGCAAAGGAAACAGGATTAGGTTTACCCAATTTGAAAATGTACTTTGAAGTTTGCTGTTTGGATGAAAGAGTGGATGCTGCTGAGAAGCAGAAAGCTTCATGAGTTAAAAGGGGATGACATGGATACTGTACAATGGCATCACATCAGTCACACTACGTCTGGAAGACCAGACAAAGTGGACCATTTTAAGTCCCAACATTGACTGGGAAAGAGGTAACTGAACACCTTCCTGCTGAAACAGACCTCTCCTATTTTTTTTACCAGAGTTTCCTCCTTATATAAAGATTATTTTCAGACTGGATTTAATATGTTTGTGCAAAACACAGTTGGATGATTTGACAATCTGCTATACAAACCCAGTATGGGTTCATAGTTCTTTGTACGCACAACCCTAAAAACATCAGAGGTAATTGCTTAAACTGTGAGTTAGCATACTGGGAGAGTAATGCTTAGTTTTACAGGACTAAATATAGCCTGGAGTAATTTGGGAATTTTGGAATAGGAGAAACCAAAAGGAGGGCTAAGAATCAGTCGGAATCGAAACATAATAATAGTTGCATACTTGCTATACAAGAAAGGTTCAGTGTACATCATGCCCACAAGAAGAATCCAATGATGACCTTGATTCTAAATCAGGACAAGCTTGGAAGAAATTCACTGAGAAGTTGTCGCGCAGTTCAGTGCTTCATCACATGAAACAGTTACAGTTCCACCAATTTATGATACAGTTGTTGGATCAGGCAGATTAAGAAATGGTTTAACTAAGATAGAGATGAAAAGAAGACTATAAAAAATATTTCAACTTTTTCATCCCTTTTTTCATGTCAGTACAACTTACTTGCTTATTTATATTAAATGTATGTGCAACTCCTCTCACCGATAACATGACTCTGGGCAGCTGTTATGTTGTTGTTACATGTGGCCGCACTCTATATTCAATGCTACATTAACAGACAAAAGGCTTTATTATGGTCTTACAACAGTACCAATTGAACAATAAAAACGATGGACCTATTTCTCCCAAGTTGGAGTTAAATGGTGCTAAAAATGCCAGGCCTATATGTCCAACCATGAGCTAAAACACAAATAATAGAAAACATCCAGAAATGGATAATCTGTAACAGTAAAAAAGGAATGAGGCTAAAATTAATATAGTAACGTAAGAAAGACGTAAGCAACAAATCAATACATTTAAGTAGTGTTATGTTCAGTATATACCTGCTGAATTTTGCAAGCAGGTATGCAGAACCCTGCAACCCCAGGAATGATCAACCTCTAATACAAATTGAACCCAGGTGTATGAAGGTATCTCCAATCAAGGCAAAAATAAGTTTAGACCTTATAGAACAGACAATTTAGGATGACATTCCTGAGTTTCTATTTCTCCCGTGTCATGAGGACAAAATCTTTCAGGCATTGGGTCCTTTTTATACTTGCCCTCCAGTACAACAGAGGGTAGTCCTTGACCACTTTCCAGGGTAAAAGCATTTCTGTGGCTTGGTGTTTCTGTGAGAGGAATCCTGCAGGAGCCACAAAGAATTTGACCCTAACAAACTTAATACCTTCCCGTATTTTATTGATATTCTATAACAAGGATTTGTTGTTTAATGACTAGCCCTGTTGTGATCCACCACTAGGAGAAGGCCAGGAGACTTAATTCACCAAATAAAGGACATTATTCATGTATGTATACCAGCAAAAATACCCTAGTTGTTGATGAGTAAAAGCTCAATTTCATTCCTAATTGCATCATTTCAAAGTTTTGTTGTTTAATTTTATTTTTGCAGTAATGCTAGTAGTATTGCAAGACCTCTCACATGCCATATTCACTATATGCTTATTGTAAAAGACCTTGAAGTCTTTTAATTCAGCATTATCTTTTTAAAAAATCTCTTTTAAGAGTGAGGGAGAACAGTAGTGTATTCAGCATGTCTGTAGAGAGAGACTGTTTAGTATTACTTTAGCTACAGTAATTTTCTTTCATAAAGAATGCTCTCAACATGGGGCTGTTCTTATGTTGGGGACTGGACAAGGCCCTTTGTGCTATCATAGTCCACTATTATGACTTTAGTTTCTACTTCAAAAATCAGAAGCATGAGCAATAAGCATCCACAAAGGAGCAAACAAGGGGAAAAAAGAGCATTTTGCATTGCCTCTTTTGGCAGAAGTGATAAGGATATTTCTAAAATATTTCTTGATTTATAGATATCTTAAAATCTTCTTCCCAGCTTTTTCTCGCAGGTCCATGGTCCATTTTTCAGGTCAACGAATGCCATTTCATGAAGTCAAACACAGCAATTGGGCCCAACTGGATAATCTTCATGTTCATGTCAATTGTGTCACGTCAGCTTTGCTTTTGTCTTCTGTATGGGTTAAAGTGGTAGCAGTGCAGGTGCTGTGGAATGCTGCTCATATGACCTTAGGTATTTCTCATGCATTTTCTCTGTTATAAATGCAACCATCTTTTAGAGTGTTCAAAGTATTTTCAATTTTAGTGAATGTTAATAGGTCTTTTTAATTTTCCAAGGACTCCAGAAGACCAACCAAAAATGTTTCTAAATGAATTTTACCTCTGAACTTTTATAAAAGTTAGGGAGGTAAGCACAGCAAAATATATGCACTGATTTATCTCCATCTTTTTGTGTCTAATTCTGCAGAAAGCAAGATCAGCATATCAAGAAATCACTGGCCCTGTATAAGATGCTCACACAAAGAGTTGGGCCTATTGACACATCTGGGTTACATTGAAAACTGCAGGTTGTACAACTGAAGTAATCCATTTTACGCCCTCCAGAATATAGTTTACCATTCCAGTAAGTCCCATTTATATATCCAGAGGTCAGAGATAAAGATTATATTGCACTATAGATCAATCTTTGCACAGAGCAGCACACACACTCACAGCTTTTGACTCCTCCCTTTCTCCTTTGTATATACACGGAACAGCCAATATCAAATACTCAGTCCTTTAAATATGGACACAGACAACAAAGACACACACTGGGCACAAAGCACCTGCTGCTCAGGTAAGCAGTATCTGTGAGTAAGCCTTCCAACATCCAAATCAAGGCCTACATCTTGTATTGATGAATACTGTAATGCTTTTTTTCTGACACCTTGACAGCTGTGCAATAAAAGAGTATATTTTCTCTACACCTAGAGCTAGAAAAAGTAATGAATGCTTTTGTATTTGATTAACCACAATTTACCATGGCATAAATCTTAAAACTGGCCATCTTAATTATGTACAATTAAAATAAGACAATGTCAATAAATAAGACTGAATTTGTTCTACTAATAACAGATAACATTAACCAAAGCTTGATTGAGTTCACTTCAAACTCTACAGTATGGTACTGTTAATCAAAAATGAAATTACATCTTTGAATAGCTACACATTCATATATTGGAGAATGTGACTACATACATGAGACAGACTCATCTAATTGTAGTTTAGAGTTATGCCTGAACTAGCACAATATGAAAAAAAGAACACTAAGTGGGAGAGAAAAGGCTCGGCTACCTCACAAATGCCTGTTTCTTATTCTGCTCACTAATGGCTAACATCAACCTTGATTTAATACGTATCCATGAACAGGAAGATAATTTTTCTCCTTTTGAGATCCAGGTTATCTTTTGGAGTTAATAAACCAGTTTATTGTTTGTGATGTTTTACCATAGATTTTTAGGCTTCCCTAGTGCATTGTTCAATGTTGCTTCTTGAGTTAAAACACACCTTCTTTGTACTTCTCTTCCTGGTTTCATTTCACTTCTGTGTCTTCGCTACCTGGAATTATCCCCATCCTCCACTTTACACTTAACCAATACAGAATCTTTGTTTTCACCTGGCACAAACTCCTTTAGTACAGATGCATTATCAGAGTTGGATCCAGGCCTACTGTAAAAGTAGGAATTCTTGAACTCAAGGATATGATTCTTGAGATTAATTAAGACTAAGAGCAAAATGTTACAGGCGAGGGAGGGACAAGTGGGTGCTTAACAATATAGCATAGCATGTTCCTATTCTACTTTGTAGCTACAATTTTCAACTGGGAATAAATTATAAACTGAATCTCCCACTTTTTGTTTGGCCATATCTATTTCACACTTACTGATCTTTCTACATCTCCAAAGTCATCAGATCACATTTGCTCTCAACATTTTGGCTTGATTGTATGTGAGTATTGTGCTAAGGCATGTTGCTAAAGCTGTTTCATCTGACTCCTCCCACCAAAACCAGGAACAAACCAGACCATAGAAGCTCCTTCTATGTTCTGATTTATATCATGCCCATCTAGGGTTTGTATCCCCCAAACAAATCAGCATGAGAAAAATTAATACAGGCTTTGGGCTCATTAAGAAAACTAGACAGGGTTCCTTATTTGGAGATCAGGATTAAAAACAAACCAGTAAGCAAACCAAAGAAAGAGTTCCAGGATTTGTTTATATGCTCTTGTAGGGAAAGTTTGTTTGACGAGAAGATTTGTTTGATAAGAAGAGAGAGAAAATTTGTGTAACGGTTAAAGCATCATGCTAAAGGTGACTCTGGTTTCTAGCTCCGCCTTAGGCATTAAGGCTGCTGGGTGACTTGGGCCAGTCATTTTCTCTCAGCCCTGGGAAGGAGGCAAACCACTTCTGAAAAAACCTTGCCAAGAAAAACTGCAGGGAATTATCCAAGAATCGTACATGATTGAACAGGAAAAAAAGAAGCACCAACAAAGAGAATTTGTGAAGGGCACATCCTGCCGCTCATTCATGATCCTAAACGTACACATTCTGATTTAATACGATATAAAGTTCTCTGCTATTTTTATTGGTTACAGAGAGGTCTATTAACAGAAGTTTGTACTCAGTAGAATAACAACAGTGTAAACCTCAGTCCCTGCACTTTCCCTCTGGAACCGCATTTCGAAAACTGCATGGCTCCACCCGTGCCTGCCTCCAACAAAGCGTTGAGGATTTGGCTTGAGTAGGCAACTGTAGAATTAAAAAGCAATTATTTAATTTACAAGCAAACAAGCTTTTATGATGCTGCTGATTATTGTTGTTAAGTTTTCCCTTTTCAAATTCAAACTTGCTGTACACTTGCCAAGAAATTTAGTATCTCAAACTCCTATTGACATAAAAGGGCTTCAGGTACATAGTTAAGCTGTAAAAACTCCCTAATCAATATGAATTATTTTTTTACTAGGAAGAAAATGAGATTTTTCCTTTAGTTCACAATTAGTTCACAATTTGCTTTGAACCTGTCAAAATACCTTGATCTTTGTCTCAATGCATAGGCACTCTGCAACCAGTTTGCTTTTATAATCAATTTTTAACCAAAGTTGTCAGTGGACTATTTAAAAGATTCTGGTTCTGCTCCAATGAACGTACTATCAATTTTAAAATCATAATTTACAGCATCTTGAAACTCCTTTTTTATAAAATGGAGCAACTGTATGGGACAAGGAAGACTATGGTGGAAGATGTGCCAGTTTTTAACTCTGCTGTGTCATGATGAAAATTTAAAGGGTTACATTATTGTTTCCTTTTTATTCTAATTTTAATTCATCAATGTTTCCTTTCCTTTTCTCCTCAAAGTAGTTCCAATAAAAAGGATGCTAATACACCAGTACAAAAATGACATCTTTTTCATCAAATTTAATACCATTTTCTCATCATTGTAGCATTTTATGTTATGTGTTATTTTTTACATTAATATTCTTTATTTCAATTTGATTTCATCTTTAACTTCTAACATGTGTTAACAATTGTATTTCCTTTGCCTCTGTAACACAGAAGCTTGGAGTTACAGATGTGGGGTGCAAAAGTCCAGACATGGAAGGCGGCAAAAGAGAGATCAGTAAACCCAAACATACTGATATGATGAGATACCAAGCATGAGATACAGCAAATATAATTTTGCAATACTGGAAAACTCATTTACAGTTGAACTGATAGTGTGTGTTCACAGTGTGCCTCTGAACAAGCTACCGTTATAAGAAAAAAAGTATATTGCAACATATTTATAAACAGGGGTGTTATATATATATAATGTTGGAGGAGGTCCTCATTTTTTTAACTGTCTGACTTTTTCTGTTTATTGTTATTGTTTTTGATAAATCAAAACAAGTTAACTAACTCCTTGCTCCCAAGTAGGAGCTGTCTGGATTTTTACAGATGAAATGATACAGCCCTCTGCAACTTTTTGGAGAAGCTCCTTCTATCAGCTTCCAGTGATAAAGAGAGCAAGCTGGGGGTTTTGTCTTTGCTTCTCCCTTACCCCATTTTAATTCCTTTCTTTGTTTTTTATTTGCTCAATTGAAAGAGTGGACATTTCTAGGGCATATCACTCTTCCTCACCAATGGCACTAGAAATGAGAAATTATGGCACTTATGTCATAGTCCCTAAATAATAGCAAATATTATTAACAATTGGCTGTCATGTTGTCAATCATGAAGAGGAGAAGGAAGCTGCTTTTGATAATTCTGCCACCATTTCAGTTATTTCCAGACCTCTCTTCCTTCCCTCCCTTCCTCCCTTCCAGCACAGAAGGGAGGGAAGGAAGAAGAAAGTAGTGGTAATGGCCACCTAGGGTTTGTGCCAGTCAGGATGTGTCTTCTCAATGCTACTTTCAGCTCAAAATTCTGAAATAATTATGTTGATGTTTTCATATAAAGGAAAAGCTATCTGAAATGAATTTACTCTAGTAAATAGCTTTAATTTCCCCTTTCTTTATTCAGCACAGTGGGATTTTCTGATACAGTCTAGTTACATTAGGAGCAAAAACATTATTTTAACTGTTTTGTATGCTTAAGGAGGGAAGGGTTAGAGATAGGCAAAGAAGCTCCTATTCTTTTTAAGCCAACTTTTTAGAGCAATATTAGATGACTGGACTTCTTTATTTTGCTAGAACTGTGTTAACATCCTATGCTGAAACTGAATAACAGACATTTAATCCTTTCCAATTCAATTTTAAATGGGAACCAAAGGGTGATGGAGATGGAAACAAAAGGCTTTTGAAGGAAGTACAGTAATTAAATACCTATGCCAGAATCTTGTTCAGATTTGGCTGAGGGCAACAGCAGGACAAAGGTATACCATGAATACATTTGCAGATTCAGGCCACAGTATCTGGGCAAAGGAATACACGAGTAAATCTAATAAACTGGCCAATGTCAAAAAAGCAAACTAGATAGGAAAGGAAGGAGTTTAATCCATAATTTTTTTCTGCAACATTACACTTTTCTGTTTCGTAACACCTCTTCAGTATGTTCAATTAGGATATCTTTTAAAGGTGATCATGATATAAATCCCAGGGTTAAACAATGGCTAATAATAAAAATGATATACACACATACAAGGTTTATAAGATAAACCTTTCAACATAATTTGTGCAAAGCTACTGAAAGATTTAGAATGCTATTAAAAAATCAGGTTGACTGAAAGATGCACATAGCTTTAAAGGTTATAGATACTAGCACTTTTTTGGAATACTTTCATAATATGCTACACCAAGTGTAGACCAATCCTGTGTATGCTGTACTTTAGAGGTGATGAACTATAACTTCCATTATTCATGAACAGCATGAGAATTATGCTGGAATACATTTGTAAGGATAATCTTGGAAAACTTGGTAGAGAATAATAGCCAGGTTCCAGCCAGTTTTTGCAGAGCAATTTACCAATAAATGGAAGTTATACGGAAATGATTCATATATTTGGACTGCTAAGAAGTTACATATGTGCTGTTTCTCCATTTACAACAAGACTGATCTCCTTCTAACTAATTTAGGGAAGATCTTCATAGAACTCCATATCTTGAAGTATGTTAAATGAACATGTGCCACAAGCATTTGTAAAATAATTATTGTATGCTTCATCTCAGTCCACCAAAAACCATTACTGTACGTGTCAGACTGTGCAAATCTGTTTTCAAAATATTCATCAGGGTGAATATGTTCTGCTACTTCATTGCAAACAGAATTACTTTATTATTTATTTATAATTGTATACTCCCAAGTGTTGGTCCTTATGTTCCCATCTTCGCATTAGAAAAAAAAGTTGGTTAAAAGTTCTAGGAAACTTATGACCCTTCTGAAGTAACAAAGTAGAACAACGATTTTTGGAACTTGGAAAAGAAACAGGCAAAAGGCCAAAACAAACCATGAACATGTGAAGACACTGGTTGGCAAACTGGAATGAGGAAATCGATTAAAAATGGAGTAGAGAAATGGAAGGGAATGCTTGGAATATTGAACTGGAATAAGTCCTGTTGTTGGTCCTATTTCTTTCTTATAGTCTGTTTTCTTTTTGCCAAGAAACATTTAAGCAATTTCATGACACGGTACCATTATACATAATGATAGTATCAAAAGGTAATTAACCTGAAATAAAAACATGTAAAAAATTCAGATAAAGCAACAAACCAATAATTCAGAGAATTTCAACAGACAATTAATGTGTTTTGTGGAACTGTGTTTCTTTTACAAAACAGAAACAAAACTTAACTGTTTTTCTGAAACTCCCAAGCAGCTATTTCTTGCTGAAAATTTGACCTTAAAAGCCCCAGTACATTCTGGAAGAACCAACCATATTACAGGAATTCTAACAGGATTGGGGCTCCCCTGTTCTAAAGGTAGGCACAGCTGCAGAATCAAGAATCTGATCGCTCAAGGACTCCTCATAAAGGTCTTAGTACCCAAGGGGTGATCTGGAAGAATGCAAATCCTGAAGTACTCTAGTCAGAATGTAAGATACGAGACACCATTTCCACTAAAATATTTTAGGCTTCTAAGGGAGTTCAGGATCACTTTGTACTTACACTTCTTCCTATGGCAGTCAGATGTTGCTATGAAGCCAATAAGAGGCGATATGATGCTCAGCTAGAGACAGCATTTGCCTTTTCTCAGTCATTTGAAATAAAGGAAACCCAATGAGTTCTGCTTTCAAAATTAGATGTAATTATGAGCTCTGATGCTCATACAATACAGTGGTCCTCGACTTACAACAGTTCATTTAATGACGGTTCAGTTACAATGCACTGAAAAAAGTGACTTATGACCATTTTGCACACTTACAACCTTTGCAGCAGCCACATGATCATGTGATCAAACTTCAGATGCTTGGCAACTGGTCCATACTTATGACCATTGCTGTGTCCGGCAGTCATGTGATCACCTTTTGCAACCTTTTGGCAAGCAAAAATCAATGAGGAAGCCAGATTCACTTAACAACCACGTTACAAACTTATCAACTGCAGTGATTCACTTAACAACTGTGGGAAGCAAAATCATAAAATGCAGCAAACATAACAAATGTGTCACTTAACAACAGAAATTTTGGGTTTAATTATGGTTATAAATTGAAGACTACCTGTAAATGGACTACATCATTTTCTCAGAATTAAATATCCAAATTAGATTCCTGCAGCAAATGTGTTTCTTTCAAACGTGACTTCTTTAAATGAGTTGCTGTGTTGATATTGTAAAGCACCATTTTATATAATATTTCCAGTAATTTTCAACCTTTCTACCTTCTAGGAAAGACATGTTCAAGGTAAAGTATTCCATACTGAAATGCGTCAACACCCACCTATATTTTCTTGTAATCACCTATTATCTACCTACAGCTTTCCATATATATGGCACTTTACAGAGAATCATAAGGAAGAAATGTGGTTGACTAATTATTATATAGATAAAACGTAACAGGACAAAACCAGTTTTTAAGTGTTCCATGTATTCCAGGGAAAAAGTAGCAAATGAAAATTTCCGAGTGATAAAATCCAAGATGATAAAAGAATATATTGTGGGTTTACTCAGTAATATATACTTTTCATAAATATGTTATTTAGTGAAGCATGGTATTTTCCCCAACTATGCTAACTATCAATTTTTGCCTATTTATCTGATGATGAAAATAAATTGAAATGTATTTATTTTCAACTCCCACAATTTAATGGCTTCATCTTGGAGTCAGATGCTTCTTTCCAAAAGATTAACAGAAAGGCACATCTAGCCAGCAAACCTACTCATCTGTTTCACAAAGCCGAGCATAAGAATCCTGATCATTCAAATTTATGAGAAAACACTTATCACCGAGAGTAACTCGTGGGTATTGACTTTTCATGGAATATATCAAATTTCCAAAAAACTCCCAACTTCTACTCCTCTTCAACCAAACCAAGATCATGGCAAATGGCTTTTCAAATAAATGTCAAATGGTCTCCTCCAAGAAAGCCCCAGAGAATAATATTTTTTATAAATGAGGAAAGAGACAGAAATGAAAACTGAAATCTTTGCAACCAGGAAAAGAAAGTACTGGCCAATGAAAAAGTACTGGTATGAAGAAAACAACTTGACCATATGGAAGATTTTTTTAAAAAAGGAACTGCGTTTCAAAGAAATTTTAACAAATCATGTGCTTCATGAGTACACAGTATGCATGTATCTAAACTGAAGAATATCATGAGACTACATACTGCCTTCACATTGCTAGGAAAATTCCTCTTGATTGCACATGATATTGCAAAACATTGCTATTAAGAAACAAATTGTATACTTTAAGCTGTTTTATACATATGCTCTCAAAACAGTTTCAAATTCAATGCTTTCCACAAAATATTATGAAATATGATGCAGACATCAACATTTATAGGGTGCTTCCAATGTTAAGGTTTTAGTATGGGGAGTTGGTTATTTCATGTTTTGTTAGGTTCTTTTATGCAAGCCATTTTAAAAAGCTTTCTTAGGGCTGCAAAATCAATATAAATACGGTTGTATGAATAAAAGTCAGATACATATTCAAGTTTTTGTAAGTCAAACAGTTTGTTATTTTACCTTCACTTCACAATAAAGGTTGGTGAGTGTTTGGTAGGGAGTTAATTGGAGCTTTCTGCTAAGAATTGGAGTTGCTAAGGAAACAACTAGCAGCTAAGACATGTCTTATAATTACTTGATAGAGGTTGCCTTTTTTCAGGGCCATCAAACCTTGAAATTAGCAGAATGTATTTAAGTGAATGGACTCACTTAAGAAAACAACAGCCTTCAGATCCTGGAAGATCTGGGGTACAAGTTGGGATGAGTTTTCAAAACATCTTTTTGAAATTATGCACAAAATTAAGTTGATGGAGGAGGGAGAGGGCTTCAACTCTTCCTTCAGATAAATATGGTTAGTATGCAGTGTGTTGGGGCAGTCATTCCCTCAACATAACATATTCATAGGAATATATGAATTTGAAAATACAGTTGAAATCCTCCCCACTGCCACTTCCAGCATAAGCTTTCTTACAAAGATTAGTACAAATGTTTTGTAAAGTACAGAAATCATTTGCCCACCTACATTAGTCTATTAGCTAGGAATAAGGGGAAAAAAACTGGAAAGGTTCAAATTAATAACAGTTTAGCCTTCATGCTGCTCCAGAGCACTAACATACAGGTGGTTTTTCACCAAATGGGGGCTGAGAGTTTAAAAAGAAAAAAAGCAAGCATATTCCCATTTCATGAGATCTAAAAGTTCAGGATAAGAATTTAAACCAGGGGTCCCCAACCCACATGGACCAGCACCCGTCCATGGTATGCCAGAAATTAGATCGTGCAAACAAGCAAAGCCCCAGCTGTGGGATGCAGGCAGCACATGAAACCATGCCCTCTCTGGTCCACAGAAAAACTCTCTCCACAGAACCAGTCCCTGGTGCCCAAAAGGTTGGGGGCAGCTGATTTAAACTAAAGAGGATTCTTTTCCTCAAAATTCATTACATTGTGAAAGGCAGACATCTCCTAATTCTCCCCAATTTATCCAAATTAATGGAACAAATTGTTCTTCAGATGTTTGGAAGCCAAGCAATACTCATTTCCAAATTCTTTGTACATCCAAGAAAAAAAAAAGAATATATCATTGCTTTTCACTTTAATTATTATCAGATATTACAGAGAGTCAACAGCAGAAATATAATTAAATAATTGGTTGGGAAGCTAAAATGTAGCTCTACTCTAAGAATAGTTCTATTCAGCCATGAAGTTCAGTGGCGCTGCTAAGAAAATAATTTTATTATTGTCCTAACGCACAGGATAGTTGTTACAATAACAGGGAACTGGAACAATCTGAAAAAAAATAAATGTGAGGGCTATAAATGAAATAAACTTGTTCAAGCAATGTTATATACGATTAGCAGAACATAAATTGAAGTTTAAAAGTGTAATCTAGTACCGTAAATTAAATTTATAATCAGAAACTAGGATCTTAATGCAGTTATCAATTTGTTCATAGATGAAGAACCATAGAGTTTAGCTGTAGGACTAGTTTTCCATTTTTCAGTTGAAGGATATTATTTTCTGTTTTTATACAAATTAAATGACTAGAGGAAATGTTCTCCTTTCTGAGCAATTTATCCAATTAAACAAGCTCCAAACAATGTACTGTAGGCTTTGGAAAGCTTGGTAGTTGTCAGCTGTGACTTTGCAAAAGTATACTATAATTTATTCTAATCTTTGGTATGATGTGCATTTTTCAAAGATTTCCTGCATTTAAATCCTACCCCAAACATAATCTTTCAGCACCATTCCCCCCCACATTCCAAAATCCTTCACTGAAGTATGAAGAAACAATGATTAACCCTTCTTTTCCCTACCAAATTGTATTGGATTTGCAGATGAAATAACCTTCAATACTTTTCACAAATCAAGAATTACAGAGAATTTGCAGTTTAATTTTGCTAGATAAACTGATACTCAGGAGTATAATTTAAATACATGTGTAATCAACTCCTTATTAAAAACACAAATCACATATTCTTGAACCACAACATACACATGAAAATAGATAAATCTGATTTTAGGACCACTTAGGAAGTGATTTATTTAAAACCAGATTTTTCACTGTGTCTGATGGTCCCGATTAGCCAAATCTCTATCACTTCTAGCCAGCAAAGCTAATAAAATATTAAGGAACTGAAATCCAAAATTCTTGGACAGCAGTAATTGGGGAAGGCTGCCTTATGTCAAAATTTCAGTACTCCTTTCAGTATCAGGTTCAAAGTCATAGTACAAGTTAGTGAGAAATTAGAACAAGTTCCATGTGGTTGTGGATGTGGTTCATTTTCTAAACAGTCTTTCCCCTTCCCCTCCCCCTCCAACAGCCTCAATATGTCAGGCAGCCCAGTTTTCTAATTGGATGAACTTTCAAAATTTGAGTTGTGGTCTGGAATGGAAGACTTTTCCTACAAAGCCTGAGGAAGGGGAGTAGAAGGGGAGGGATGACCTTGGGATTGCCATAAATCTTAATAAACAGTTATTTCAACTCTTGTCATTTCTTGGTATTTCAATTTTTCAAGCAGAAACAGGAATCCTAAATACCAGAAAGAGAAAATCTGCTTCACTTCACTGAATATGGGACTCTCCTATTTCTTCACCTAACACGCTAACGATTGGAGAGTTTACGCAACATACCAAATGTCATTTCTGAATTAAGATGTTCTGGTTCCATTCAAATGCACTGAATCATTGATTCTGTAATGAATCTAGTACTGTAGAATAGGGTTATGTCACAAAAAACTAGCCTAGATTACAACTGACCATCCTTAGCATGTTGCAGAAATGCAGCCCACAGGTCTTGAATTCCTAAATATGTTGTGGGGAAGCCAGTCATACATCATTAAAATATGGAAAACCACTCTTGTTTTATACTGGGTCAGGCAGCTTTTTTTTAAACATCCAACGGCTGCTTATGTTGCTGGTTAGACAGCAATATTTTGAAGGGACTAGAGAGAAGGAAGGTACATTTTCCCCACTTGATTTTGTTGGGGAAGGAGGCTACATTTAAAGATCTATAGAGATTACTTAACTGTATCAGCTTCATTTCTCAAAATTGTGGAAAATCATACCACCATCTAGTATTTTGCAACAAATTTTAGAAGCTTTGGAGATGACATGGGAAATGCTATACACATATGTACAGTACAAGCTGCACCTCCATATAGTAACAATCCACTTCATTTTCCAGATAGGGATCCTTTGGTAGCCAAAAGGCACCATTGTTGCACATTTTCAAAATAACCTTACTGAGTATGGGTTGAATTAAGACATAAATTTAAAAAGCTTATGTTCCATGATCATAAAATACAGCACCGACTAATTAGCAGAGAGAAAATAAAAACTGAGGGGCAGGAAAGAATTGATGTATCTCAGCACAAAACAATATTTTGTTGCAGATATACTTGTATTTATTGAATTCCTACAGCATAAAATTTGAAACCAAGCTTTTTTACATTTATCTCAATCTCCACTTCTTTTATAATATTTAACTTTCGAACAATTTTATCAATTTGCATCTGGCGTTGCAATTATTTTTACAAACCGTTGGATCAATTCAATACAGCGAATAAGAAAACTAAAAGAAACACCAATATAGAATCATAACAATGTAATTCTATAACAAACCCAGAGTTGGGTTCTTTTTTAGTTCCTTTCCGTTTCTGAAGGAAACCGCAGTTCCCTGTCTGTGGGATGGTAGAGATTAAAAATAAGAAATATATTCTGTGTGGTTTGAACTTTTGACTTCCTTGGATAGATTTGTGATTCCAGAAACAATGAGTGTATCTGTGAAGAGCTACTGTCATTTGGAGCTAAGTCAGATCTTACATTAAGTTGAGATTCCATCAAGGGCTGGTTTCATTGGTAACTAGAATTCTCCCTCCACCCGCTACCATATTAACACAGAAACCAGACTCCATTGCTTCCAATATACTAAGGATTCAACGGTAAAATGATCAAAAACACTCTAATCAATCATGTAGCATTCCATTCCAGAACAGCAAAATTTCTTCCTGTCACTGTGTCGCTTTGAATGGGGAAAAAATTAATGAGCACTGGGAAAGATCCTTTCCTGCTCTGGCTCCAAGATATAAGCTTTAATCCAAATAGATGTGTTGTTGACTGCAACTCCCAATGCTCCTAATCAGGATGGGTCAGTTTTAGGAGCTGCCCCGGAGCTGGAGGGCACTCGATTGAGGAAGACTGCCACAATCAATGGAATGCTAAGAATGGAATTACCCAAGTAGGATGAAGATGTCTTGGAATCCTGCATAAATGGATCCCAATGGTATTTTGAGGGCTTGGAAAGATAGATACAGATAGGCATACATATTATCTAAGCGGAATCAGAAAGGAATCTTCTGATTAGTACCTGAAGGCTGTAAATCGCCAGAAGGAATTCAGACAAAAAGACCACTCCCTCTTCCCCATTTCCCTTGTCCTATTGTTCTAGATGGCAAGGTCCGAGTTAGCCTTTATCATGTTTCGAAGGTTGAACCAAGAGAAGCTTACAATACCAGAAGTCAGGAGAATAAGGAAATCAGCTTCAATTTAAAGAAATACAACCCAATATATATTATTTTGCAACCGAAGGTTCTTCCGTCTTATCAGCCTTCATACTAAGGAGCATCAAAAATCACCTCATCGTGTTATTGAGCTACATTTCATAGCAACGCCCCTTACGAGAGAGAGAGAGAGAGAGAGAGAGAGATGGCGCTTACCTTGCAACTGCTTGAATCTTCCTTCTAATTGATTATAATTATATGGTACTGAAGCAGTGTAACCAGGGGACATGGATCCGGGCATGCTAGCTGGGTTCTGTAATTCCATTTAGAAGGGACGTGGTAGGATATTAAAATTCCAGCATACAAATAAATAAACTTTGGTGCTTGTTAAAAATCGGGTAGCCAACCCTCACTGGATGCTTTAACACAAAATCTAAGCAGATCCCAGATTTTTTTAAAAAAAATGTTTTATTTGTCCAGCTTGGAATATCACATTCAAATTAAAAGCAATCCACGAACAGATGGTTTATCAAGGCATGCAGTTTGAAACGAGCACGGTGTTCGGATTGCAGTCTCGCCACCCGCAATCGTAAGGCTTCAAACTGACTTCGCTTGCCAACCTTAATGAAATTAACAATTTTTTAAAAAAGCCAAACAAAAAAATCCAGGTCTCCCCTTCCTAGTTTCCAAATCGGAATGAAAGCCAACGCAGAGGTAGCATGGAGCCATCGGCGGCCCTTCCTCCCTCCTGCCTGCTTGCCTAACGCTTCCAGTAGCTCACACACACCTCAAACCTTCCTGCTCGTTTGTAATTTCTAGTAGCCACTCACTGTGTATTTAGTGATGATGTCACGTATTAGCATAAAGCATTGTAGAGAGGAAAGGAAACCAAGACTGTACCAAAGACTGAAGGCGATGGGTGGAGAACTGGGCGGGATTATTAAAGAGGCACAAAGTTCCTGGAAACCAAAACCTCGCTGCAAAAGGGACACGTTCCCACGTCCACCCCGGAGGCTAGGAGCTTGGAATGAGCACGCCCTTCCTGGCCAGTCTGAAGACTTGGGGAAAAAATTGAATCACCTATGAAAGTGTACACGGTAAAGAGGCAATGGTAGCTCCCCACACAACGCTGGTGGAATTACATCTTTTGTTAACAGTTTATTGTAACGGAAAAGTCTCAGATTACTATCGTTTGGAAAAGAGGACGCGGTTACTCCCCTGCACTAGAAGGAAAGGGAAATAGAACACAAAATAGCTAATTCTTTGGAATGCTGTTCAGTATTTAGCATCATGCACGAGAAGAGAAAGAACTGCTAGAAATGCAGACGTTGCAAGACTTCAATGGCATTTTGGGGGAAAAAAGAAAATGAGTCTTCTTCACCTTGACCTGTAGCTTTGATTTAATTGAGGATGATAAATGTTTTGACATTTGGAAACAGGAGATGTATCTTTCTGTGCAGTTACCTGCATGCATGCATTTTCATTAGAAAAGCAAAGCTTTGACAAAATGCATTTGGAATATAATAGTGTTTGTCCTGGTGTATTTATCAGGATGGCAACTTCCAAGATTCCTGGCTGCCAAAAAAAATTCTAATACATTCAGAGAGGAGAGAGGGAGGGAAGGAAGGAAGGAGCTAAACAAATTGTCGATATAGGGCAGGAGTTTCTTGTCAGAGTTCTTATTTCTTTTAAATGCACGTTCTAATTAGCAGAATTGATTTTATTAATTTGTATTTTGATCCTGCATTTTCAACATTTAAGAGTTAGCTTACAGTATTAGACTATAAAGATTTCAAATTATCTTGTAACTATGTTGCTTGTGTATGTGGTTAATAAAGTACTGCCATTGGGAAAAATGCATTCCTGGGCCGAGCAGCAGAATATAGCAGCAGTTTATAGTTTTCTCACCAGCAGAGAGAGGGATGGGGAGGTGGAATAATAATATATTTGGATATTGTTAAAAAAAAAAAAGTGAGAGAAACCTTTCTTCCCTGAAGACTAAACCAATATGGCAAAATGTCTTGTGTTCCAATATTGGAGAGAGACAGAGCCAAATATGGACGAGGTAGAACCAAAATTTTCATAGTAATAGAACTCTAGTTACATTATACAGGGGGGAAACCAAAACAATGTACAATGGCCTATACCATTGTATACCAGAAGATATCCCTGGTATCTTCTGAAGTCCATGTAAAATAAAGACAAGGTTTGCATCAGAACTTCAGCCCCCAAATTTTCCAAGATTAATGTATAACAAATGAGAAATAATTTTGAAACATTGTCTTGTATGGGATCAGTTTACTATACATTACTAAGTTAGATGTTTCCATATACTGGGTTAAGCTATTTGCCTATCTAGTTCATTTCTCTATTGTAATCAATAAGTGTTTCCAAAGGCTGATGACTTTAATCATTCTATTGTCTATTTGTTGACAATAAAAGAAATTAAATCTTGAATGTCTGTTATAATGTGCATATGTTCCACCACTAAACTTTTATTTAATGTTATTTCAGTACATTTATGCCAAATTTTTCTATGCAGTATAACATCACAGTTGTAAATGAGAATTCAATCAGTAATGAAGTGTTGTGATACCTAAACTAGGATAATTTATTCCCAATTTTGGACCCTAGAACTAAAGACAATAATTATTTTATCTTGGATTACTTCCTGTGCACAAATATCCAGGCTTAAATTTGCCTCTTTTATCACAAAGTTTGCATGTACTGTTTTCCCCAAGCATACATTTTTGCAAACCCAAATTGCTTTTGTTTTAATCAAGACTGTTGCCTAGACTCAGCCTTTTTCCTATGCATGCAAAATGTTGTCTTTGTTTCCTGCAATGCTACCGTTTTTAAATAATACATTAAATGTGTAACTGCTTTGATAGATTGGCATGCAACATTGGGCACTTAGAATCAGGAGTACTGTACTTAATTGGCTTAAAAAATTGAGCAAAGCCCATCATAAGCATTTTTTTCTGAGAAAACAGGCAGGTTCATACATTGTGTCAAGCCATAAACTGATGTATTTTTGGATTAGCATGTTATGATTTATACAACATGTTATGAAGCTCAAAATGTTGTGCCAACCTAACCAATTGTAATTAGGTACATTATCTAATGGTCATGGGCATCTGTTAGGAATGAGTGCTGTGTGAGGGGGAATGTAAATTGCATGCCTCTTTGTTAGGAGAGGGGTAATTTCCTTACCAGATTCCTCAATGCTTTCAACAATGGCAGAACTTCTAATGTACTTCCTGCACTGGAAAAGTTCTTAAAAATCCAGGAAGATATTCAAAAATGTACCTGTCTTGAAACAGCCCATGTTGAACTGTATAGCGCATTCAAACATAAGGAGTTGACCACAGGAAATGTTTTATGACATTTTGTATTATGTCACAAAATGCTTTATTGTGATTTTTATATCATAAAATCTTTTATAAAATTCGCCAAATTTCAATTCCACTGAAGTCATGGATTTTGGATTTTAAATGCATTCTGTAAGCTAGCCCATTTTAGGTACATTGGCTGAAAAACCCAAAGGTGCTTTTTCAAAAGGCAACTAGCCTTTTAGAAAAGCACCTTTGGGACAACTATGACCCTGGATGATTGAGAAGCTCCAAAGGCATTTGGTTGAAAAAGTGTTGCCCTATGATATATAGTTTCATTCAGTTAAAGGTTGCAGACATGAGAGTTTTAGTAGTGTATAGGTGACAGTTTGATCTGGGGAGAGGGGTAATCCAAGTCTTTGATAGTTATTGGAGGGACTTGCATAAAAGACTGAAAACCATTGCTTCAAGCTATAGTTTAGTATCATGAGAATGAGCCACAGCAAACATCCAGGTAGCAGCTACCAGTAGGAAAATCCAATTTTTTAAAACTACCGGTTCTGTGGGCGTGGCTTGGTGAGTGTGGCTTGGTGAGCGTGGCAGGGGAGGATACTGCAAAATCTCCATTCTCTCCCCACTCTGGGACCAGCCAGAGGTGGTATTTGCTGTTTCTCCAAGCTCAAGATTTCTGCTACCGATTCTCCAGAACCTGCTGGATTTCACCCCTGGCATCTACCCATTGCCTTTTTGATTCTCCAATGAAGCTGCAAGGAGGATTTCAATTGGCAGAGCCTGGAGCTTTTTCTAAACCCTAAATGTAGTTAATGTTAACACGCTTTGTATAGTATAAGCCAGTTTCATAAACCAGGGCATGAAATTGTTTGTCTAATGTAAGAAATGATGAATCTAAACTGAGAGCAAAAATCTCTCTCCTATGGCCAAAGTGGAGAATGTCTGTTGTGTGGTTGCTGTTTCAGTGTTCAGATGAGCCTTTCATTTTATCAAAGCTAACAGCCATGAACAGAGCTCTCATCCATGAATTTGGGCTGTTTTAAAGCCATTGTCACATCTTGAGGCAGTGAATTTCACAGATGGCTTCTGTGTTGGGTAAGGAAATACATTCCTTGGTGTTCTGGATTTACAACCCATTTTATTCTTCTATGGTAAGAGAGCCTAGGTTTCTCCTGTAGTGTTTCTCTCTTGTCCTCCTTGTTTTGCATTGTGGTTTAAGCAGAATGTCTGGAAAATCTAGCTAGCACATGCAATGATACTTTTGCCAGACTTGAAATTGTAGTGAAAATAACTGGTTCTTTTGATCATCTCTGTATATCTGTATTACCAGGCTGTTCAGTTGTAGTAGCTGCTACTTTTTTTTATACTATACTCAGTCGACATTTCTACAGGACCCAGCAGCACATAACACTTGCAGGTATATTCAATGAAATGCCACTGCCCCACCCTTCACAAACAGGTGTTGCTATGAACCTTCGAACCGCAAAACACTAAGTGCCAGTGAATGCGCAGAGAGATGAATTAGACTTAGACTTCTATCAGGACTCAAATTGCTGTTCTTTAATGCCCTTGGCTAGATGCATAAAATAAATATCTGAAAGATTTGCTTAGAAAGAAGTTGGGTAATAGTTTAAAATAAGGAGAACAGGTTGGAAACTGGTTGAGTTCCAGATTCTCTTCATATATTGTTATAACAAGGCAGGAAAAGGCCTCCAACACTTGAAAAGTTCTGTTAACAAAACTGCCAGAGATGGGCAGATGGTTTGCTCAGCTTCAGATGACAACTTGATATGAGAGCAAGAAAAGAGTTCTTCAATGCTTGATAGACACAACTACACTGCTATCTTGGTAAAAGTGCAGTAGTGGATTGCCATTATCTTCTTCCAGAATTTCTTTCCAATCTGGAGATGGCCAATGAAATAAGAAGTATATACTGTCTTTGGCATTTTCAAGATCAATCAGGAATGGTTAGGTACTGTCACCTCTGATGTGATATAAGAGGTAGCACAGGCAGTCTGCATGCTATATCTATGCCACATAAATGAGTTACTGCATGGCAACTAGGCAGACCTATGTAGAAGGAGAGCATGAAACCATGATATGAACTTAATTCACAACTGAAAACTTTGCCAACTTACATTCAGAGGAAGGATCCAAAGGGTTGATGGGGAAACATGTCCCAGCAAAGTTCATTCAGTTCACAATTTCTGTAATGCACAATTGTACATACACACACAAACACATGCATTCTTTTTCAGGAATGCCTTGAAATAATCATGAGATGCTCATGTGGCCTAGGTTTTTCTTTTTCTTGGACTTGTCTGAAAAACAGCTGCAATTAGGTTAATTGATAACTTATATTTCCTCAACTTAAAAAACCTCTTAGCATAATATTAGGCCTTGAGGGTTCTAGAAATAGCACACATGGTTCCCCCTACTCCCATTTTATTATATCTTCACAAGAAAGCTGTTAAGTAACTAAACTGAAAGACTGGGAGAGATCTACTAAATCATCTACTAAGCTCAGTGCTTGGATGAATTGGGATTTGAAATTGGAACTCCAGTAGGCTACCCATCGGCGTCACATATAGGCTCACTCAGAGTGGAAGAGTTGAAAGGGACTCTATAGATCACCTAGTTCGCTTCCCAACCAAGTCCATAATGCCATGTCAACTATTCTCTAAAAAGAACCAGTATTAATTCATAGTGTAGGTGAAAGGACTTGTGGTATTATAATCTAGTTTACTAAAATTGGGAGAATCTATTTTTCTGAATTCTAAAGACTACATAAACATTCAAAAGGAGACTACTGATTTCACATGGACTCATCATGAAAATAGAAAAAAGAGGAGGTGATTAATCATATTAATATGATTATGGGCGCAGCTCGTTATGCCCATGTAACACCTCTCCTACGCGAGCTGCACTGGCTCCCGGTGGTCTTCCGGGTGCGATTCAAGGTGTTAGTTATCACCTTTAAAGCGCTCCATGGCTTAGGACCTGGGTACCTACGAGACCGTCTTTTGCCACCAATAGCCTCCCACCGACCAGTTCATTCTCACAGGGAGGGACTACTCAGGGTACCGTCAGTCAAATTATGTCGACTGGCGACTCCCAGGGGGAGGGCCTTCTCTGTGGGGGCTCCAATCCTTTGGAATGAACTGCCCCCAGAGATACGGAATATCCCTGATCTCCGTGCTTTCCGCTGTGCCCTCAAGACCTTGATGTTCCAACAGGCGGGGCTAAACATACGAACATGTCAATGATTTTTTAAATGTTATCTAATTCTGGGTTTTATTTAATTGACCAAACTAAGTAATAATTTTAATTAGCAATTTTATGATGTTTGTGTGTCTATATGTTTCTTGACTGTACACCGCCTTGAGTCCTACGGGAGAAAGGCGGTATAGAAATATAAATAAATAAATAATAAATAAATAAATATAAGCAGCTGATAATGTGCAAATCAGCCATTTATGGTGGTGTAACAGTGCAACCATATTGTGGCTTCAGATTGCTTTCCAGTAATATTTCCAGTTCTCAAAATAAATTATAGGTAGTCCTTGAACCCCACAGTTCCCCAAATTTTTATTGTTAAGTGAGAAAATTGTTAAGTGAATTTTGCCCGATTTTATGACCTTTCTTGCCACAGTTGTTAACTGAATAACTGCAATTGTTAAGTTAATAACACAGGTGTTAAGTGAATCTGGCTTCCCCATTGACTTTGCTTGTCGGAAGGTCACAAAAGGGGATCACATGACCCTGGGACATGGCAACCATCATAAATTGCGAAGTGTTCGAATTTTGATCACGTGATTGAGGAGATGATGCAATGGTTGTAAGTGTGAAAAATTATCATAAGTCAGTGCCGTTGTAACTTTGAATGGTCACTAAATGAACTGTTGAAGTGGAGGACTACTTGTATTTGTTAATATATTTTCAACAACAATTTATCATTGAGATATTATAACACTTTCTGAGAATGTTATGAAAAAGTTCATCAACAGAGCACTCCACTAAGAGTCCCAAGAAAAAAATAGAACCCAGCTTTCTGTTGGAAGTCAAAACTGCTAAGATTGGAAATTATACCATAAATCTGCAACAACATGGCACTTAATGCTGGTGAACAAAGAAACCAATTAAAAGAAAGAATAATCTGATGTATTTGAACATTTATAATCCCAAATGTAATACATTCCCTTCTGAAACAAATAAAACATGTATTTCCTAAATATTTCAATCCGCCCACATAATTTTATATATTTGCATTTGGGGTATTGTCTGTAATGTAAGTATAATGCTGAGATATTTGATGAAATATGACACACACATTGTACAAATTGAAGAGCTGGAAAAAATCCCAGGTAAACTTAGTTAGAGACAGAAATATTTTAGCATAGCTTCCTCCCCCCAATTTCTTTGTATTTTTCGCACAGGAGAATATGATTTCAGCTTTTAAAAAGGCAGAATATTGCCCAGTACTGGGACATCAAATTATTATTTTTATAGCAGTACTGGTGTAAAAAATGAGGCCACTTTAAGCAATGTATAAATATGAATGATACATAATTTCAAGACCTTGTTTTGTACATCCAATAAATGAAGTTCAGATAGGCAACCTTCTAAAAGGAGAATACATTTCTGTTTTGAAGTAATATTCTTTTTCTAAACATATTAAGGATTGGAGGAGAAACAAATAAGGATTGTGAGTGGATTGACAAAGAGACCATCTAGTAGACTCAATGGTAGGATTAAACCCTTGCTTCACAGCTTTATTTTCCCCACCATTTCCACAACATCAGTTAATCTCATATAAAAAAGCAGGTTTGGAAGAAAAAGGAAGCACTTTTCTAATTTGAGTTTGGAAGAAGCTCAGCTACCAATTACACTCTTTTGATACAGTATCCAAGCAACAGGCAAGAGATTGAGACGAAGTGGAATTCAAAGAACAACTTTTTGCTCAATAAAAACAAAAGATAAGACACACAGAAAAAAGTTGTAGGACAATCCCTTTTGCAAATATGTCCATTGCATATTTCACTTATGTAAAAATGTCTGAAAAAGCTGTCCACTGGCAATAACATAAGGGTAATTTGGCCTTTAAATAAAACCTGGCAAAGGCAAGGAAAAGCAACTTTTTAAAATGATAAAGTGAAAGGGCATTTTCCCCTAAGAAAGCGATTCTTGAATTTTTGTTCTATAATACCATAGATCCTCTCATCCTTGTTTGCTTTTCATTGGCATCCAATTGATCACTTTAGGAGGGCTAGATCAGATGGGGCAATGATCTGCTCCAGCAGGCTCTATTTATATATGAGTGTGCAATAACCTATTAACTGTTTCAAGAAAGTAAGTTAACAAAAAGCCTCCTTAAGCTACTTACTCATCCGCTATAAAAGTGCCCAGTGAAGTATTTGCTAAACTAAATGTCATTTTTCACATTTTCCATTATCTATTGAAGAACACACTTATATCAAAACAGTAGTTTAGCTTATTGTGCTCACTGGTATTCCTGTCTTCCAATCATATAGCTGAGGTGACTATAGTGAACCTCAAAATCAGTATAATACATCTGCACTCCAGCTTAGATAAGCAAATTGAGAAGCTCAAGCAGAACTACAGAATATAATCAGCAGTTGTACAATTAGTAATATTTGTATATTTTAGCTGATTCTGATTGTTTAAAATTTCCTCCTCAGACCAAATCAGCCAAATATTCATTGATTACTAATAAAGCTGAAGAATATTTGCATTTTAAATAGGCCTCAAGAGTTTAAAAGATCCCCCTTTGCCTTCTCCGAATGAAAATCCTTTCTCCAGCCCTCAGATCTCCATAGTTGCTAATAACCCATTTCAAAGATAAGCACGCCTGCTCTTATATTACCACTATAGTAAGTGCTTTTCCTCTCTCCTGAGCAGCAGAGCTGGGCTAAGGTTAATGGTCTCCTTTTGAAGCAGACACTGCTTTTGTCCTGTTCAGCTGGTGTTCAAGCAACTATAAAATGTCCCAGCCACTCAGTTCGGCAAATATCAACCAGCCTATTACTACCATACACTACTCTCTTCAAATGCCAAGGGACACACAGATGTAGACTTAAATAATATGCATCAGACTGATGGCTCTTGTAACCCTGGCTTTCCTCTTTCCCTTGATAAAAAGCTTCACTAATGCAAGAAAGGTGTGTGTGTGGGGGAAAGTCTAGTTGTTTGCAGTTGGATCAGCTTTTGTGATTTCAAAATAGGCACGTGGATAAAATTAATAGTGATGTTTTGAGTTCCCTCCTCCCCTATTCAAAATTTAGTTTCATCTTGAGGTCATTTGATTTCATATTTTCATAGTTTTGCCAACTGCAATTTATGATATGAGATTAAAAACATTAGAATAAAACTTTAATTGTACTAGAGATGCAAAATGGTACAGCCTGGGACTGCTTATATGTATTTTGTCAGTATTTGTGTTTTATGTCTGGCCAAAAATATGGCCTCTAATTTGCTTTTTTTTTTCTTCCTGGATGTCTTTATATGGCTTACTGGGGTTGTAAGATTATGAGTGCTTAAGGTATTATTTTCACAACATGAAATCCCTTCCCCAAATCCCAAAGGTGCCTTTCAAAAGGCAACTGGACTGTTTTTGTTTTTTCCTTGAAGATGTTTCATTTCTCGTCCAAGAAGCTTCTTCAAATACATGTCATGATACACTGAATTATAAAGATCAACATTCAACTGAAACCACAATTTTTTTTGATGGGATTAATGCATAGGTGTCAAACTCAATCGCGTCACATGACATATCATGATGTATCGCGACATTTTTTGCCTTTGCGGAACTGGACTGGGCATGGCCCGCATGTGATGCATCCGGCCCACAGGCCGCCAGTTTGATACTCCTGGATCATTAATTAATAATCAATTAGAAAAGAGCCAAGGAAGGTTGTTTTTTATACTGCTCCAAGACTATTACTATGTATGCAAAGAAAGGGACATATACAAATAACCACATTGGAGAATTGGTTGGTGAAGATAACAAAACTATTAGAAATGAACTTGTTTGATTAGACAAAAATTCAATAGCTACATTTATTAGTGACTGGAAACCCCTTATGGAATTTTGCTGAAAAAAAGAGAAAAAATAATGTAATTTATGGGTTTGAAGATTAGAAAGGATAGTTTATGGAAAGAAATAATGATATAAACTTAGAGACACAGAGTAAAATGTAAATGTATTTGTCAAGATCAGAACCTGTTTCTTTAGTATCTTTTTATTTTCTTCTATTTCTTTTTCTATATTTCTTTTTCATTTTTATTACTTGTCTTTATTCTTCCTTAATTCAAAATGTGTACTGTGTTTAACTTCAATAAAAATTATTTTAAAAAAGAAAGCAGCATGTTTTTCCCATATTATCCAATAATGGAGCAAGAGAGAAATAATTCATTTTCCAAACTAGGAATTCCCAATAATGATTTTAAAAAAAGGAGGTGGAGAAATGTAACCATTTTATTATTGGCAACCTCTTCTGTATTGTCATGGTTCTCCCACTTGTAACGCATTCACTTTGTTCCTACCAATCTTAAGCAAGCCAAAACATAAAGAATAGTTCTTTAAGGCTTCCAGAGTTAATAGCCAGCTACATCATATTTCATTTGAATGAATTCAAGTATCTATCCTCCTAATTCCGTTCATCAAATCCTGGCCAAATGATTTATTTATTTATTTATTTATTATTGAATTTCTATACCGCCCTTCTCCCCGAGGACTCAGGGCGGTGTACAGCCAAAATTAAAAAACATGCAGGACAAATATTAAAAAACAATTAAAAGATATATAAATTTGGCCCAATTAAAACTCATTACCAATTAAAACGTTTAAAACATTTAAAACAGTTAAAAATTTCATCTTAAGCCAGCCCAGCTTGTTTAAATAAATGGGTTTTAAGGGCACGACGGAAGGCACTGAGGTCCTGGATTCTCCTTATCTCTGGGGGGAGCTGATTCCAGAGGGTAGGTGCCCCCACAGAGAAGGCTCTCCCCCTGGGGGTCACCAGCCTACACTGTCTGGCTGATGGCACCCTGAGGAGGCCCTCTCTGTGGGAGCGCACGGGTCGATGGGAGGTCGTTGGTAGCAGCATATATGATGTATATGCTTCTGCTTAGTTATTTGTTCAGTAATCAATCAGCTCTTTTTCATGCATTCTTTTTTTTTTTTTACATCTTTCTCCATTCAAATAGGCATTCTGAAAGCTGAACAAGCTGGTAAATGTAGCTCTCTTCTCGTGCACGTGCATTTCACTTGCACACATACAAACCAATCACTATATCTTATTAGATGGCAGGTAAGTTAGCATGTACAGTGGCGCTTAAAAGTTTGGGAATCCTTTTGAATTGTCAATACTTCTGCATAAATATGACCTATGTGATCTGTTCTCCACATGTCATAAAATTAGATAAAGACAATCCACTTAAGCAAATGAGTTAAAAATATTACACTTGTTTGTGTATTTATTAAAAATGCTCCAAAGTCAATTCCCCCAGGATCCTTTCCTTCCGCCTTTCCTTTCTTTTCTCAACTTCCTAGCTCCCTTCATCCTAGCTATTTGTTCCTTTCAGACACTTTTTTAAAAGGTTTTGGCTACAGTACTCATTTCTATATTTGTTTTATTCTTATTCTTATTCTAAAGTCTACCCTTTTACCATGAGATCATCTGTAACGGTCGTGAGATAAATGTAAAATATATTCCCAAACTCCTCTTGTTTTTGTTAGATTCATGCTAAATGCTCAAGCACTAAGGTAAATGTTATTTACTAAGGTTAGATACCATTTTATCAGAGCCCCAGTTCATTTACTAATCTATTGAGGGTTTTTTCTTTTCTTTAGAAGGAATTGTTCCAATTGGATAATGAACCTATTTTCCTCTATTAAATCTTGGAAATATGGATTGTTGTGTGTGGTGTAATGCTGGCAAGTGACTGGGAGTAAAAAAAAAAAAATAGAACCGGCCATTTTTCAAATTCCTCTAAGCCAACTGGTGGAATTTCCACAAAACTCAGAAATTTCGGCCAGTTTCAGAAAGCTCAAAAGTAAAATGGAATTTCTTGACTAACAAAAAGCAGCTATGATTATATGCAGTCAAACTTCATTTGGATACATATTAAGACTTGTCAAACAAAATCCCAGAACCACAATAAATGTGAATATTCACATGTGTAGTTATTATTATTTTTTTCACCTGGCTTTTACTATGAACTCAAAACTACTCCAGGTTATCTGGAGAGATTTTTTAAATGTTTTTTTTTTTATGTCTTCTGATCAAAATGGCTTTAATATAGTTTCACCTTGAATAGGCCAGCTGTCCCTAGGATACCAGCCCTCGATTAAACAAGAGAAAATCTCAAACAGGCACTTTTCATTTTATGTTTCCATCTGCTACTAAGCAATTCCTTCAAATGCCCTTTGCATAACTTAACCTCTGGTTGTCTCTACTGCCTCTGCAGTCTTCTAAACTTTTATAGTATAAAAATAACCAGTATTTAATTTAGCCTTGCAGATGTTTCACAACATTTATATAAGAAAGTGCTGAACAACATGCTATAAAATGGGAAGGAAATTATAGCATAGTAAAACACTAAGGCTTTGCTGGCAGAAGGCTCAAATTTCAAACTTAACTCTTGATCCAAAAGATAGGCAAAATGATCTTTGTCAGACCATCGTATAGTTCAGTCCAATATTTGAAGCGAAAGATCCAAAATGGTATCTTCTGATATTTGGATACAATCAGGGACATCCCATGTGACTGAAGGACAGAGAATCTAACCTCAATTCAATAATGATTACTAAAATTCTTAACTACTAATAACGCACCTCTCTTCATTGGACATTCTCAAGCAGAGGCTGAACACAGATTCTTAATTTTGATTTCTATGCTAAGCATGGGATTGAACTCGCTAGTCCAAATATTTCTTTCTGAATTAGGATTCTATTATTCTATCTTGGAAAATACAAATGATCATAAAGTAGGATACAAGTTTCAATTAAATTGAACTTGATATGTTGGAAGTCAAGTTCCTTTCAAATGCTCATCACAAAACATTACCTCTTCATTCCAAGATAGGAAGCAAACAGGAGACAAAGCATAAAGTTCCTTTTTATTCCCTTTTCAATGAGCCCGAGTCTAACTGGAAGGTGACGGCATTCATAACTGCTAATCGCATATAAGGCTGTTAATGGAAGAGTCCTATATTTACAGTAAAAGCAGGAGAGTACAGAATTTCTTTTGTTGCTAAGATCAGCTGTCCTGTAGGAATATGTAGGAACTCCAAATGAAACGTGGAAGATGTGTACAGGTAGTCCTTGACTTACAGCAGTTCATTAGTAATCGCTCAAAGTTGCAACGGTACTGAAAAAAGTGACTTGTGACTGTTGCAACATCCCTAGGGTCACATGATCAAAATTTAGATGATTGGCAACTGCCTCGTGTCCCAGGATCATCTGATCCCCTTTTGTGACATTGTGACAAGCAAAGTCAGGGGGGAAGCCAGATTCTCTTAACGACCATGTTATTAACTTAACAACTGTAGTGATTCACTTAACAACTATGGCAAGAAAGGTTGTAAAATGGGGCAAAACTGATTTAACAACTGTCTTGCTTAGCAACAGAAATTTTGGGCTCAACTGTGGTCATAACTCAAGGACCACCTGAATTTCCAATCTCTTTAGTTTCAGGACTTCTCTGAATAATAAAGAAGAGTATTTATCATATGTGAATGATAAATACGTCCCCAATATGGGTAAAAACCAAGTAGTCACTTTGTCCAGAAGTGAGCATCTCCATTCTTTGGACATATGGAAAAGGAAATGCTTTCAGCTTCTCCTCCTAGTTTTTAGGAACATTTATCAAGGAAGACCCAGGTATTATAAAAGGTAAAACTTTACATGACCTACATACCGTGTTTCTCTGAAAATATAACCTACTGAGAAAGTAAGCCCTAGCTTGATTTTTACATGTGCGCCCAATATAAGCCTTACCACCAAAATAATCCTTCACCAATCTCTCTCTCTCTCTCTCTCTCTCTCTCTCTCTCTCTCTCTCTCTCTCTCTCTCTCTCTCTCTCTCTCTCTCCCTCCCTCCCTCCCTCCCTCCCTCCCTCCCTCCCTCTCACAGAGGGAAGGGAGGGGGAGGGAGAAAAAATAACTTGGAGATTATGGCTGGCCATTTTGTGTTGCAAGCACGCAAGAAAAAATTCCAGCATCTTCCCAACTGGCATGGCCCCACCTTGCAGTATGTCTCATGCTGCTGAGGCATTTTGTTCAGAGGTCAGGAATGTTGGCAAGATACTATGGATTAAGGAAATTATTTACAGAGTGTGTTGAAATGACTATGCAGGGCATTGCCCCAAAAAGTCAGAGGAATCTCACATCACAATGACCCAGTACTCTTCACATATTCCAATCTGTACAACTATACAAAAACCCTTGGATCATGTATGGACTCTCCCAGATCAGATGACTTAATATATCAAAGGCAGCAATTTGTATGGAGGTGACAACCAGCTTAGAGCACTGCTGACTTCTTGACATTTAGAAAGCAACCCTGAAAGCTTGAGATTTTAATTTCTATTTTCTTTCTTTGAGAGCTGAGTAATAATCACAATAATCAAGATAAAATATTAGTATAGAAGGGACATTATACTGCCCTCTAGCTTTAGTAGGATTCACAACTATTATTGGCACTGTAATTAGATACCTATATCCAAATGATACAAAATGACTGGACTGTTGTAGACATTGGTTCTAGCATGCGATAGCTGATTTATGCACCTGAAGAAGTGTTCTAGGTGTACATCTATATACAGGTCAAATCAGTATTTAAGCTCAAGCCAGTGTGTTTACCAATACACTGAGTTTTTCAATTGTTACAAAATGTCTGTAAGTGCTGATTCTTCTAGGATTATACTCTATGGACCAAATTAGAATTTTCTTATCTCCCACTTTTTTATGAATATGGTTTTCTGCAACCCTTATGTACTTTACATTTAAGACAAATCCATTTTTTGCCCGCTGAAAGTGAGAATGTCTCCTGTTCTTTTGAACAGCTATATGTTTCAAAGAGAGGGTTTAGGCAACTGTTTTTCAGTTTAATACAAATATTCCCAATAGCTTCATTCTTCTCTTTTGACAAGCCAGAATAAACCAGGAGCTCTTCAATTATCTATGATTTCCTACTGGTTCTGGAATAAGGCAAAATGATAAACTTAGATTTTGCCCCCTTCCCCCCATCTTCAGAGGCAGTAATGTGTCATTCATGCATTCCTTCGTCCCTGCCAAGGTCCCTACCTAAACAATTATTTAAAGGTTCTTTTAATTAAGAAAATGAAAGAGAAGTTAGTATGATACAAAGCAAAGACCATGTTCCAAGGTCTCCTATAGATCTAAAGGCATTAATAAAAATCAAGAGTTGGTTGCTACTCAGTTCTTTTCCTTCTGACTACAGCAACCATTTTGTGACAGTATGTATATTTCACTCTCAATACTTCTTACTGACCTCAAAAGATTAAGGAGCCCAACCTACATTTCTCTTAAACTGAAACCATATAACTGCAAAGTGTAGCTGTAAATAGGTAAAAGATAATCCTGACCATCTTCTGCTTTATTCTGATTCTATGCTTGATCATAGCTGTTCAATACCTGAAAAGCAGTTGCTGAAATCAACAGGTTGGATACAGGCAATGAAAATCATGTATAGTAATGTTCATGTCAGAGACTTTATAATAATAAGAGTTTTACTGTGAGAAACAGGATTAACTATATAATTTATTAGGTGAAAGAAATAGCAGCTTCAAGCACTGTAATGGAATGGAATATAAATTGGAGCCAAACCAACGAAAGAACTTTTGTAGTGCAGTGGTTTAAGTATTAGGTTAGAATCTGGGAGAACCGGGTTCATGTCCAGCCTTAAACATAAACATTCACTAAGAGTCTTGAGTTAGCCAGTGACTCTCAATTCAACTCAATTCAACAAAGTTGCTTCTTGTAAGGACAACATAATGGGAGCCTCATATTGCACCTTTGAAGAAAAGTTGGGATCTAAATCCCATTTACTTCCTTTGTTCATGTTTATGTTCATACCTATACTTCTTATCTTGTACATGTTTGACAAACAAATAAAATAAAAATAAATAAATAAATAAATTTAACAATCATTTGTCTTTTTTTTTTCTTTCATTCACTTATGTCCCATTCTCAGAGACTGCCTGACAAATCCCTGCAATTTTCTCGGGAAGGTTTTTCAGAAGTGGTTTGCCATTGCTTCCTTCCTAGAACTGAGAGAGATTAGTCTAAGATCACCCAACTGGCTTTGTGCCTAAGGTAGGACCAGAACTCATGATCTCCCAGTTTCTAGCTTGATGCCTTAACCGCTACATCATACTGGCTCATATAACATATAATATTCATATAATCACTCACTATCCATGCCATTTGCTGACAGCATTATAATGTCTTTAAGTTATTCCCAGTGATGTTTATAGAGTGACCAGCAATGTAATTGGCTATTGAGTGAGTGAGGTTGTGATTTTGCCTCTAAGGAGGAGATCCATATAAAGATCAGCTGTGGGAAAGGCAGCTGAAATAGTGTATCTTTCTCTCATCTCTCTCAGCAGGTTATTAAGCTACCGTGGTTGGGAAAAAAGCTTTAATCTCCATTTAATTATTTGAAAATAGATTACATCTCCTAAAGAGTTCAAGGTTATCTCTTCTGTGTTCAAATTGATCTTTATCTTCTTTGTTGAAGCATGGCAGCAGTGAGGTTAACTGGTATAAGGATATAATTGCTGCTGATATCAGAATTATGTCCATTTATTCTTTTGTACAGTTTTTCCAGTGCAAATTGCCATAAGGGACAACAGACACAGGTTTGCATTACATGGGAAGATGGGCAGGTATATATATATATATCCCTGATGTGGAGGTCATTGTTCCCATTAAAGTCACCCACAGCATCAGGAATTAATATTTCTAAAATTTTTGCCGCATGATGACTCTTTCCCCCTACTGTTACAAATGCCTGAGGTACTTTACCTTGAGATGTGGCTGTTTCAGCATCCCTCAAATATTCAAGTAATCAAAGGTAGGAAATTGCCTTATCCAAGTCACACTGTTAGTTCTCTTAGTTCATTACTTTCAACACCAATTGATAGTAATTCTCTAGATCAGTGGTCTCCAATCTTTTGGGTGTCAAGGACCAGTTCCGTGGAGAGAGGTTTTTCCACAGTCCGGAGGGGGGATGGTTTCACATGCTGCTTGTATCCACGGATGGGGCTTCACTTATTTGTGCAGCCTGGTTTTTGGCCTGCCACGGACCGGGACTGGTCCACGGACTGGGGGTTGGGAACCTCTGCTCTAGATTTGAAGCAAGGTTGTATTCCAGGACTGAATTTAAGACTTTCTATATGTAAAGTTGATGTTTATCACAGATACAAGATAAATTCTCTGAAATTAGCATTTCATTATTCTTTCTGGATTGAAGTGTGTAAGGAATGTATTGCAGTACAAATACTTACACTTTGTCTTCCTGTTATTTATAAATTGCACAGCACACTAAATTATATCCTGCTATATACATTATAATTATTTAATTCAGTTTTCCCCAGCAGCATTCAAATTAATTAAAGTAGCTTAAAATTAAGTATCTCTGATTGCATTATTTTTTTTCATTTGGTTTTAACACCAAATCACATTGCAGGTTACAAGGCATCAGGCTTTCAGGTCATGATTTGGGCCCTAAAACAAAACCAGTTCATTAAACCAGGATATTTAAACCATGGTTTAACTCATAAGGGACAGTTTCAAACATTGCCCCAGGCCAAGTGCAAACAAGCAGGCCACTTGGTGTTTATTTCATAAACTAAGACCGTATAAACCTAAAAATGAAGTCTTTTCAAAAGATCATTCTTGATCAAGAGTATTTGATCCATTTCCAGAAAGTTGTCCTTGGTTTTGAAATGTGCAATAATCAAACATTATCTATTTATAATCAACCTCAGGCTGCACAATTAACCCACTGCAGCAATAGCAATCAGAGCAAAATTCCTACCTGCTAAGGCTTTAATGCGAGACCTCTCAAACAGCCGAGCAGAACTATTCTCATTGTCCCACTCATCCACATCCCAGCGGTTATTAACATCGCTATATTGCTGTTGGATTTCAATGTTGTCATAGTCTGTTGCTACTGTTGTTGTCATCCTGAATCTTCTCAAGCTGGTCTCAGCATCAGCTACTCCTTAGGAAATCTGCAATAAGGAAACAGAAGGGTGAGGGTAAATAATTATTGAGATCATTTGGAAGCCTTTAAAAAGAGATAAATGCTTCATAAATAACATCAGCACTATCACTGTACAGTAAAAGATCAGAATCCTCAGCCTTCATGGCTGTGCATTTCCAAAGCAGCATTTGGCTGGGGCAGTTTGCTGCTATGTTCCCAAACAGAGTGTGCAACATGGAGCTTTGACTTCTAGTGGTAATTCCCCAGCTGCAAGTTTGGAGGCAAGCAGCTGGTTTTCACATCCTTAGTATTGAAGATGAGCCAATATTGGTTTTCTCTTCTCCCTTTACAGTATCAATGCCAGATAATAGTTATAAAGAATTCAGTAACATTAAGGATTGATATCTGAGTTTATTTCCCTCTTGCTTCCCTATCCTTAAGGAAGCATAAAGAAGAGGAAGAGCAGCAAAGCAATTAAGGTTGTTGACTGAACAGGGCGATTCTAAAATTCTTTATTAATTCCACATAGCTTGATGAGACTTAGTCATTGCAAGCAGCCTCCATAAAAGTAGGGTTTGGGCCTGTACAAGTGAGAAGACGAGAGACACAAGTGGTAGGGAGAAAAAGGCAACCTAATGTGACCTGAGCAGAACACTTATAAACACTGCTGACAGATTAACAGAATTGGAAGGGACCTTATAGGTCATCTAACCCAACCCCCCACTCAAGCAGGAGATCCTACACCATTTCTGACAAATGGCAGTCCAATCTTTTCTTGAAAGTCTTAAGTGATGAAGCTCCCACAACTTCCGAAGGCAAGCTGTTCCATTGGCTGACACAAGATGACGCAGCAAATGAAAGTGGTAAAGTAGAATGGTGGCAAGAATGGATGGGCAAGTGCATTCCAAGTTCTCCCCCATCCCACAAAAACCATACAAATCCCTGCAGAACTCTAAGAGTTCTATGCAACCCAGTTTGAAAACCCCCAGTATAGAGATTATTAGGATCACTGTGATTTTGGCAGGCAAAATCAGTCACTCCTATCTCAGCTTGCATTCACTACAATAGGCTCCATTTTTATCATCCATTTTTAAATTGATCTTTCAAAATGCTAAGAACTCTTAAGAGTTTTCTGCATCTTTTATTTTTAGTGATCATCCAGATTTTTGCAGTCCTCGTTTTCATCTTCATACCACAGGTGCTTGCATTCTCTGTATTACTTTTACAGCCATATTAGCAGGGGGAGTAACTTAGGATCGCCTATCATTCTTAGCCATTTCTTTTTGACTGAGAAATGTCCCCACAGCATTAGTAATTTGGTCAAAAATTCGTTCCTATAATTCTACTTTCAGTCTGCAGGCCTAAAAGCTTATGTAGCTAACATTTCCCCACAGCCAACATTTCTCATGAGATATTGCAACTGTTCTCATGCAGATGTTCTCTGCATGAAAAATATCAGCAAATGTAGAAAAACACCAAAGGTTGCAGTTGTACAAACATCACCATGTTCTGTAGCTACAGAATAGCAACTATTTATGCAGATTAACACACAACTAGATGAAGGAATGAAGTTCCTTGCATAAGGGCATGGCTCATGACTGGCAGTTCAAAGTATTTAACAGAAACTTTCTATGATGCAAGTCTTTATTGCAAGTATCATGTTTTTCATACTAAGATTGTTATATAATTTGAGGACCATTCAATTTTCTGACGGTACTTTAAATGTACATTAGAATAAATAGTTCATGCAGCAAACAGAAAATAAAGACTTTAGATTTCTTCTTTTTCACTAATTAAGTATTTTCCTTTAGGGAAAAGGCCCAAATCAAAATGCAGTCAACTGCAAAACAAGAGTATTTCAAGATATTTTCAAGAAGCAAGTCCACTCAAGAAATGTACATTAGGAACATGTTAGGTTTAGGGTTTTGTTTTCTTTTGGCAAGGTGAGATAGGAATTTTCTTGATAATTTCAGATTGAGATTTCATTTTCAAATGCATATCTTGTGTAAGAGGGGGAAAAAATCCAAAAAACTAGAGGAATAAACAAAACTCAGCTCTCCGTTAGTAACGGAAAGAATAGATTTTTCCCTAATGCAAGAATTTTCTACTAATAAATATAATATATATAAATATAATATAATAAATATAATTGTATTTCTCCATAAGGGAGCACTATAAAAATGTTACATGGATTTGGTTTAAATTTCTGCAATACTTTAATTGGAAAGAACTTCAAAACACAAATTCAGAATGCAAAACCCATACCTGCTGCAATTTGTTAATACAGTCATATGATTTTTCAAGATTGTAGAGCTGCTATGAGCACTGAATCCTGAAAACAGATGCAGCTATTTTAATGCGTTCCAGACAGTACTGAGTTTATACTTTCCTGATCTTCAAATCATTTCCCCTCAAATAATCTGAAGTATTGCACTGCTCACTGTCCTTTCTAGCACCTTATTTTGTCCTATTTATAGAAGCAGCCTGGGTATTTGGTTACTTCTCCTTTCTGTTTCCTGAAATGGTTAACATGTATCAGGAAAATTAGGAAAACCTTCATTGTCTGGAGTGCAATAGTGAAATATTGACCATAAAAACAACAAAACCAAACTGTTGTTGAGTAATCCAGTTGTGAAGTATAAACAGCTGTAGCCAACATTATTCTGAACTACCAAATGTCCTTTCTTTTCCTGACACCATCAAAAATATTAGTTTTTTCCTGACTAAAAAGCTCTCTCTCTTTTTAAATGAGCAGGGAGTTTTGAGGCTTTATGACCTTGGAGAGAGAGAAAAACTTCTAAATATAGGGTACTCCTGTCTCTTGCCCTTTGCTGCAGAGAGCACTTCTCTTTCTAAATTAAAGCAGTGCTTGACAGTTCACTCATTTTAGTTTTATCAAGTTACTCCAAATCAGTGCTGCACCTCCATTAAATCCCCCATTAAATCATCCCTAGAGATTGTCCCAAAGGTGGTTTTTCAAAAGCAACTGGACTTTTTTCGTTTTGTTTGAAGATATTTTGCTTCTTATTCAAGTACTCCTTCTCCTTTTCCTTCCCCCACTCCTCCAGAACTGAAGATGATTTTGTGGATGAGAAGCAAAATGTCTTCAAGCAAAACAAAGAAAGTCCACTTGCCTTTTGAAATAGCACCTCTGGGACAACCATGACCTGGATGATTGAGAAACTCTCTAGACCAGGGGTGTCAAACTCGCATCGTCACGGCATCGTCACGTGACGTATCGGGACTTTTCCCCCTTCGCTAAACTGGGTGGGGGCAGGGCCAAAACATGACGCATCCGCCCCGTTGCCGCATGTTTGACACCCTTGCTCTAGACATTACTAGTGATATTTCATTCTGAATCAGGAATGTTCAGTGGCAGGTCCCTTCCAACTATGGTACTGTCTCTCTAGAATTCTCTTCCCACCAGTGATCTCCTTTTGGCACAAACTAAATATGTTTTTGATTTTTTAAGACCTTTTATGACCTTGTGCCATAATATTCCCAAGCAACAACTGTGGGGGATTCCGGGACTTTCAGTTCTAACATTCCAGCAGTCTACCAGGTTCAGGCAGGTTCGAGCATTCTGTTCTGCTCTGATTTGTTTGATTTGATTTTATTGTTTCATCTGATTGATACTCCAGAGAGCTTTGGCAGCAAAAAAGCAATTCAAGCAAAACCATGTCAATAGGAAACCTTTTATTTTAATACTGCACTTGCTTGTTCAGAACATTCAAGATTTGTCATGAGTGCTGCAATGTGCAAGCTGGCAAATCTAAGCTCTTTCTTTTTTTGCTCTAGCTAACTGATGCCATCTACTGACAACTGGATTATGTCACACCAGAAAGCAGGTACAATTTGCCTAGGGAAAAAACCCTTATGGAAGATCAAGTGAGGTGAAGGTGCCATTGGATCAAGAAATATTCCTAGATTTTACTGAACTTTTATGCAGAAGAAAAATGTTAATTGCTACTCTATCTTATCTTTCACTTTCTGCTGTTGCTATTTTATATCTCAAGTAATAAATAAGAAGGAAAAGATCATTCTCAGTTCATTTGCTTGCCAGATTTTTATTTTTTTTTGTTTGCATTCATTTATGATGCAAACTCTTACCTAGCATAACATTCTTCAGGAGATAGCAATATCTAGCTAAACTAGGCCAACATGCAAAGCCAGGTCTGGTATAGTTACCATTTGGATAGAAGGGAATATCTATCCTGGGTTGTAGGTCAGACTGGCAAGTTGAAAAAAAATAGTTTCTGTTGTTACCAAGAAAATCTCATGGACACATTTGTGTATTCACTAGGAATTGAATTTGATAATCTGGAAGGTAAAAACGCTTAAAATTCCTTGTACTGTATTCCAGTTTTATCTGATCTGGAAATTTCTAATGAAGCACCTTGTTCTTTCCTCTGAAATGCATATTTGCTTTAAACTGCAATTTTACACTACAGGATTGAAATTTCCCACAGAAAATACTTCACTGTCAGTGTCTTCAGCCTGCATGTTGTTCTTTGGCTGGGAAAGAGAAGGCAACAATGGGAGAGGATTATGTAATTGCGATTAAGCCACCTGATAAGAAGGTTGCTGAGCAACCCTGGCGATTCAACTGTTTGCCTAGGGCCTTATGCAAAGCCTATTGCATCAGTGGCACTTCCTTGGACTGCACTGAATCTCCAGCAAGGAATTTCATGAATTAAAAACTAAACTCAAAGTGACTGTCTTCGACCTGTTACTCAGACAGTGTTACTTGTATAATATGAATAAAAGCCGTACCTTAGTTTAACTCAAATGAACAGTTAGCCGCATCAGTTTAACACATTCTTATCAAACTGCACATCTCACAGTGTTCATTATGGTATTCTCAGGACCAGTCCTTACCTCACACTATTAAGTATTCAGTTTCTGCCCTGGCCTTCTCATACAACGCTCAAGAAGGACAGAAGGCACATTTGCCAACATTCCACGTTGGCATCGTTTGAATTTCACATTGCCTAGTAACCAGCTTGTCCTACCGTTAGATGGCATGAGACAGTTGTCTCAAGCAGCTGTGACTGGGAAATAACTGGCAGGGAGCAGCTAATTCCCCTATGCAAACTTGCTACTCTCCAGTAGGGTGGAAAAAGCTTTTCCATCCCCATACCATAATTCAACTGTTAGTCTGATTTCAAAGCAGGCCAGATCTTCTTGGCACTCTTCCAGATGGGTAGGGAACACAGCTCTCAGGAATGTAAACCAAAAACTCCTTGTGTTGGCCGAGAGTGTGGTCTCAGGACATCTTGAGGGCTGCAGGAGAAGGTCATTTTAAGTAGATTCTACGTAAAGTTTGGACCAGTTTAGCCTACGGCCACTATATTGTGCTTTATTTCAGAAAGCAAAATATCTGAATAATCTTCTCTCCCTTTATTTCTCCATTTTTGGATGAAAGTCATATTTACTGTGATTGATGCATAATTATACATGTTGTATGATTGAAATATAATGATAAAGCAATTTGCTACGCAACAATTTACCAGTTGTTCATAAAAAAAAAAGGCAGTGTGGGAGGGATCCAAGGGTTAACTGCATGTCAGTCATATCTAGTTTGTTCTCCGGAATGAGATAAACCCAAGGAGTCCTATAGAAGTATTTTTCCCCCAAGTCAGCCATAATTTTATTTCTCTTGCAGTTTTTATAGCCTACCCAACTCAGAAAACTACATGCCATAATAAATTACATTTGGTTGGGGGAGGGACATTGAAAGAAGGGAAAAACAGTGTCCTTTATAAAAAAAAAGCAAACCAACCATTTCAGAATATTTTGTTCAGGTAAATATTATATATATTTCTCTTGAGTAATGGTTTCACTGTATATCTAGATTTCAAAGCAGACATAGTGGCGAACTCATTTCAGCACTGTTAGCATAACAATATAGACTTATATCACTTACATAACTGTTTCTGCACCTAAAAGAATCCATGCGCAGAGAATAGCAAATAACAAGAAGAAAATGGTTTGTCCAGACTGCTATCTGAAATGCTGAATTCTCCATCTGCTATCATTCACTGGACTATTTTTCAATGGAAAAGAAAGTGTATTTTAAATAAATAGCAATTTGGAATCCTGAAGCACCACCAAATAGCAAACATATTCTTTTGGAGGCAGACTGATTAGGTACTGTAGGTAAGTCCGTATAGGTGAGATATGTTTTTCCTACTCAATCAGGTTCCTCACCATCAATAATTGCCTTCTTCAGAGATTCCATAGCACTGAGTGTGTGTGTGTAAGTACATTTTAATATCTGTAGTTTCCCTAATCAGTACTATATATTTCAAAGATAGAGGCAGTGATTTAAAGTTGCTTGCTTTAAAAACATCTTTTGTCTGACATTTGTTTTCTGTTGGATGATTTTATTCTCATTCAGTGGGAATGTGGGTGCTCATTCACTCAGTGGGTGCTGTGTTTGCATTTGGGCTTGCTTTACTCTTTCCTTCACATTAGAAAAACAAAACAAACAAAGCAGGATCATAAACCAGAAATATACCAGGGATGATCATTGTTTTATATATGGGGTTTATAACCAAACTAAATGAATTAAATGGAGTTAGTTTGTAGTTTAGTTAGTAAACAGAGAGATGGGCATTATATAAATTTAATAAATACATAAATAATAAATAATTTTGTAATCTTTGTGACTGCCTAATACTTATTCAATGTCCTACATTTAATTCATTTATTTGGACTCATATTATTTACAGATAGAGAGCTGTTTAGGGAATTTTACTGATTCTGAATTAGAAATGAAACTATTTTCACTTATTTTTTTAATAAAACCATCTCGTTAATAGCAATATTATAACAGTACTGGGCAGATAAATTTTCTGTGGAATGCTACACTTCTTTTGCAAGATAATTAAATTCTCTATCCTTGGGAGACTCATCCATTTCCTCCATTCAGACAAATTTCAGAGATGGAGGGATTATCGATCTTATCACATGGTTTTCAGGTCCACTTGGCTAAAATGTGATGGCATTTTAAAAGCAAATATAACATTCAGCTTATCTAGAACCTTAACAGACATCCATAGCTTTTTACACTTGGTGTTCGCAACTGGGCCTGCTAAGTAGTGCAATAAACTAGAGAAAAACTAAAACAACCTATGCCTTCCTCCATGGAAATCTTGTCCAGCATTTCCTGCTGTTTTCATAATGTTACTAGGTGTTCCTCTCACACTTTCAAACTTTCCAATATAAGGACTAGATAATTACTTTTTCTAAAAGAATATGAAAATAATTGTGATAAAGGAATGGATGAGCCATTAAGGGTGGAAAAATGAAAACTGAGACCTGGGTAAGAAGAAAGTGTAATAAAGAAACTCAAAATAACCCTGCCTTGATTCTATTTGGCGTGAGATGGGACAGAAGAAACTCTGAAAAGCTTTCAAGATTAATATCAACTCTTTAAGATAGGCTAGGTCAGGAGACAGACACCATAAGGATTTTAGGAAGGCTACCTTATGATTGTGGGGTATAACAACAGAATTTTGGATGACCCGTCCATTCCTTTACAAGGTAGTAATCCCCTAAATTTGAATTACAGGGGCTGAATTTAATTCATTACATACCTCATTAATGTGCTTTCACAAAAACAAAGGCATACATATAAAGATTTTCCTTGATATGAACACAGACAGTAGTATGGGCATACGGAAGCAATGGACCATTGGCACCAAGTCCATGTCTTAGTTGTTTATTTAGTTGTTCAGTGCCCAACCTGCTGATTTCAGCAAGTGCTTTGTAGTAACTGGTCAGCTCTGATCAAACATAGCATTAGAATAAAGCAGAAGGCAGGCTGAATTACCCCTTATCTGCCTAGAGATGCACTTTCCAGATATGTTAAGAGGACCTATTTCTGGGGGGGGGAAAGGCTTTAACTGCACTATGTGGTAAACATTTTTCCTGCATTTACACCAGGTTATATACAGTAAATATGGAAACCATTACTTTATTTCCTTTCTAGGTGTTCATTATTACCCCCATTTTACAGTGACAGGATGGAGTGAAGCACACAGACTCATTCATATACCTGAGGTACCTAGTAACCCACTGGCAGAAGCCTATAGCTTCAGAGGCATTTATTTTTAGCCTGATTAGCCTGAGAGGATTTAAAATCCCACCTAACTGTCAAGTAGATATTACAGTTGTAATGGGCCTGTCACCAAAAGCAGCATCTTTATGTCAAGCAAACGCCATACGAGGCTCTGTAGCTGCAAGCTTTTACTGTGTGACCAATTTCCTTGTTGTAGGCCTCTGAGACCATGATAGCAGCCATGGGACAGGAATTCTGGAGAAAGATCATTCCAGAGTAAGAAAGGTTTGTCAGTTAATACCAGCTGTGGTATTCAAGATAATTTCCCCCCCAATGATGATACAACACTGTGGATCACTTTCTCCTAAATCTGCTCTAGGCCTCCTCATGTATAAAGTTTAGATGCCTCCTGGAATCTTACATTAGTTCTGTGATTATACTGCATTAATTTACTGTGTCCAGGTTATTATTTATTTCTTCAGTTTTAATCTGCTGCCATTTTATGCTTAAAATTGTTTCTAGTGTTTCCTCTGATACATCTTCTTCTTCTTCTTTTTTAAAGGCTTACAGGTCTTCTATCAACAATATTCTCTTCCTCAGTCTCCTAAGTCCAGTGGATACTGATTTAAGAGAGGTAACTGAGTGAACAGGAAACATTCCTTTACAGACACCTTCCTGATTTGTATTTTTTTAAATATACACATAATTATCACAAATGCTGATTCATAGTTTTCAGATCTGAAAATAGTAATTTTATATCTTTCAGAAGAGTATAATGGAATAGGAATGTCTGCAGGTGTGGTTAAAAAAAAATTAATTTGGTGGCCATGACGGTGATGAAAGCTCCAGCCATATTTGTATGTTACACATAAAAATGGGTGGAGCTTTGATTGCACAATTAGAGTTGCCATCTTGATTCTGTAGATACACCTGCATTGGATGGTGTGCAGATGCCTGAAATCGAGCCTGAAGGCTTTGAATAAATAGCATTGATCATAATTAATATACCAATTCACTTCCTATTCTCAGCCTCAGCTGATCATGTCTGTGTAATGCTAGGCTTGTAAGTACAGTATTAACTGTGATGACATGGAAAGAGCTATAGAATGGGAATCCCATAGCATTATATTCACCAGAGATGTTTAACAAAGGCATATATTCATGCTGAGATTGTCACTGAATTGTAATTTTTAAAGTGACAGGATAAATTTCTGAAATATGTGAGGGCAATTATCAGTTTACTAATATTAACATTAGTAATATAATATGAATATTAATTAAGAAGTTATTTTATTTTATTTTTGTCCAGGTTCTGCCAACTTTTTGGAGTGTGGCTTTCAACATGCCATTCAAAGACAGATTGTGGTCCTTATCTTGAAAACAATGGTGTACAATGACCTGAAAGATTTCCACTTGGGTGTCTATCCAGGCATGGGTAAAGCTGTAGTTAAACAAAAGTAATGACCTGTTACAAAATAATAAATAAAACAAATCAGTAATGAAATGGTTCCATTTCTTTGCTTCTGCCATAATCATCATTGGCTAAATGCTGCACTTTGAGATACTTTGTGACACAAGAAGAGAAAGTTCATGAGAAAGACATTTCTAAATCCGTATACTTCAAAGTCTGTGTCAAATAATGAAACAGCCTCCTTTCTCTTGGCATCTCCTCAAAACAAAATGAGAGAGAGAATAAATAAATTGTAAGAAGTGATTGAGAGCAATGCTTTTTTCACACAGATTTCAAAGGCTATTCCTAAAGGGTGGGACGTGTATTTACTTCCACAAATAAGCCAAACTTTAGTGAATTTTATCTGATAAGAAAATAAGCAATTTAATCTAAACCATCTGAGAATATGTTGAAGAAAAACATTCACATGTATACTCAAAACTTTCACTGGATAACTTTGGTGAATCAAGCAGCTGATGTTTCAAAAGAAAAAGGTTATAGTTGCCGTAATCCAGTCTCAACCACATCTGAATTTATTTCACAATGCTCATACTAGCTGGGATTATCAATGTTGAAGGAGACAATGGGGCAGCCAAGTAGGTGCTGAGTATCAAAACTAAAAGACTTGAGTTCTATGTAAATTATCTGTTTCTTAATGAATCTTCCACTCAGCCAATTGCACTTTCTTGAGTTGTGGAATAGATAACATACAGACAACAGAGGACAAAGAGCTTCCATCTAACTACAAACAGCTACAGTTTAAAAAAGAGCAAAGGATAGCTGCATTCTAAATTAAAGACATAACTGTAATATTATCCATTGTCCAGTGTTATCCATTGGAATTAATTGGCGTTGCCCCAGAGGAAATAACCAAAATCAATAGCTTTCTACCCAAGATGGTAGGTTCAGCAAAATATTAGGTAGATATCATGATCATACAAGCTGTCAGCTAGTGAAGCAGGCTGCACACGAAGAGGTGACTTTTCCTTTCACTGGAAATCTTCAGGGTTTACACAGAGGTGACAAGGATCTTTTCCTGGGCACAAGGAAGTTGGACTAGATCACTTCTATCATCTCTGTGATTCTATGACTGGCTGTAGTAGTCTATCTTCTAAGTATTATGTAAATTTATGAGGACTTACCTTACTTAGTAGGAAAATGTTGTTAACCTACAACTTGTTATTAGGCAAACTAATGTGTACCAATTAATTGGTTAAATCTTTCCTGAAATGTATTCTACAAATATGTTGAGATTTAAATTCCTGTGATCTAATTCCAATTAGGAAAGTTGAAGTCTGAATAGATCTGGAGGGGAGGCATGCTAGGTTTGCAAAAGGTTGGTTAGAGACTGATTTTTAAAAATTAAGAAAAAAATAAGTATGTGCTGGAGTATAAGGAACTTGCTAAATTCCATTCTGCTGCGATTCCTCAAGTCTCTGAAACTCTCAGATCCTGAAGAACTGAAAGAAACCTCAGAAACTGAGAAGGAAATGAAACTGGAAGATTCAGAGAGAAGAGAATGGCCTATGTGTTGCTAGGAGTCAACACCAAATGGCTTATAATCATTCAATTTTGAGGTAGCAACAAATAAATAAAAAAAGGAATAGATAATACAATAGTATTAATTATTTAAGAAGTAGAGGGAAAGAAATTAAAAGATAAGCCTAACTGACAATAATAATAGCAATTAAAAATGTCCTAGGATGAGATTAGTTGATCGTAAGAATTTCTGATCTGCTAAATATTACCTCCTTCCTGTAGTGACACTGCCAAACAAACAGGCCAAGAATGTGTATACTTCTAATGAATCTGGCTCCCACTCTTAAATTCTCACTCTTTTTCCAGCCTAATCTTGTTAGGAGGTTTTCTTCCAAATTCTTCTTTAATAGTTAGAAATAATGGGCAGCAGCTGTGTTCCTGAAGTTGTAATGAGAAATGGAAATACAGAATGAAGATGCTATCTATATAAAAAGCAAATTTGCTACAAATTGAGAATTATGTTAGTCTGCAATATTACAGTAAGTAATCTGCAAATTGATAAGGAGATTTTAGTAATATAAAATTTTCTCCCCCAGAAATAATGCGAATACAGCTTTAGGGAAATAAAATAGCCTTCCCAAGCTATTGCTGCCAGTCCCTGATCATCTTTAATGCCCTTCTGTAAACATATTCCGATTTCCTTGAATCTGTTTTAAGTGTTTCAAGAGCTAGACCTGGTGTTCTAGGTAAAATCTGACCAAAGCAGAATGGATTGGAACAATTACTTCTGATGATTTGGAAGTATATTCCTGTTGGTGCCTAAAGTGGTATTGGCTTTTTTTTTTGCAGCCCCATCACAGTGCTGGTTCATACTCAGTTTGTAATTAAAATTATTCCAAGAAATATTTCTTTATGGAAATGAGCCATTTTATTATATTTTATAACTTTCTATTACATTTTATTTCCTAAATAAATATTATTACTGATTCATGTATGGATTGGTCCTACCCTTCTACATCTGACTTGTGTTGCCTTAGATCTTCATCTTTCTTAAATTTATTTTGGTTACTTATAGCTCATTTTCCAGCTTATCAAGATCATTTTGTCTTCTAAGACATTAATTATGGCACAATTTTATATTATCTGCAAATTTGAAAAGCATTACCTCAACCTCCCAGGTAACAGTCTCAGATTGGTCTAAAGTTTGTTGGATTTTCTTTCCTCCCATTTTTGAATATACATAATTTTGTCCTCTTCTAGTCATCTGGCATTTCACCAGTTTTGCAGGATTTTTAAAAGATATTATGTAACAGTTCAGCAAGCCTATCATCTAGTTCCATGGGAACCCTAAATAATCTGGCCCTGGAAATTCAATTTTATTCAAAGTAATACGGCAACAATCTCAATTTTGCTCCTTCGTTATGCCTTTCACAATTTCCTACTATGTGTAAGAAATATATAGTAAGAAATACCATGCATATATATCTCCTCTTCCCTGCCCCCACCTACATGCCTCACATTTCTTTCCAGCCAGCTCCCATAAAAATTATTAACAACCTCTCTCCACCTTCCACTTTCCCTTGGAGGCAAAGATATTGCAGGCTATACCAGTTAAAGAAATACCATTCACAAATTTCACATTCTATAATGCCACCATCTTTCTTACTAGATGGCTTGCTCTTATGGCTCAGGGTCTAGCTATTTAAGGGACTGTTTATGTCCTATAACATCTGCCTGGCCAATTCAATCCTGTAGAGTTGGCAGGCTCTGGGTTCATTCAGTTAAGCAATATCATCTATTGGGATATGGAAGTGTACCTTTTCAGCCTGCCTTCTACAACAAGCAACCTCCCCCCACCCCAATCCAGTTGACCCTCACTCTTCTGTGAAGACCTGGCTCCTCACTCAGACTTTTGGCAAGGAAGAGTGAAATTCTTCCCTTCATTGTACTTGCCATCTTATCTTTTGTTTTAATGATTTTATTGTAATTTCTTTGATTGTCATGAGCCACTCAGAACTGTTGAGGATAGGGGAGCATAAAAACCTAAAGTATAAGAATACATCTAAGGCAAGTCAGCATGTAGTAATTCTGTACCTAATCTGACAAAACTCAAAGGGGCTGACTTCTAATCATTTAAAAACTACAAGTCAAATACCAAAGGGCTGCAAAGAACTAAAGAACAATCCTGTTGGATCAAGGCAAGGCCCATCACAGCCTAGCATTTTGTTTCTCATAGTGGCCACCCAGATGCTCTGGGCTGTTTACAAGCAGGAGATAGACAAGTCATTCTTCTGCCATTGTTGCATTGCAACTATATTTGGAGATTTGCTGGCCTTAATCGAGAGGTTCAAGATTAATAACCCTTGATAGATCTGTCCTCCATGAACACACCTGTTTCCCATTTAAAGATCATGTAATGAATACCACAGCTTAACTGTTCACCATCTTAAATACATGTCTATGGAAATTCTCAATCATCCAGGTCATGGTTGTCCCAAAGATGCTTTTTCCAAAAGGCAATTGAGCTTCCTCGGTGTTTTCTTTGAAAATGTTTCACTTCTCATCCCAAAAACTTCTTCAATTCTTCAAGGAAATTCAGATGCCTTTTGGAAACAGCACCTTTGTGATACAGTACTTAAATATAGTACTTGCTTTTGCTTGTTCTAAATCTTCCAATCAGCTTCACTGGATGGCAAAGCCCTACTTTTTTTTTTTTTTTTTTTTTTTGAGAAATGGAAGAAAATGATTTCCTGTCCACTTTTTCCATGTCATGCAGAATTTTATGTCCCTTGATCTTATCCTCCTTCAGTGGCCTTTTTACCAGGTCCTTGACACCCTAACATTTTGAGGTAAGAAATGCATTATTTTCTCCATAACAATTCTGGCTGTACCACCCTGCACATGGTTGACCTTATACTTCTTACCACTCTGCCAGTAATGTTAAATTTGAACCTATACTTCTGATAGTGTGATTTACTGTTACCATAATGATTGGAAATTTAATGAAAGTGAAGTTGCTGAGATACTGGTGAACTTCATCTGGATCACACTTCACTAGAGTTGGAAGTTCTCAGCAGGTTGCAATGCCTGATGCCTAAAAGGCAAATAAAGTTAGTCTTGCTTAATGCTTGGATGAAAGATTAGCAGGGTATATTAGGGCCATAGCTAGACTGAGAAGTCAACAAAGATCCTGGAAGAAAACAAGGGTAAACCACTTCCATATTGTTGGAAGTGCAGTCATCTGAAATTAATTACAGTTTGAAGCAGACATTTACTTTACGACTGAAAGAAAAAAATTAACCAATCCAAGTTTCTATTCCAATTTACTCAGTTTTCAACTTCTACACATATCTAGGAACTGGAATGAATTTTTTTGAAAATATCTGCACTTTGCAGAATATTGTGGCGCAATTTGCAATTTAAAGAATGGGCACAAAAATGTATTGTTTATGTCTCGAGGCACAAACAATACACTTAGTGTGAACTGAAATGAACAGATGCATTTCTGAGATGCAAAATATCTGCTTATTTCTGACTTAAAGAAAGGATATTTGGGGGGTGAGCAATGATATCCTTTATTGGAGGGTATCCAATTCAACAGCTGCATTACTTTGTGTCTTCTACAAACATGCTTGGAGTTAGCCAAAATGTCTATTTATGCTGGCTGACATCCAAGGTTTTATTATTATGTACTCTTAGTTCATAGTGAGAAATGTGAGCCAAGAAGAAAAATACACCCACTGAAGTTTCATAATTGGGGACATATGTTATGGTTTCTGTAGCTTTATCCACCAGCCAGGTTATCACATATCATTTCAATCACCTGTTTGCATTTCAAGGGCTTTTTTCCCCTTTAATAACTGAGCTATGTCAGCTATGCTCTGCAAACATAGACTGTCTCATTCAATAGATAAAGCAACAACTTATTTTCCCTCCACAGGCCTGATGGCCCATTAGATTCAGACTGACAACTCTAATAAAAGCCCCCTTTCCCAGCTAAATGGTCAGCTAAAACAGTGAAGAAATGCTCATCAGAAAATAGTTTAGGTCAGAACTACTTCAGAAAATGTTCTTTCTCCATTGTAAAGTGGAGAAGAGGGGGAAGAGTACAGGTTAACTCTTGAAATAATATCTACTAAATAAATTTTCATGGAATCTCTTTTTAATAACTGGATGGACCCAGAAAAAAAAGATCAAGGTTCAGCACTGATTTTTATATTTGGCGGGGGTGGGGGGGGGGTGGGGGGGGTGGGGGGGTGGGAGAGGATAACAGACTTGGGTGCTAGTTCCAGCACTGCTTCAAAAAGCTGGAAACATTTTTTTTTTCATGAAAAACACAGCTATAAAAGGACACTGTAGGATGACAATGTATTATTAAAGAACCTAATGCAAAAGGGGCTCTCAATATCAATTGCTGAAGGAATAAAAGTAGGAGGTAGAAATTATGCTCATTTATTGCTTACTTACTTTCCATGGACATCTGTGGCGACAAAGTGCTGCAGAAAATATATGTTTAGTATTATACAGTCTGGCTCTTATGTTATCTTAATAGCAATATCACTAGATGGACAACCAGCACATACTTATACAGTAAAACAATGCAACAGCCTCTCGTATTGAGTAACATTAATGAAAGCAACTACCAATACATAATATAAAATATCCCCAAACCTGCAGCTCCAGAATCTCTAATTTCCCAAGAGCCCAATGGGACAAGACCATTTTATTACCTTCCTAACTCAGTAGGGAGAAATTGATAAAGTGTCTTGCTTTTTACTTACAGTACTTTTCTTACAATTACAATTTCTAAAAATTGTAGTTCAACTTTTTTTCTTTCCTCCCTCCTCCCAATTTGATCAGAAATATAACTGATGGGAGAAGAGATCAGAAAAGCTTTAACATCTTTTCCCTGTGTCAAATCCACATGCATATTCTTTAGCTTTTAAATGGGTTTTCTGCAACTGCCAACGGCAACTCCTCTAGTATGGTTAGCCTCTTAGTGTTCCATGTTGTGTTACAATGACATAATGAAAACCTCATTTCCTTAAAACAAGGTTACTTAACAATGGAGGTTCAAACATATGCACAGTACCTATAGTAAATATTTCTATTTATGTGACAATCAGTTCCTTCTGCATTTGTTCAATTACAAATAGGAATTTGATTAATAGAAAACCACGCATCAGAGACTTTGCTATGGATACAGTTCTGGAAAATCATGAAGATGTAGATTACTCTGCACGAGGACAAAAAAAACCCCAACAATTTCCGAATATTTCAGCAGAGTTGGAAGGTGCAATTCTGAACTATTTTCCAGCAGATTCCAATTAGCTTCAATGCACTTTCACATTTCTGGCAGGGGCTCCTCCCTTCCTCCTACACACACCACTCCCAGAAAGTTGTCAGGATGAAAGAAAAAAAAAAAACTCAAGGGAATGAATGTTATATTGGCAGCCTTTTTTAGGATTTGAGTTTTATATTGATTTCCTGGATCAACACCCCCGCACTCCCAAAAAGAGTAATGGAAATATCAAATAAGCCAGAGCTGTCCAAGCCCCACAGCTCTCTGACCCCAAGATCAACTTCCTTCCTCTGGTCACACTCAAATGCAAAGTCAGAAACAGATTGAGAGATATAAGCCAATTTCACAAAGTCAGGCCTTCACCTGTGACCTCCAAATCAACAGACCTCCAGTGTCAGGATTTATCTTAAAATATATATATATATATATATATATATATATATATATATATATATATATATATATATATATATATATATATATGCTTTATTTACCTGCGAATCATACTGTACACTTGAACATGCATACTTACCCATCATGATATGCTCATTTATTATGCAAAACACTAAAAAGCAGCATGAAATTGTAAGAAATTAAATATTAAATATTCAAAGATAAGAAAAAGAAAAGGACAAGCGATTTGTGCATTTCTCCATTTCTCCTTCCTTATTATGCAAACTATCCTTACCTCCATCACATCCAACTGCCATTTCATAATTTCCCTTTTGTTCTTTACATTTCTCACTCCTCTCTTTTTTCAGGATCTAATCAATTCTACCCTACCCAAACTTTCTCAGTCTTCTTAACGATATAATATGCCATAGTGTTAAACAATACTACTACTGTAATGAAAACACCTATACAATACAAAATCAAAATCACTTTTCATTTGTACATTTGTTTTGCAATTCAATCCTCATTCATTCTCACCATATGATCAAGCCACCGCATACTGTTTCCATACTCTTGACTCACTTTTATATTCAATCCCCATTCATTTATCATCTAGGCACTCTTCACTCTTTTTCTTCTTGTTTTAATGCACATACTTCTTCCTGATGTAATTTGATTGACTTTGGGTTTTCTTGACATATCCCAGTCTTACTTCTATTTAACAAAATAGCTAGAAGTATATTCTTACACAGTCATCTTTATTTCTTTCAAAATTCATTCAAACCTTACAATAAAATAGGCCACATGCTAGCCACCTTCTTACAAACATTTATATACCTTAAAACTTCTCTATCTATTTTCCTATCTGTAGTAAATATTCTACCAAATTGATCTAGTTGGAGTGTGTCAGAGCATTTATTATTTCTTTTTCATCAATTTCTTATTGGAAACTAACATTTAAAGCATTAATTCCAATTTAATTTCTTAAAATATCACTATACTTCCCACCCAAATCTCTAAAATATTCCTTCAAACATTTTAGTTTCATCTCAAATGATTTCCTCAGTCAAACTGCATTAGATTCTTTTTTAATCCTTTTCACCCACTTGCAAAATATTTAATGTTTATCAAAAATGCTGCCTCTTTTAACTTTAATGGTTGTCTTTCTTAACAATTTAATTCCTTGTATCTGTCTTTTTCTCTACATTATGCAATATTTTTCATCATTTGTAAAACATTCCATTTCTCATATGCTTGTCTCCCCCAGACCTTTTTCATTTCAACATTTCACCAACCATCCTTTTTATATTACCCCAACCCAGAGGTGGGTTTCAGCAGGTTCTGACCAGTTCTGGAGAACCGGTAGTGGAAATTTTGAGTAGTTAGGAGAACCGGTAGTAAAAAATCTGACTATCATCTATTCTCTGCCTCCCAAGTCCCAGCTGATCAGGAGGAAATGGGGATTTTACAGTAACCTTCCTCTGGAGTGGGGAGGGAATGGAGATTTTACAGTATCCTTCTCCTGGGGTGGGGTGGGAATGGAGATTTTACAGTATCCTTCCCCTGCCACACCCACCATGCCACGCCCACCAAGCCATGCCAAGCCCACCAAGCCACATCTACAGAACTGGTAGTTCTTTTTGAAACACACTACTGCCCCAACCACACTCATTAATCTATGCAAGCCAAGCTCTCTTAACTGGATATTGCCTTGCAAACCAACAAACTCTTGCCCATATTGCACAAACCATGAGATATGTACACAATATAGTGCTATATACTTAGGATACAAATAATTTAATATGACTGCTAATTCCCAATATTTTATTACAGTACTGTGTGGCTGGACGTACATACGTTAATTATGTTAATTATGGTTTCTTGACTAATAGCAATGGCCTGGTTTACAGTCGTCTCAGCCATAAACTATGCTTTGAAACCACAATAGCACTATTCACACATCATACTAACCAAAACCAGAGAAATCACATAATGGTTTAATATGTTGTGTGAAACAGACAGACTCTCTATGGCTGTGATGGCAAACCTATGGCACGTGTGCCACAGGTGGCACGCGGGGCCATTTCTGCGGGCACATGAGCCGTTGCGCTAAATCAGCTCTACCGCGCATGCACGTGCACCTCCCGCCGGCCAGCTGATTTTCGGATCTCTGTCTTGCATGTGGGAGACGTGCGTGCATACCCATGCTGCCCTTCCCAGGAGTCTCCACGCAGTCCATTTTGGAGGCCAGGTAAGTACAGGGCTCACGTGCAGCCTCTGGGAGGGCGAAAAATGAGTCTATTGGAAATCCAGAAATGGGCAGTTTCTGGTCTCCAGAAGCTTTAAGGCCCAAAATCGGGTGCGGGGGGGGGGTGTCGTATGCACCTGCACAGGGGGGTGGGGCAGGGCAGGGGGGATTGTGCGTGCAGGTGGGCGGGGGGCATTGCATTATGGGTGTGGGCACACACATGCACGTCATTGCGGGCATGCGCGCACTTTTGGCACCCAAGGAAAAAAAGGTTAGCCATCATTGCTCTATGGTGATTAGGGTATAGGAAAAAGAAAGTTGTATACTTTATTACCAAATTTCAATCCCAGTGCATTTTGAACAACAACAAAAACTTCAGGAAACAGTGAAAACAATATTAAAAACGGAGTTTTTTTCCCCTTAAAATGAGGCACAATAGAAATTGGATAATAAAATATATGTTTATTATACAATTGACTTTTTCATTTTCTTGATGTGTATTCTTCTGTTATCTCCCGTTTTAGATACAATACAAAAAGTTTCCCCTCCTACGGAAATACTGACCTATGAGCATCAACAAGAACAAACAAAATGCTAAATTAAGGTCAAAGTCATATTTAATTTCAAACTCTGTTCTTATACTGGACAGTTTGATGACTTCAAAAAGCCCACAGGCAGGACATGAGCATAAACACATCCCACTCAAGAATCCAAGCACCTCTTTTAGTTGCATGATTCCAGAATACCATGATTACTCATATTGATAATCATGCCATTCATATATTTGTTTAATTTTCATTTAAGTCATCCTAGTGGACATTCTTTGCTGCATTTTACCATTGCAAATTCTACAGATCTATCTATCTACAGGAACTCCTTATGACCACGATTGAGCCCAAAATTTCTGTGCTAAGCAAGAGAATTCACAACTCACTGTCAAGTGAATTTTGCTCCATTGTATGAGTAAACACAGTTGCCACAGTTTTTAAGTGAATCACCACAGTTGTTAAGTTAGTAACACAGTTGTTAAATGAATCTGGCTTCCCCATTGAATTTGCTTGTCAGAAAGTTGCAAAAGGTGAGAGCACATGACCCAGGACACTGCAACCATCATAAATGCATGCCAGTTGCCAAGCATCCTAATTTTGACCATGTGGCTGCAGGAATGCTGTAACAGTCGTAAGTGTCAAAAACAGTCATAAATCACTTTTTTTCAGTTCTGCTGCAACTTTATGATCTGGTTGAAAAGAATCTGTATCTATTTTTCCATATCCAGCCCCTGGCAGTCTACAGGCAAGGAGTCAGGATTTCTATTACCTCCCCTACTTGGTCCAAGATGGGCACCATATGCATATTGATATTTCACTTTGAATAATCAGGGATATATTGTGGGTGGGACAGCTTTAATTGTATGTAGTCATAGAGTCATAGAGTATATTTCCTCCCCACACAAAATAAATTGGTTCTATTTATTCTTATGGACCAAAAAAAATCTTCTTTAGAACTTTGCACGAAAGACAAATCCATTGGTAGAACTTCAACGCAATTTGTACCTGTCAAAATAGATGTGAACATTAAAGTGCCAACCTGTCTACAGCTTCCAAGAGACCATTTAAGGTAAGAGAACAAGCATTCAGGAAGATCCACCTCCAATTCTATATGTGCTAATCAATACTATACAGCATCAGTACAACTGAACCAAGGCCATTTGGCAATGTATCAGGAATAAAAAGGCTGTCTACCAAAACTCTGTAGATAAGTGCACTACTTTAAAATCAATAATCAAAACATAGCATCATGATTTATCATCCACAACCTCATAAATGACCTGAGAGTCACAGAGGCATATACAAGACCAGCATATCTTGATATGAAGATGAATGTCCAACTTTTATACCCATGTTTATATTATACATTATGATGTACATTCTATTTGGCATGATAGTGCTAATTGCATTTCCATTTTGCTCTGCTTCTTTCAGCACATCTGCATTTAGTCACATACAAACACAGAACAGTCTGACTAAAACTAGGTTGTCACGGTTTCTTAGACAACCTCTTGTCTAATGACAAATAAATTGTATATAACTCTCCCAAATGTAAGTTCAATTCCTGATTCATTGTATTAAACTAAGGTTTGTTGCTTTGGCAACAATAATTCAGCAAGGGAATTTTAAAAAAATAAAATTATTTTAAAAATGAGCTATTCCTTTTGTTGTCCTCCAGAACTGTATTACTTTACAACGTAAATGGGACTTCACAGAACTAAGTCCTCTTGCCTGTAAAAACAAACCATGGCATGTACAGTATACAAAGGCAAAACCTGTCTTTCAGAAATAGACAATAGTAATGAAGGCTGGAACTTCACAAATGAAGAAGGGTTTATGTCCGCACCACCTAATAAAGTGAATATTCCATTTGGATATGTGATTATCCATCACTGAATAAAAAACATGTTTGAAAAATCTTTGAAAGGTTTTATTTCTGGTAATTTCTACATATTTGTTCATCTTTCCCAAGGTTCAAGACATATGAACTTCAACTTCCAGAATTCTCAGTAATGGACAAGCTGAGTGAAGAATTCTGGAAGTTGAAATCCACACATCTGGAGGACCCCCAGGCTGGTGAACTCTAAAGTACAAGATTGCAGGCTATGATTGCTTCCAGTTGAGAATCACCTGCACTAGCAATAAAAACTGTATTTTTCTTTCCTTAATATATTTTTTTCTGAAAAGAAAAATGTGGAAGACATGGTGAGAAAAGACAAGAAAATAACAAAAGGGGATGGTGTCTGAATCCCATTAAAGTTCTGGAACAAGGCAGGGGCTTCATAATACAGCTGGAAGGATCTTATGTTAATTAATTCACAGCAATATTAGTAACTGTCATCTCAAGAAATGTTCCTCAGCCTCTGTCACATAGCAGAGCATGTCTCTTCTCCAAAGATCTTGGTGGAACTTTTAGACACATTAAATTGTTGGGCTAGTTTAACAAGGGGCATCTTTTTAATCTATTGTGATTTTTGAAAATAAAGCTAACTGATCAACTGTCACAGCTCTGATCATACCCATCCAATTTAATGGCATTACTTTAGTTCAGAATTAGATTATTCTATTGAAAAAAATAGGGTTGTGCTTATTTTAGACTATAAGATACACATGTCTGGATTTGCCCCCACCCCAAGGGTCATATCCAGCTGCAGAATCACCTCAACCCCTGCGGATGTAAGGAAAATGATTAAGGCTTGGCTATTTCAGGAATCCTTTGAGGTACAAATGCAGATGGCCCCTGTTAGAGGGGTACTTTGGACCTATGGAAGCCCTGGCCTAGCTGAGCCAAAGAGAATCTATATTTGAGTGGAATGTAACCTCTTTGGAGACTTGGCCAGCAAATGATATTTTTTTAGTGATCATGATGGATACTGAACTTAATGAACGATACGATGAATACTCAGAATAAAGAAGTATATGCAGTCCACCTGAACACACAGATGCATGCAACAGCATGCTAGGGTGAACTAAAACAATGAACTGCCAAGGTCCAGGAGAAGATCAAAGTATGACTGATGGATAAAACAGTCAGGATATGAACTTCTATGATCATTAACTTCTCAAGAACAACTAGTCTCTTCCCAAACTGACTTCTAAGATTGAAACAATATTCTATGATACGATTGAAGAAAACCAACTTCAGTTTATGAAATAGGAAATGAAGAGGACCTTAAGAGGGTAATGTGGGAGAAGCATGTGGAACTGTGAGTAATTTGTAAACACTTTTTCAATCAATAACTTGCTGATTTATATGCTGTTTTTTGTCTATTGCTTCTTGTTGCTGCTTTCTTCATACTAGGAAATCTCTCTGAAATCTATTAGCTACAAAACAACTTTTGTTAATTAACTAATTAATAATTTAGACAGCCTCTCTGCTTACATTAAATGGGAAAATTGTGTTGATCAGTGATCTGCACTTCTTATTAGTTGTGCTAGAACTGAGAAATTAAAAGGACTACTGTATTCAAACTTTGGTTCAATAAACCAATGCAGTCACTGCATTGTTGCCTTTTGTGGTGATTATGCCCACTATTGACAAAGATCCTGAGAGGGGATGAAATAAATTCTCTTCCCCAACCCTTCCCAAGAGCCCTCTACTGGGGAGAGTTTTCTTGTTACATCAAGATGTAGACTATTTACATTAACATGAAATTTATCACTTAAAGTTGGCTATGATTTAAGCATACTACATGCATAAATAGTTATTTTTATTTTGTACCAGCAATATTGTATGTTGATTTCTATTATGATTGGTTTGTTTCCATAGTTTGGAGATGAAAGATTTAGGATTTCCTTGTTATCTCTGCCTTAAAAAAAAATTCTTGCCCTGCAAAGTTTCTCCCATGTTCAGGAAAGCATGCATGCATGCATACAGCTAAAAGAAGCTGTTTGGAGCTAAAGATAACATATTATTTCAATATGGGTTTCTAAAGAGTTACCCAATTGATAGAAATCCCAGGCACAGATATAAGGATTTACAGGTTACAGAAAGAACAACAGAAAAGAAGCTTCAGGAAATATCTGGATTTCTATAGCTCTTTTCAATCTATTGTCTCAATTATGCTGACAAGTTTTTTTCCCCCCACTGTCCATTGCTCTGTTTCACCCAGCACTAGGCTCATTGTTGCAAAAGAGCTGCAAGAAAGCAGCTCAGTTAAAAAAAACTTTGACTTCCAACAGATGTTGAAGTCAAAAGAAATGTATGTGTTAGACAATTTTCTGACAACGAAATGGGGAGAGAAATCAAGACCTTTAAAACCGTCCAGCTTGATCCACCCAAAAAACCCTTGCCAAGAAAAAATGGAATGGTAGGAAATAAACAATATTCTAGAGATGAAATATAGTTCATACACAGATGTTTCACTGGCATGGAGTTCTTGTGTAAGAAGACACAAGGCAAATCTTCTCCATGAATCACAGCATTATTTCTTTAAATCATCCAGAGTTATACTAAATATAAAAATAATACAAAACTTAATGCCATGCTATGTTTATTTGTGTAAGAGAGTTAAAGTAAAAAGTGAACTAGAAAATATGGAATAGCTCCAGGGCAGAGAAATCATGATGGTTTTGCACAGGAGTGATCTAATTTGTGAAGAGGAAATTTAAATGGATTGGAGATCTTTATTCATTTAAGAGCAAGAAAGTAATTGGGAAGAGGATCACAGTTACAATAAAAGTAAGAAAACATGCATGAGGAAAAAGGGAATGCAGACAGATAGGACTGAGGGGTATGAGAGCCAAAATGATAGTTGGAGTTTAAAATTATTGAGAGTTGAATACTGTACAGCTGTAGTACATTTGGGTTGAAACTACAAGGATAACTAAAGAAGGCAGTAGAATCTACAGTTGATACCAGAGACTTTCCTTTTCGGGTTAATGGAAAAACAGATAGAAGGATCTTACAGAACTTCATTTTTGCACATAACAGCAAGACTCTTATATGGACAAAAGTGAAAGCATTCACAAATACCTACAATGGAAGAATGGATGGTGAAGCTGATGGAATTGGAGGAAAGGTGAAATTGACAGCTTAAGTTAAAGACTTTGACTAATTTTATTTCTACCTGGAAACCATCTTGGACTCTTTGTGAGAAAATAAAATAAATGAAATTATTTTGGGATTTGATGATAAAAATTACATGGCATTATAGAAATAATGTAAGCTTTAGTTAATTTTAGAATAAGTGTTTGATGTATTTTTTTTATCTATATCAGTACCAAAGAAAGTCAAAAGTCATTCTTTTTATTTAGCTTCCTTGACTTTTTTTTTCTCTTTGCTTGTATTTTTCAACCTTGTTTTTTAAAAAATAAAGAAGCCAGTAGAGAGAATGCTATGTACCAAGTGACACAATAGAGTGTGGGTGGTTGATTAATATCAATATTTGACCACATTGAGCATATTTATGTTCTTCAGTTTCAGATGATTTCAAGTCATGGATTACTAATTTCCCATTAAAATCAAAAAGAATAAAGACCTTTTCAACTTTAACTTACACTTTTTAGATTTTTTTGTTGGAATGTAATGTTGGGTTCTATTGCCAATGAATAAGGACACTTCAGTATTTTTTAACTGATGGGATATCTAGAATATTGAGTAGGTCTCAAGCACTCACATAAATAGTTCCTTAATGGTCATGCCAAACGTTTAGATCTGTCATTTACTGCTTTAACAGTAGTAATTGTGACTGGGTTACAATTTGACTAATGGAAAGAGATGGTTGGAAGGCATTTGCCATATCTATTTATATACTCTTTGAATTCCCAAAGAACATATGATTTTTTTCCAACGTTTTTGAAGCGTAGAGTGCTATTAAAAGAAGAATGGAGAATTAACAAACCTGGGGGAATGAATACAGAGTTCCGGTTTTTATTTTCTTCCATTCCTTGATGGCATCAGTTTTTCCAAACAATTGCTAGTGACTACTACCTCTGAAACATTTAGCTTAAAGAATGAAAGATTTTGTACACCTTTCTCCCATCACCATTCTTAGAAAGAGGTAATAGAGATCAGATGGAAAGGGACAGGAAAAAATAGAATAGAGAGAAATAGAAGAAAAGTATAAATTAAAGAAAGATAAAGAAGGGGGAGAGGAGCTGGAAAGTAAGGGTTCAAAGTTACTCTGAGGATCCAGAGAAAGCACAATTTGAGTTACAAAGAGTGACTACTTGTACTTTTTAAAAAAACTCACGGCTACACACTCATGATGAGTGATTTTCAGCTAATGATAGTTCTAACCACCTAATATCTCTCAGGATTGATACTGAGAGCATTCTTTCTCTTCTACACCACCTAGGGTCGACAGATTCTATTCAAAGCAGATGGCCCCATAGGTAACAACAGTCCAAGCCATAAAGGATTATATTGGTAACGTGTTTCCCCGAAAATAAGACTTTTCTTTTGACCCCCCCCCCAAATAAGGGCTTGGCCTTATTTTCAGGGAGGTGTTATTATTTTTGAGGTGCAGGAGGCAGCAAGCCCACCAGCCCCACCCCCTCTGTCCCACCACCTGCTTGTCTGCAGCCGCAATGACCCAAATTCTCCGCACGAACTAGAAATTCAGACCTTCCAACTTCCCGCCCCCCCCAAAAAAAAGATCTCACAAAGTTGGAAGTAGTCCCACAGACTATTTTTCTTGCCCTGCACGTGGCAGTGGAGAATGGAGCAGGAAAGCAGATTAGTGGAGGGATGTGTCTGCCTTGGGGGGGGGGGGTAGGGATCTCTCTCACACACACACTGTCTTTTCCTTCAGAATATCATGAGAGGCAGGAAAATCCCTCTTCCCCATTTTCAAGCCGTTCACAAAAACGGCTTGAAAATGGGGAGGGGGGATTTTGCCTCTTATTCTGTTCTGTCTGTGCTGAGCTTCAGAACAGGGTGAGAGCAGTGGTGAAATGTAAAATTTGTTACTACTGGTTCTGTGGGCGTGGCTTGGTGGGTAGGGGGTAATATGTCTGAGTGGGCGTGGCCCTTTTTTTTTTTTTTACTTTTAAAACCATTTTTTCTACAACCTCTTCGGCTGAAGAGGTTGTAAAAAAAATACTTTTAAAGCCTCTGATGATCCGAGCTGACTTGCCTGATCGGCAGAGGCTTTCTTTTTTCTTTTTAAAGCCTCTGACGATCCGAGCTGACTTGCCTGATCGGCAGAGGCTTTCTTTTTTCTTTTTAAAGCCTCTGACGATCCGAGCTGACTTGCCTGATCGGCAGAAGCTTTTTTTTTTAAAGCCTCTGACGATCCCAGATGACTTGCCTGATCGGCATAGGCTTTTTTTCCCTTTAAAAACATTTTTTCTATAACCTCTTCAGCCAGAGGTTGTAGAAAAAATGCTTTTAAAAGCCACTGATGATCCCAGCTGAGCCGTGCAATCATCAGAGGCTTTTTTTTTAACTTTTAAAAGCATTTTTTCGGCCAAAGAGGTTGTAGAAAAAATGCTTTTAAAATTTTTAAAAAAACCTCTGATGATTGCGCGGCTCAGCTTCGCAATGGGGGTGGGCACGCGCAGGGATTTTTGCTACCGTTCTCCAAACCACCCACCTCCATCACTACTGGATCGGTTGATCTGGTCCAAACTGGGAGCATTTTGCGGGACCGCCTACTACCACCAATAGCCTCCCACCGGCCGGTACGCTCCCATAGAGAGGGGCTCCTCCGGGTGCCGTCAGCCAAACAATGCCGACTGGCGGCCCCCAGGGGGAGAGCCTTCTCTGTGGGGGCACCTACTATCTGGAACGAGCTCCCCCCAGAGATACGGAGGATCCCGGATCTGCGCACCTTCTGCTGTGCTTTAAAGACCTTACTGTTTCACCAGGCAGGCCTGGCCTAATTTTCCCCCTCTTTTATAAAAGATTTTTAATTTTTAAATATCTTTTAGTATTTTATACATTCAATTTTAAATTGGTTTTAAGAGTTTGGGGTTTTAAATTTGTCGGGGCCAAAATTATTTAATTTGATTTTATTCTACTTTTAAATTTTGTATGTATGTGTTTTATTGTTTGGCTGTGCACCGCCCTGAGTCCTTCGGGAGTAGGGCGGTATAGAAATCAAATAAAAAAAATAAATAAATAAATTTCACCCCTGGGTGAAAGGCAGGAAAATCCCCCTCCCCATTTTCAAGCCTTTTGAAAAAACTCCCCATTCCGAGCCTTCAATGTGAATATGCAGGTGCGAAGCAACTTCCCATAAAGGCATGGAAATCCATACACCTGGGACATTGGAAGAAGCCCTGCGAGGAGACGCGCTGCCGATGTGCAGGAAATGTGCAGGAAATTTCCTGCACATTGGCAGTGACGTCTTTTCGCAGGGCTTCTTCCAATGTCTCAGGTGTATGGATTTCCATGCCTTCCTTTCCTGTTCCGTGGACGGGATTGCCTGCTGTGACTGTCACCGTTAGTTAAGGAGGGCACGAGGAGTGTGAGGTGCGTTGCTTGGTGTCCGGCTTCTTTTGCAGCCGCAATTGGCAGCAAAAACGGCTGTGCTTGCTGGAGGCGGGAGCCTTAGCAGCACCCGCAAATCAGCTGTTTCTTGAATGGCGGCTGGAGTGCCTCAGCTGATCCCATTAAGGGGCCAAGAAGCTCTGAGATGATGGGGGAAGGGAAGGGTTGTCTCCTGTGCTGACCATGCCCACCCCTTCCATAGGGCTTATTTTCAGGGGAGGGAGTATATTTACGCCCACCCCAAAAATCAGGCTTGGCCTTATTTTCAGGGCATGTCGTATTTTCGGGGAAACACGGTAATCACCAAGACCTTGAACTGGGCACAGAAACCCATTGGCAACTTCTACAAAATAGCACTTGGTTCCAGAAACGGCATACCTATTTGATTTGTCCAACAGATAGACATCACTAGCTAGTAGGTAACAACAGATGGATAGCAATGTTTAGTGATGGATATGAGTTTCAATGCAGCCAGACACTGGTCTGGTCATGACAGAAGTTATTAACTTCAGATCAGATATTGTTTCCAAATGAAAACCACATCCAATGGTTACTTGGGAGAAACCTATGGTTGTCACAGCAGCCAAGAATTCCCAAGCTCTCCTGGTCCCCACCTCCAAGATATAGAAGTTGAAATATTCCAGCTCACAAATTACTATACCAACTGGCTCTTTTCTAATTATGGAATTGGTGTCACACGTCTGGAAAGCATTAAGTTTGGGGAGGCTAGGCTAAATAGTCTGGATTTTCTCTCCATTATAGTCATTCTCTGAAACTATTTGTCACAAAATATTTGTATAACTGCATTGCTTTCCATTGCACTGGATTTCATGGCTTGAAAGCACAAATATTCCAGCTTTTTAGCAGAGCAGTAACTCATTACTGTCCTTCAAAAGAAAAACTTTGAACATTTCAAATATAACATTATATTTCATATACAGTACAATGTAAAGTATAAGGCCAGGCTTTGCAAATAAAACTACTGAAATCCTCACAATGAATGCCACAAGCCCCTTCATTTGTAAACCCTGTTTTATTTAAGACTTAAAGTAGAAGCAGCTGCATGAAGCAATGCAGGAAAAAATTGCTGGCCAGTTGGATGAAGTACAAGTCTAGGTCAAGTGTTGGCACCAGACCACCTGGAGAGATAGAACTGAGTCCTCTAGCAAGGAGTGCCGACGTATGTCATATTAAGCTAGGATTGGTTGAATCCAACCTTGGTTGAATAAGTCATGGAATCTACTTTGCATATAACATCATGCCATAGTTGCTAGGACATATTTCATGCTGAACTAAAAACAATCAAATGATTTATCACCATGCATGAACCCATCCATTGAACCCATTGCTAAACAAATGGGAGCATCCCCCTTAAGGATCATGTTACAGATGTAACATTTCCAAATCTCTTGGAGTAAATAGGGAAAAGCATTTGTCCTTTGTTTTGTAGAAAAATATATATTAAGAGGGGGGAGCATACTTCTTCTTAGAATCCTTTGTTGACATAAGATCAATTTGTTATTTCATAATGTATATTACATGTAATTTGTTTTACTCCTAAAATAATGTTGGTAATATCAACTTGAAATATGTAATTTACTGAGATAATAATTAAACTAAGTTACTAAATTGCTGTTATTGCAAATGGACTTGAAGCTGCTGAGGTTTAAGCACTGACGTTTCTCTTCATTTTTCCTACTTTTGGGGGGATTCTTTGTATCAACCATTTCCATTTCTTCTGATTCTTTAATATATTCATCTTTATGAACTTGTGATTATTGCTCTGCCCTTTCACATATTATTTTTGATATGTGAATTTGTTAATATAAATCAATTTCTTATGTATTTTTACAATTCTGCATATCATTTAAAAATAATATGTTTCAAAATCTATCTTTTGTTTTACTTTTCTATGAAACAAATAAATGAGTGAAGGATTATTATTTTTTTCTCATTCTTTTCTAGGACCTTCTTCTTCAGATCATGCAATATATTTCCCTAGACTCTTCTTGAGAATAAATTGCTCATGCAGTGTTCATCCATGATAAACCATTGTTATCATCAGTGATGATAACCAACCAAAAATATGGGTAACCTGTTAAATGTCAATTATGTTATTGACTTAATTTGAGCAAAAATGTTATGTTAGTAAGCAATGCTATAGTAAAAGAAGAATGGATGAAATTACAATTAAAACAAGACAGCAGTAGAAATAATACTTATGTTACTATTAATTGGTATTCTGAAAAGAAAAAAGTGAACATAGCCAGGTGGTTTGATTTGGCAGCTCGTTGTATATTGCTCAGTAATGGGGAATAATAGTCTTTATTAGTGTTAGGTGGGTAGACAGACCAGCTTGATCTTCGACTCCACCCAAATGAATTACAATCCAGCTAAATCAGAGGTCTTCAAACTTGGCAGCTTTAAGGCTTGTGGACTTCAACTCCCAGAATTCTCCAACCGGCTGGAGAATTCTGGGAGTTGAATTCACAAGCCTTAAAGCTGCCAAGTTTGAAGACCTCTGGGCTAAATAGTTGGTTCCTAACCCATTTGAAAGTACTGTCACCAAATTTTAATTTTATCTGGAAAAAAAGGGCTTCTCTTTCCTCCCTCTTTAGTTTTTGTTATATTTCATAAGTAGTATTTTTTAAAAAAATGTAGTGGTCACAGCCCAGATGTGAAAAGGCCTTACAGACTTTCTGAAAGCATCTGGCTAACTCTGACAGAAGCAAATGCTTGTCTCAAAGACAAAACCACGTGTGCTAAGTACACACAGACGTTATAGAGAAACTGCAAGAGACATATATGTTTCCTTTTCCAGATATCTTTATAAATTCTGTGCACTCTCCAGATTACAAGGAGTTGAATGTAGTTCCACTATGTTTTGCTTGGATTTCTGTCTGGGCACCATGCCACAATAATATTTTGAAAACGAAATTCTGTTCTGCATCAGAAAAGCCTTGGACTGAGGTAATAAGGAGAGTTGTTAGAGTTGCCAGGTGTCCACTATTTGAGCGGACAGTCCACTTTTTTCACATTATGTTCACTATTTTTTTTTCACAAAATAGTGGACATTTTTTTTATTCAAAAGCTTTATGATGAAATGGTACATAATCTAAAGCTGTACAGTCTAAGAGAATAAGGATAGGAGAATCACGTTTTGTTTTTTTTTCATAAGTTAGAATGAGACAAAGATCTAATATCCATTGAACTCAATTCTCCGAAAAAATTAATGATAAGATTAAAATAAAAATATATTATAAAATTATGTACAGTTCACATTTTTAAAATGTATTGTAGCTTGTGTCGACTGATCTAAAATGGCATCGAGTGATGAGAGTGACAGCAGCGAGATTTTGAATTCTTTAAAACAAAAGAGAGGAGTGTGGCAAATACACCAAAGTTTATGTTCATCTGCAGGGCGATTCATCCTTTGATAAGTGGACGTACTTTTTCAAGAAAGAGCCAGCTACGAGTTTACTGAAACTGTTCCAGTATTGTGCATCAATTCCGGTATCAAATGCAAACGTTGAACGAATTTTCAGCGCCATGGGAAATTTGTGTACTGACGAACGTAACCGACTGCTTGTACCATCAGTTCAAAGTGAACTTTGTATATTTTTTAATATTTCTCAACGTTGTACTGAAATTAAAGAATTATTCCTTAAACACAAAGAATTGATCAAAGCTGCACAGTCAAATAAAAAATACACACGACAGCAAAGTAAAATGTAATTTAATATTTTACATATTATTATAATATATTTGATGTTTTGAATTTTAAGTAAAGTTTTGAAGTGATTATTTTAATACGTGTTAAAATGTTAGTAAGAAAATATATAATTTAATTGTAATTTTTTTTTATTTTTTTACTACTTAACACACACACACACCCCCGCTTGTCCGCTATTTTTGGGAAGCAGACCTGGCAACCCTAAGAGTTGTGAAAATCAAATCTCTGTTGTACATCAGAAAAACTCTGCTTTGCACAAATGACCCTCTTTTGGAAATATAGTCCTATCAACATCTCTGTACTAAAGTACAACTGGGGCATTTTTCAGGGATGGAAAGGGGCATCCATTATGCAGTGTTTTTCCATGCTTAAAAAAAATGCAGTAACCCAGAAGCATGGTACACAAACTCTTTCATGGGCTACTTTTCTTCTTGCAGGCCACCTGCAGTCTGAAGTAAGATAATGCACTGTTGCAGCATGACATTTATTGTAACCAATTCATTGTGCCGCATTAAGTAGAATGGCCTAAAAAGTGGAAAAATTATTGCAAAAGAGCAACTGGTTGCTAGGTGAGATCTAGTCTTAAAATGATGGGAATGAATGTGAATATACACTCCTGTTCCCATCCCACTTGTCAGGTTTACTTTAGTCTAAGTCAGGGCTTTACTGAAAATGAACCTGTTGATCAGTCAGGCAACTCATCAGGAAATACCACAACTGTGAACAATATACTCTATCTGGATTCTTCCCCTTTGCAAAATGACCTCAGGAAGAGACCATCTGCAGTGCAAAATGCAGGGGGGAAGGGAGAGAGGAAAAATTCCTATTTCACCCTTTCCTCTCCAGATGGTTTTCCCTATTCAATTCTTAAACTAGGCAAAGGAGGTAAACCTAAATCCAAAGCAGTGTGCTGAGTTTCAGAGGAAAATTGCTGGTGGGGGGGAAAGGTTTAAGATCCATCCTCATCCTTTTTAGATGTGAACAGCCCAATTCTAAAAGTCCTTTTTAAGAATGGGGCGAACCCAATTAAATTACACAGATAGCAGCAATTTGCCAGTATGCTTGAAAAGGATTTCTCCAACAGACTATGCTGGCCCTTTTCAATCTTATTTCCTATGTATGTGTTGGCCTATAAGCCCCACCATCTCCAGTCAAGAGCTGTAAGTCCTACATGGCATAATAGCATACAGTGAGGCAAGGGTGCGCTACATATTATCATACAACAGCATCGTAGAACAAGAAAACACTTCAACTACAGTCTGGCTAACCTCACTGGATCAGGGTGTGGATTACGGAAAGTGAAGGAAATCCAAAAGTCGGAGGAAATTACTTAGTAACATAAATATGCATAAGAATTCCTTTACAAAGAACTGCCAAGCAACACTGCAATTGTCTATTATGTCCAATAGGTTAGATAATGGGAACTAAACTTGTAAAACTACTAGAGATAATGTGACTTGTCCTTTTCCACTTTATTTTGTCCATTTATACATCAAATTTATATAGTTGTCCATCTTACAAAAAGTGACTCTGGGCAGCATGCATACACACAGACACATCAAAAGCAGTCAAATTTTTTTTTTTTTTAAAAAAGCATAAAACACACAAGAAATTGGATCAGCAAGGGAGCCACTTCAAGATTTCAATAGTTCCCTGAAACTCCCAGGCCAGAAGATACAGCCAGTTCTTGAGGGACCTCCAGAAAATAAGTTGGATGAAGATGATCTCACTTTGGGGGGTGGGAAGAGAGAATGTTCCATTGGCCACAGCAGAGAAGTCCAGCTTCCTGGGGCCCACCTAGGTCCCTAACAGATGGAATCTATAGCACGCGTCTTTTGCCAGATCTGATGGGACTGGCAGATGTAATCAGGGACAGGCTGTCCCACAAATAACTTTTAGGGATTTATCTCCAAGAAAGACATTTAAGCTGCCTAAAGAGAAAGGCATTAAGTTGTTCAAAGCAAAAAACCAAAAAAAGAAGAACTCAATGTGACATATTTACAAAGTTACACCTTCTCTCTTCCTTAAAAACCAATTAGAGTAGACTCACTTGCCAATTTTATTTATACTGCAAAATAATTTCTTTTGAAGACATCTTATTGTGGAATCTGTGAGAAACTGGGGCTCCAGGAAAAGTCAGACATTTAAGCTCATGAACCAAAACCAAGTGAGCAACATGTATGTTTTTATTTATTTTTTTACTAAAACCTCTAATTTCATTGGTTTGACACTTTTCTGCAGGCTACTCAATCAGATCCAAAGATGAGAAACAAGGACAGTGAGTGTCCATATTCCTTTAGTAAGATAAAATGGCTAGTTTTTGTGCAATTAGGTACCTTTTTCATGCCCTTTACCTAGAACCCTTCTTCCCCACACTATCATTTTTCCTCCTTGCTCAAATATTAAAGTCAGCAGAAAAGACAGAAAATGGAGTGGAAAAATAAGTGAGAATTATCTCTTCATAACTCTTTATATCCCTTCTTTTGATGAAAAGAGTAGCCTGCACCAGGGGTGGGATTCTACCAGTTCGCTAGAAGCTGTTATTAAGTAGTTAAGCAGTTCAGAGAACTGGTTGCTAGAAGAAATCTCCTTTTGTTTTTTTCCACTTTACAGGGTTAATCCTGTAAGGAATTACAACATTCTGGTGTTGTTTCTAGCCTAATCTTTATTGCCCTGCTTACAGAAACTGCCTCTTATTACATTTTTGACAGTATGCCCAGACTTAGTGTCCCCTCTGGAGCGTCTCCTGAGTTTTTTTTTCTTCTTCTTCTTTGCTTGACTTTCTTAAAGGGGAAGGGTTGTTTTAAGCTTTTTACACTGCTTTTTGGAAGAAATACTCTCCTGTTGGAGTTCTTCCAGTCGGATGCAATGATCAGCACTTTGAAGAAATAATTGAATAATGAAGCAGAGCTGCCAGAAAGAAGCTTTTAATGACAAGGAACCAAGATGAGTGATATTCAGCAAGGATTCTTGGCTAGCTAGAAAGATTGACATTAAAGTGTGAGTTTACATACCCTTTCTGCCTCTTGGTCTAAAACTGGTTTTTGGTGAAGTTTAATTCTGTGCTTGTGTTTAATTCTGGGATGTTTAATCCTGTGTTTATTGATGGGATAATTTCCCCTATTCAGCTTTGTTTGGAAGGAAATATGTTAATCTCTGTTCCAGAAAAGAAGCAGCCTCAGAAATCTGGCTAGTTCCTGTGTCTATTTGTTCTGGTAATTGGTTTAACAGCTACTGGGTTTGCTCCTTTGCTTCATTCTAGTGTAATTGCTTTCTTTGTAGTTAGGCTTATCTCAAGTGCTTTTTCTATCTGGGGAGGGGATCTTCCTTCACTGCTTTAGTGGTTCTTGGCACTGTCCTTTTGGGGTGTCCTTCCAAAAGGCAGGATGCAAGTTTGGCACTAATTTTTTTACTGCCTTTCTGGGGGGCATGTGATCTTTCCTTAAATCTGATTTATAACTCCAGCTTGTAGATATTTCTAATCTAATGATTGGTATTTAGGACAACTTTTTGCAAAGAAGCTTTTTGTATTTTTGTACAGGTAATCCTTGACTAACAACAGTTATAATGGCACTGAAAAAAGTGACTTATGACCGTTTTTCACACTTACAACCATTGCAGCAAACTGTCATTAGGGCAAAGAAGTGATGTCAACTTGGTCATGCCCACCCGGTCACATGAAGCACCGCAGTTGTGAAATGTGTAGCATGGTTGTTAAGAATCTGCATAGAGACTACTCAGAGGGCTGAAAAAGTTATTTTTGACAGGTCCTTGCACTTTTCACCGGTCCTCACACTTACAACTGTCCTCACATTTTACGTTTTGCACCCTATCTGGTCACCTTGGTGAAGAGAAGCACAGCAGTTGTGAAATGAGTGATCCGGTTGTTAAGAATGATGCAATGGGCATAAAAATGAGGATGGTCATAAGTGCAAGGACTGGTCAAAAGCGCGAGGACCAGTCAGAAATCACTTTTTTCAGCCCTCTTGAGTAGTCCCTATACACGTAGCTACACCCACCTGGCCACGTGACCAGCTAGCCATGCCCACCCAGTCACATGACCACCAAGCCCCCCCCAGCCACACCCACAGAACCAGTTGTTAAAAAATCTGAAACCCGCCACTGGCCTGCACTTTATTCATTATCCACAGGAACTGGGGGAAGCATGGATTAAAAAAAACTGACTGCTGTCATCACACATAGCTTGATTCTCAAACATCTCACATTTTTTTAGCTGGAGCACATTTCAGAATGAATAGGTTTGAGAATCTAAGTGTTGATGAATGAAGATATCACCTCTTACCCCTGAAAAGAAATGTGAAAATCCTCATAAGAAATATTATTCTATTAAACATTTGACACAAGCAGTCTGTAAGAAATTTTCTTTTAAAAACCCTGAGTTAGAGATACTTGTTCTTACGAAGTTCAGCTGTAATACCAATTCCAACATTAGCTTCTAGCCAATTTAAGAAAAAATGAAAATCAACAACAGCAATTTTTATATATTTTTAAAAGTCCAAAGTCTATACCGTAGTAGTATATTTGTTAGGAAAATTGAACTTGCAAGCTTTTAAATTTCATTCACTCTTCATCTTTTGGTCTCATCCAGTTATCCATTTCAACTGAAGTGAAATAGTTACAATAACACATTGTTAGTGATATAAAACAAGCTGTGTCTGAACCTATAGATTTAATGAGACCTTTCAAGCATCCTTTTTGTGTATATTTGTACCATACAACAGGTGCTTTATTTCTGCTTGTGCAACATGACATCATCCAAATAGGAAGCAGTCAATGTGGTGTCCGTACTGGAGTGTAGTATGTAATATTTCCTATCAAAACAGGAAGCATATGTTACATTGCAATTTCTTTTTCTTCTGTCTAAAAAAGTTTTAAAATCCGATTCATTTATCCTATATCGTTATATAAATCAAAGTGGCTAATAACAAAGGACAATGGAACAACGTGATCATTAAAATTCCCAAATGGTATAGAAATATAGTATAATATTCCAAGGCAGAAGTGAGTGGAACTTACTTTAATGGACCAACCTAGCTTATTTTTAACTAGATCTACCAAAAGAATCACTTGGAGAATACAAGCAGGATGTCAGCGTTCCAAATTATGATCTCCTTCAGCGCTGATACAGGATACAAATAAGAGAGGACAATCGCTTAAAAATTAGAGAATACATGCCTTCCTTAAAACAATACTCTTAGGCAGGGGTGTCAAACTCGTGGCCCACGGGCCGGATGCATCACATGCTAGCCCCGCCTCCGCCTGGTTTAGTGAAGGGAGAAAAAAGTTCCAAGACGTCACGTGACACTGCCGTGATAACACGAGTTTGACACTCCTGCTCTTAGGGATTAATACCTGTATAGAAGGGGTAATCTCACACACACACAAACACACAATACACACAAACACAAGGTAATGACAATACTATTGCCAAGAAAAATGCATGGACATATTGATAAAGTCACCAAAAATCAAGTATATACCAAAGGAAACTATTTTTTATTTTCATATTACACTAGAATCATTGAACATCAGGATTGAATGGTTCCTTGGAGATCATCCACTACTTTAGTATTTTTGACTGATGACTATTCTGATTATGCATCTGCAGTCAGTATGGGAATAGCAGGCTGCCTATTTTTTACAAGTTATTAAAATAAAGAAAGATCAATCTAGCAATATTTGGGAGCTGATTAACAAAGCCATAGCAGAATCCAGATCATATTATATAGACCCACAGAAAAACTCACACTATAAGATTCCTATATTAATACAGGAATAAAGCACTAAAATACTATTTTATTATACTGCTCTTTTAATCTACTATAGAAATTTTAGCATTTACCCCCCTTAAATGTTTAAGGTTAATACCTATTGGTTTTATCAAATTCTTCATTATGATGATAAGTCAACACTACTAAATTCACTAATATAATAAAAATTCAAAATATCTTTATCTAAGTTGGATGATCCTTTGGGATCTCAGTGCTTGGCACGTTGTTAGCCAGAATTTTGTTCCTTGTCATGTAAATTTTGAGTATTTACATACATACCACGCACAGCATCCAGAATGATTTGCATCAAGGGGACTAGTAAGTGTGGCAAGCATCTGTGTACTGGTGACAGCCAGAAGAACATGGGCAAGCATTTTCTCATTCTCCATCCTGGCAAGTGAAAAGTATTTTCCTTTCTTCTACCTGCAGTCAGCACTTGCTGATGGGAAGATTTCAAAGTGGGCAACAAAAAGTCTCCAATACTTCGGGCGAACAAGTTGTTTAAGATAATGTGTGGTTTGCGGGTGAGCACTAAGTTGCTAGCAATTACCTTTGCAGAAATTCTGCTTTGATCTTTCTATCTGCTCATTTCAATTATTCTCCATTTCAGGGTATCTTGATGTGGTCACATCCGATTCCCAAGAACCCAAATCATGCCATTTTCTGCTCTATCCTATCATCCAAGTGTACATGGTAAAAGTCTGTCAACATCCACAGGGCCCAGCCTTTTGGCAGAAATTTCAACTTTAGCTAGCATTACATATCTTTACTCAAGCTCTGGTAGCATCTTTTCAATAAACTTTATCAATGTAACCTATTATTTTTAAAAGATTTGCAAGATGGTAATAATATATTACATATGCATTTTCCCATCCTTTACATTTTACAACACATTTTTTAATCTTTTCATGGTAAGCATTACTCTATTATAAATTAAATTATAATCTTAAGTAATAATTTCATGGCTTATTTAAACCACTAGCGAAGAAATTTATAATTTAAAATATTTCTAACTTTTTTACTATTAAAATAAGAGTCATTTTTAATCTGTATACTATCTATAGTCAGCGTTGAATTTAATAACCTTTTAAATCTAAATTAATAAAATCCCTAATGACAGCTTCTTAATACTATTAATTATGCAAGTTTTAAGATCTGATGGGCTTGTAGCAAAGGTAAAACAGTACATTTTAGCACCTTGTCATCACTATGTAATGAAAATAATATCTGCAGTTTAATTTTATATATTTTAATTAAATTAAGTAATTATGCAATTCAAATTAAAATTCCAAAGGCCCCAAACATTTTTACAGTGTTGAAAACAAGGTATTCCTTGGTATATTTGTGTAAAATTACTTTCTACCCCAAATTCCGTCTCTGACCCTGGGACTGACTTTCTCTCTCTTCTGAAAGTTTTAAATGTGTAACAGTTGTATGACCTTGAATACTTGAATAACATGGAAGAAAAGAAAAACATGGTTCCTCCTCCAAATTGCCCACTGGGTGACAAGCAAGGAAACTTGAGACTACTGTATCTGCATTTACTTATTATGTGTTGATGAAAGTGCCATTCCCTTTCATTTATATTTGGTCTGATAGTGTAATGTACCTCCAAGTGAGTTGCCTCGTGGGTTGGCCAAGGAATATAAGAAACCTTTGTGGTAACACCCTGACAAAAGTTGCCTGTAGTTACACAAGAACAGCTGAAGGAACAGGAAAAGTGTGGGAGAAACATCTTTGATAAATCCAGGGAGTGGGTTTCTAAAACCAAAGAATGGAGGGTGAAAGTAGGATGATTCATCTTCTGCAATTCCAAGAATGCATATTCAGTTTCAAGGCACTCTAATTTCTTATTGTGAGTCCTTGTGCATATCTGTGTGTAGACCTACCCACCCCAACATTCCAGTCTTCATGGTCTCAAGTATATCTTTCAAAGCATGCAATAAATGCCTTTCAATGTTTCTGATTTTACCTAGTTTTGCCCATGCTAAAAAAAGATAGGCAGTGTCAGAGCTGGATAGGAGACCAACAAGAAATTCCATGACTATGGATTAGGCTGGGCAAATGAAACAGAAACATTAATCACTATTTTAAAGATGAACTGCAAAAAATAAGAACAGTAAAAAAACCTATATAAAAGTACTTATTGTATCATGTTCATCCTCCAATTACAAATATTGAATAAATCATAACCAGTTCACACAATACACTAAGCCATAAAACCTGATTTACAAAGGAAGTGGGTCAATCACCAATAACTGAGTTTAAACATGCTTGGGATAAACACATGTCCATCATCCGACAAAAATAAAAAAATACATAAATTAAAAAGAAAATAAAAAAATCTCAAAGGGCAGGCTCGGTCTTTTTCAGCCATCAGTTTTCTAAGTTTCTATTTATTAGCTAATCTGGTAGTGATCTTCCTTGTTTTCAGTTTTTTCCCAACACTAGTACTTCCACTACACATGGAAGCCATTTATACACAAGATTCAGGCTCTTAAATAAGCACCAATAGAATGTGCAATTGGCTATGGACAAGAACTAGAATGAATTGGATAATTGATGTAATTAATATAGACATAGTTTTTAAAAATTCATACAGTTGTGCAATGATGTCCTAAATGTCTGTTTTAGGAATAATTACACAACACACATTTCTGCCTATAATTTTATAACTCTCTATTTGGAGTCATGGGTGCTCTCTGGGCTGGGTTGTTTGCTGCAGATATTTCTTTAGATGTTTCATTACTTGACTAGATAACATCATCAGTGCTGATGATGTTACCTAGGTAGATAATGAAACATCTGCAAGCAATCAAGCTCAGAGATAATCTTTTTATTGGAATAACTATTCCAATGACTAATGTTTTTTCCTATCAAGTGAAAAAATATTATCTTTAACAAGGTGCAATATTCACAAGGGCTGGAAAAGAGGCTAAACACATTTATGACACTTGTTAAAATGGCCTAAAACAGGCATTTGCAACTAGTACAGGAGAGAAAAACAGCTTCAGGCCATCTAATCGCTTGTCAAAAAATAATCTGTGCTAGAAGAAAGACAATTGTCCAATTATTTTGCCAACCTGACAAGTCACTATTTTAAGTCAAAGCAGCACTGCATTGGTGTCCTTCTCTAAGGCTGTTAGAGAAAATATGGCACATTTCAGTTAGTCATTAATGCATAGTTTTGGGGGATTAGGTCCCACAGATTACCAAGATTCGCATGTGCACATGTGCGCGCGCGCACACACACACAAACACACACAGTGGTTTTCTCACATTAAAAAGTGGCTCACCTTTCCATAACATAAGATCATAGTGTAGAAATCCCTACTTAAAAGTGAGAAAAACATTTGGAACCTGCTCCCTTGAGAATACAGGTCACAAAGAGAGCAATTAAGTAAGTTCACATCAAATAAATAAACAATTCCCATTATTAGTGCCAAGGCAAGAAAAAATGATGGGCTGTTTTTTGAACTGGCATAAATCAGTAAGCCCTTTCTTTATCAGCACTGCTGAGGTTATGAGACTTCATAAATAAGAGGGAAAATAACAGGGTATAGGTTGCCATGGTAGACTCAGAAGATTTGTTTTCAACTTATCTTTGCCAATTAAATTTAGCATCCCTGGAATTGAGGCAGATGTTCATGTCAAAAGAACCAATCCACCAAAAAAGTCAAATGAGAGAACAGTCAAATCCTTTTTAAAGAGGTTCCCTCCCCAAGTCATTTTTGAAAAATCTTTCTATTTGCCCCACCCACACCCCTCTAACCTTTCATTAGAGCACGAGGAAGCAGAGTTGGAAACTCTTTTACCTGTAAAGAAAATAATCATGATTCAACTTTGTATTCTTAACTTGTTAGCTATACATACAATCTGAAGCCCCAAGGCCACAAAACCTTGAAAATGGCCCCTATAAAACTCCCGAGATGTAAAGAATAATAGTTTTATTTATGTGGCTGTATCCAATCAAAATATTAGGGCACATTTTACTAGCAATTGCTTGTGGGCGAAACATTTCAATTATTTGAAATTTGAAAAAACTCTAAAAAAACCCAAACCTGTTTAAATTTTATAGCAGTAATTTTGATCATTCCAGAAGTGTTCCAAACTCCAAACACTACTCTCCTGAGTTTGAAATATCTGTTTTGAATTTGGAACATCTCCTGGAACATCAGAACACTCCATTTTGATCACAACTGTTTTTAAGCTTCTACTGCTATAATTTGAAATGTTTTGCATATCCCTAATAAAGATTATATTATGCAAAAACAAATACACGGGCATTCCCTTCCATGCATCAAAAAATAAGTCCAGTTAGATCTGAAAATGCTCGACGAGCAATGAATGTTGAGTGCAGGAGAGAAAGAAGTGGACAGGTGACAAGAGAATGGCTTTCTAGAGAAGGTCAATACTTCACAGAGCAGATGCCTTATCTGCAGGCTCTTATTAAAGTATAAAATGACATTAAAATATTTTGTTGCCACTCGTGCCAGCAAGATCTATCATTAGATCAACTTAATGAACTTGGGGAGATGGGCTAGCATTCCTAGAACTGGGATTTACTGTTCTCTCTCCAGTTTTGGGGAGAGGGGCTTGTGCTTGGTGTTCATCCAGGAATATAAAATGTTGAAACAGCAGTTGCCTCTGCAAGCCCTAGAGACAGGTACAATGTCAGTGGAGATGTTATGGTAAGAAGTACCATACCAGTGAGAACGATTTGGTGGGCTGGAAGTAAGCAACTGATGAAGTGACGGGCCTTATTTTCCATTAAACAGATTCCTTCACTGGAGAAGCTTGCAGCTTACTACAGAAAGAAAGGCAAAGGTAAAGACGCCCTTCAAACCTCAGGGTGATCATTAGATTTCAAGGACATCTTCTGTTCTTGTTGCACAAAGAAGCCAGCCCTCCTAAACTCAGGCTGCATTCCACTGGCACTATAAATGCAGTGCTTAATTAGAAGGGTTGATTCCTGTCCACTCCACATAGTTACTCTGAATTCCTTCTGCCAAGAATGGCAACCAATCCTCTTCAAATGCTTTAATTAGATGTGTTGGCAAAAAAAGTCAAGAAAAAGTGGGCGGAGGGAGAAGGGGGGTGCCACAGTAAGGGTTCATTTTTAAGATTCCATGAACACGGTAGCTCAACAATCACTGGGTTCACTCACTAAGTGTTAATCTAAATTGATTTAAATTTATTGTGCCAGCTACTCTGGTTTGTAAATCCTGGTTTAAACTACTGAATTCAATCAGTGATTTATTTCTGAACAATTAATAAAAGTTACATCTTTAACTTTGTTAAACCCAACCTCTTTGTTATTAAAGAAGGGGAGGGCTTCTTTGGCACTGTATTAGTGGCAAAATTCATACAATATCTGTCTAGTATTAATGTAATATTTTGCAGCTAAAAAAGAGAACCATTCATTCAATTATATTTCTCATCCTGTGTTAATGGCTGGCCCAAAGTGTCCAGTCAACTTGTGTCTTTTTGTATGTACAGTATGGAATGAATATATTCTTATTCATTCTTTCACCTGAAGGATTCAAAGTGACATCTGAGGTTTTCTTCAAAACATGTCACCTGCACCCAGTGCTACTTCTTCTGTCAAAGATCTCCTAGCACCAGAGGTTAGGGAAGACAAGATAGATAACTCTTTTGCCTTCATTTCATACATTAAGGCAGTGTTTCTCAACCTTGACAGGGTGGACTTCAACTCCCAGAATTCCCCAGCCACACATCTTCAAGCTGCCAAGATTGAGATACGGGTTTCTTAGGGACATCTGCCTGCCAAGTGTGGAAAATATTGTGCTGGCCCATATAAGCTATAAGATTCCCGGCAGGAATCTTCTCCTATTGGCAAAAACTGACTTTAAGTATACAAAGATAACATGGCATGTCTCAAATTAATAAACCAGGACACACCTGCTTAAATACGGCTAACAGGAATTTGTGGGATTTATATCAATGAAGATATAGATGAGATTATCAGTAACTCACTTTCCTTATTATGTCAACAGGAATTGACACTTGATTAAGTCTGTTACTTTAATTGCTCTAAAACAAACTACTTCTCCTATTGCTACTGCTAGCAGCAGAAGCAACCCTTCTACTTCTGGCAGTTAATATAGAAAAGTTGGGGTTGCTTAATTAGCAACAAGCTGTGGGGACAATTCTATTTATTGGTGATAAAATTTAAAGATATACTTACTATATCTCTATTCTTCAATGCATTATAATTGGTAATGAAAAAGCTATTTAAAGCCAGATCAGTTTAAGACGTTTACACAGTAACCACATAAAAACTTAAAATTTTCTAAATAGTGAAAAGTTTCACCTGCCAATTTCTCTACAAGTTGCTACAAAAACTGAAAAAAACAAAAGGAAAACCCAAACCATTGACTCATTTTCTCGTTGTTCCTCTCTCCCTCTTTATAGGGTTAACTTTGCAAGAAACAAAATTCAATTTGGTATTTAATCCCAGCGCATAAAGGCTAAACAACATGCTTACAAAAATGTTTCATAAATGTAATAGCTATGAAACTACAATGCATTCTTCATCTTCTCTATTGCAAAATAAATAAAAGTATATTTTTTAAAAATAAAAAATGGTAACTATGCTAAATGTTAAGATGTTGCATACTATTTTGAAATATTTAAAGAAATTTGCAAATTAATATTTCAAGTTTGTACTGCCATGTATAAATGAATTAATTACAATCAACCTAAGCATGCTTATTTAGAAGCAAGTACCTCTGTATTTATGACTAACTACCCATATTGTATAAAGTTATTATTTTCTTAACTATGGTTATGCAATAAATCATATTGGATAGATCTGTACAACTTACTAAGCCAATAAACCACAAATAACACACCACACTGGCCAGATCGCAACTGAGCCTTACAGCTTGAATTAACTATTAGAAACCAGATCTGTTAAATTATGTAAACTTTTGAAAAAAAATAAATGGCTGACAGCTCTTCAATTTGTTTGTTATATTAGTGGAACTGGCTAGTCAGTCAAATGAGAATTTAACATACTAGCAATATTAGTCATCAAACACATCTGGATGTTCTTCATAATAAGTGAACATCAGTGGTTTCTAAAGAAATTGTAAAGGATATAATCTGCATCCATTAAAAAGCTCCACTGAGGATTCTGTCTTGCCTCCCTAAAGCACGTCCTCTGTTTAGTTTCTTGGTTCTTTCCCCTCATACCTAACCAAAATCTATTTACTACAGTTTAAGATGTCTCCCTCCTCAGTTTTACAGCAGTATTTTTATACTGCCGCCAAACCACTTTCTATTGTATTTTTAATAAATGAATTTCTTCATACATACATTTATAATCACATTATAAACAATGCCATGGAATTTTAGTCAGAAGACCATGAAGGCACAAACATTCTGACTCTACCTTTCTTCTATGCCAAAATCAAATATAATGCATTGGAACTAATATTGGAACACAAAGAATTGAGTAAATTCTAATGTAATGTAGCTTCAATTGTATTTTGAGGCATCTTGACTTATCTTTAATAAACTTGGTTTTCCGTATGAATGTCTGGAAGAAATTATGTCATTGAAAAGAATACAATATTCTTGTTTGGAAAATCAAGTGCACCGATTAAAAAAACAGATGTTGTTTTTTGGAAAAGGAATAGAAAATAGATCCTAGGGAGTGCAGAAAGCAGCCCTCTCTGACTTTGCTATGGTTTGTATATTTTACAATAGGATGGATTTATAGAACACACCATACCATAAACCATGGTTTACAAATCCTCCAGAAGATATCAGAAAATGTCTAATTTGCCCTAAGAGGTTTTAAGGAATTCATCAAGAAATAAATTGTGAAAGACTTCTAAAACTGGGGAACTCTGAATGAAAGCCTTTAATTATTTTTAATTAATGTTGGTCTGCCTACTCACCAGAATCCACTATAACAGGAATAGATCAGACATCCAGCCCTTGCTTATCAATGCAGACTGAGTGGACGCAAGTGGCTAGTTTTAAGTTTCTGGGTAGTATCATAAAAGAGGATCTGACCTGGGGCACTCACATTGTAGCACTGGTCAAAATGGCCCAGTAGAAATTATACTACCTGAGACTTCTCAGGAAACAACAACTGAATAAAAATTGCTAGTGACCTTCTACTGCTGCACCATAGAGAGTATTTTAACTTACTGCATCTGTGTATGGTTTACCAATTGCACAGTGGCAGATAGGACAGCACTCCAGAGGGTTAACGTCATTGCCCAGAGGATCATTGGTTGCCCTCTCCCCTCTTTATAGCTCCCACTGCCTTAAGAAAATCCAAAACATTCTTAAAGATCCATCTCATCCTGGGCATCCTTTTTTTGAACTACTACCATCTGGCAGACGGTACAGGATAATAAAAACAAGGACAAAGGCTGAAAAACAGCTTCTATCCCAGGGCAGTAACTATATTGAATTCTACTGTATAGTGCAATACTAATGCAATATCGGGTTTTCAATTCAATTGTAGAGAATGTGAAGGATGTGTGTTTGTGTTTTATTTTTATAGTTATAATGCACACTGAAGATGGCATTTAATTTCGTTGTACGAATTCAATGACAATAAAGTAAACTTAACTTATAATGGACTGAAGTTGAATATAAGAAAACAGAATAGATGAATTTTTCCTCCAGGAGCATTTCATGTTAAACAGGTGCAGTCATTGCCCTAAGGAACATCAGTGACTGAAGTAAGTTTGTTAAAGTAGGACACCGATATTGTTTTCTGACAATCCTAAATTTCTCTCTTCTGGTTCTCTCAAAGGTGCTTTTTTTTTCAAAAGGCAACTGGACTGGTTTTTTGAGGAAGTAGTAGTAGTTTCATTTCTCATCCAAGAAACTTCATCTCTTCTGGTTTATATACATTACTAAACCATGGTGATATATATTCTCAAATATTACACAAAGCCTAAAGTAAGCATTATGATTTAGGGATTTTTTTTTCTTTCATAATAATGCCTTGCCTATTTAAAATAGCTTTCATTTTCCAGGATTTCTATGATAATTTACATAAATAAAAAGAAAATTGGGGACTATTATAACAACAAACTCAAAGATAATGACACAAAAATAACGGAATATTTTCAAACGTGCAATGTAGCATATTCTCAGGCAGTGAATTAAGATAGATTTAATAAAAAATAAGGTCTACTGATTTATGTAATTTATTCAATAAATATTCAATAAAATCTGTTAAACGGTTGGATAAATGAACTGGGGGAGACCAAGCCATTTTCACAAAACAATTTTTCCTGGATCATTTTTAGACTGGATCACTTTCAGGATTTTTTTCTTCAAATTGAACCACTTTTTCTCTGCAGCATTAGTAACTGCTGATCATGACAGCTATTTATAACCTCTAAGATAAAGGCAGCCCTCCTCTAAATACTTCTTGTTGAAACAATAATAGGAAATGCTTTCTGATTTGTAGGACTTTCCATAGGCATTTGTTGGGTCACTTACAATGAAATAAATCAAAATTCTGGGAATTGAAGTACATACATCTTCAAGTTGTCCAGGTTTAAAAACACTGAATTAAACAAACCTTTTCTCTAATCCAAACGAGTCTTCTTTAAATATATAAGAATATTGATTTTCCCAGGTCCCAGTTTGTTACATTGTACACTGTAACATTCGGGCAATAGCTTTGTGTAATTTAAGAGCCCATGGCTCAAAAATACCTCCAACCTTAGTTTGCCCTTGGGAAGACTGAGTTGTAATTGCCTAGGCTACAAGTGGCTAGCACTAATTTTTTCATAATTAAAACTCAAAATATGAGTCAGTTCCTTTATCACCAGTCAGAACTCTCACAATTTCCTACATGGTTCCCCCCTCTAAGCTTTACACAAAGGAATTATATCGTTCTTGTCCTATTCAAGATTGAACTCCTGATTTACAGCACACAGATGCTTACCTTAACGGGTAGGCCTTTCAGGAAACCAGCAAACACAGCTGCTGGAAGACCTGCTGTTGTACAGGAGGTTATTCCACGCTCCAGAAGCACCACTACAAAATCTCTCCACCTTGACCAATTTAGCTTCTAATGACTACATGTAAAACTGTACAATGACCTTGGGCTTTCTAGCTGCCAAAGAGGCTCGATGTGGAGCCACTTCAGGTAGCAGCGCTTGGCTCACCTGGTCCAAACTTAGAAGGTAGGCAGTCTCGGTGTTAGCTCTGGGATGGGAAGTCACCCAAGAAAGCCAGAGTTGTGGGCTAGAATGAAAAATTTCAAAAAATTCCAGAAGTGAGTGGTAAAATGGTTCCATATTCCTGCCAAGAAAATTGTATAAATATAGCCATGAAATCATCAAAACATAAACTTGTATCAGAGGAGATTTTACATTACATTTGTTCAGAAAGAGCATTAAGCAATTACTCAAACAATTCAAGACTGAACTCCTGATTTACAGCACACAGATTCTTACCTTAAGGGGTAGGCCTTTCAGGAAACCAGCAAACATTTCCAGCTGCTGGAAGACCTGCTCTTGTACAGTTGGTTATTTCACACTACAGAAGCACCACTGAAAAATCTCTCCACCTTGACCAATTTAACTTCTAATGACTACATGTAAAACTGTTCAATGACCTTGGCGTGTAGTTTCCAAACTATAATAATTTCAGATCTAAGTGGAAATTAGGTAGGAAATGCTTCAAATTCCATTATCAAGAGGTGATTTGGAGTTTGTGAGAACATGCATGTAACATGTAGCATGTAGCATGCATGTCTAATGCTAGGTCAGGCAGCAGTATATTTTCCTGGAATCATATGGCAAACCCTGGAAAAGAGATGGATGCTTTAAAAGTTACAAAGGAATGATACTGTTTCTTCTCTCATGTGCTCCAAAGCATGTTTTTGGAATCAAATCAAATCAAATCACTGAACAGCCTTATTGATAAATGGATAGATCTCTGTTCCTGTCATTAAATTTAATGAGACTGAAAATAAAAGCACATGTGGGCATGCTAAGGCATTCTCCAAGTTCCTCAAAAATAATTTAAATGCATATATCCCAGTGACATCAACTGCATTTTAGTTTCTCTAGAAATTTGATTTTTCACTAAAAATGCTGACTTTATTTCTGAGACCTAGTTAAGTACACCATCCTATAAGGCAGCCTTGGCTTAGGAATTTTGGGAGTTGAGATTCACAGATTGCAACTATTGCATAGTTCCTCGCCCCTGTGATAAGGGCTGGAGTTAAATTACTAGCGTTATATAAAATCAATAGGGATGCAAATAAAATATATTAAGTAAAATATTTTAAATATTTGTTACATTTAAAAAAATAAAATAAAAATATTTTTAAATATTGGTTACAATCTATTGGCCAGCAAGGTTTTTGAAACTCACATATGGGTTCTGTAAGGCTTGGGGGAGGGGGGTCATTTGTGAGAAATAATGTATATAGTAGGCCCCTTGTTATTTTACTATTTCAAAATTAAAAAATACATTTCCATTGGCTATTTTGCAGCAAAAGTGGAATGAAGATTGGCCGATCACACCCTACAGCCCTGAGGACGTTCTCAGAAGGAAAACTGATTGAGAAATATTGTTCTGCCTTGAGCTGTCTTGTGGAATGACTTTCATGTGCATCTAGCTCACTGAATTGCTATGCCAGTGAGTTGTGGGACATATTGTAAAGCACAGAACACTCATGAATAACCTACAGTTTGTAGTATAGAGTAGCTGATTGAAGCGCTGTTATTATATATCCACACTGTAATTTCACTATCACAAACAAATGTTTTGCAAGTTTTATATAAAGAATATGATGTAAACAGAGTTTGGGTAGTCTTGAATTAACTTTTAAGAAAGAGTAAGCTACAAATGTGGCTCTCCTAAAGTAAGCGGAAGTATTTTTGATAGCTTGGCTTAGTGGAATATTCTTTGTGGGGCTGCCTGAGATTTCTGTTAATCAAACCTCTGGCATCTCCAGGGAACAAGTGATGGGAAGTTCTCTGCCCAAGTCTCCAGAGAATCTACTGTGTATCAGCATAGATTTGCTTTATCTGAAACCATGATCTAGGTCAGTATTTCTCAATCTTAGCAATTTTAAGATACCATGGACCAATTTGTAGCCAGCAGAAGTTGAAGTTCACACATCTTAAAATTCTTGAGGTTAAGAAAGACAGACCAAGGTGTTATAGTCCCACACATATACGAAGATGATCAAATAAGAAAAATGGCATAAGACAACTTGCTGGGTTCTATTAGGATGTAGATGTATGTAGATAAAATTAGGTGGTTAAATTAAGAGCAAAAAAAAATTCCTATTTCATCCCAAAACTATTATTTTCCTTCCCATTTCAAGCGATTTTGAAACTTTTATTATGATATGAAAAAATTGTCTTTCATTTGTTTCAGGGTGCCATATTCTGATTGCCTTTGCCTATACCATTGCCTTTGAAAATGGAAATTCAGCTAATTTAATAGCACCTGGGACTGCCATAAAATCTTCTGTGGAATTATGTAACAAGGATATTCTAGCTTTCACAATATCACTTGATATGCTGGATTAAGTGTCATATTCAAACCCAGATTAAATTTCATTTTGGCAAACTGCATCATTTCCTGACCTATGAATGTGAATAAGAGTTATTCAAGAGCAAGCATTCTGCCTGTACAGAATATTACACAGAAATAAGTAAGAGAAGAAGGAATTTAGGACCGTGGAGCAAATCAGTGGTTCCCTAACCTGCTTCTTGATATAACCTTAAGGTTTCTAAATGTTTCCATTGATGACTTTGGGTCAGTCACTCTCTCTCTCAGCCCAACCCGCCTCAGAGGATTGTTATTGAAGGGAAAATAGGAGGAAGAAGTAATATTGGATATGTTCATCCCTTGAGTTATTTGTAAAAATAATAAAGAGGGCATACAAATAATTTAAATATCCCATATTTCATCAATGAATTCTTTAAGGAATTCTATTCCATAGGTAGGCATATGGTACGGTAGATGCAGAAAAAAGTCTTTGTAAATCAACTTTCCCCATCCTAGTGCAATCCATATTAATTGGGGTTACAGAATTAATTCTGAAAGTTGAAGTCTCAGTAGTTGCAGATATGGATGTTGAAATACACCACATGGCAATCTTGGATTATGGATTATTTTGATATTAATTTTTTCTGATTAGAACTGGGGGGGGGGTTTCAACAATTTTGTCACTTCAAACAAATCCTTCTACAATAAGAATAGAGAATTTAAGATCTAAAGAATCATTAGATTATTCCTCCTAAAAGCGCAAAGGCTGGTCCCCAAGGAGGGGTAGATATTTGAATGAATGTCTGTGTTTTAAATCTTAATTCTTCTCTGTGCCTCTGGGAAAGAGAATGAGATAAAGTATGTACGCTGTGTCACTCATGGGCCTTCCGCTGAATTTTCCATAACCTCATTAAGTGATTTTCCAAACAAATCAACAAGGGAAAGTGGCTTTCTCATAAGGTTCCCAGAAGAAAACAGCCAATGATTATCTAATCCTCCTGATCCTGAAATCACAGTATCATTTGCAGATCATATGAACATTCAGTTTACTGGTTGCAATCAAACAGTAAATGAAGTTGGAGACTTTTGTTGAACACAACGTTGATTTTCACTAACTGGAGCTTGTGCCTTTTCACAGGGTAGTTTTGGGCAGAAGGCTACAGTGAGTGAATTCATTCCATCAAAACATTTGAATGTATTTAAAATGTAATTTTTTTAAAATTCAAATTTTCAAAGTACCAAAAAGTATTGAAATGATTAGATCTGTATCCTAAAAGTAGACGGGACCAGGATTTTCTGTTTTCCCAAGTTGTTTATTTGTTTTCTTTTGTGGGAGACTAGGTTAGTTTTTATATTTAAAGTCTTTTCTTTATGATAATCACCCAAAGGAACAAAAAATTGTGCAGCCAATCTTCAGCATAATGCTAAATTTCAACAGGGTAGCCATAAAATAAAGCTATTTTAAAATTGTACATGGTCTGCAGGTTTGTCCAACATAGTTCTGTAATTAATTTCATACATTCACCAAGACAAGAAAAACTTAAAATACACATTCCCAGCTACTACCAAAAATAAATGAAAATAATTTGCACATTTTAATAAATGCATAAAAGTTTAGAGGCATTTGCAAAGCTGTGTCTATTATAGGGATTATGACAACAAGCTCTATATTACAATGTTCCCCCTTCAAAACTTCCTTGCTGTTAACAAGGCTGTCACCAATTCAGTAGTTGTCATTTTAAATTTCTCTAACATTTCGGAAAGTGCTCTCCTGTAGCACTGTAGGCAATTAAAATGGTCTACTTGCCATTGCAAATCCCGATGATGTAGGATCCAGTGAAGTCTGGAGAGGAAACAAATCAGGTAGCCCTCTAGTGCCAGATAGCAATCCTATGGGAAAGCAAGCTTGCACTTGGAACGATGGTTAAATCTTTCTGCATTGCAGAAAGGCATTAAAAAGGCTGATTTGCTTTACAGGGTGGTTGTAAAAATGATTGGGATAAGATGTGTGAAATGACAGTGCTTCATTCCCCAAACTTAGAAAAATTATTTCTCTGAACATGAACTCCAAACAGAGTTATTATACTAGATTCAGATCCCAAAGTTAGAAGAATATGTGATCAACTCAAAATTATGCCATTTCATCAAGAAGGTGCCCAAGATTGCAGATTTGCAAGCTGACTGTCATCTATTCTTATCACAAAGACCATTTTTGCAGTCTTGGCCCTCAGCTCCTAATTGTTCCATTGATGTTGGACCCAGTGAATACATGCAACCCAATTAAGCAAAATTAAATGTAAGTTTCTTGGCTCATACTACTTTAAGCCAGCTAATAACACAGGAATAAAAGGGTGAGGCTTCAACTGCACAGTTGCAGTCACCATCCTGACTTTATTTACACTCCCCTGTGGATGTCTTTTTGTGTGTGCATTTATATATTTTTTTGAAACAAATATATCAGAAATTAGTTCAAATCAGCTTTTCTTCTGCTTATAGCACAACAAAGCTTGCAAAACGCAGTTTCTCCATCTGAAATGGAACAGCACAGGAAAAGCTTTGTGACTATGTTCTGCTCTAATTATTAATTCTCCAATCTTTTTTTTTCTTAAGGCAAACACTGACAGTCCTTGGTAACTGCTACTGACACCACAGGCTTGGCTCTCTCACCCTTGAGGCATCACAGTAGATACAAGTGTTTTTCTCAGGTGGGAATTTGCACCTGGTTTCTTAAACAAAATGTTTGATATAGCCAATGACAGTCATGCTGAAGCCATTCCTTAAATTAAAATCACACAACACATCTCAACCTAAGCCATTTTTAAATCTATGTAGCCTTTATTTCCAACATCCATATGAGATCACATGATATACTATGCTAACAAAAAACTAATTAAGACTACCAGAACTGCAAATCGATGTTTTGTATCAACTTTTAATAGAGAAACTATGACCACTGCATATCAAGAAAGGACTGCCACACTGAGCAAGATAACAAATCAATACAGCACAGTGTTTTATCTACCGCAGTGACCAAAAGCCCTTCCAAAGTTCAGGGAAAAGACATAATGGAGATAGGTCACTTCTTCCTGCTTCAGGAAATAGGTAACTCCTCAGACTCATTGATTCCAGCAATCGCAGCATTCAATCAATGATAGCCATTACTACCACTCAGCCTTTTAAGGATTATCTATGTCAAATATCTAAAAAAAAATCATAAGAGGCTACTCTTTATTTTTCCCATTTTCTGAACTATCTCGTGCATTCATTATTTATGATACTGAACAATCTCACAATAAAAACATGCATGTTTAATCCACAAACATACAGGAGTCATTTGAGTACATTGCAAACAATCAAATTTAAGAGTGTATTTTTTCCATCTACAGTTTATCTAAAATACCCTTCTCTAACCTGGTGTCATTTACTTGTATTTCAGTTCCCATAACTTCCATCCAGTATTGATCATAATGTCTGGAATTGATGATAATGTATGTAGAAACAGAGTTAAGCTGAAGAAGAGCTGAAAAGGCAAACTCACTAGCTCTTGGAATAAGGGAAATTTTAAATAAGGATGAGGAAATTCTGGGAGTTAATTTCTAACTTATTTGAAAAGCATCAATTTGGAAGGCTAAATTCAATGACTATTTCAGTTATATAGAATTTTCTCCTCTCCCTAGTCCACAGAACGGCTATGAAAAATGATAGACTAAGTCATTCCTCCAATGATAAACAAGTCATATATTTTAAATGCTGAAATGCACTGTGTATTTTTTTTCATAAGTTTTGATCCTTATTTAATGTGAAGGTATCATATACATGTACAAAAAATGCAAAACATATCATTGTAGGTTTAAAAGGAACTGTCATCACAAACTATTTACAAATAATAAACTGAAAAAAAATACAAGGAAGCAGGTGGAAATATTTATGCAAGATATTATAATGACCATCAAGTTGGAATTTTTCAACAAGCAGAAAATTAATTCTGGACAAGGCAAAAGATGGTTGCATATTGAATGGGTTCCAACTCTGTGCGAAATCATAACATGATTTATTTGGGTTTGGCATAACATCATGTACAAATCCAGCCATTGCAGTTTGTAACCCATGGCTTATGATTTAGCTTGATAACCCAACTATGACTTATTCAACAAACTATGATTAAAACAAGCTTAGTTTAGGGCGATATCAGAGGTAATATGCCAGCTGTTAAGGTACATGAGCCAGAGAGTTACTGCCCTTATATTGTGATTGTGGTGAGTTATTTAGGCAATTGAAAAGCAAAATGAGGATCTAGATGGGCTTTTAGCTGGTCCAGCAAAACTCTTTTTGGTCATATTTATGAAAATGTCATTTAAAAATCATAAAGCCATCCACCATTTGGAGTTTTCTATTGAAAGAAACAGCACTGTGACAAGTAAATAACAGAGCAAAGTTAATCAGACACCTCCTTTCCAATATAGAAGACTTTTACCCATGACAACCAGCTTTAATTTTATTTCTCCTTCAACTTTGGATCCAGCAGGCTAGAGAACCACCCAGTCCAGTTGAAACGTGTAGTACCATTTCTCACCATCTCTCCCTACTATCCTTAAAGGAACTCCTCCCAATGCCCACTACTTTTGTAGTTATCTGATTAATGTGTTCCCGCTGTAGTCTGGACTCCACCTAACTGCATTAGAGCTGCAGGACTGCAATCCCATTATTCCCCTCTGCCAAGGGGTGTGTGTGAAATATAGGAAACCGAGGGAGGGGAAAAAGTGAACATTCCAAGGGTCCCTATAGAGATATCTGCATGAATTGGGGAGGGGTGTTGGAAGAGGTTTCCAATAATAAAGCACTGCTCAGCCTGTCCTTGCTGGCCAGGAAAAGAGGGAAGAAAAATTGGACAGGCTTCCTTAGGGTGGGGCTGTGATAAAGCGCAAGGGACACCAATTCATGCAAAATGTATTCTGGAAAGCAAAGCAAAGAGTTATCAATGCTTCCTGCATTGTGCTGCATCATTTTCCCCTGGACAGAAAGGGAGGATGGGTGGATGGATGAAAAAAATAACATGAAAACAGTAAAATAATTTCCAGCCCCACTGATTCCCACATAACATATTCTCCCCTTCCTGATGCACCCTCATGCTTCTGAGAATAACAAACTGTCTCCAAAAGGAGAAGAAGCCAACAATGAAGAAGGTGGGGGAGAGTATCTTCAAATATTATGTCGCCGTAGAATTAAATAAATCCAATTATTGAATGAGAAGAGGGTCTGGAAAGGTGACTGTTCAATGTTTATGATTATTACAGCTGTCTGTCACTATATTATTCTCACCATGACCAAAAGGAATGAAGGGGGTTGTATTAATCTCTTTTCAAATAGAGCATTTCCATTTACAGAAACCTGTTGATGTATTAATAGGAAGGGGGGGAGTAGACAGGAGGAGAGCGAATGTCTCCTCCAAAGCACTTGATGCGAAGAGATGGAGGACAGCAGAGAGGTTGGAAAGGGGGAGACCGGTGAAGACTGACCACGCCTGTTTTTGCAACCCACCCGACGTTTAGAAAACCAGCAACCTGATTTGAGCCCCTCCAGGTTACTTGTAGTTGCCATTTCACGTCATTTTATTTCTTGCTTAATATCAGCCAGCCAGCCACCCGCCCGCCCGCCCAGCCGATCCTCATAGGAGTTCAGTCAGGAACCCTTTAGAAAACAAGATTTCAGTATCAATGATCGCGGCGTGGGGGACGGGGGGGGGGGAGAGACGACGACACGGGACGGGCAATCCTCATCTTGCAGCTATGAGATGGTGGAACAGCTTTCTTTGTAGAGAGAAAATTCCCCAGCACGATGGCACTGGCTAAGGGAGGGCAAGCTCCCGGATCTCTGCTCTCGGGTCCCTGCAGAAAAGAATCCATCTATTTACTAACGCCGCAGTGCCGCCACTACCAGCCCCTCGGGCCAATTCTCCTCTCCCGCAGCAGCTCCATCAAACCCTGGCACAAGCAACAACGCCAAGCGCCTCGTTCCCTGATCTCCGGCGCCCGTTTCCCCCCCCCCCCGCCTCACCTCCCCGAAGGGATCAGGTCGAGACGAAATCCCCAGGCGCCCCCTCCGCACCGCCCGCGCCCCCACCCCAGACAAACGATCCTCCGACCTCTCCCCCCCCCACTCCCCCGAAGCGAAATAGCTACCTCGTCTGAAGTGATGGCGGGGATGGGTGGGTGGGTGGAGTGGAGGATCCGCTCTCCTTCGTCCTTGTATGCAATGCGGTGCGCTCCCTTTCTCAGCAGTGACGGAGGAAGAGGAGGAGGAGGTGGGGATGGGTGCGTGACGATGCAGCAACAGAAGCAGCGGTAATCTCGGTAGCTGCAGCGGGGAAACGGAGTGGCGGGGGGGGGGAGGCGGACCGACCAAGTTAGAGGAGAAGCAGCTGTACTGGCGGTGGGGACGGGGAGCACCTCCGCAGCAGACGAGAGCAGGCAGGGGATGGAAACGGAGACAGGGAGTGGACCTCGGCGAGCCGCAGCCAGTCAGCCGGCCTGCCCCCTCCGATAACCGCCCGCACAGCAACAGCTGCACTGACGGAGGGGTGGGGGGGGTGGGAGGAGGAGAGAGCGAGGAGGGCGGGGATAGAGCGTTGGTACACACACGCGCGCGCGCGGGCCCCTAGCAGACACAAACACGCACACCAAGAGCGCGCGCGCGCGGGTGGCCGCTGCTATACAGCGCGAGGGCCCTCGAGGTCTGTCCAGCGCAGGGAAGGCAGGGAGGGAGAAAGGAAAGCGGGTTGGCTGGAGGCGTCCGCGATGGCAGCAGATTATCCTCCGCCGTTTTTCTGATCTGTCCTCTGCATCGGACAGAGACCCACCCCAAATCGTGACATCCGGGTGACTTGGGCCTGCATCAACGGCCAGTCGCCCCAAAACCCCACCGGATGGTTCTCTCACGCAAATACATAGTTGCCCTTTTCTCCTACCTGCCCTATCTAAACGGAACAGATTTGCGGTGATAAGATGGACGTTTTTGAACTTGAGGGTTGGAAAAAGGTTCCTGAGAATACTGTGCACAGCCAGCCAAGTAAACAAACGGATGGATCCTTCAAACAAATCGCCTCAGAGATCTCACTTGATGAAATAGCCAGGTTCACATTACCCTACTTCAGACATCTTATGCAGAGAGCCAGCGCTCTGGAAAAGGTTTTAATGCTGGGAAAGGTGGAAGGAAAGAGAAGAGGAGGACAACCAGCCGCAGGATGGATAGAGTCAATTACAATAGTGATGTAAGAAGAATTGAAGGAGCAGGTTAGGGACAGATTAACTGTAGAATAGATGGTCACTAGGAGTCAACAACATCTCCATGGCATGTAATCATCATCATTCTCATCACTAGTGGACTCCATGAAATCTCTGGGCTATATTAGATAACTTAAATTTTTATTAGATTATACCTCATTTGTTTCTCTAGAAATGAATACTAAAGATATTGGGCTTGATAGGACAATGATTTGATTTCATGTAAGGCAGCTTTCAGTTCCTAATCCACTGCAAATGTATCTGGAAGCAAGTCTTGCTAAATTCAACAGGTTTGATTGACATCTCCATGCCTTTCCTCTTTCTTCTGAAAACTGCAGCTGGTCTAGTTATAACTCACTTCTTTTTCTTTTCCCTTTAATTGTTAAGAGTAAACTAAGAAAGAAATGAAGCAGATAGGAGGAAAATTAAGAGGACTTTGAAATGCTTTGGATTCAATTCTACAAAGGTGCACCAGAGCATTCAGCAACTATATTCTCTGCCTCTCATACATTTACACGCACACTGTACTCTCTTGACTACCTGTACAATTTTAGACATTAACTGAAATCTTGCCAGGCTCAAGGTTGACTCAGCCTTCCATCCTTTCTAAGGTAGGTAAATTGAGGACCCAGTTTGTGGGGGCAATAAGCTGACTTTGTATAAATATACAAAAGTATGAAGGCTATTGCTTAACGCATTGTAAGCCGCCCTGAGTCTCCAGAGAAGGGCGGCATATAAATCAAATTTATATTTATATTTATATATATATATATGTGTGTGTGTGTGTGTTGTTTTTTTTTTCTTCTAGCCAGGTTTTCCCTACGTAGCCAAGGTTTTTTTGTAGCTCCAGCTCAGTAGAATCTCATCTACTCGGTTCTGGGCTTTTTTCCTTTCTAACACCTAGCAAGCTCTAACTGCTAGGTGGGAGACCTAAATAGATCCATTTCTAGCTCGTTAGCTGTCATCAGTAGGCCACACCCATATCCTCCCTGTAAAGGCACAGTATCAATTTTCTTACTTCTTCGTAGGGTTTAAACCTAATAGAGAAGCTACTGACTGGCTTTGTATATCACCTGTGGAAAGCTTTTATGATTCACTGCTGCTTATAAGTAGTGTGTGTCTCCCTCAGGGTTCCTGCCTCCACCATGAAACTGCTTATGGATGCTGCCTCTTCCTCTCAGATTTCAAAAGCATTTGCCATCTGAGCTTGACAGGTTTACATTCTTCGTTCAAGTCCTTTTCTGACAGGATCTGTAGTGTGCTGTGCATCATCAAGTCAAAAACATTATTGCATTTTCAGATATATACACACACACACCATCTGTACGTGGTACATACATAGCCTAGAAATGGGATATTCACTTATGTAATGCCTTTGGTTGTAACTTAAATTCATTATTTCATATCAAACATTTTGAGAAATTAAAGAACACATATTTTCATTTATTTATATTTCAAATTTGTTCCACCCATCTTCCTCACTCTTTATCTTCTTTTGTGTAATACTCTCTCATGTACTTAAATGAGTTCTGTTATACTTTATATATTGTGCTTTTGGTTTACTTGGCTGGATAGCTGTTGTAAAAGATATTGGATTTCATTGCTAATAAAATTCAAATTGTTATTTGAAATCTGAAAAAACAGATAAGGCAATAGAGTTATATTGCCTGTTGAACAGTATTTCAAATGAGATTCTTCTCTATAATGCAACTATTATAACCATAATGTATGCAATGTTGGGATTTTTCAGTTTTGGATTACAGTTTCTTAAGAAGAAAGTAGTGTTTAGCAAAATTGATTCTTTTTTATACAGATGAATATTTTTGCCTCTAAAAAGTGTTATAATTCTCAGCATATTATTTTTACATATTAGAAGTGATGCTAATGATATATATATATATATATATAAGAAATCCTTCCCCAATATATTTCATCCATTCCTAAATAAGCATTTCAATCAGGATATCTGATTTCTGAACCTGCCAATGCTGTAGGAAATGCAGATTTTTCTAGAAAAAACAAAATATTTTCTAGCACGGCATAATTAAAATACTTTAGTCATGACAGCTTTACAACAAATGAGAACCACATGCATACTACTTGAACAATGTCCTGTTAAAGCACAATATATATAAAGTATAACAGCACTCATTTAAGTACATGAGAGAGCATTACACAAAAGAAGATAAAGAGTGAGGAAGATGTGTGGAACAAATTTGAAATATAAATTAGTCGGGAAGTTTTAAATTTTGGGCAAAATTTGTTTAATTCTTTCAAAAATTTTAAATTTTGTATTGGGATGTTTTTTATTCTAGGCTGTGCACCGCCCTGTGTCCAGCAGGAGAAGGGCGGTATAAAAATTTAAAATAAAATAAAATTAAAATAAATAAATAAAAATATGTGTTCTTTAATTTCTCAAAATGTTTGATATGATATAATGAATTTAAGTTACAACCAAAGCAATACTGTTTGAAAGTTAGGAAAAACTTCCTAATATTAACAGCAGTGGAACCATTAAAAAGTTGTCCATACAGAACTCTTAGCTCCCTGCACTTAAATACATATCTAACATAGCTTCTCATCTTGCCTGGCACTTGGCATAGTCCTCAGGAAAGTAAGAAGAAAAAGGCTTCTATTATATCAAGAAGTAAATTTAGAAAGTTGGAGTCAGTGGTGGGTTTCAACATTTTTTACTACTGGTTCTGTGGGCGTGGCTTGGTGGGCGTGGCTTGGTGGATGTGGCTTGGTGGGCGTGGCAGGGGAAGGATATTGTAAAATCTCCATTCCCATCCCACTCCAGGGGAAGGATACTGCAAAATCCCCATTTCTTCCCAATCAGTTGGGATTTGGGAGGCAGAGAATAGATGGGGGCAGGGCCAGTCAGAATTTTTACTACCGGTTCTCTGAACTACTCAAAATTTCCGCTACCAGTTCTCCAGAACTGGTCAGAACCTGCTGAAACTCACCTCTGGTTGGAGTGCAATATGCATTTGGTCATTTGATAAGTAATTAATGAAAGCTTTGCTTTACAGATCGGTTTTAACTGGTGACAGGAGACTTTAAGCAATGCTTTGGGAGTTGAAAATGCATTGCTTTTTTCTGAGATCAGTTTTCTAATACAAGATTCTCCTCACAAGTCTTTCAAATTTATGAACTTCAACTCCTAGCTGTAGCAGGAATAATGATGAGATATGCATGGAGATTAGGTCAGCAACTTCTAGAGTATTATACTTTTACCCACCTCTGAATTTTAAATAATATACTAAGTTTAGAAGAACTCCTAGAGACAGTTATTGACAAACATACTTGATAAATGATGGTCCATCTATTCACAAAGATGTTATTTTAAATTTATATATACGTGTGCAGATGAGATAGGTTAAAGGATGGAAAATTATGGTGAGGTATAGTGAATAGTGTTTGTGCACATCTGGTTTTGTTAAGTTACTTTTTTTCTCTCTACAATTAATTTATCTGCCTTCCTATTTCTAAATCCTTTTCTATGATTTGCACAATATTTAATGTATTTTCAATTCAATAAGTCATTTTTTCCAATGAATCAATAACAAATTTATCTAGCAATAATCTTCTATTTATATTCTGACTGTTGGGGCAATGGACATCAAGGAAGCTCTCAATTATATAATTATATTATGTAATACATCAAGACTAAGTGAACTTTTTTGACATAAAACTATTATAATATTGTATCAGTTAAAATATTGTAAACAACTATATCTTAAAAGATATTTAAAATAATTTATATGTTTAAAATCAGCAGATGAGAGCTGTACATATTTTCCTAGGGAGGAAATCTAGGCATGCAAGAATACTGCCTCTTAATATTAATCTATTAACTAAATAGACCTCTGTGATAGAATAGTTTGCCGTGTATATGGTACTGTACTATTGTTAGTAAATAGTAAATATTCCAGGGGTGAAATTCAGCAGGTTTTGACAGGTTCTGGAGAACTGGTAGCAGAAGTTTTGAGTAGTTTGGAGAACCAGCAAATATCACCTCTGGCTGGCCCCAGAGTGGGGTGGGAATGGAGATTTTGCAATATCCTTCCCCCAGGAGTGGGATGGGAATGGAGATTTTGTAGTATCCTTTCCCTGTCACACCCACCAAGCCACGTCCACAGAACCGGTAGTAAAAAAATTTGAATTCCACCACTGAAATATTCTGACATAACATTTTACTTGAAGGAAACAAAAAAAAAAATCAGATGAGTTGTATGGAACCAGCCAATTATGACTTATTATATAAACCTTATTTGGCAGCTAAGCTACATCTGTAGGAAGGTATATAGTATATTATCTATCACTGTCTGTTAAGTAACCAATTCATTACTCTTACATTAAACAAATGATGGCTTAATATATTGAATAAACATTAGTACCTCATGTGAGAGAGACTGAAATCATGTTATTAGGAATTCATGATGTTATTCAAGACTAAGCTAAGATTCCTAATATTTGGTGGATTTTGGCAGAGCAGAAAAGTCTGATTTATTTCTCAAGATAACCACTGTTTCATAATCTGACATTTGTTGATTCACTATCTGATCCAAGTTGGCTTTGGAACTCAATATACATGTCTCAGTCTTAGCTTTTGACTTGTAAGAATCAAATAAGGAATAACTCTGCAGAAATATTTTAAATCTGCTCAGTTAAAGGCTTTGGGTTTCATACAACTGATTCTGCCAAAATAAAGGTATCCATTGCTTTCTCTGCAGTTCCACATGACTTTTAATCAACCCTGGAGGCTGAGAAGAATTTGTGGAGGAGGAAGTGGATGGTATAGATTTGTACTGCATATATAAGCCAGATAACCTTGAGATGATAAGGTAGGAGTGATATCACACATTAAACATATTCAATAATATGTTTCTGCTTATAGATAATATTGAGCCTCTTTTTTAGCCATTATATGTTGAACACATCATAATGGTTTAGTTTACAGTTGATACAGTAAACAATACTAAGCCAAAAGGAAACAGAACACTTTATGACTTATGCAATATATGAACAGATAAAATGCTTTGCACAATAAACAGTTTAATTATTCCTACAATTATTGAATACATATTATTTAAGACAAACTTTAACATCTTGTTAAATCTCTCCCCCCCCCCCCCCTCTCTCTCACACACACACACACATATTATTTAGGTTGAATTGCAGTCTTAATCATTCTGGAACATTAAAATCAATAGGATTTAAATTAGGATTAACATCTCACTGATTTCAGATTGTTGCAAGAAGGAAAACAAACATATAAAGATAACTTAAATCTGTAAATCGTATTAATAAATACGATGTTACAAATAAAATGCAAATAATACTTTCAACTTCCACAATAAACCTGAGGTGAGATTTTTCAGAATGGTTGAAAAAAATCTTCAGAACACCAATGATGTTTCCCACAGGGGAAAATATTATTAGTTATTCATATGCTAAAGTTCTATTGTACAAAATCAATGGGATTTTTCTATCTTTCTGGACTGGAGAGCATATTACGGAGCATATTACGGAGAGCATATTCTCACAGAATGGTCGCTGCAGCAGGTATGACATAGATCCATTTACCAGAAAGCAAAACTGAGGTTCTAGCCATTACCCAAAGAGACCCAAGCTGTATTATATAGCCCTTGTTTTTAAAAGTACATTTTTCTGTTAATATTTCACAATATACCGTATATTCACATAATACCACCATGTTTGATACCATATTTTTATTAGAAAACCATTCTAAAGCCATATGTGTATACCATCCCAATACTGTATGCTCAATTAGAATATATTTTAATGCTTTTCCTTAATTTTGCCAAGAAACTTCTGCTGACTCCCACTGAGAAACCCATAGAAACCAATCACAATTAGTATTTTCTAGACTAGAAGAAACTTGAAGTACAAGGTTGCATTTGAAAAGATGCTCAGATTGATCTAAACCTTGAAGATTTTAGCACTTTGTGATATTTGCCACCATTTTTCCTGACATGCCTTGAGGACAATTAAAATTATACCAGGTTAGTCTTTTCTCATGGCTTTATAAATCTGCAGTTGGGGAGAACATAAGAGGAAGTGGTGCTGAACCAGTTTGAAAGTTTAAAATATTGGTTATAAAATGACAGCTTTTCCTACTCGCTGTTCAGACACTCCTCAGACTGGGTAACGATCACTCTCATTTGCACTGCTGAGTGTCAATCAAATCCCTCTGGAGCTGGATCCACCTCACTTCCTGCTCCTTCCTCAGACTTTTTCACTCAGCCATTGCAATAGCATCGAGTGTCTGTTCTCTAGTTTAAATTTCTTTATTATTTTTGTTTTATTTCAAAGGAATTGACTCAATATCATTTGTTTACTGTTTAAAAGTGCTGCGCTTCGATTGCCTTCACTTTGGTGAAGTTTAAAGCACGTATCGGCGGTTCGGGGCTCCGGCCGCCACTAGCGGCTTGGCTTGGCTGGCGGTTAATTCTACTCAGCTGTTGCCGCCATTGCCGCCATTTTGCCAAGTCATTCTGCGAGGTTTTGGACTGCCTTTGTGGCCATTACGTCTATCGGCTTGAGTCCCTGCCGGCTGGCATACTCATTAGCCGTTTTTGAAAAATAGTGATTATCTTATTGCTGCAGCTTCAGTCCGGCCGCAGGCGCTGTGTTTCGCCTGGCTTAGGACTTGTGAAACTTCGCCTCGCGGGCCGCCATTTTGAGCCCTGATCCTCGCCGCAGTTTTGCTCTCTCCGTGGCCTTAGCGACCTGGGCTTTGGTTTCCAGGGTCGCTAGATTGGCAGCAGGTGAGGACGCTGTCCTGATCGTACCTGCACTTGGCAACTGTCTGCAGCACGGTGCTCTGAAAGCCCCAGGGAAGTATATATTGTTTAAATTAATTTATATTTCTTAAAAAAAAAAAAAAAGAGGAGGGGGCGGTTACCTTGTTTTACTGATAGTACGGTTTTGCTTAGAAATAATTATTTATTTAAAAAAAACATTTAGATATATATATACTAGGATTTAGCTTGCTAATATTCAATTATTTCTATAGAATTAATTCTTGTCTATTTACAATTGATTGGTGAAAATAAATTAATTCATTGGGGTGATTGATCATGGGTGACAGGGAGGAACTTGCTCTTTCCTCTGATCTGGACAGAAGTCCATCTCCCTCCCCAGTACCTTCCCCTAAACAGCTCAGGGGGAAGAAGTCTAAAGCTTCTAGACAGGAGAAGTCCTCCAAATCTGCTACTGCAGATAAGGATGCCCAAAGGAGTCATAAGGCATTAGAAAAGCGGTTTGCTAAGGCTAGACAACAGGCCCAGGACCCTGGTCAAGTTCCAATTCCTGAAGGCTTGAGCCACGAGGTGACCTGTGAGCCCTCGGCCTCTCATAGTGGAGATGTGTTGGCCAGTGATCTGAGGGAGGATGAGCCATTGGCCTCTCAGGAGGTCCAAAATTCTGCAACTAATCAGCCAGGGCCTAGTGTTAGGTCTCGCTCCTCTAGTTTTGCAAGTCATATTTCTCAAGCTTCCAGGTCAGGTCCTGAAGCTACTTTTACACCCACTGCAGCCGGCCTCCGTCCTGAGACGGGCCCGGGCTTCCTTCAGTCTGTGGATTTTCAGTCCTTTTTTACTCACGCTATGTCACATATGTTCCAAATGGGGTTGCAGCAAGCCACTGGTGCCTTACCCGTTCCAACGTGCCCTACTACTTCTGCCTGTTCTGTGCATCCCCCTGCTGCACAACATCAACAGCAATCTGGTGCTTGTAGTCTTGAGCCTGAATCAGCCCGGGAGGAAGATTTCCTAGATGACTTTGAGATGTCAGGGGATGAGGAGGAGATTCAGGACAAGCCGGCCTTTCCGGGACTATTTAAGCCTTCTTTGTTTCGCTCTCTCCTGCGCAAGGCAAAAGCTGCCACTAATATGGATTCCACGCCTCTTCAAGGTTCCTCTGCTTCTGCTCCATCAGGCCCCAATAATAACTTGTTCAATCTGCCTCAGCCTGATGAGGATTTTGTTCCCTGTCCGGATCTTTTCTGCCAGGTTGTACAAAAGCCCTGGGACCGCCCCGCCTCGTTGCCGGGGCCGAATTCATTTGATCGAAAACTCTATGCCTCGGCTCCTGCGTTGGACACTCTCCTGCAGTTACCTACAGTTGATGATCCGGTGGCGAGTCTCACATCGTCTTCCATCCTGGTAGGTGAGGCGGGGGATGGTCTCAAGTTTGAGGACAAGCAAGCCGAAATGGGCTTTCGTAAAACACACCAAGCTGCGGCTTGGGCTATTCGTGCTGCAACCTCCTCATCATTTTTTAATCGGGCATCGCTGGTGTGGTTGTGCCAATTGAAGGAAAGACTTCCCCCGGAAGATGCACGATTACAGCAGGACCTAGCCAAACTGGTCGCAGCTGCCGAATATTCAGCTGATGCGTCCTTGGACACAGCTAAGTTTGCTTCCCGGGCCTTAGCTTCGACAGTATCTTCAAGACGTCTCTTCTGGCTCCGTAACTGGAGAGCTGACGCCAAGTCCAAGTGGCGTTTGACTGCCGCCCCTTACAAAAGCTCTGCCTTATTTGGCTCCTCCCTGGACTCTGTGCTGATCGAGAATAGGGATAAGAAGAAGGTGTTACCCACGTCCTTCCGACGTCAGGATAGGCGCTATGTACCTTATAATCGACAGTCCTTTCGACAGGAGCAAGGCGCTGGTGGCGCCTCTTACTACAGATCTTCGCAGTCTCAGTACCAGCCAGCTTCGGACTTGGCGCCATTTCGTGACCGCGGTCACCGACAATCCAACTTCAGGCGACCCTTCAGGCAGTCAGCGGGCCGTTTTTCCAGGCGCGGTAAGTCACTCACCGCACCTGGTCCCCATCGGGGGCAGGCTCCAGGCATTCTCTCACCTGTGGCCAACTACCACCTCGGATGCCTGGATTGTCCAAACTGTCACCGAAGGGTTACGTTTGGAATTCACCACCATGCCACAGGACTTTTATGTTCACTGCCCTTGGCCACTTCAGCCGGAGAAGCGTTCTTTTCTGTCGCTCGAAATTTACCATCTGTTACAGATTCAGGCCATAGAACAAGTTCCATTGGACCAACTCAAAACCGGCTTTTATTCAACGCTATTCCTGGTCCCGAAGAGTTCGGGCGATTGGAGAGGCATTTTGAACCTTCGACGTCTCAATCATCACATCTTGTACCGTCGGTTCAAAATGCATTCCCTCAAGTCTCTGCTCGGCTGCATCCGACGAGGGGATCTGATGCAATCTGTAGATCTGAAGGAAGCGTACTTGCACGTACCCATTCACCACTCCCACAGAAAGTACCTCCGTTTTGCGTTTGGAGACCACCACTTCCAATACCAGGCTATGCCATTTGGCCTTTCGTCCGCTCCGAGGACCTTTACAAAGTTGCTGGCGGCGTTAGCAGCGTCGCTCAGAGAGGTTCCTGTTCGTCTGGCATGCTACCTCGACTACATTTTGATCCTGTCGTCCTCTCCAGAACAGGCGACCCACGACCGGGAGCTAGTACTTCAGACCCTTCAAGACCACGGGTTCACTTTGAATTTGGCCAAAAGCCATCTAGTTCCCACGTCTCGCATTCTGCACCTCGGGGCAACAATAGATTCCAACCTGTGTGTGGTCTTCCTATCTCCAGACAGACGAGTCAGCATACGGAATCTGGTGTCTCAAGTCTTACTACACAGGACTGTGACCTTACTGACACTCTCCCAGCTTCTGGGAAAATTAATCTCATGCATAGACATTGTCCCGTGGGCACGTTTCCATCTACGTCGCCTTCAATGGTTTCTGCTCCCTTACCAGAGACAAGGTCGAGCAGAGACTCTTCTCAAGGTAACAGTTCCAGCTCCTGTGCGCCTTTCACTGAGGTGGTGGCTGTCTCCGGCCCTCGACAAGGGCTCCCCCTTCTTGGAACCAGCTCGGATGGTGTTGACCACGGACGCAAGTCTGCGAGGCTGGGGGGCGCACCTCGACCGTCAGTTAGCCCAAGGTGTCTGGTCGTCAAAGGAACTGCAACACAATATAAATTGGCTCGAGCTCAGAGCGGTCCATCTCGCCCTGATGCACTTCAAACGCCTTGTATATCGCCAGGACCTTCTGATTCTAACGGACAATGTGGCCACCAAAGGCCATATCAACAAACAAGGGGGCACCCGCTCATGGACACTAATGCAGGAGGCGGAGCGTCTTCTGTCGTGGGCGGAACTTCACCTCTCGTCGATAAAAGCGGAACACATTTCGGGGACTCTCAATCAAGAAGCAGATTGGCTCAGCAGAGACTAAATAGATCACGCCGAGTGGAGGTTGGATCCCGGCCTGTTCCAGGACTTGTCCAAGAGGTTCGGCCTTCCCCTAGTGGACCTTTTCGCGACAGCTCAGAACACCCAATTGCCGAGATTCTTTTCTCGCTACCCGTCTCCAGCAGCAGAAGGGCTGGATGCTCTTCGAAGTCAGTGGCCCCGGGGCCTTCTTTACGCCTTTCCCCCCCTTCCTGTCATCTCCAGGGTAGTGCGGAAGGTCATTCAAGAACGGGCGAACCTTCTACTAGTAGCGCCGTATTGGCCCCGTCGAGAGTGGTTCGCCGACCTCAAGAACTTATCGGTCGAACCACCGTGGAGGATTCCACTCGACAAGTTAGTACTAACTCAAGGGGCCGTCCGTCATCCGGAACCAGAATGGCTTCGATTAGCCGTGTGGCATTTGAGTGCATAAAGCTCTTCAAGGACAACCTGTCTGACGATGTTATCTCCATTATTCAGGCAGCTCGAAGGCCATCAACAATTCGTATTTACACCGCTTCATGGAATGCATTCACCAGATAGTGCGGAGATCATCACGTAGACCCCACATCTGCATCTGTTCCGGACATTCTGGGTTTTCTACATGCGGGGTTTTCCAAGGGCCTGGCTCCTGCGACTCTACGCCGACAGGTGGCGGCCCTGGCCACTGTCCTGTCAGGGGAGGCTCGTGTTCCTTTGGCTCAGGACCCCAGGATTCGTTCCTTTCTCCAAGGGGTCTCAAACCTGCGGCCGCCACCGATCCATCGCTACCCCACTTGGGACCTTACCTTGGTGCTGCAGGCCTTAACGAATCCACCGTTCGAACCCATTGCTTCGTCCAGCCTACGTTACTTGTCTTTCAAGATGGCTTTTTTGTTGGCAGTAACTTCAGCGCGCAGAGTATCCGAAATTGCCGCTTTATCCATGAGGAGTGATCTCTGTGTTTTCTATCCTGACCGGGTTGTTCTACGCCTCGACCCGGCCTTTGTTCCCAAAGTGAACACTCGTTTTCATCGAGCCCAAGAACTCGTCTTGCCCAATTTCTGCCCGAACCCGCGTCATCCGGCTGAGAAGCGATGGCATACTTTGGATGTGCGACGGGCATTGAGAAGATATCTTAAGAGGACTGCCCCCTTTCGCAAGACTGAGGCTCTGTTGGTGTCCTTCCTTCCCTCTTCCCTGGGTCAGAAGGTCTCCTCGACTACAGTGGGCAGGTGGCTCAAGGCCTGTATATCTAAGGCATATGAATTAAGTGAGGTCCCCATCCCGGGTGGGATACTGCCCCATTCTACCCGTAGCGCCGCAACCTCAGCGGCTTGGGCTACCCAGGCTTCAGTAGATGATATCTGCCGGGCGGCCACATGGTCATCCCTTTCATCCTTTGTAAGTCACTATAGGCTGGATAAGTTTGCTTCGGCAGATGCTGCCTTTGGCAGAAGGGTATTACAGGCTGTAATCTCTCCCCAAGGCCAGTCTACGGCTTAGTTCCCCCCCTTTTTACTCTAACTTGGGTATGTCCCAGTCTGAGGAGTGTCTGAACAGCGAGTAGGAAAATGGTCGTTGCTTACCTGAACGACCCTTTTATACTCGCTGTGAAGACACTCCGTCCCTCCCTTTTTTCTTGGCCGTGCCTGGCTTTGGTGGAGGTCTGCTTTTTCTCCCTCTGTAGCTGTCTGCTTCCTGTCTGTCTACTTGGTGGAGTCTCTCACTGTCGATTCTACTGCTATTGGTCCAAATTGTCTTCGTGAAAAGTCTGAGGAAGGAGCAGGAAGTGAGGTGGATCCAGCTCCAGAGGGATTTGATTGACACTCAGCAGTGCAAATGAGAGTGATCGTTACCCAGTCTGAGGAGTGTCTTCACAGCGAGTATAAAAGGGTCGTTCAGGTAAGCAACGACCAATTTATTTATTAATTGATTGATTGATTGGTTTGATTTATATGCCGCCCTTCTCCGGAGACTCAGGGCGGCTTACAATGCATTAAGCAATAGCCTTCATACTTTTGTATATACCTGCTTAATAGGGCTTTGCCCCGCCCCCCCCAAAGTGGTGTTCTTTTTTATACAAAGTCAGTTTATTGCCCCCACAATCCGGGTCCTCATTTTACCTACCTTGAAAGGATGGAAGACTGAGACAACCTTGAGCCTGGTGAGATTTGAACTTGCAGTAATTGCAGGCAGCTGGTGCTATTTAACAGCACTTTAGTCTGCTGCACCACCAAGGCTCTTAACACTGAAATAGCCTCTCTTAATGCTAAATCAAATATTCCAGAATACAGTGTTCTTTCTCTGCCTCTGTGTCTCTCTCTTTCTTTCAATCACTTGGAGAAAAAACCCCATAGAAATAGTTAGACTTCCTGCAGGATGTAAAATAACTTTTTTGTCCTCTAAAAGAAAAGTTTGGTTATTTATGGTATACAACTTTCCATTCTAATCTCTCCCCCCTCCCGCCACCTCTCTCACTCGCACACTCACACACACAAATCTTCATTAAAATGCTTAAAAAATCAAAGTTAAAATAATAAAAGAAAATTGTATATAGACCATCTGCCCAGTGCCTAATGGGTGACTATCCAGAACCATTTGAAAACCTCTAGTGAGGAGTTCCCACTGTTCTAAGATGACTGGCCCACTTTTTAGCAGCTCTTATCATCAGGAAAATCTTGATATTCAATATGAATTTATTTTCTTTACATTTCAATTCATTTATTTTTGTCAAACCCTCAGATTCAATAGGTGGTTTGTCCAATTTTGCATGTAAAAGCCTTTTAGATTTTGATTGGCTGCTGCTCTTCCTCCCCTTAGTTTTCTGTTTTGCAATAAAGATACACCTAACTCTTCTAGCTGTTCCCTGTTGGTTTTGCTTTCCAGACTCCTTATCATCCTCATAGCTCTTTCTCTGAACTCACTTCAGATTCTCCATGTCCTTTTAATATACATATGATGCCCAGACCTAAACAATATATACTCCAAATGTAACATAACCAGCACAGGATATAATGGAGCTATTACTTTCCATTATCAGATTATGATGTTAATGCAACTCAAGATTGCCTTTTTAGCTGCTGTATCACACTGTTTGTTCAGGTGGTAACCCACTAGAAATCCTAGATCCTTCACTGTTGCCAAACTGGTTTTCCCAAGTTTATGCCTTTGCGTTTCACTTTCTCTACAGAGATGCAAGACCTTAACATTTTATGGGTTTGGCCTAATGTTCATATCTGTTGAGCTCATTCTAAATTATCTTCTAATGTATTAGCCAATCTCTGTGGTTTGGTGTTGTCGGAAATTTGAAACATATCCTTTCTAGTCCATGGGTTAGATCATTTATTAAAATAAAAGTTAAATAGCACAGAAACAAGGGCAGAACCCTGGGGAACTCAGTTTAATACTTCCCTTCAAGTTAATACAGAACTATTTATGAGCGCATTTTGGGTGTGGTTGTTCAGCCAATTGCAAAGCTGCCCAATTTTCTCTTGTTTGAATTTTGAGACTATTTACTCTTTTCAGTCTTCCAGCACCTCACCATTTCCTCAAGAGTTTGCAGAGATTACAGATGACAGTTCTTAGATCATCTCTGCCAGCTTCTCACTACTCTGAAATATAATTTTTTCTGACCCTGGAAACTTGCATTCATTTAAGATAGCAGGTATGGGTTCTTTCTTAGATCAGAATTCCTTATGATAAACTATTGAGTCCAGATAAGGTCAAAAAGTTGCTGTCACTTGTTAAGGCATCATATACAGTGTTGACTAATCTTAAGAAATGTACAGCTTAAAGTAGAAAATCATATTCTTTCTATATTCTAGCAGTCGAGACAGGAATGCTAATGAGTTCCACTGTGGGCTTGCAGTCCATTTATTTCATTATTATCTTGATGTTTATATTCCACTTAATTAATCAGGTCAATGATACAGGTATATTTACTCCCAGACAATATCAGTAATATTAACAATAAACAAATTTTTCCCCATTTTCAGTGAGATTTTAAAGTTAAACATAAAAATGGACCTATCTCATTAATTTATTAAAAAATTAAAACAGAATAATAGCTATCCTTACATTATGGTTTAGTGAAATGCAACTATATGCCAGATACATTTCAGAATAAAGTCTGAAAAAGTATGTGAATTAAGCAGGCAAATAAGCTTGTTTACTAAAATTAATAAAATACAAAAACCTACGAAACCGTCTTTTGCCACCAATAGCCTCCCACCGACCAGTTCGTTCTCACAAGGAGGGACTACTCAGGGTACCGTCAGTCAAATTATGTCGACTGGCGACTCCCAGGGGGAGAGCCTTCTCTGTGAGGGCTCCAACTCTTTGGAATGAACTGCCCCCGGAGATACGGAATATCCCTGATCTCCGTGCTTTCCGCTGTGCCTTCAAGACCCTGATGTTCCAACAGGCGGGGCTAAACATACGAACATGTGAATGATTTTTTAAATGTTATCTAATTCTGGGTTTTATTTAATTGACCAAACTAAGTAATAATTTTAATTAGCAATTTTATGATGTTTGTGTGTCTATATTTTTCTTGACTGTACACCGCCTTGAGTCCTACGGGAGAAAGGCAGTATAGAAATATAATAAATAAATAAATAAATAAATAAATAAATAAATAAATAAATAAATAAATAAATAAATACTTTATAAGTATCTCTTTTTTAATGTTATATACAAATCCAATTGAAACAAAATCTGAAAGCTTTAGATACCTACATTATACAACATATTTTTTGATGTCTTATCTGATTTATTTAGGTGGCACAACCTTGTGAGGGAGGAGTAAGTTTACAGTTCTCATTCTAACTTTCTGTAGATACTTGTATGTAAATAGTATATATTTGCATCATATTTTCATATATACATGAATTGAATGTATATACAATAATGAAACAACTACAGCCAAGAGAGGTATGTACTTGTTGTACCTGATGTTCAGAGATAGTAATTGTTGATGAGCAATTTCAAAGTCTTTGCTGTACTTTCCAAAGCTTTTTATTTCTTTTAAGTTGACATATATTGGTCAATCCTTTTAAGCAAAGTACTTATTAGTTTTTAATCAATTTTATTTCTTGCAGCCTTTGATAAGTAAAAGATTGTCTTCAGTTAGAGGACAGTGCTCTGTAAAATAGGACATATGGCTTATATCCCACTCTGTCTAATAATAGGGCTGGTGCTAGCATAATGGAACTGGGTAATATTAGATTCTTGCTTATAAAATATTAATCAGAAAGCTTGCCATATTTCTCCTCACACAGCAAATAGAGTACCATTTGGGGTTCTGCGAATGCAATCTCTGAAGCTGAGAAAAATCAGACTGAGCAGAATCCATGTTTATCAACTAGAGTGTTGAATCTAGGAATTTCAGACTATACTTATTTCTTAATTTGGAATTATATTTTTACACTGGCAGCAAAACTAGGATTCTACACTTTACAATACTTCCTATTCTGAAAGATATGGAATCATAATTGCATCCAAACCAAGGTTGATTTTTTTTTCAAGCAGCATATTAGATACTTTTGTGGTATCCTGAGAATTTTAACAAATTGCTTGAGAGATTCTTCTTAAATGATAAAAATAACTCTTCATGTGTACATGTCCTTTCATGCTTCTTCAGAATTACTAGTCTAAGATGAATGGATCTAATTGTTCTCTCTGACAGTTCATGGCTTTCAGTGGAACTACACTGCTGTTTGCAATGGCTCATTATTATTGGCCTGTTGATATCTGTTCTCTTTTTACTACGTTATTATCCATACTCATCTTCCACTGACTGTAAACTCCTTTATTGTCACTGAAAGCATGAAATAATCTCATCAATAAAATAAATAAACCAGATACATGTAAGGGTGGGATCTTAGCCTCTTCTAAACTGAAATTTTTTCTACTGGAATGAACGGAGATGTTTAAATCAGAGGGGGGAGGATGGGCTTGTCAGTGTGTCTGCTGCTTATCAGAATTTCACTTGGACAGAGTTTAGTCAGGTCCATAGAAAAGAACTGTGTCCTGTAGTTCAACTTCCTGAGCTCCGGGGGGGTGGGGGGAATCACTTATCTAGCTTTTGAAAGATTGGAAAAATATACTGTTCAGCCCAAAACATCAGATAAGCTACAAGCCAGGTTGATTATACAAATAGGATTGGAGAACAATATTTTAAAATGCTTTTTAAACAGTTCACTGTTCTACATTGCTCGAGGAATTTAAGATTTGATTATATCACTGTTGAAAACAATGCTTCAAAATCCCAACCAATTTCATATAAGCTGCATTACATAGTAGCTTCTTCCAGCATCTCGTGAGATGATTTCTGGATGTACATTCCCAGTTGGAAGCTATTTTGAAAAAAAAGAACACACGATAGAACCTTTTCCATTGGCCTTTAAGCACAGCACAACAGATCATCCTCTTTTTTATAGGAAAAAAAACATTGCCGTCATCTGATCCACATATGTATTACATAGAGTTTAAAATCATCCTTAGCTTTCTAGTTTTATAGTACTTTTCTTTATTAAATGCACAGCAATCATGCCAGAGTTCAATCTGACACAAACTTCATGAACCACTCAGTTGGGGTAACAGTCAGGTGACCTTTTAAGTGGTTAGGATAACTCCAGCACCTTTTGGGTATTTAACTTTGTGCAGGCATACTCCCATTACTTTTGCCTCCAGGACTACTCTTATTTGGGCTGTCAGAGACTTGAGATCTTTCAAACTGAGGACTCCCCACTACCCACCAGTTTGTGAGTCAATCCCCACCTTGGAGGCCTAAATCAACCTGAGTATAATTGACCAGTAGTGGCCAGTGGTATTATGTTACACAAAGTGTGAAAGATACAGTCTGCTATCTCTCTGCTGCTTCAAGGTGCAACTCCCTCACCATGGTTGTCAGCTGATAGCTGTATGGCTTTAAAACTTGGGCTCAGCACTCATGCATTTATATTTGGCCTGGGTGCTAGCAGTGATGATATTCTCTAGCAAGCATGGTACTAGCTGATAGGGTAGTGAAGTGGAGAAAATGAGAGAAGGTGAAGATTGGCCTTCCCCTTCATGCACTTTGCTTCTGTGAAAGCAGAAGCAGCAGCATGAAGGCAGTAACTCTATCAGTCTTGTTTCTGTGGTGGGTGAGGATAATAGAATAGATGTGAGAACAGTGATTTTGAAAATTTATCTTTAGAATGTGGAGATTAGCTCAAATTCTGAACCCTAATTCTAATCCTGAACTCTTCCACCTAGGCTGGCCCAAGAAAAGAGTATAAGAAGTCTTCCAGTTCCAAGTAAGTATTCTTTGAATGACAAAGTTTTCTTGAGTTCTAGTATATTCCTTAATCCTTCGTTTCTGAATCCTAACTTAATCCTCAGGTCTACCACTTCCACATGACCAGCCTCCGCAGACTTCTGAGGATCCAGTGGCAAGACAAGGTGCCAGACACAGAAGTCCTCTCCAGAGCAGGCCTGCCATTAGTTCAAACCCTGCTGATGAAAGCCCAGACACATTGTGCAGGCCATGTTACAAGGATGTCAGACCACCGCATCCCTAAACAGCTCCTCTATGGTGAGCTGTCTTAATGAAAGCGAGGGGGACAAAGGAAGCGATACAAAGACACATTGAAAGCCTCCTTCAAGTCCCTGGATATTGACACCACCTCCTGGGAAACCCTGACACAAGATTGACGACATGACACACGTTGATCCACCAAGGCTGCCAGACATTTGATGACAGAAGAACAACAAGAGAACAACAAGAGAAGCGAGCACTCCACAAAGCCAGAGCTGCAAATGCTGCAACAATTGTGCCCACACATGACTGCCCGACACGTGGCAGAACATTTCATGCCCATATAGGCCTTACCAGCCACCTGCGGACACACCATGGACAGCCCACAACCTGTTAGATGTAAAGGTCCTCTTCAAATACGATGGACGAACATCAATCCTCAGGTCTGTTCCCTGGTTTGCCCTCCAACTTTTGACTTTGTCCTTTGGCACTGCTTTTCTAGCTCACCTAAAACTGATGCCCATTGTCCATTGATCTGATACCATATGACACTTATCCATCCAAGATACCTGGTTGTATAACTGAGAGGAAGTTATGGGAACACAAATCTATATTCATATATTCGATGTAAAGGCATAGGCATGACTTATTTAGTTTTTACTTCAAAGGAGCTTATCATGGTAAAAAAACAAGATTACTAGATTTACATTTGAACCAGATCACTCTGGCCTGCTCAACAAATCATGATTTAATCAAGCTGTTCAGAATTAAGACACTCTATTGTAGCAACCCAGGGTAAAAATTTACACCATAGTTTTTAAATTTAATTGTATTTTTTCCAATCTTGCTTTAGAATGTTTTTGATTTTGCTTTCCATATCTGCATGGGAAAAGATGATGTGATATACCAACTGCAGTGTTAGGGCTGGGGAAATCCAAGTTCAAGTCTTCACTCAGCAGTGAAGATTACTAGATGACTTTGGGACATTCACTCTCTCATATTCTCACAATGATAACATTGGAGACAGAGTTTGTACACTGTTTTTATATGCCTCTTTTCCATCTTTGTGTTTTTGAGATGAAAATGTGGTTGCTTCCCTTTGTTTGAAAGGGATGACTGGTAATTTTCCATATAATTCACATTTTTCTCCAACATTTAGCTTATTATATCCTATTTCTGCATCAATTTGCAATTCTATTAAATCCACATGCAATGTTTTATTCATAATGTGAATATTTGGTACAGATATATTTTATGCACTTTTATATGAATTTCTCCCCCTCCAATATATTTTCATATGCAGTTTTTGAGTTCTGCATATAAAATCAAGTGATGTAGGCAGATATATATGATTTGTTCCTTTGGCAATGAATTAGAAGCATGATTAGACCCAATATGCACATGTGTTGATACACTTTCAGGTCATACCTGACCTATCACATGTGAACCATAACCCCCCCTCCCCCAAAAGCCAGAAATGGGCATAATTCAGCAATTAATAAGCCTTAATTGCTGTTTATAAAAAAGAACTTCCAACTATACATTTATAGTCCTGATACTGGAAATCTACACTTTCAGCTCCAGACACAGCAATTTGAGATTAACAAACAAGACTTCTATCCCTTTCTTGCTTGGTGACAGTTTACTAAACGGTATTTGATTATGAATAGAGATACTATTCTATTTTTTAAAAAATATTATTTTTTTTATTGAAAAAGTTTTTGAATACAAATTTTTCCCCACATTTTTCTCCCCCCCTCCACCCTAACCCCCCCTCACCACCCATCCCCCCCTGTGACTTCTTCCCAACAAAGACCTAATTCATAACAGATTATATAATATTTTACCATCCCCTTACTCCCTCCTCTAAATACTGACCCTTACTTGCTAATAATATTATTAATATTGTTACTTCCCCCTTTTACCATACATTTCAAAATAACATTCTACTGTAACATTGTATAACTTCTAATTTATAACTTATAATATTATTGTAACTCCCAATTTAGCAATAATCTGCCCTTTTTCTCCTCCTCCATACTTATATCTGTATATTAATACAACATTTCAAAACAACCTTCCACTTTAAAACTATATAATAAATCCTACTTTAACATTTAATCTTTTGTGTATATTGATATAGTATTTCAAAGCAGTCTACCCCATAAATCCTAATTTAACATTTATTCAACTCTATCCATTTGCTCCACTCCCCTAAATATATCACTTAAACATCCCTTTTCTTAAACTAAACAATCAGTAAACTAACCTATTTCCACCCACTTTCCTACAAAATTGCCATGCACAACAATTCTTAATATCTTTAATCCACTGCCCACTCTGCTAAAAATATATATATATATATTCCGTTATATAAAAAAAGTCAATGACTTTAAATTTATAATCCATATAATATCTTCTTTGATGTCTTTCCACTGGATTGTTGAGTCCATCATCCATATTAGGGTAACATAGCATCCTGATGCAACAGTTTGTTCAAAATCCTCAGTCATCATCTGCCCCCATCAGTAATGAATATCCTCATATATATATAAAAGAAAAAAACAACCACCCGAGTGACATTATGATTATATTCCATATAGTTGTAATTGTGGCTTTCATCAGGATTATTAATTCCCATCATCCTAATGGGTAGCAACCAGATCTTCTGCATGCCCCAGCGTAGCTCTCTTGCCTTATAGTTCAAGATAATTATAATATATTTATCAATAAAAGAAAGAAATCCAAAATAGATAATTCAAATCCAACAATTTAAGGCTCTTTTCACATCCCAAAATTACGGCATTGCAGAGGTCTGTCACTCTCCTCAGGATAATATTAACCAATACTTCGCCTCCACTATCTTTTCATATATTCATTCATTTTTTAAAAATAACTGGCTTCACTGTTGCTTAATTTAGAAATTTCTATTTTTGTGAGACCTATTTCTTTTTTTCTTTTCTTTTTGTGGGTTTAATCTCCATCCTGGTTTCCTTTCTACAAGTTGTATATCAACTGATCGGTTTTCATTCTGCTTTATAACTTGATCTTGTTGGTTTTGCTTTTGTGTCTCATATTTCTTTTTTATCAATTGTGTATCAGCTAATTGGTTTCCATGCTTGTCTGTGACTTGATGAATCATCACGTTAGAATCCGATGCCACTTCTCTCGTATTTGTAGATAATCCATCTGAGGTGTCTAAAGAATCCAAAGGCAGTTTGTCCACAGCAGCCTCTATAATTCGATGTTTTCCCTTTATTTCCAATTCCTTCTGCTTATCCTGTATTGTGCCTAAAGATGTTAAGTTCATTTTCAAGATTTTTTGATAAAATTCTTCTGCTTTTTCAACAGTATTTAGTTGGTATCTTTCTCCTTGATATCTCAATATTATACCAACTGGAGCGTCCCACCTGAATAGAATATTTCTTTTTTTTAGCTCAGTCACCAGAAAACCAAATTTCTTCCTTTCCAATAACATCTTAGGCGGGAGCTCTTTGTAAATCCAAATCTTTCTTCCAAACAATTGCAAAGTAGGATTGAAAGAATTTTGCACAATATTATTTCTTATATCTTTATCTGTAAAATAAATCACCACATCTCTAGGCAATTGCCTTTGCTTTGCAATCCAGGAATTTATTCTATAAACTCTGTCAATCCTACAAAATACTTCCTCAGGTTGAACCTTTAAGATCCCAACCAGAATTTCAGAAGATATTTTCCTTAAATCATCCCTGTCATTTTCCTGCAGTCCTCTGAGTCTAATTGCATATTCAGTAAAATTATATTGCATCATTAAAACTTCTCTTTCAATCCGTTGTTGTATGTTTTCTGCATTACAAGTCTTTTGATCAGCCTCCATTTTAGGTTTTTCTTCTGAGCTATTGTCTTGAGTGTTTGTCAAATCATTTTCAATTTTTTGTATTCTATTACCCAAATTGTCCTCAATTTCTTCCACTTTAGACTCTAATAAGTTAGTATTTGCATCCAACTTGATCATAAATTCTGCAAAACCATTAGCCATTTTTATAATCTTTCGGTCCAAAATATCAAACTTTGATTGCACTAATTCTTTAATTTCCTACTTAAATTTTTCAAAGTTCTGATTCACAATATCATCCCTTCTTACAATCTCCTCCAAGAGAAATTCAATTATATTAAAATCAGTTTTCTGAGACTGGAGATTTAGAACTTGTTCACATAATTTATTAATGGAGGAATCCCCCCCCCCACTGCTTGTTTGTCCGGCTTTGCAAGCTTTAATGCCATATTTCCACACAGACAAACTATTTTTTAAAAAAGAAAAGAGAGGCAAAGAAGGAAAAAAAAACTTCTTTCCAACCAAGATCAATATCAGATCTCCAGGAAGAACAAAACACAAAAGTAGAGCTTTATCTTCAATTGTAGCCAGAAGTATTTATTCCGCTACTTTGTATCTTAATAGAAAACGGAAGGACTCTCCCTTTCAGCCCCTTCTCAAGCCTCGGCAGTCGCCATTTTTAAAAATTCTTTTTCTCCTTTTCCTTTTCCTTCTTCAATAATTGTTATAAAATAGATGAAATACTTGCAATTCAGGGTCACAGGTCCAGTTCATATCCTTTTTAATTGTTCTGTTAGTTTTTGTAGGCTTGATCTTGTCGCATAGCTCTGCATAAGCAGAGGTCTCCCAAAGCCCGGAGCGACAGCGAGGGAAATAGGGAGCCTCATCTGCTTCGTCCCCAAAAGTAAAAAAAAAACTTTTGGGGCTAGGCAGAGAGCTCTACCTGCCCCCGCCGGCTCCATCTCCATTTCCACATGGAAATGGAGTTTTTTCGAGCCGCCTTTCACTTGTAAAGGCGGCTCTTTACAGGCAATGGGGCAGCGATCCCAAGGGATCGTCTAGCGGCGGCAAGAAGCCAAAAATATTATTTCTTAATTATAAAGAAAGGAGTAGAAAAATTACAAACACACCCCAAAAAAAAAAACCCCAAGAAAGAAATACATTGAATACAAACACAAGACAAAGAATAGAAAATAACTATCAATATATGTCGTATTAAATTAGGCAGTTTTCTAAACCTACTTTAGGGAAAAATACAATTTTTGCATAATGTCACAAAATATCGTGAAATCTGTGCCACAGAAGAAATATAGTCATGTTTTCATTAATAGATAATTTTTTATTTTCAAAAAGGCATGTTTCACTTTCCATTAAGAATAAATTTTGTTTTAAGGAATTTGTGCAAAGGACAACATTCTTTGGCCATTGAACTATTGTTTCAAGGGTCAGTGACAACTGCTACAAAGAATGGGATTGTGACTGGAGTTGGGATTTGCTTAGTTTTGGTTTCCACCTGTTGCACTCGCAAAGCCTTTGATCTAAGTATTAGTTTTAATGCACACTGGAGGTCATGTATGCCTCTAGGACCTCACCCAAGGTCCCTGAAATCAAATTGCATCAATTAGTGTATGTAAGTAGGCTTTGCGTGAAGTTCATAAATATTCAAGGCCATGTTTGCATGAAATATCCAAGCATAGGAGTGCTAAGAATGGAAAATGCCTACTGGGGACTATCAAACTAGAGACATTGACTGCTTCAAAAATTGAAGGGAAGATGATTTCTCAAATATTTCAATATATAATATGCGTGGACGAAATGACACTTTTACTCTACATTATGAAAGATACTTTTTTTAAGCATCAGCACAGACCAAGTAGGATAAAAGGTTACTATTGCAATATTATGGTTACTGCTGCACCAAGCTTTCATGATCACATTAAAACTGGGAAGACTTCAGCTGCAATAATAAACAAGCAAATGAATCTGGCAGGAAGTAGTGGCGATAATTTAAAAATGACATAATTAGATCTAAAAAGAGTATGAAAACACAGGAAAAAAGATTATCTCCCACTTTCCACACTTTTAATGGCAGAAGCTAATTACCCAACAGATACCATCTGATTATTTTAAAAATAATTTGATAGTACAAATCTATTTGTTTGCCCGGCAACAGTATTTTGCGTAGGACATTTTGACTGCAGTAAATAATGCTGCATAAATGATGTGAACAAAAGTCTGCTTGGTCACATGTTTTGGCAGCTATCTTCATCGTGAAGTTATCCTAGAGAACTTGGCTGGAGATTTATTGATTGCATTGCATTAGGTTGAGCAATGGACTAACTTGGCATTAGGTAATGATTGAGATTCCCCCCTCCCCCAAAAAAATCATAATTAAAGAGAAGCAGTTCTAATCAATGTGTTTTGGAGCTTTACCTGAGAGGAATCCTGTTTGTAATGGTTTGAGAAATGCGAAAAAAAAATCTGTGGATCTTAGTAATGCTGTGTGGTTTTTTATTTGTGTGTAGGAATAAGATTTATAACAACAACCAAGTAAGAAAGGATTGAGATCTCAAGAGAACATCATGAAGAAATTAACCCCGCTTGTTAGTATGTTACAATGAGATTTTATAATATAAATACTGAACCCTGTGACTCAGAGAGCCAAAATACTGCCCACTTCTGGCTAGCTCCTTTCTTGGATTCCTGGATTTTATCTGAGATGGATCCTGGCTTGCCTGCAACAAACCAGCTTTTTTTTAAATCAAAGTCAAAGAATTATTTGTTTTTTTGGAGCAAAAAACACCGCCCCCGCCTCCAAGACATTGGACTTACCTAACTTCTTCCCTTTTTAGATACTTTGCCAAGCTTCAAATACAAAAAAAAAAGAAAGAAAGAAAGAAAAAAGGGGGGGCAAGGATGGGGAGGGAGTTGCAAGCCTGCTGGCGCCAACAATGTCTGTTCCTCTGTATTTGCACACTGTCTCTGGCTACAGGTTCGTAGAACAGCCAGTGTTTGTCATTCAGGGAGCAGCTGCTGCCCTGAGCAAGGAAGGAAGCGCCAGGACTTTGAAGCAATTTTGTTCCCTTACAGCTCAGGAAAAGAAGGGCTCTTTCAGCCTGGAACAGGGTTTCAGACTTGATCTTTAGCCAGTCTACTGAGCACAGAGAAGTATTTTAATTCAGATGACTGCATTTTTACACTTGCTGCCTGCTCCAACTTTTCTACTTCCTTAGCCCTCAAGGTGAAAAAGTCAAGTGCTGAAGTACACATTCAGAATAATTGGCCTTCATCTTTGCTACAAATTATAGAAAATATAGAACAATGCGGTTGGAAGGGACCTTGGAGGTTTCTAGTCTAACAGGTAGTGTCCAACATGGGATGCATCCCCAGTTGCATCTAAATAATGGCCCAGACACACCATGGTGACATTTTTATTCTGCAGTATCCCTACGATGCTCCCTTTACTGTATCTCATCCATAGCCAGTGAATAAAAAAGGTTAAATCATCATTAGCAGTGCCAATATTAAGTGTTTTCCTCTTATTCTGACATGATAGAAGGGCAATCTCTGTTGACTTCAGCCACCTATTACTTGAAAGTAAGTTAAGTACAGATAGTCCTCGACTTACAACAGTACATTTAGTGATCATTCAGTTATAATGACACTGAAAAAAGTGACTTATGTTTTGAACACTTAAGATCATTGCAGCATCCTCATGGTAACGGGATGCAAATTCAAATGCTTGGCAACTGACTCATATTTGGGATGATTACAGTATCCCGGGGTCATGTGATTACCTTTTGCGACCTTCTGACAAGCAGAGTCAATGGGGAAGCCAGATTCATTTAACAACTCTGTTGGCAATTTAACAACTGCAGTGATTCCCTTAATAATTGTGGCAAGAAAGGTGGTAAAATGGGGCAAAACTCATTTAACAAATACCTCACTTAGCAACTGAAATTTTGGACTCAATTGTGGTCATAAGTTGAGGACTACCTGTAACTAAGAGTCATTGGGAATAGAGACAATAGAGGCAAGGAACAACAGTGGGAGCAGCTAATTTAATTCCGATATGATTTTCTACCAATTCAGAGATTGGGATGAAGGAATAGAAATAGATGAACCAAGACAAAAGCATCAATTCTCTCCCTTCAGATATTCATTGGACCAGAGAGAAAATGATCTCCATGCCTTTTTAACTTTACTTATATAAAACAGTCCATGTTAATCTTTCCCTCATGTCCTACTGTGCTCTCTCATTATGGTGGTGGTGGTGGATGCTTCTGGAAGGGATGAGCAAAGAATGTCAGGAGTGCAGCCAAGAGTATATATTCCCAGCAGGGTCAACCAAGGCATGTCATCTCAGCTGCCCAGCTAAAGCAAGCAAGCATCTATATTGGGCAGCAGTAATATAGGAAGATATCAGAGGCATATTATCACTTTAGTGACAATAGAAAGAACATCAATTCATAATAAGCCATTCCTGTATTTTACAAAAAAAAACCCACATTGATAAAAAAAAATCACATATATTGTCAATATAGTGACGGATGATGGGCTGAGAGAGAGTGATTGCCCAAAGTCACCCAGCTATCATTCATGCCTAAGCAGGACTAGAACTCACAGTCCCCTGGTTTCTATGCACATTAATCACTACATCAAATATGGCAAGCCAGAGGACTTTTGGTTGATGACACAGTGCTATTGGATGCGAAAAGTGGGGCTCCGTGAACTCGTGCCGAATCCCTTTACTGGAGGGCCCCATAAGGGGCTAAAGTCACCCTGTAGGGGTGATGAAGGGTAGAGGGGTGCCCTGCAGGTCACAGAGAGCAACGGCTCTCCTGCTTGATTGAGGGCTAATTCCCTCTTATCTGACGACGAATAGAAGAGGCAGCCATTATGGCTGCCGTGAAGCTGGGACAGCCAAAGAAACAAAGACTGTTCTGGAGTGGTGTGGATGAACAGTGACTGGAACTGGGTGAGTGGACTTTTTTTTTAACTGAAACCTACCCTAAAAAAATAAACTCTGGAAAAGGGACTCTTTGAAGAGTTTGTTTAAGTGGTGAACAATTATAGAGAGAAAAATCATAGACCAGAAAGAAAAGGATATTAAGAAGAGAGCACAAAACCTTTAAAAACATAGAAAGATTGGATCTCTAATTTTTACTGGTAATAAGACATTTTAAAATTCTGGAATTACTTGTCAGAATTTTGATTATTTCTTTGAATAAATACAAATGGAACTTGTTAGAATTGATGCAACATTGAAGTTAAACGGAAGGCACTATCTACTGGTGAATGGAATACATTATATTCCTACAACCCTGAGAAAAATACTGATAAGACAGAAGAGAAAGTAGAAATAACACCTGGAAGACTGCTGTGCTATCTATTGCTTTATAGTTATCTATTCCATGACTACTGAAACTCTAATGTTGAAAATACGAAAGATATCTAAATAAAGTGACTTTTAAATATCAGGAGTTATGATTGAACTTATAGCAGGAATTTCAGAAGACATTTGGAAATTTTCCTGGATTACCTAAAAAGAACTAAATTAACTAATTGTGGGAATTAAAGAACCATATTACTGTATTACTGGAAGAGCAACATCAGGACTGTGTAAATGGTTTACAGATCCACTTTCTGAGGGCAAAAATAATTGAGACTCTGGGGCAGTGATAGAACATTGACAGACTAGAGCGATATTTGGATTTATCAAAAAAGAAGGCAAGATGTTTCAGCAAGGGGAAATAAGTGGACTGAAAAAGGAATTGGTGGCAATGTTTCAAAGTGTTCATGATACTATGACAAGGAATCACAGGGAGATAATGGACTTAATGAATAACATAAATGGGAAGTTAGAAAGTGCTCCACAAGGGATAATGAATAATGATCAAAAAGCCCAGGAAATTTGAGGAGACAATGGAGAGACCAGGGGAAAAGACAGAACTAAATAAACAAACAAAACAAGAAGATAAGAGGAAGAAGGTAATAAAAATCTATGAAGCAATTCAGGGAAAATACATGCTAAAAGACCAAAAAAATGATAATAGATAAACAGAAAGTTTATCTTTTCTTCAAAAACAAAATGGAGAGTTGGGCAGATCCTCTGGAGGATTGGCAACAAAAGATAGTAGAGATGGAAGAAATACTTAAATAAATCAGGAAAGATATAGATAGAGAAGATCCAAGGGAAGAATTTGGGAGGCAAGTCAAAAAACAAATAAGAATTGAAATATTAAAATGGGTAAGAGGTGATGGATAGAGGAAATGTTTTGTAACATAAGATTGGCTTTACTAGGAGCTAGAATAGAGGCAGACACAAGAAATAGGGGGAATATTATCATGCATATTTCTCATATAATATATTAAAAGTAATAGCTAGATATAAAGATTAGATGTTGAAAGATGGTGATACTATATACGTTCTAATGATACTGTTATTGTTATTAGACTGGGGGACTAATGTTGAATAATTAAATCATGAAGACTTATATTTTAATACTAATATGTATAAGAATATTAATACAATTACATAAGTATGATTTACATAACAATATTAATACTATCATTACTACTTGTATTCAAATGAATGATACCCAGATGCCTCACTGTTCATATATTGATATTGATATATATTTTAAAAAAAAATTTAAAAAAAATATGGCAAGCCAGAGATGAAAAATCAGTGAAGGTTCTAACTAAGCTATGTCAGCAAATCTAGAGAATGACATAGTGGCCAACCTAACAGTATATGGCAAATATTATATGATATCCTTAATTTCACATGCTAGCAAAATAATGCTTAAGATCAACTAATGCAGATTAGAGCTCTACATGGAAAAAAGAGATGCCAGATGTTCAAGTTGGATTTAGAAAAGGCCGAGGAACACATGACATAATTGCTTATGCATTCTGGATAATTGAAAAAGCTGAAGAATACCCAAAAGAGGTTACTACTGTATGTGCTTCATCAATTATAGAAAAGTCTTTGATTATGTAGATTACATCAAACTGTGATATAATGGGAAAAAATGAGAATCACAGAACACCTTATTGTCCTCAAGAAAACTTATATACAGGTTAGGAAGACGTAGTACAGGTTAGGAAGACGTAGTAGAGCATGGTGAAATATACTGGTTCTAGGTTGGCAAAAGAAGTAACAAGGCTGCATATTCACTCCTTATTTATTCAACCTGCACCTCGCTTGGAAGAAGATGAGCATGGTTTTAAAACAAGAGGAAGAAACATCAATAATTTGTAGTATGCTGATGACACAGCCCTGATGCCCCAAAATGAAAAGGACCTGCAAGCCCTAATACTAAAAGTCAAAGAGCACAGGGAAAAGTGTTCACTGCCTTGAGTTATTTTTAAAAATAATAAAGGCAGGATATAAACAAATAAATAAAAACAAAAAATAAATATAAGGAAGATTAAATTAAGGACTACAAATAGAACAACTAGCCTTAAAATTGAAATTGAGATATTTAAGTGATGGATACTCTTTTAGGAACAACCATCAATAATAAAAGAACAAGCAACCAAAAAATATGCTGTGGCTTAGCATTTGGTAGAGCAGCAGTGAAGATCTTGGAAAAGATATTCAAATATGTTTATATTTACAAAGCTCAGAATCAAGGAAACCATGGAGGCATGGCTGTCAGGGGCTTAATGACACTGGAGATGGCCTCTGTTTCAATGGTTTGAGCCCTAGCACTGTGTGGCAGAGTGAGCTCCCATAACTTGTCTCAGCTTCTGCCCGCCTAGCAGTTTAAACGCATGATCTATGTAAGTAGATAAATAGGTATCACTTCGATGGAGACATGAGCTGGTACTCCATGCAGTCAGTCAGATTCCTTCAAGCTCTAAACCTTCCCAATTGCAACACCCATTTGTGAGGATGATTTTGTGGAGGCGGGAGCTTGGATGCTGCTGCAAGAAGATCTGTTTGTCTTTCTGGTGCAGAGCTAGCTCATCCTCCTGTGGTTCAATCTTGGGAAGCACGCAAGCACATCACACAACAGAGTTAGTAAATTGGCAACCAAACTACTACTCTGCATTAGCATTGTAGTCTCCTGCTAATGTAACAATGCCATACATTAATAATAATGCAATCCATGGCATTTCTTGTGACTTCTATGGAAGTGAAAAATAGATTTTAAAGAGGCAGTAAAGGAAAAGTATTGATGCTTTCAAATTTGATTTTGGAGAGGACTACTGAGAATATCATGGACAGCCAAAAAAATAAACTGATGGATCATCAAACATCTGAATCCAGAGTTCTCACTTTTGGCACAAATGATGGAGCTCAAATTACCCTACTTTGAACACATTATGTGAAGACCCAGATCTCGAAAAGGCTCTAATACTGGGAGAGGAAGAAGGAAAGTGAGGAAAGAGGATGACTAGCAGCCATCTGGATGGACTCAGTTACAGAGGTGATTGCGCAATAGTGAGACATGAAAGAACAGGTTAGGGATCAATCATCTTGGAAAAAAACTATGGTCTTAAAAAATGACTTGATACTACATAATCAATTAAATATTAGTCTTTTTAATGAAAGTGTTACCGTGTTTCCCAAAAAATATGGCCTATTCAGAAAGTACGTCCTAGCTTGATTTTTACATGTGCGCTCAATATAAGCCCTACCCCCAAAGTAAGCCCTAATTAAGACCCTACCCACTCCAAGGTGCACAGGTAAAAATTAAGCTAGGGTGGGGATAGGAGGTTGGAGCTGCCCTACTACTTACCTTCAGATAGTTGCAGCCAGGCTTCGCACACTTCAGCCCACTTCTTCTTCTGCAGCCGACAAGGCTTTCCTGAAGGCCTCTGTAGCCAATAACACAGCTCTGGATCGATCTAATAGCGAAAAAGAGGCTGGGGGGGGTGACACACGTAAGTTAGGTGAGTCACCGGATGATACCACCACCACCACGAAAATAAGACCTGGTGCCTTTTTTGGTGGCAAAAAATATAAGACAGGGTCTTATTTTCAGGAAAACATGGGTAATAGATGAAAATATTGCCCGCAGATAGAATTGCAATGCTTGAAGAGAACAAGTCTGTTTTCCTGCCTATTACTGTATAGCCCATTTAACAAGCTGGAAGCCATGCCTACACTATCAAGGGCTGTTTCTAGGCCATGGAGTCAAAAAGACACTGGTTTTTTATGCAGCAGCAGTGACAAAACCCAATGTCCTCAATTGCTTCTGAAGGAAGATTCCTTCATAACTTTTGCCTTACTACAAGTCGATTGACCAATTAGTTCCTCTACAGCTGTTTGGTAACCTAGGAGATCTGGAAGTCATATTTCTAGGTAAAGAGATTATTTAATTAGTTCTGTTTCTCTTTAGTGTTGAGAAAATGTAATTCCTCACAGAAATTAAGGATTTGGTAACTGGAAATTTATTGTGGCCAGAATGGGAATACTAATTAGCATTTATTTGTTTGGGGATACTTTTATTTAGGCTGTAAAGAAAGCTGCAATAAATCTGTTGATTTTTCGAGGGAAAGGAAAGAATTAGTTACACAATGGCTGTTTTTATGTTTACCTATGCTTAATTCTGGTTGCTCAATTAACCAATTTGTAATAAACCACAAGGGTTAGGTTTACAGCATATACCAATCTAAAATGTGGTTATGTAGCTCTCTGTTCTTTGCATTGCATATTAGTGTGAAATTTCTGTATAGCAATTATTTTGGGACTTCAACTCTCAGAAATCCCCAGCCACACGTTAAAGTTGCCAAATTCGGTAAACATAGTTCTATAGAGTATTTTGCTTTAAATATACAATAGATTTATTTATGTATTTAACTTTATTTTGGATGCAATTAATTATTAACAGTTGGACATGAAGTTGGACATGCAGCTGAACACAGTCTAATCCAGATATCCCATTGCTAACCCCAGTAGCCAAGTAAGGCTGAAACAAATCAGAATTTTCAATATTGATAATTGGCCATTAAAGTTTATATTGGCAGATTCATACAACCTGTTCAGTTAAAATATTGTTGCTATTTTTTTCTTTTGGGATTCAAAAAGCATAGTTAATTTAAGATTCAGTGTGCTATAAGAACCCAGCCAATTTTGTTAATTCAGTAAACAATGATTTAATTAACCATGAATTAATAAGTTCCATGAACACTTTGAAACCTTAATCTTTGAGAAGCTAAATTTAACTTTTACCCACTTTGGGCAATGTCCAATTGTAGATTGTGCTTTACCCAGCATTATATCTGACTCCGATCTTCTTCAGCTGTTTTCCCTTGTTTGGCTTTTTCTATGGGCAAGGAGCCCTCATAGGAAAAAATATTCTCCACTCCTGCCATAGATAACAACATTCCTGCTCAACCAGAATTTTCTTATTAGGATAAGATTGTAGAAATAGCAATAGCATTTAGACTTATATACCACTTCACAGTGCTTTACAACCCTTTCAAAGCAGTTTACAGAGTCAGCATATTGCCGCCAATAATCTGGGTCCTCATTTTACCCACCTCGGAAGGATGGAAGGATGAGTCAACCTTGAGCCTGGTGAGATTTGAACTGTCAAATTGCAGTCAGCCAGCAGTCAGCAGAAGTAGCCTGCAGTACTGCATGTTAATCAGTGAGACACTGCGGCTCTTATGCTTTCTTTCCACTATTATAACTATGAAGTTAATATCATTATGACCATACAGGACACAAGTTTATGAGGTATAACATGGAGAGTCCAGGTAAAGTGCTTATTTTTCATGGTAGGCAGCTCTATGAGATGCCACACCTTGGAAATGATTTCAGAACCTTTGCATAGAGGCTACAATCCTTGAAACCTTCTCATTCTCATGAGGTCTTCAGTAGTCATGTTATCAGTAATCAAACCAGTGAGATAACACACTATTTAAGGAAAGTCACTTTTAAAGTTTTTAGAACTTTTGATGATTTCATAGGGACATTATGGTGTTTTGAATAATTTTGCTATTGCTGCCTTCTAGAATATAATTTTCAGTCTCACAATCTAGTCTACAGACCTGGGAATAACTGGTAGATCTTATCCAACTATTAATCAGGGTTGAGTCTGCTTTGCTTTCTGAAGTTAAAATCACTAACTAACCCTGGAAGAAAGAGGCTCTGTAATAATTCTTCTTGGTAAGTACTGATAACTTCCTTTTGCTTGGTCAAAACCTTTGATTTGCCTATGAACAAAAAAACAAATCAGAGCTTAAAGTTAATGTAGAGTCTATAATATAAGCTTGTAATGATGGGTTGTATAAGTAGCAGTAGCTGCTTTGCTTAATTGTAAAAAGTCATAATCTTACAGAAATGAGCACTTGGAACATTTATATGGGCAGCATTGTCCAAGTCTTTGCTGCATACTGCTGCCTGAATGAGGAAAGTTGAACAGGAAGGAAGACATTAAAGTCTCTCCCAATAACCTAGAGCACAAAATGTCCCCTTTTATCTCCTCCTAGCTTCTTTGAAGAATTTTTTTTTAGTCCACACAGATCAGTAACCCAGCTGGAGAGTTTACTCAGCTGCTTCTGAGGTAATGCCTTTTGTCTGGATTCCTACAATGCTTTTTAAATGTTAGGAAAAGTCACTGCACATATTGGATAGTGATGTGTAGAGTTCAGGCATCAAATACTGAGGACTTGTCAGAGATTTATTAAGGTGAATTGTCCTAAAATGCCATGGCATGGCTGGGAGAAATTTCAGGAGAGCTCCAAACCCCACTAGAGGAAAAAGGTAATAATATTGTCTAGTTCTGGCTTATTAAGTCAAACATCCAGTCAGAGAGAAGATTCTTAGTAATATACAGAGGTGAAATCCAGCAGGTTCTGACAGGTTCTGGAGAACTGGTAGCAGAAATTTTGAGTAGTTCAGAGAACTGGCAAATACCTCTGGCTGGCTCCAGAGTGGAGTGGGAATGGAGATTTTGCAGTATCCTTCCCCTGGAGTTGGGTTGGAATGGAGATTTTGCAGTATCCTTCCCCTGCCACACCCACCAAGCCACACCATGCCCACCAAGCCACACCCACAGAACCGGTAGTAAAAAAAATTGGATTTCATCACTGGTAAAATATAACATATAGGCATAGAAATGAGCATAAAAAAGCCCTTTGTGGCATGAGATCAGGTTACTTGTGGAACTGTGTTGTCCCAATGACACTAATCTATCCTGGCCAAAAAGGCAAGGAAGGTATGTTGCAGATGTCATCAGTTAAAAAATTTCAGTTGAATCCAGGAAGAGAGCCTTCTTGGCCATTGCTCCAGCTCTATGGAACATCTTACCCCCAGGAACTGAGATGAGCTCCCACCCTTCTGGTTTTTCAAAAATGTTCAAGACTTGGCTCTGTCAATTGTCATGGGGGTCTAAGTGTAATTTGCAATCCTGATGATGACTTAGAGGGTGCTCACACCACTTCTTTAACTTTTACATTTCTACCTCTATTTTTAACTTTTAATTCTTTTTAAATTTTATATTGATGCATGTTTTTTATTGTAAATCACCCAGTCACTAACTTGATGTGGTGTAAAACAGTGGTGGGTTTCACATTTTTTACTACCGGTTCTGTGGGTGTGGCTTGGTGGGCATGGCAGAGGAAGGATACTGTAAAATCTCCATTCCCACCCCACTCCAGGGGAAGGTACTTTAAAATTTCCATTCCCTCCCCACTCCAGGGGAAGGGTACTGCAAAATCCCCATTTCCTCCCAATCAGCTGGGACTCAGGAGGCAGAGAATAGATGGGGGACGGGCCAGTCAGAAGTGGTATTTACCGGTTCTCCGAACTACTCAAAATTTCCACTACCGGTTCTTGAGAACTAGAACCTGCTGAAACCCACCTCTGAGTTTCTGTGTATCTCTTTGTTACTAAAAAAAAATTCCCTGACCAATTTCTCCCAATCCAGTGTCCTCTGGATACATTGCAGAAATTGTATACCTCTATATCTCAGAGGTAACAGAATGCAGAAAGCTCCATCAGCCTCTGGACAATAATACAGGCTTTATTCCAGTTTATGCTTGTATGCTGCCTCTTTTATTTCTGCTGACAAATAATTTCAGCTGCATCAGCTGCCACACAATTACTTGCATGCCATTGTGTGGGTTGTTGATTTAATTATTTTTTTCACAGTTCATAACAGGACAGGCCTAGCTGGTCTGGAGTTCAATCATTGGTTAATGCAAGTGAGGGCTTTTTCTTTAAAGATTCTTTTGCAGAATAGATTTTTAGAGTTCCTGGAAGATTGCCTCGTACAAACATCCTCCTTAATGTAGTCGAGGGAGCTCTAGTCATGAGAAATGAAGGACAAGATTAATGTTGATGGAAATTAGCAATTAAGGCAGACAAAGGAAGTTCTTCATCTCCAGAAGAATACTCCCCTAGTTACTATTTAGTGGAATAGTCAGTTAAGTCATTTTCTTGGACAACTTTCTCCTCTTAATGTTTGCAAGATTTGTTCTGCCCTGTTGTTTCAAGACTGGGAGGAAGCATCCTCCCCCAAATATTTGTGCACATTTTTTTGTGCAGTGTATTGTTTTCAGAAAAACTAAGTGGACTTTTAGTCATCAAGAATTTTCAAGCAGTTTTCCATGGGAAATATAGTTTAGTCTTCATTTGCACTTTTGTCTAATACAAATATTTGTCTTTATTTACCACAAATATTTTTCTTTTTTTCTTTTGTTTCAGTGAGTTTTTTTTTTTCTGAGTCCAATTCAGGAACTGGTTTTTATCTAAAAATGGATGTTTTGTGACATGAAGACTCATCTTCCAATTAAATCTGCTTAGCCTCCTGGGATTTGTGATGAGTCCTATTTTTAGGGAGCCAATGGTTGTCAGGGAAAGTCTGCTGATTAGTTGGTCTGCTAAAGTTATGGAAACATTGTGCAAAGGCCATCTCCTGCTGCAGCTTCTGTATAAATCTGCCAAATGTTTGGTTAAGTAGCTTCTAAAAAACAGTGTTATAGTTAAGCTTTCAAAAGCAAAAATATTTTTTAAAATTATCCCGTTGCACACACACAGATTGTATAAAAAAAATGACCAGACATGTATTTTTAGGGACCCATTTTAACAAAAGTTTATTAATGTGGAAAGACTTCACACATAGAGATTTCTGTTATTTTCCTGATTATCATTATGCAAATTTTTCTATTTGCCTAAGGGTGTCATTATGCAAATACCCTAAGGTGACCAGATTTTAACATTGGTAAAGAGGAACATTGTGGGCGTGGCTTATTTTGTGGGTGTGGCTATCTGGTCATGTGACTGGGTGGGCGTGGCTATCTGGTCATGTGACTGGGTGGGCGTGGCTATCTGGTCATGTGACTGGGTGGGCGTGGCTAGCTGGTCATGTGACCGGGTGGCCATGGCTATGTGTATAGGGTAAGGTGAACAGATTTTAACATTGGTAAGAAGGACACCATTGTGGGCGTGACTTATTGTGTGGGCGTGGCTTGGAGGCCATGTGACTGGGTGGGCGTGGCTAGCTGGTCATGTGACCGGGTGGCCATGGCTATGTGTATAGGGACTACTCAGAGGGCTGAAAAGTCATTTCTGACAGGTCCTCACACTTTTGACTGGTCCTCACACTTATGACCATCCTCACATTTATGCCCGTGCAGTATTCTTAACAACCATGTCACTCATTTCACAACTGCTTCTCTTCACCATGGTGACAAGATAGGGCAAAAATGTAAAATGTGAGGAGAGTCGTAAGTTCGAGGACTGGTCAAAAGTGTGAGGACCAGTCAAAAATAACTTTTTCAGCCCTCTGAGTAGTCCATATGCACAAAAGGATTAACCAGAGGGCTGAAAAAAGTCATTTCTGACAGGTCCTTGCACTTTTGACTGGTCCTCACACTTATGACCATCCTCACATTTATGCCCATGCAGCATTCTTAACAACCATGTCACTCATTTCGCAACTGCTTCTCTTCAACATGGTGACAAGATAGGGCAAAAATGTAAAATGTGAAGACAGTCGTAAGTTCGAGGACTGGTCAAAAGTGTGAGGACCAGTCAAAAATAACTTTTTCAGCCCTCTGAGTAGTCCATATGCACAAAAGGACTAACCAGAGGGCTGAAAAAAGTCATTTCTGACAGGTCCTCGCACTTTTGACTGGTCCTCACACTTATGACCATCCTCATATTTATGCCCATGCAGCATTCTTAACAACCATATCACTCATTTCACAACTGCTTCTCTTCACCATGATGACAAGATAGGGCAAAAATGTAAAATGTGAGGACAGTCATAAGTTCAAGGACTGGTCAAAAGTGTGAGGACCAGTCAAAAATAACTTTTTCAGCCCTCTGAGTAGTCCATATGCATTAAAGGATACAGCAATAGAGAGGGATGAAGGAATGGAAATTAGAGTAGGAGTGAGGGTAAGAGAGGGAGGAAGAGAGGAGGAGAAGGAGAAAGGAAGAGGAAGTAGGGAGGAGAAAAAGAGGGTGGGGGAAGAGAAAGTAAGAAGGAAAGAAAAGAGAGTGGTGGTAGGTTTGAGGAGAAAGATTGCTGTACAATAAAAAAGATGAAAGGGAAGAAAGCCAACCCCAAGCAAATATAAAGATATTGAGATTAAGAATGAATTGTTAAACTTTAAAGAATAAAAGAGAACAAATATGAATAAATAGCAATAATTAGAAACACACATACAAACATACAATGTATTTTCTTTGAACAGAATATTTGGCTGGTTCACAAATTTAAACAGTGTTTAGTCATTTCAATTAAATTTACAATTTCTATATTTCCTTTTTGCCATATTTATTCCTCATCTATTTTTTTAAAAAAACAATATTACCCTTCATCCTCATCTCTAATCTTAATCAAATTCAATTTTTCCCTTCTATTCTATATTATACCCCTTCCCATTGTCATCTATTTTTATATCCATCCTCACATTGGTTAATTATGTAATTATGTAATACAGTTGTTTAATACAAATTCAACATTTTAATATAAATCAGTTAGTTATATAACTATCTTTTTTGTATATTAATCAATATGAACATGAATATTCCAATTATTTCCATGCAATCCAATTTCTTACAAATCAATTAATTATATTTACCAATAATAATAAACCAAATAATTTCCCCCATATATTCCTCCAAACCACAACTTAACCATTTCTGCTTTCAACACAATATACAATTATTAATAGTATCTCAATTATTACAATTCCCTAGTTAAATAGAGCTTTTTTTCTTTTGTGTTTTAAAATCTTGAACTCTCCTCTTTTGCCCAAAATTTCCCATTGTTTGCAGTTTTGTACCTACCTTTTTTGGTGAGGAAAAAGAAAAAGAAAAAGAAAGAAATCTCTCTCTGTCTCATTTTGTCATGTTGCAGGTTTAGTTTCGCTTTCGCCTTTGTTTTCAGTATAGCTGGTGGGGGGAAATCTGCTCCAGGAACTTTTTGCAGCTTTTTGCAGCTAATTAACCTAGCGGAAGCTGTTAACAGGGGCTGTTTTTTCTATTTTTGCAGGCATGGGTCTATTCATTTTTTTTTTAACACTGATCAGCTGTAGGTCGGCCCTTTGAAGCCCCGCGGCAAGAGTTTAAAGAGTTTTTTTTCCCTCTAGCCATCAGCGGGGATTCAGGAGGCAGCCGGGACTCAGGAGCAGAATGAAAAATCGGGACTTTTTTAAAACGCCGCGGGACGCGGGACAAATTGCTCAAAAGCGGGACTGTCCCGCCAAAAGCGGGACGTCTGGTCACCTTAAAATACCCACATGCCATTTGCCTTAATTTATGTCAGTTAAGTAATGAAATAAGAGAGCAAGAAGATAGACAATACTATTTGATATGGGATTTATTTTACCAGTGGATAGAGAATAAGAATTGGAAATAGTTATGATATAAATGGAATGGATGTTGAAACTTTTGGAAATAAGCTAGCATGTTTAGTGATAAATTGAAGAGAAGAGAAGCACAAAAATGTCACCGACTGATAAACTGACTATAATTGTATGGAATGATAATGTTTTTATGTTTTGTTTTGTTTGTGTTTTTGAAAATAAAAAAAAATATCAAAAAAAATGATGGGTTAATAATGTCGTGGATATATATATATATTCAGCTTTATTTGTGTTTCTCAACCTTGGCAACTTTAAGTTATGTGGCTTTCAACTTTCATATCTATAGAAAAAATTAGTTCCCAGGTGGTAGGTTTAATTTTACTTAATCTTACAAGCCTATATTATCCCATGGACCTAAAATTGCAGACTAGTTTAGAGATTAATTTGAGAGGCTGACTGGACTGCATGGGTTTTAAGCAACCAAAAGGCAGAGCCAAATCCAAAAAGGATTAGGGTTATTCATTTTTAAAATTTTCAGACATCCTTTTGTACACTGACTTTCTTTTTTTGTATATAATTTTATTCAATTTTATTATTTTAAATACAAGAATAAGTCTAATATAAAATAAAATGGAGTGAAAAAATATAAAAATGAGAAAACCTGAAGGTGCAAAAAGAGTTAAAGAAAAAATATAAAAGGAAAAAAAATACACAGAGGGGCTTCCAATCTTCTATATAGCAGTTATAAGTACAATTATAAATTGTTTCTCTAAAGTTACATTGTCTCTCTTCTTTCTATATCCATTTAATCATCAAAACCATTAATCATAAGTTTTTTAATGCAAAGAGTCCATAAAGGGTTTCCAGTCACTACTAGATATTATCTTTTATCTAATGAAACAGGTCACTTCGGCCATTTCTGTGAGTTGTATCATCTTCAACCATTCCTCTGTTGTAGGCATTGCCAACTTGTTCCATCTTTGTGTATAAAATAATCTTGCTACAGTTTTAGTACAAGTTGTAGTTTTAGCTGAAAGTTAATCTTTAAAATCCTCTGAATCACTCTATGCATTTGGACCCAAAATTTTCTAGTTTTTTTTTTTTTTATGTACACTGACTTTCTGACACCACACAGCAGGCTTGAACAGAATGCTCCTGCCAAAAGTCTGAACTGATTACTTGCAGAAGTCTTTCAAAACCAGTCTAAGGGCTACACAAAATTAAACTGAGGCAGCTGTTTGCTCATAGACTAATAATAAGGCTGCTTCTGGCCTAAGGGGTCTCTTGTTCTGTGGCTCCCCTTCCCATCAGCTACTCCTTCCCTCTCTTGAAACTATGAGATGATATTGATGGAAGAGAATGTCTGATGATATTCTTACTCAAGTGCGATAATATACTTGGATTAGCAATCAGTTTTAAGAAGGTAAGGGTGGACTGACAGCAAGCTGAGGGAATTATCAGCCAGAAGAATCTATGGCAGCCCTGCTCCCATTGTACCAAGATAACATTACCCAACCCTGAAACCAGCCAATGTGAGTACTATTCAGTAGTGGGTTTCAATTTAGTTTGCTATTGGTTCGCTTGTGCGCGTGCAACTCTTCTGCGCATGCACAGAAGCATCTGGGGGATGGGCGGAGCCTCCCGCCGCTACCGGTTCGCACGATCTGGGGCGAACTGGTAGCAACCCATCACTGGTACTATTACTTTAGCATTGTGAGTGACAGTCATCATGGCTGGGGAATTCTGGGAGGTAAAGTCCACACACCTGGTTGATATCCAGATGGGAAGTCTGTGTCAGAGATTTCCAAGTATATAAAGTATTCTCCTGCTTCCAGTTTATGTATGATACACTGAGCCAGGCTGTTGGTCACCTACTCTAGCCCTGTGTCACATTAGGATTTCTTCAGGTTAAATTTTCCCATCCTTCCTATATCACATTACTATAATTGGGGATTAAATCAGGAGCTTTCTGAAGTATCCCCTCTTCCCAGTTTCTATGTCATCTCCAATATTGTAGCTCTATAGAATAGGGAATAGGGCAACCTCTGCCTCTTGGATTTAAAAAAAACTATTGCAAAGGCTTCAAGGAAACTTGGGATTTATATGCCATAAACAAATGTCTACTCCCTGTTGAACAAAAGCACGATTGAAGAATGCAAGACCATTAAATGAATTCATTAATATGTGAATCTGTATGAACTCTGATCTGCAGGTGAGGTCCCCCTTCAGATGGAGATAAAGTTAATTCTACTAAAAACAAAGTATTCTTGGTTGTAGTCTGGTCTCTGAAAATGCCTTTTTCTGAAAAGTTCACATAGCTCTCTTTCTCCTGCTTTTTCAAAAGCAGATTTACATTCAATGATGCTTTGAAGCAAATGACTAGTGTAATCGTATGACTATTTTCTGAACTGACTGATTTACTGATATATTGCTATTATTATTAACAATATTACATATATTGAACTGCTCATTTGTATTATCCTCTGGGACAGTTAGTGACCTATCACTTGTTCCTTTCTGGTAAAGGCCTGGCAGCTTAATCCGATCTCCCAGCGTGGGAGAAAGCAAAACCCTATCAGTGAAAATTCAGGATGGAATCTGCAAATACTCAAACAGCTCTTTCGCATTCAGGTCTTAGTTTCGATTTGGCTACTATAAATCTTTGTTCCCTTGAGTGGAATTTTGCTTTGTGAACAGGGAATATTTTTACCTCCACAGAAAACCCCATTGGCCTTCAAATGTGTTCCTGTGATGAGGAAACCAAAGGGAAAAATATGACATATGGCATATTCCTGCATCAGGATGTGTTGTGTGTCTTCTGCCACAAATAGTTTTTACTAACTCAGATAATCTTTGGAACTGTGTCATAGGGAGTGGTCAATATTCCTGTTATTCTAAACAGCTGCCATCTGTCTTTGTCTGAAGAAGATAGCTTTGTGAGGTGACATTGCTGTCAAAGCACCCCGTGCTAATAACTTATCAGGAGGGAGAGTTGGCAACAAGACAAGCAAGGCTCCATAGTGCTACTGAGTCTTGGGTGATTTTTGCTGTTCTCCAGATTTTAAAATGAATGAAAATACATAAATAAGTAACACAAAATTAAGTAACACAAAATTAGTACAAAGCTACATCTTCTTCTTATATTATCACATGAAGACAAGTCACCCCCACCCATTTCTTATTAAAAATAGTTGAAGGCTCATTTGTAATTAAAAATACGCGGGAGGATACCTGTTGGATCAAGCTACTGAATTCTTTCCTGAAAAGACTTCAGATTTGTAGTAGATAGTACAAGATTTTTTAAAAAAATTTACGTATGCTTAACCTTGGCCATCTTATTTTAATTATAGTGTACTCTGGATTTTCAAAGATACCTGATTCCATTCCTAACTCAGCTTCTGCAATTATGGAAAATACTACCAAGCACAAATATAACTATATGATATTTTTATGCAGGCAAATACTATGTTTGGATTAAGATTTGGATTAACTCTTATCAAGTATATCAATCATACATTGGAGATGATAAAAGTGATCAAAGCACCATTTCTTCCCTGTATGGATGTATAAACAGTACATCCATATAATATGCATAACATAACATAAGCAGTTTTGTAAAAGAGACAAATACATACAGAGTATACATGTAGCATAATAGCAATAGCACTTATATACTGCTTCACAGTGCTTTACAGCCCTCTCTAAAGTGATTTACCCCCAACAATCTGGGTCCTCATTTTATTGACCTTAGAAGGATGGAAGGCCGAGTCAACCTTGAGTCGGTAAGACTTGAACTGCTGAACTGCTGGTAGCCAGCTGTCAGCAGAAGTAGCCTGCAGTACTGCATTTTAACCACTGCGCCACCACGGCTCTTATAATGGGCAGTAGAGGTCCTAAACCTCTGAATTTCTAATAGTGTGCATGAACAAATGAAAGACATTATTTTATAGATTATTTATAAACTTTTACAAAGAATTTGTCTGATCACTGTTAATGTAATATAATTTTATCTGATTCCAGACAGATCTTTTTAAAACCCTCCTAAAAAGACCACCGGAAAGTTTTTTGCAAACATTGCTAAAAGTGTTATATGCTGTATATGGCATGATACGGTAGTAAGGTAATGACTGGGATAAATCTATAAATATTTTTAAAACTAGTCTGCAGCTGTGACTGGAGATCAAATCCAGTTCAGGAAAATATTTTAGCAAATGTAAAGGTTGTTATAGAGGTGTTCTTCCTGGCTTCACTGAACAATGGAACACAGTTTATATTCTTGTGAACTTTAGCTGTCACATTTCCTACCAAAATAGCAGTTGCTTCTGTTAATCACAGAATGATGTCATCAAGCATCTGAAAATCATATTTCTTGCACCAAAATATAATACCTTTGCATTTTTTTAAGGATATGCGCTTTACAAAGATTGATTCCTAACATGCAACATCTTACTAAACAATCAGAATGCTATGGCGAAATATGGAAAATATCAGGATTTTTTTCATACCTGGTACATTATTAGTGGTTAATGGAGTCAGAACTGGTATTCTTAATTAGATATTAGTCTTTCCAGAAAATCATTTTGCACACGTGTATGCATAACACCACACTCTTAACAATTGTTGATAAGAAAAACAAAGAAGTCTGGATAGTGGATATGATACAGAGAGCCATATTCATATGGCCATATACTGTAAGCCATATAAGAGCTGTGGTGGCGCTGTGGTTAGATTGCAGTACTGCAGGCTACTTCTGCAGGCTCAAGGTTGACTCAGCCTTCCATCCTTCCGAGGTCAGTAAAATGAGGACTCAGCTTGTTAGGGACAATATGTTGACCCTGAAAACTGCTTAGAGATGGCTGTAAAACACTGTGAAGTGGTATATAAGTCTAAGTGCTAGTACTATTGCTATTACTACATCGCAGTATTTTACCTGGGGAAAGAACTGGAGAAAATCACAAAGTACAAAGACCTGCAAACAAATAGAACTACTGTGGCAAAAGAAACAAATACAGTTTTAATAGTAAAAAGACTTGATAGGTGGCTAAAAATGCCAAATCCTATCTAAACGCTTGGCTGACTAAACAACAAACCATAATAATTGCATTAGTGGAAGAAAGTAAAAGATTCATAGGGCATTTTATGGACATCTAGTTTATATAGTTATAAAAACATACTGCGTTACAATTATTCTTTTGAACAGTTTGCTGATGTCAGTCTGTGTTTAGTGATATTGAAATAATACCAGGCAGACTGTTGTGATCCAGACAATTCTAGACTACTTGAGTGTCAGGTATTGATGGTGCAGCTTCAGAAAGAGGAGGTAACAGGCTCTCTGGTTTACTAGGGGAAATTGTTTTCGATGGGCTAAAAGTATCATTCACTTTGTCAGTTTGAGGAAGCTCCAAACTCTCCTGGTCCATTTCTGGAGTTCTGGGATCTGCCTTGGTTTCCAAATTCATTGCTGGTTTTGATAAGTGTGCATCAGAATGTGGTGATGTCTTCTGGGCATCGAATGAATCAACGTGGACTGAGGTTACACCATTTTCTACAGGGGCTCCTTTTTCTGATTTGAGGTCCTCCAGTAAGTCTGGCCCCTGAATAGAAGGCATTATCTTCCTGTCTGGTTTTTTCTCTGTCAAAACAATTGTGCCCTGTTTCTAAAACAAAATAATAATAATATAGATATTAACTGGGAGAATTTAAGTGGGGAGGTATAACTACAAGCAGAATTAATTTATAAATTCACATTTTGGAACAATATCCTTCTTGTGTCCTCTGGTTTGCAACCTACATTTTTCTTAGCAGAAGAATGATTTGAGCCATCACATCTTTGGAACTGCAAAATCCGGGAAGGGTAAAACAACATGTGAAAAGAAAAATGCACCTCCCAGATTGGACTTCCCTTCTCCTCAGTTCCAGGGTTCTCTTGCTCACAGCATGTGTGGCTTACTTCTTATTTTTGTTGGGCACTAAATTTCATTTTTTGCTATGTTCATATGGATACAATTCTAAACTGTTTGCTTTTGCACTAGGAAAAATTTATGACTGGTTCCCAAATGACTTTGACCATTACAGTCACAGGAGAACAATAGGATTATTTTTTTAAAAAAAGGAAAAGAAAATAGAAAAAAAACCCTAATAAAATAAATTGGATTCAGCTTCTCATAGATTGCCTCAGATAAAAAAATATTTAAAAGTTGATTGGTTTGAATATTAATCTTCTGATTCACTTAATTGATTGTTGGCCCTATTTTCTTCAGTTTATTTGAATCTCCGTGATCTTTCCTTCAGGTAAGACTTGATTTCTTTCTCATCTATTTCTTTTTTACCTTAGTTTTTGAAATAGTACCTAGCATTCAACCTCCTGATCTATGGTTTGTATTTGTATCATACCTCAATGTTAAATATTGTAGGTACCCAGAAGCACATTCCACAATTTAGTTTTCAGCTGTCTGTCACACTTCAGTAAAATCAGTGGGAGAAAAAAAGCCAGGTTAGAACTATGCGAAGTTGACTGAGCCTGGCTTTTAAGGGCTGCAGTTTTTAGGTGTGAGACTCAGATTTAGGCACCACTATTGTTTTTTAATGGCTATTTAAAAAATCAAGGACGTTTTTATAATATATCCTAAGAAATTATCAGAAATTAGATTTTAAAAGGTAATACATTTGCTTTAAAAGTCATAAAACTGAATATAAAATTTTTTTTTGTTGGTATTATGTTTTAAAATTAAAGCATGTTTTTTTCATGCAACTGGAAATTTTTAGATTTAACTGTTTTGTAAGTAAAGATTTATTTCTCTTTAGCTGAAAAGTAAAGTTATTACAACATTTTGGAAGTTGCTTTTGTTTGCCTTGAAATTTTTTTAAAAAAAATTTGGAATTGGGGATGACAGTCTAGTTCAGCATAGTTCTACTCAATTCACTGAGGCATGTTTCAGGTAAATGCAGCGCTAAGGCCTTTCTGTAATATGATGTGATTCAGGTCAGTTATTGTATGATTATTGTATGCTTCAAGAGGAATTGGTGATGCTTTTTGAAGGAAAGAAAACAAGGGTGGAGACTTGCATAATAGAATTGATTGTTGTCCCCCAGTATTAGCAACTCCCTCTCTTTTGTTTGTTGCTGTTTTGCCCAAGGATCTTGGTTAAGGCAATGAAATCGCAGTACAGCAACCTCAGTGCTTGGTACTTCTTTCTAAAATCATGGGGCCACCGAGACATCAGGTATACTAATTACAAATGTCCAGCAACCTTAACATGAGTAACAACATTCCCTTGAGCTCAAACAATGTATTGAAGACTTTGGAATAAACACAACCTTCTGGCTTCCTGATTAATGCGAATAGCACAGGATGCACATTGCTTTACCTTTCCTTGATAGGGGATGCAGGGAGTTTCTCTGGCATTATAGCTACAATTGAAAGTGAGCTGCTCTTGGAAAATTCTCGGAAAGCGACTCGGCAGTTGAGGAGATGCAAGTGGAACTGTGATTAAAATAACAACCACAACAGAAAAAAACCCTCATATATATGGTGGCAATTAAACATATCATATACTTTTCAATAAATGTGCAATAATATATATGGTATGCCTCAATCATACACAACAGAATAAAGTTAGTACAGGTAGCCTCACCTTACAAGCATTTATTTAGTGGCTGTTTAAAGTTACAGCAGCACTGAAAAAAGTGACTTACAGTATGACTTACAGTTACAGTGACTTACAGTTACAGTGACTTACAGTTACAATGACTGACTTACAATTACAGTGACGTACAGTATGACATAGTTACAATGGCTTACAGTATGACTTACAGTTGATACACTTACGGCAGTTACAGCATCCTGTGGTCATGTGCTCAAAATCCAGAAGCTTGCAACTGGCGTGTAGTTGTGATGGTTGCAGTGAAACAGGGTTGTGTGAATTTTTGCAACCTTCTGACAAGCAAAGTCAATGAAGAAACCAGATTCACTTAACAGCCATGTTACTAATTTAACTGCAGTGATTCTTTTAACAACTGTGGCAAGACAGTTCATAAAATGGGGCAGGATTCACTTAACAACTGTCTTGCTTCGCAATGGACATTTTGGGCTGTGGCTGTAAGTCAAGGACTACCTGAACAGTAGTGAAAAGAAGGAGGGATTTATGAAGTCCCACATTCAGAATTCTCTTTCTGCTATGGAACTTGCAGTATATCCTAAACAATTGCCTCTCAAAGCCAGATTAGATAGGACAAAGTGTCCTGCAATGTCATTGCAAGAAACTCTTTGTGTTTTGAACGAGCTAATGCAGTATAATCTTCTCCCACCTGCATGTTCAGCTTACCATTTCTTCCTACTTATGACATTTAGGTACCATTCAGAGGAGGAAATTGTTCAAGAGTGAATATTTGCCCTCTCTCTCATTCTCTCTGGCTTGTATATACACAAATACAAACGCACATGACAGATACTGTAAACCCACTTCTGAGTTATGATGCTAATTTAACCTGTTCTGTAGCCCAGGGTTGTTGTGAGGTCTGGGCTCCTTAGACAAAGAGTGGAGTACAGGTATAGTATGTACATACAAGTGGCGTATAGTGAAGTCTTTTCCCAGAGAAACATGCATGGTCTCTCCTAGTTAGCATTTTAGAAGGCCTGGGTACATTTTTATTTCTGCCTTAAATTTAATTAATTATTATGTTGTGCTTGAAAAAAAAATAGCAGCTACTGATGATTTAAAATAAATGCATAAAGCAGGTAAATAAATCCCAACGTACAATTTTTGGGAAACTGATGCTGTTTTCTATTTATGATGAAATTGCAAAGGTCTTAGGTTATACGGTTAAAGCAAGGTTGATGGGAAAGAGTTGTATAATAAATTTATAAAGCTGTTTTACAATGAGGCAGTCCATTACACATTCATTTTACTATCCTTTAGATGTCAACTCTGGACTTCTTTGCTCCACTTTTTGACAGCATAATTTTTTCTTTACACTTTCTTTGTAGTTTTCTTTCAACTGTTGTTCAGCTTTGTTTTAGTATTTTATTTTATTACTGTAAGTGAAATGGATGCCATATTTGATTACTAACCAAGGAAGTGATAAAATACTGAATATACTATAAATTTGTTATTTTGTTTATCACAGTACTCCCAGTTCTGATTGGCCATAATTTCCAAAATTGGTTCTAAAGTCTTTTGCTAACTCTGCCACTTCAGGTCCTTTGTAAATGGGAATTCCAGACTATGCTTGAGATAGACTAGACTAGACTAGACTAGACTAGACTAGACTAGACTAGACTAGACTAGACTAGACTAGAATAGAATAGGAGTTATTTCCTGTTTACACAGGAAACCCTACACCACTTCAGACAAATGGTTATCCAACATCTTAAAAACCTCCAGTGTTTCCTGTTCCAGATATTTCCTGGCAAAGAATATGCATCTATACGAAATTATCTCTCTATCTCAAAATTTCTCCATCAACAGCAAAGAACTAGTAGAGGAATCACTGGGGAAGGGAGTGGCAGCAAAAGTCTTCTTAGGCAGAATATGTAGTTAGTTTATTTACATACTGTATATTCATGCTTAAGTCGTATTATGATTGTCTTCCAGTCGTTCCATCAGCTCTACCCAGAAATCCAACAACATCTAGAGAGGTCATCCCTTCATTGCATCCTTCCTAATCAGGGGTGGGTTCTAAATTTTTTTACTACCGGTTCTATGGGCGTGGCTTATTTTGTGGGTGTGGCTTGGAGGTCATGTGACTAGGTGGGCATGGCTAGCTGGTCAGAGTCATTTCTGGAAGGTCCTCGCACTTACGACCAATCCTTGCACTTATGACCCGACTCATTTGTTTGCTTTTAACAGTGATCAGCTGTAGGACGGCCCTTTGAAGCCCCGCGGCAAGAGTTTAAACAGTTTTTTTCCCTCTAGTCATCAGCTGGGACTCAGGAGGCAGCAATAGATTGGGGGTGGGACCAAATAAAAGGTAAGAATAACGTGGGCGGGGGTGGGGGGGTGGGAGGGCGGGGGGGAGAACTGGTTCGGTGACGTCATATCGTCCCCGCTACCAGCTCGGCCGAACCGGACCAAACCGGGAGGAACCCACCACTGTTCCTAATCAACCTCCTCTGCTCCCCACACCAATAGATTGATGTAATAAGGTTTGCTGCAGTTATCTTTTACAATATAAGTACATAAAATAGGTAAAGGAAACGTCCTATTTGAATCATCATACCTCTTGATGACTACATGAGCTTACACAAAAGTTAACAAACAATGGGAGTCACCTTATTAAAAATAAATCAACTGAAGGCATTATGAGTCTATAGAGAGAAGATGCAGAGGGAAATATTTTATTCTAGCAATTTCTGAGCGAAACAATAGGCAGCCAAGCTCTTTTAATATGTAAGTTTTGCTCTACACATATTTTTAAAGCAGTAAGTACCAGTAGCATTCTGAAATGGATTCTCTAATGTAGAGTTAAACCATTAACATATTTTTTCTGTTTAAGCATAATTTACTGATGATGTGTGATAAATGTACATGGCAAAAGACTATCCACTCATGAGAATACTCAGTTAAGAAAAGTATGTGCTCTCATTTAGTAAATTTAATTGATATCACAGAAAGATTGGGGAATTCTCATTAAAGATAAAACAAATTTCTGTTAAATGAGAATGCATTCTTGCTAATTACATGAACATAAAAGGACTTGATGCATCAGTGGAAGATCTAACTTCAGCCTAATTTTCATTGTAAGAATTGCCACAGTCGGCAGGCACTGAATGATTCATCCAACAGTGGCCAGGATCCATCATGCTTAGGATTTGAATCTTCTTTCCTGTTTTAGGATTGTCACTATGCGTTCAAATGAGTTTTTATTCATTAAATAAATACATTTAAAATGGCAAAATTTAACACTATTTAGAATTAACATTTGTCTTCCATACTGCTCCAACATGTCTTAGAGCAGAGCTGTCGAGACTAGCTTAAGAGTGAAGCTAAATCAGTTCCTGGGTTTTCATCCCTTGTAAAAATGCCCATGAAAAAAATCATAGCTGTGCTGGGGCTCTTGTTGATCTCAAAATAAGGATCAAAATGTTAACTTGTACTTTCAGGTTAGCTTTCAAATCCTGTACAATCTGAAAGAACAAACTATAACTGTTTACACAGGATATCTTTTTGTGATTAGCCGATTAAGGAAAAGTTCCATCAAGTTCAGCATCTTCAATACAGGTTCTTTTTTTGTTTCACTAAGCTGTGGCCAAGCATCTTGTTACATTCAGAGTACTTCAAAAGTCAGTAGAAACATTATGGTATTGTCAGCAGAAATGAATGTCTACACCAGGGGTGTCAAACTCAAGGCCTGCAGGCCAGATCAGGCCACAGGATGCTTAGATTTGGCCCGTGGGGCTGCCCTGGAAACACAGCCTGTGGTGTCTCTGCCAGTGAAAATGGAGCTTGGAGGGCTGCATGTGTGCCTCCCAGGCTCCGTTTTGGGCCGTGACTGCCTTCTTCAGTGTTCTGCCAATGAAAACAGAGGTCAGGGGCGCTGGGCTTGAGGAGACGACTCGGGCCCCATTTTTGGCTGCAACAGCCTCCTGCAGCCGTCTGCCCCCCCCCCCCCCCCCGAAGCTCCATTTTCACTGACAGAAGACTGCAAGAGGCTGTTGTGGCCAAAAATGCAGCGCATGGCCCCTTGGGCTCCGTTTTCATTGGCAGAGGGCTAGCAAAACAAAGTAAAAACATAACAAAAGGAGAAATGTTTCCCCTTTTGCATTTGAACAGGCAAGAAGGGACAGGAAAGGGGAAAGGGAAAGAGGAAAGACAAAGAAAAGGAAGGGAAGATGGGAAGAGACCAAGGAAAGAAAATTTAATTAATTAATTAAATTAAATTTAATTAATTAAATTTATATGCTACCCCTCTCCAAAGACTCAGGGCGGCTGAGGAAGGAAAAATAAGTAAAGAGGGGAAGGAAGAAGAAGAAGAGGGCAGGAAAGGAAGGAAGGAAGGAAGGAAGGAAGGAAGGAAGGAAGGAAGGAAGGAAGGAAGGAAGGAAGGAAGTTTATAATGTGACGGGGGTCTGAGGGAAGTCCTGCCTTAGCACTTGGCCACCAGAGGTGCCCCTTACATGAGTGACATTGAGTTGGCCACTCCCACCCTGGCCACACACACACCAGCCATGCTCCCCCCGAGTCCACCGAGATCAAACACAACCCTGATGCAACCTTCAATGAAATCAAGTTTGACATCCCTGGTCTACACCATGAAATAATGATAGTATCCCATCTACTTGAACAAAACAGAAAGTATGATAAATTCTAGTGATCAAACGGGAAGTGGTCACCTTTCATTGAAATTAAACACCCTTTTGTTCTGGAGAATGGAATAAAAAAAGAATTTTTGATTTCCTTTCTTTCCTTTTCCTGTGAGCAGACTGTAATGTTGTCATATAAGTCTTGCTTTAGGGTCATTCTTAGAGCAGAGTCTTTATGAATTGTCTTAACATAAGCAGGCCATTCTGGTTTTTATGTTTCAGTCCTCTGTGGCTTGTCTTCTTTTCAACTGTCCTAATCTTGCTTTGCTTGTCCTTGAGTTATGAAGGAATGCAAGCCACCATATTTGGAAGTAATGTATGATGGGGCTGACTCTCTGGCGAGGCAGGTTAGAATTTCTTCCTCCAAGAAAAGAATAGTTTATGACCATTGTATACTATTAGCAAGGTTGCCTGCCCCATTCCACTAACCATTATCCATCTATAGCCCAATATCAAAATATATGGCCTTTAGAGGTGGATGAAACAAAGAAGTTAAAATAGGCTGTGAAATCTGCCTGAAATGTATAAAGATGCCATTGTCCAGTGGTAGAGAACTTGCCATACAGGTAGAAAGTCACAGCAAAGGGCAAAATGGTTCTGTATTGGATAAAAAGCCACACAGTAAACCTACAGCGGATTGCAAATCAGAAAGAATTTTGATCTTCAATGCATCATAAGAATGTAAAAGCTACACTGGATCATCTTTGCATCCCAATTAATCCAGCATTTGGTTCTTTTGGTGGTTAATCAAATGGTTCTGGGAAGCAGGATATGAGCATATCTATGGACAGATAGAGATTAACTTTGTTATGCTTTGCACATTGTTTTTCTATTTTATTCGGTGCATGTTTGTACATTCAGAAAGTAATGCCTCTTGAGACTCAATTGGCATATGTTTCAATGATGTCACTACCAGTACCATACAGAGTAATTTATTTGAACAACATGGTTCAAAATAAGCCTTATAATATATAATAAAGGAAACAGATGTTTCGCCTGTGAAAAGGTGACAGTGGCTAAATGGGAACAGAGGAAGATTATACAGTACAATATTTTGGACAATGTGCAATTGGTGTTTAGATTATGGGAATTTAGTTTTATATACTGCTCTAGGATACAGCAAATACATTTGGCAATTGTCAGAAAAAAGAAACCTCCAACAAGCAGTACTAAATATTAGCTGGCCATTTTTGGTTCTAATCGTATCAGGGTTAGGCTTTCTTTACTTTTCATAATAGTAAAATTAGAGCAGTCTTTTTTGATAACAGTAGAGTCCACTCCTTCTATCACTGTAGACTTACCTATTCCATATGAAGGCTGTAACTTAGAGGGATGTTTAACAGGCCGAGACAAAATACAGTTTGGCTTCTGGAAATCATTCCGGTGAGTGCTCTGCGTGTCATAAGGTGGTTTAGGACGTTGTACAGTGGGCTCAAAGGTCGGCCACCAATGAGACTTCACAAACAATAAAAAGAAATGAGTTCATCAATATCACAGTTATAGAGAAACAAGAATTGAGATTCCCTAGGGAGAAGATATTATGTCAATTATCTAAGGCAGGTTTGGGGACAATGCTGAAGATTAATTTACCAGTACAGGCTCAAGTGTTCTCCCCTTCCAGCTCCCATCACAGAAAGAGATAAGACTTTTTTTTTTTCATTTTTAAACTAAGTTAGAATCATTAGAAACTGGGAGACTGTGAAGTCTGTTCCTCCCTTAGGCGTGCAAAGGTGCTGAGTAACTTTGAGTCAGTTGCTCTCGCTCTCTCTCATCCCAACCCACCTCACTGGATTGTTGTGGGGAAATAGAAGAAAGAAGCATTGTGTACATTGCTTTGAATTGAGAAATTTAAAAGAGAATACAATTTAATTAACTGAAAACTTAAAAAACTAAAACAATTTAGAATCCGCACGATTCTAAAATCCTAATTTCACAAATCCTAATTTAACTAGGGTTAAATTTCAAATGTGTTCTTACAACTACGCTGAAGCATTGAAGGGTATGTGTGCTGGAGTCCAGATTTTGCTTGGTATCATTTGTATGAGTTGGCTTCAATTTCATTTTATAATAGTTAAACAGTGAGCACCTGTTTTGTTTTTGTGTCCTCTGTTTCCATATATAATACTGGCTCATTTATAAACTTGGTATGCATTTTAAGTAGCTTTGCATGTTGTGGTTGAGGATTATTGCGCCATTCCAATAAGTATCTTTCTTCTTTCTTTGGTGTACATTCAATCTTGTCTAGAATATTATTTCTTTTTGGGACTTGAAGGTTAAATATTCTGAATGTATCCGGACTAAAAATAAGAAAATGTGGAAGAAAAAGAGGAGGAAGAAAAGGAGGAGAATGAAAGTTAAGGTTAAGATTGGGGAATGCTTGTTCTCAAATAATAAAGGCAATACATTATCCATCTGATGTACAAATTTAGGAATGCAGGAAAGTATATATTGAAGCATTAATCAAAATAACCTTCTCCATAGTTATCACTGTTAGTTGTAGTCAAAAACATCTAAAGCAGGGGTGTCAAACTCGCGGTGTCACATTGCTGTCACATGATGTATCGTGACTTTTCCCCTTCACTAAAACGGGTGGGCGTGGCCAACACATGACACATCCGGCCGGTGGGCCGCGAGTTTGACACCCCTGATCAGAGGATACTCAATAGAAAAGACTGTTACCTGAGTCTTTTAACAAGAGATACTTTGTATTTAATCTGGAAGTTCTTCATATTGTAGAAATGAACTGATGCTAAAGAATGAAATCCTTGCTTTTCTTGTTCAATTTCTAGTACTGTAAAATACCATGATCCCATGAAATGTGCAGTTACATGGTCAAGGCAGATTTGCTATGAAAGTTCCCAAAGCGATAATTTCTATTTATTTTTTTTCTACTTCTTAAAAGCAGCTAAAGTGAAATATATAGAAAAGGACTTTTTTAAAAACTGGAAACTTTCATCCATGCTACTTCTCACATTTAAATTACTGCCTTGTTGAAATCAATAATAACATTTGTCCAGGAAAATTCAAATCCAGAAAATGGAATAGGGGTAAGTTTAAAAATAACTCACTCCCAAAGTACTTTAATCTAGTTTGCCTCATTGATATGACTCAAATCATTAGTTCGATACAATCACAGACAACATGCTTTTTAGGCAAGTTTCCATAATTACTATGTCATGTTACATTATTGTAGTTGAGTATGAAAAACGTATAGTTGCTTTTCTCTTTAATAAAAAATTGTATTGGTTAAATTTCCAGACTGAGAAATTTTCTGAGCTAGAACAATTAATCAGTAGAACAACTTGCCTCCAGAAATTTGAGAATCCCCAAACAGGATCTGTTTCAGGGCAGTGCAAACTCATCTAGTACCAAACATGGTTAAGTCCCAGAACCAGAGGGACTCAAAATTCAAAGCCACTTAAGTCTTACTAGGGTTTGGTTGAAGCCTTTTGTTTCCCATCCAGACCCTCACAGACTCCAGACGCTGGATAGGACATCCATAGCATTGCTTGATTGGCCAGGGATAGAGATGTACAATTGGGTATCGTCAGCATTTTCATGATACCTCACCCCATGGTGATGCATGAGCTCATCCAGTGGTCTCATATAGATATTAAATAGAAGAGGGAAGACCACTGACCCATGTGGCACCCCACATATCATGGGCTGAAAATGAGATCTCTCCTCCCCAATCATCACCAACTGGAACCAACCCTATATAAAGGAGGTGAACCAGCACAATACTGTGCCACCTATCCCCATTCTTCTGAGTCAGTCCAGAAAAATAATATGATCAATAGTATGGAAAGCCAACAGGTCAAGTAAGGCAAGGATAAATGCATTGCCACCACCTTGCCCATGCCAGAGATCATCCAAAAGCACAACCAGTACCATTTCCACCCCCTCCACCCACCCCCAAGGTCTGAACCTTGACTGAAAAGGATCCAGATAATCTGCTTAATTAGTTATTTCATGTAGTATAAATCTCCTGTAATTATTCTAGATCAGGTTTTGGCAACATCCTAGAATTCTGGGAGTTGAAGTCTATGCATCTTAAAATTGCCAAGTTAGGAAACGGTTCTAGATATAATCAATAACATTCCCCTGATGTCATTGGTACAATCAGAAGTACCAGCAATGCTAGAGGCAAGTTTTGATGTTAACAATTTCAAGGCTTATAGCCGAGTCTCTTAGCTATTCACAGCTCTAGTACAGAACTGCCAGGACTGTCACCTTTTCAGCAATAAGAAACTATCCAGGCTTCATTCATTAGACGTGGCTGTTCGGAACTCCTTCTTATAAAATACATGAGCCTGGCTGTCTCCATTCAACATTCCTCCTCCCCCCCCATCCATGTTTCCCATTCTTTCTTTCTCTTTGTACCTCCTTCCCTCCCTTTCCCATCAATTACAGCCTCTTACCCCCCCCCCCCCACCAGCCTTATTAATGATTTCCTGGGAACATTCCAGACATAACCATCTCCCTACTATTCTTAGACTCATGATCTTATCAACAGCCTCTGACACAGTAGGGCAACTCAGTGTCTTCATCGCCTTGGCGTATATAGGGTTTGGCCTGAATCTCTTCCTCTAATTGCTTTTATCGCTTCCCAGCCAATTCCCCTCAAACACCCTCCCCAACTTTCTTAAGATAAGGTCTGGCATCCATCTCCATGCCTGATTATCTGAAAGCTCAGATGACCCCTCCCACCATGCCATGGCTTAGTGAGCCCCCGTTTCCTGATAGATTCCATATGCGGTAGACTAGAAATCATTCCTCCAGCATGACCATGCTGGATGGGGGCAATAGGTTTGTCCAGCACCTGCAAAGCACCATGTTACAAAGTCTACTTTTGATGATGTATTTTCTATAAAACAGAGAGTATAAGACATCACAGGGCAATTTTGGGCATTTTCAAGGGAAGAAGCTGGAATGATTTTATGATGAATTCCCCATCCCACCCCACCCCCCGTGACTGTGCTGGCATAAACCATTTCACCTTGTCCAATTTCTGCCTCATTCATTCATTCATTCATTCATTCATTTATTTATTTATTTATTTATTTATTTATTTATTAAATTTGATTTAAATGCCGCCCTTCTCCGGAGACTCAGGGCGGCTTACAATGCGTTAAGCAATAGCCTTCATTCTTTTGTATATTTTTATACAAAGTCAGCTTATTGCCCCCACAAACTGGGTCCACATTTCACCTACCTTAGAAAGGATGGAAGGCTGAGTCAACCTTGAGCCTTGGAGAGATTCGAACCAGCAGTAATTGCAGGCAGCTGTGTTAATAACAGGGTGCACTAAACCACTGTCCTATCAAGGATCTGTTCTATTTATTGGTTCGATTAATATGCCGCTCTTCTCTGGAGACTCAGGGCGGCTTACAATGCGTTAAGCAACAGCCTTCATACTTTTGTATATACCTGCTTAGTAGGGCTTTCGCCCCTCCCCCAAGTGGTGTTCTTTTTTATACAAAGTCAGCTTATTGCCCCCACAATCCGGGTCCTCATTTTACCTACCTCGGAAGGATGGAAGGCTGAGTCAACCTTGAGCCTGGTGAGATTTGAACTTGCAGTAATTGCAGGCAGCTGGAAGCTAAGTGCTACTTAACAGCACTTTAGTCCGCTGTGCCACCAAGTCACTTGGTTTCCTTTTACCACCAAAATATGCTGCTGTGTTTGGTTTGTCTGATAAAGCAATAAATTGCATTCAGCTGCTTGTCTCCAAACCCTATAAAGCTTGGAGAAGAATAGGTTCCCACAAACCAGGATAAAGATCATGATTTTTTAAGAACACTATGTTTTGAGCCAGAGACACCACACAACCCACAACTCACTCATGGGGGGCACTTCTGGAAGACCCAAATCAGAACACTTACTATTGATGCAGAGGTCCTCTTTTCCGCCGACTAAATCTGGTCTCTATCAACTGATTCATGAGGGTGGCCCAACAGGATGGGGGGGAGAGAGAGAACTGGGAGAAAGGGATCCAATATACAGCTCCCTGCAGAATGGCAGGGCCTGTAGTTTCAAATTGTAGCCCCAAGCTTTAATGTTGAGAGGTTGCTTAGTGACCGAGGCCCAATGGGAGGCAGAGAAATAATGTAAAGGGCGGAGTCTAAGCAACAGACAACCTACCTTGGCCAAGTTTGAATAGTGCCACGTGGTTGAAGGAGAAAAGGAATACCCAACTGTTTTGAGTGTCAGCTCCCACATTCAACATTAAACTTTATGAAACTAATTTCTGAACAGCTTAAGACAGAACTGCAGTGTAACAGACAGCACAGTGGCATGTATTTTTAGTAGTGGGAGTAAAATAATATTCACCGTGGTTTTCCTGCAACATATCTATATATCTATATCTATATCTATATCTATATCTATATCTATATCTATATCTATATCTACATCTACATCTACATCTACATCTATCTATCTATCTATCTATCTATCTATCTATCTATCTATCTATCTATCTATCTATCTATGCCTACATAGTACACTTTTTAATAGATATACCGGTAATTGCTATATCTATCTGGCTCCAGTAAGAGGCTTCAGCGGCCTTAATCTCCCTGCATGCCTCTCAAGCCTGTTCTGCATTTTTTACATTTAAAAGATAAATGTTTGAATTCAAAAAAATAAAAATAAGATGACATGCTTTGAGGCAAAATGTCTGCCTCCAACCTCTTTATTTTCCAGAATTTCTTTTGTCCCCAAATGGGCCCAATAAAAATAAAATAATGGGTGGCTGCACCTTGGCGTTTTATTTGGCTGTGTGTAAAAAAATGACGTCTTCTTTAAGTTTTGTTCAACTCCTAGTAACTTTGTGAACAGATTTCTCCAGCATGCAGAAGTAGCTTCCTATTGCTTTCTACCATTTTAAGAAATATGTTTGTTATGCATTTTTTAAAAATGTTCGGTGTTTGGTATAAGATTGTATATTTTAATAAACTTTAAACCTTAAAATTCCACCAAATCAGATTTTTTAAACTTTCCAGTTTACCCTACAGCCCTTCAAGGAATCTCATCCAAATATTAACTATGCTTACCTTCCAAGTTTGCCTGGAGCTCTCTTAGATGGCAGATAATATTTGAGTAATTCTGTGCTTTGCTGTTTATTCTCCATACTGCAAATGGTGGACTTAGTTTTCTGTACCATTTGGGGCATCTGCCCAACATACTCTCAATATCTTAAATTATCCACCAGTGCAGGAAACTGGGAACTTCCCAGTGATGTACTTTTTCAGGTCATGGCTTAGGAAGCATCTTGTCTGTCACCAGAGGAGAATGCTGAATATAAACTAACCAACCAATTTGACGCAGCATGGTTTCTGTATCAACTAACAATGGTTTCCAGTGTTTTGGGTGGGATTTCCCCAGGTTTACCATGACAATTGAGACCTTTGCAGGCGAAGTATGTGCTCTATCACAGATAAAAGATTTGCTTTTTCATAAATGCTTGTTTTATTGCATTCAATAGATCTGCTTTTGGGTTTTATGACAAAGTTTGGTTTGAATTGTTTTCAACAGTTTATCAAGAGTGCTGATTTTAGAAAAGATGAGATACAAATCTTATCTGCTAATTCATAAGCAAATAAGTCTGCCTTAGTTTACTTATTTATAAAATCGTAAGAGTTGGAAAGGACATTGGTCCAATTCCCCATACTCAGTGAGAAATTGGTCCTTGCTGTTCTGAATTTTTGCTACCCTCTCCTTTTGTTGTAGCTTAACACTCTTAGGAATGGGGTGAGGTCCACGGTAGACAGTTTAAGGTTAAAGTTTTGGGGGTTTGAGGATGTAACATTAGAGTCAGGTAGTGCATTCCAGGCATTGACCACTGGATTTAAACCACAGCATTGCACATTCCGAATGAACATTACAATTTTTTTCAACAACAAAATTAGTTTGGCAAAGGCTCTTGATATTTAAAGGAGTATAAGCCTCATTGGATATATTCAAGGAGTTTGAATGTCTTTGGAGATTCTCCGTCGTCCAGGTCATGGTTGTCTCAAAGATGCTTTTTTCTGACTGAACTGATGAAACTTCTCTGATGAGAAGCAAAATGTCTTCAAGGAAAAACAACAAAAATCCAGTTGCCTTTGAAAAAGCATATTTGGGACAACCAGATTGAATTGACGTTTCTCAGAGATGTTTTACCTTGGGATTTTGCATTGAGCAAGCAGTTGATCTGATAGACTAAACAGCCTTCCCAACTCTGTGGTCCTAAACAATGTCTGCCTTCAGAGTCTGTTTTTAATCTCCAGAACAGAGACCCTCAACTTTTCTGACACCAGAGACCAGTTTTGTGGAAGACAATTTTTCCACAGACCGGGATGGAGGTTTTTCTTGCTTACCTGCTGCTCACCTCCAACTGTATGGCCTGGTATCAATTTATGTCCTGGGCAGGGGACAATTTATGTCCCCTGCCCTAGAACATTGTTACTATTTTTTCTTGCCTAGGTAATCTCTCTCTCCTTTCTGCATGCCTGGTTACAGGGATCCTCTTTAGTGTTCTGCTCTTAGGGAACATATTTATCATATGTTATCATATGAGAAATCTAGAAAATCCACTGAGAAGGCATTCTCAATGTATAATGGAAATATGGAGTTAATTATATGTATTTGTCACAACAACAGCTATAAGTAGCCTTGTAGTCAGAAGAATGATAAAAATAAATATGAATACTTTTTGTCTCTGAGCTATCTTTAAATGAATTTGATTCTTCCTTTAGATGTTAGAAGACTACAAAGCAGGGCAAAGATTGCCAAGTACTTGCCTGAGCTATAAAATGGTCAGTGACATCAGAAAGCCTCATAAATCTTTGCCAGACTTGAATGAAAAGAAATCTCAGTATCTGGGTTCATTTTGCTTAGACATAATTATGCTTTTATTCCACACATACTCTGAACTAAACATAATTATGATTTATTTTACATTATGGAGCAATAGAAAACTCATTTTCCAGTGTTCAAACAATATTGCACCATTCATGCAAATGTAGGGCAGTTCTAAACATGGTCAATTGTTGCTCATTGTTGCAACCTGACTGCTGCAATGCTCTCTACATGGGGTGAGGTTAGAAAGAATGTGTAAGTTGCATCAGGAAAGGATAACTGAAGTGCCAAGTTTTTCTATGGGCTTTTTTTTTTTTTTGGTCACTGGGTTTATTGTTTTTATCATGTAAATGTGGTTTTGTTTTTGATTATAAGCCACCCATAGTTTGTTTTAAGATAAGTGGCTAAACAATTTATTAAAATAAATAAATGGGGCCATATTTAAGGCCAGAATTTTCAACTAGTGCAAAATTTTAAACTAGTGCCCAAAATTTTCAACTAGTGTAAAACAAGGCAGTAAGGCTAATAATAGGTAAACTCAGTGGTGCGATTCAATTTTTTTTACTACCGGTTCTGTGGGTATGGCTTGGTGGGCGTGGCATGGCTTGGTGGGCGTGGCAGGGGAAGGATACTGTAAAATCTCCATTCCCATTCCAGGGGAAGGTTACTATAAAATCCCCATTTCCTCCCGATCAGCTGGGGCGGGGCCAGTCAGAGGTGGTATTTACCAGTTCTCCAAACTACTCAAAGATCCATCTTAGTACTTTCCAAACTTTGCACCTTTAGGATGTGTGGATTTCAGCCCCCAGAATTCCCCAGCCAGCTAGCAGCAACTATTAAGAGATCCTCCAACCAACAATAGAATCCTGGCACTGGGTTGGTTGTAATATATTCTCACACCAGTGCTGCTCCCACCCCACTGAACAGAGAACAAAGCACGGTGAAGCGGTATATAAGTCTAAGTGCTATTGCTGTTGCTATCAGCACCAGCACCATCTGAGTAGCCAAAGGAGGTAGGGCAAAACTGCAGGCAGCAGCCACAGCTCCCATTGCCCTCTGAAGATGAGGGCATGGAATTACTGCCTCCTCCCTCCCAATGCAAGAGCTCAACAGCCTCAACAGCAAAGAGAGTAGAACAAAGGCGCTCTGTGAGTCTGCTTGCATGGAAGGAATCTTGCTCTGCTAAATGAACTACACGAGGGCCATTTCTATTAAAATGGAGCAGCAAGCACAAGCTCCCTGTTGACAAGAAACCACCAGTTAATTCCCACTCAATGTGCCTTAACTTGTAAACCTTGCAACCCTGACCCTGAATCTGGGTTGGCTGATGAATCTACCACAAGCTTGACCCTTGGACTTCACCTAACATTCCTCCTATGTACCACGTTGATTTGGAACACTTGTAAGCCAAACTAGCTGAAGTTTTGGGAGAACTTACCTCTATATTGTAAGTGTGTGCATTTGCAAGCCTCCTTTAGTAAAAAGAACAAAACCATACCTTTGTGTATTTGTGTGTCCTTGGCCTGGAATAGGATACCTGTCTATTTAGAAATAACTGGCAGTCAAGGATTCTCAGTCCTTCGTGGTAGACCTAACTGAAAAACCAAAACTATGAATGCTAATACTACTTTTATTATAGGGTAACAAGCACAGAATCTTGAAAATCTGAATGTGCCTCTTCTAGGGAGGCTCAAGTCAGAGACATTTTCTCAAATTACATTTCTGCTTTGGACTCAAGTTTCTTTTATCTGACCATTATCTTGGTTGCAATTCTTTCTCCTGTTCTTCAGTTATTCTTACTGCTCAGTCACATACAGCAATTAAAACCCTTCATGTACCAGGACTCATCCACATTTAATTGTTTCAGAATCGTCTCCCTTTGTTATGTTCTTCATTCCCGGTTGGTAGAGTCTCTTCAAGCAACTCTCATCCAACTATCTAACCTACACAATATCCCAACAAAACCCCACTCTCATTGTCTATAAAACTGATAGCCTTTCCTAAATATCATCTTAAAGAAATTGCAAGAGGTTTTGGATTGTTTTTTCCTCCAAAGTAGGACTAGCGGGACCCAAAGTAGAAATCTACCAAAACAATAGAAGCTCATTTGATTATTTTGGGCTGCCTCCTAACCAGAATTCTCCATGATATTGTGGGCAAAAGTTAGAGGAGAAATGATATATATACCATCTGGAGCTCCTAGAAGAAAGAGAAGTAATAAATGTAACAGATAATTAAGTAATTAGGATTTTCAGTACAGTTTGCATATTTTTAAATTATCAACCTCCTTTCATACACCTGCTCCCAAATTGCCAGTGGGATGTTGTGTAACAATGGACAAATATTCATGGACATGTGTATAAGCAAATAGAAGAAGAAGAGGAATGCTGAAATATTTCTATTTCTCCTGTAACAAAAACCAGTTGTTTGTTTAGGCACAAATCCAGAGGAGCCTGGGCGTTATGAATAAGATGAGGACGTAGTTATTGACAAATTTGAAATTAGAAGAAAAGAGCTCTGAGTAGCTAATAATTGTCTGTGATCAGCTATTGAATTAAAAACAACTTTCACTGGCTGATGTTATCTGTGAGTCCTAGATTTACAGCCATAGGCATTGCTGGACACCTATCACTTGATGTCTAAATAGATCTGTAAATAGTAAAAATAGCCCTGATCAATTCCGGGCACATGTTGAAATGGGATGAGAAAGACAGAAAGGCTGGTGTTTTGGAAGACTACTAAATGTCTTTAGGCCTTTACAAACCTATTTTATGCTGTTTTTGTAAACAAGATTTGTGATTTAGGATAAATAGATTTAATAGAGAGTTTCTAATCTAATTGTTTTCTGATGGATTATCATTTATTATCAAAAACATTGTTATTAAAAGGTGTATTTTATGGAACTACTAATGTCATGAAACCGTCACTTTTATTTTTTCTTTTAAATATAAAACAGAATTACAGGAATGCAATTTTTGTGGAATAGTGGCGAGGAAGTGGTGAGTACTGAACCTATTCTAACTGTATGTAAAATTTTACCTCTTTCAAGGTTATCAAAAATAGCACTTTTTTTCCTACTCTGGGTTCTATTTATATATTTATAACAGTACACATAACAGCTAAATTTGTGTGTGGGAACAGCCACCTGGGAGTGGTTTTAAGTGCTCTGCTGGCCTTCAATTTTCATTTTTCATTTCAGAAAATATTATAGATCTGCTACAATTGGTTACTTGAAACAGCCAAATTTTATACCGGGTGAGAAATTTGTATCATCAAAGCACAAGGTTTTTTAAGTGCATTAATGGAGCCTTATCAAAAATGAAGTTTGTCTTCTGACATTTCTCCAGGAAAGGTACAAGATATACAGTAAATAAACTACAGTGGGCCATGGTGTCTTGAATATCATGTGATTCTAGGCTTTAAGTACCCAGTCTATATGGTTTCAGCCTTGAATAGGATTCCTGAACGTCAGGCGCTAGTAGCACATAGCCACACTTTTATGCTTTTATGATTAGCATAAGCAACAAAATAGGGAAAAGTAGAAAATATAAAATATGTTCTCTATTTTATGAAAACCTATGAAAATAAGGAACATATTTCCTGCGCACCTAGCAATTTGAAAGCATGAAAATGCAAGTAAATAAATAGGTATCAGTTTGGTGGGAAGATAACAGCATTCTGTGCACCTGGGTGTATAGTCATGGGGACCACATGATCACAGAACTATCTTCAGATGACGTTGGCTCCCGCAGCTAAGAAATGGAGATGAGCACAGCCCTCTAGAGTCAGAAATGACTGGACAGGGGAAACCTTTACCTGTACCTTTACCTTTAGAGAACATATGCTTATTTGTTTATGAGATGTATAGTCTTCAGAATCCATTTCTTTATAAACCATTGGATTAAAGGTTAATGTGCAATGGTTTGTAGTTATGGAATTTGCAAATAACACTGAGTACAAGATTTAAACCACTTAGATAATCCAGGGGCAGCAAGTGGAGGCTGGTGAGCTAAATTCTAGCCTAGTTATCAGGTTTGTTGACAAAAAGATGACAGAGGTGCTATGAGCTCCCACAATGGACAATATTGCAAAGAGAATAGGATGCTATGCCCTATTTATCACAGTTAAGCTGAAATCTCATTGCATCTTTGCTAATGCTTAAATACATCATCTAGAACATGGGTGTCAAACTTGCATCGTCACTGCAGCGTCACATGACGTATCGAGACTTTTTCCCCCTTTGCTAAACTGGGCACAGTGGAGCCAGCATGTGATGCATCCGGCCCTCAGGCCGGGAGTTTGACACCCCTGATCTAGAATGTAGATGATGTATTCTATGTGAGAATACATACATTTGTTCTCACTATCCAAAGCTGAATTCCTTTTTAAAATCCAGGCAAGCTATTCTGTTGCAGTCCAACAAAATTAGCAAATTGACTGTTCTGTCCATTTCTCCATTTCTTAAAAAAGTAGAATTGATGGGTGCTAGATTTTAAAATTTTAATGATGGGTACTTGATTTCAAAATTCAGATTACCCAAGGGAAAGTACAAAAGCTATGGCTATATGTTTTGAAAGGAAGGTTAAACTAGTTTATTTTTCTATCAGCTGTTTTCCAGATATGTGAAACAGATTGCAGATTCTCTAACAGATTGCAGAATTTTCTAGCTAAATCTGCAAATAGTAATTCTGCAAAACACCAGGTTGGCGGAGGTTGGGCTTGATAGACTTGTGTAGGTTAATTCCATCAATATTCAGTTATTACCCATGATCACAACATGGTTTTCTTCTTTGGAAGCAGATGCTTCAGTAATGGGAAGCTGTTGACTCTATACATGGTTTGCCCATTGTGGCTAGGCAATGCTGGAGACAGATTGCTGAAGTCATTGAATCCTGGTGGTATTATTCAGTTGGGTTATTTATTCTAAAGCACCATTAAAGACATTAGGACATCTCTGTCATGTAAAAGTTTTGCCTTTAATGTGTGCTAATGCATTTGGCATCATTAGATAAATGAATGTTTAATTAAATACAATAGCCAACACAATAAAGCTTGCTCACCTGTATTACAAATCAAAGCAGTATAATTTATTATTTATAATATTATTGTCCATAATATTCTAGAACAAGACTTAATCTTATTACACTATTTCTACAATGTCAGTATTAGTATAGCTGAGTGATCTTAAAATTATAGGCGAGAGCTCCATAATATAGGCATCAGGTAGTTTAAAAAGTTAAGATGGTGACTATAGCCATACAATTGAAGCCCTAGCCTCTTTTTCCTTTTTATTATATTGTTATAAATCTTGATACATTATATTGTTTCAATATTTCAATAATTACCCTATACTTACTATTGTATTGATTGCATACAGCATTGCAATTCTGATTAAAGGAAATTATGCAGTTTTATTTATACAAGTTTTTTTTCCAATGCAGCTTTATATGACTGACAATAATGTTGAATATTATTTCATACTCCCCGCCCTCCCATGGATCTAACTATTTAATACCTTCACCTGGATGTTACCATTTTTTCAAGAGAGAAAAGACTGATTGATGGGATTTTACAATGAAGGTGTCACTGCTATGGAATCTTTGCTCAAAAGAAATGTAGCCAGGGTTTAATTTTATGCTTTTAGCAGTAGCTGAAAATTGTGATGACAAATGTTATTTTTCTAAGTTTAACTGCATAATTGGCTACTTCTGTTTTCACTTTTTTAGAAGTTTTCCTTTAACCTGTACTTCACTGTACCGAAAGTTTAATAATTTGGGAAAAAAAATTATTAAAAGCAAAATTAAAACATTTTACGTGCAGACATTCATTTCTGCTTATAATAAAAGGTATGTTGGGTATGTTTGCCAGCTTGAGTTATTTCTAAAATAATAAAGGTGAGATACAAATAAATAATAAATTCTAGCATGTGCTTGAAGTTTTTTATGTGTTTGTTCATTTTATCATTTATATTCTATTTAAGATTTTAACTTGGCATCAAGGCAACTTTTTCAACATATAACAGATGCATCTACAATTGCTAGCCTGGATGGGTGGAGTCAGTCCATTGCCTGAAGCAACCACTGTGAAGTTGTTTTCAGCAGTGGAGATCAATCATGTAGAGAAGCTGGGCAGAAATGAGGCTGCAACAGCAGCTGATACCTGGTAGACCTCATAGCTGAATAGTGGCTTCCTTTCTCTCCCCGTCCCCATTCCCTGTAAATCTAGCATGTTCTAATAAATTACAAGTGATTGTTTTTCTCTATCATGTTTAGCACTGTTTCCTAACCTTGATAATTTTAAGATGTGTGGACTTCAACTCCCAGAAATCTCCAGCTTAAATAGGAGTCGATATCCATAAATATTAAAGTAGCTAAGGTTAAGAAACACTGGTGTATTGTAAGCCATATTTAAATTATAGTATTGGGCAAAATTATCTTGGATAATTTTGGATAATTGGATAATATAGTTTGGATAATTGGATAATGTGTATTAGATAATGTAGATAGTTGGATAATTTCTGATCGGTCTCCAATGTTCCCTTTTGGGGGAAGGTTGTTGAGAAGGTGGTCATGCGGCAGCTCCAGAGGTTTCTGGATGAAACGGGTTATCTCGACCACTACCAATCAGAATTCAGGCCTGGATTTGGGATAGACATGGCATTGGTCGCACTTTTGGATGATTTCTGGAGGGAACGGGATGGGGATAGTGCATCCATTCTTGCTCTACTTGACCTCTTGGTGGCTTTCAATACCATTGACCATGGTATTCTCCTGGGGCGGCTTCAGGGGATGGGAGTGGGAGGACTTGTGCTATCCTGGTTCACTTTCTTCCTCCACGGCCGCTCTCAGTGAGTGTTGATAGGAGGGGAGAGATCCAGCCCTCGCCCACTGCTTTACAGGGTTCTTCAGGGATCGGTTCTGTCTCTGCTCCTGTTCAACATTTATATGAAGCCACTGGGTGACATTATCCATCACCATGGATTGAGGTATCACCAAATGCTGATGATACTCAGCTGTATGTCTTGACCCATGGTGACTTAAGTGATGCTGTGTCTTCCCTCTCACAGTGCCTAGACGCTGTTAGGGGCTGGATGGGGCACAACGGGTTGAAACTAAACCTTTAGAAGACTGAGTGGCTCTGGGTTTGGGGTTCGTTGGCTCAAGGAGAATTGCCACCTTTGGTCTTGGATGGGGTGGCACTACCCCAAACAGACCCTGTGCATAATCTAGGGGTTTTCCTACCCTCAAGACTCCTACTCAAAGAGCAGGTGGCATTCATGGCCAGGAGGGCCTTTGCGCAACTGCGGGTTGTGCACCAGTTATGCCTTTTCCTGGACCAACAGTCCCTACTCACAATCACTCATGCCCTAGTCACTTGCCATCTTGATTATTGCAATGCGCTCTACATGGGGCTGCCCTTGAAGAGCATCTGGAAGCTCCAGTTGGTGCAAAATTCAGCAGCCCGCATGGTTTTCTGCAGACCCCCGTGCACACATGTATCACCTCTCCTGCAGGAGCTGCATTGGTTACCGATTTGCTTCTGGGTGTAATTCAAGGTGCTGCCTCTCACCCTTAAAGCCCTTCATGGCTTGGGACCAGGTTATCTGAGGGACCATCTCTTGCCGGTCACATCTACCCGATTCATCAGAGCGGGGAGGCAGGGAGATACACCTGGTGGAACCCTGAAGAAAGGCCTTCTCCATGGTGGCTCCCTCTCTCTGGAACATCATTCCCCCAGAGATTAGCCCCCACTCTAATACTCTTCCAGAAGGCGCTGAAGACCTGGTTCTGCCAGCGGGCCTGGGGAACCCAGAGTGGGATGGAGCCCATTAAATGGTTCGTGTGATCTGCTGTCACCAGGGCGGGAGGTGGGGGGGGTGATTTTGTTGTATTGTACTATATTAATTTATTTGATTCTTTCTGTTACTTTTTATTGTTTTAAATGTGGTTTTATATTCTTTAAGCTGCCTTGAGTCACCATGGGCAAATAGGCGGCAATATAAATTCAACAAACAAACAAACAAACAAATAAAATTGTTTCGGGGTGTGTTTCAGTTATTTTTTATATATTAAATGTTAAAAAAATAGAGACAAGTTTGTTGGGGAGTTTGTTTTTTTAAAAAAAAGTGAAAAAAGGAATGACACACTCTGCTTCTGCAGAGATTACAAGGAACCAGTTCAAAATCATTCTTCCTTGACAGTACTGAATGATGCTGAGAGATCCAACAGAAACAAAAGGGAATTCTCCTTAGTTAATCCCCAGTATAAGTCACCCACCAATGCCACTCAGGCTATTTTTGTTTCTTCATCCAATCTCAAATTAACACTGAAAGGGTCCAATTAATCTTCATTATCAAATAAAGCTTGGGATTTAATTGTTGCTAATGATTCTAAGATATTATTTGGAAAAATTCTTTTATTGAATGCTGTATTCAATAGACATCTAGAACCTTAAGATCGAATTATCCATCCCTGAAGAAAACACCTACCTCCTATATTGTCTAGTTTCTTTGTGGCAACTTTTTATCACAATTCACAACAAGTAAGGGTCCAAGAAGTAAGCGGTTGACCTTATTCCTCTAAGAGTTTTATCCTATATTTAATTAAACAAGAATGAACTCATTCATAAAAACTGAGTGAGTGTCCAACTCATTTACCACTCCAATGAATACACTCTTAATGAATATGAACTACAGTATTTCATTGGTAAAATGTTTTGGCATATGCCCTGGGCTGCTAGATGTACGGCATTGACAGTTTTCATCCATTTCTGCTTGAATGTTCTGAATGGATCCATTGCTGTTCTGGATGTTGGTCTATGCCTCCTGCTTTTTTTCCTGAATCATATATTGATTTCCTATATTACTACCCATTAATTTTGGTGAAAATTAGCTTCCATGATATTCTAGCACTTCACATCAGTTTAGAAAGATTTACTCCACTGATCCCCTGACCATATTTTCTGAAAACCTTTTAGCATCAGGAGAGCAGCTTTCCATATATTGCTCACTTTGGTTATACTGGATGGAAGTCAGTATATTATACAGGGAGATGTACTAGAATTTCTGATTCATCAGTTTTGAAAGTTTGCTCAGATAGGGAATGGGTTTAAATATACAAACATGACAAGCCAAAAAAAATGAGATCCATAAAATAATTTTCCTGTGTGTTTTACCTAACATTTGAAACACCTAACATTTGAAACACAGAGATACCTATGGGATTCTGGACAAGTCTTACATTATCTTTTTATTTCCTTAACATACTAAGCAATAGAGTATTGGCAAAAAACCTTTTTTGAAAATTATTGTTCATATTCATTATGGCCCGAAAAAAAATACAGACTGGTTCCCATCAGAAAGATATTCTGGCGAATGAACAAGGCCTACACTTGATCTTTGCCATTTTGTATTTCAGATTTACAAGGGTTGTCCTTAAGGAGTTTAACAAAGGATGTTTGTAGATGATCACAAAAGCCGTGTGTGTTTGGAATTATAACAACTTACTAAGCAGGCAAGAACTTGAATAAAAGATCCAATGAAAATTAATCTGGTTGTGGAAAAAAATACTCTTTTTCATACACATGGTAGGCCTTTTCAAGTGCCCATTTGAATTAGCAATGAATTCATGCTTTATTAATGACTCAGATCAATAGTTTCCTGCGAATGCCTGCTTAGATGATACATATAAATGTCAGTAGTTTTGCATATTTGCAGTTTGCCAATATTGTTGGCACAAGTGAAAATAGAAGGTCCATTGTTATCCTATTCTGCTTTGATATTTGAAGGAGCAAACCTAGAGTCAATGATCATATACAATGCCATGGAAAATGTTACTTTCATCTCTGTAGAAATAAATATCCATCTTTTTTTCCATTAGCACGCTGAGAATAACTCACAGAAGCAACCTGAAAAAACTCTTCTCACTTGGATCACATATGCTCAAAAAATAATGTTCTCAGATGTTATTTTCCTTTCACTGGACACATTTTAGTATTTCCTAAGCTGGGGGACGTCAGAGGTTGGTATCACGGCCACTTGTCAGAGCTCACACCTCTGCAAGAAGCCGTTTCTTGATTTCAGATTACCTGACCATCTGCTCTTCTGCTTTGTTTTATCTCAATACAACAGTGAGGCAAAGAGAGGAAGGTCAATAAAAATAAAATAAAACATTAGTAAGAAGGCCAAGGGCATGGAATCTCCCCCTCCCCCATTGTATGGGTGGTCCCAAGATGAAAACAGAAGAAACAAGGAGTGGAGCAACATGGAGGAAGTAGCTCCAGACAAGAGTTAAACTACTTTTATGGCACTCAAAATTTATTTCAGCACAGTTACCTCATGTGCAAAAATACCACCACCATTCTTTTCAAAATTTAATGTGACATATTTGGTATTTTCCAACTAGGAATAATGACAGATAGCTTCTGATTGAAATACTGTAGGGAAAGGAACGCTCATTGGCCAGAGAACTAGATAAGGTTTTAAAAATTGTTTTAATTTGTTATAAAACATTTTGGTTTAGAATGTCTAGAATTAAATATTTAAGATTTAATAAATTATTTCATCGAATGCAGTCATATATATTAGTTTTAAAATGCAGATCATTCCACCCTTATATTTGGGACAGATCCTTAAAGATGCAGGCATATATGCAGTATAATTACCTGGACTAACCCTGTTGGATACAGAAGGAGTCACTTCCAAGTAAACATGCACGTGATAGCAAAACAGCATGTCTAATAATACCCAAATTGGTAGAGGTGGCCTTAACCAGGGATTTATAAAGTATTTGTAAAGAAAAAGAAGTTTAACCAAGTGATACTTTTCTTTGACTTAATACACCATATAAACATTTGGCCAGAATGTAAATATGATCATTGTCACATTTTCCTAATTTGCTTTAGGGAGACACAGAAATTTTGATGCAATGGGAGAAATAAGGTAATTCTATTATTTGTTTTTTTAGTATCTGGTGATGAATCCAGAGAATTCAAGTTTTGAGATTTCCTTTTCATTAGAAAAATTTGTCCGGTCAATGCGTGAGCTAGGACTTCCAACGCTGGTCAGCCAAGCTTTCCTGCAATGGGAAAAAACATAGAGGAATCAGAGTGATATAATATTGTTCATGCTTCTGCTGTTGTATTTTGTCATTGTATGTTGTTGAAGGTGTGGCAAAGCAAAGCAAGATAGTTTTGCAGAAAGTTAGAGGACATTTTATGGATGTTGAGGACTGAGGTTCTTAAAAACAAAAAAGAATTCACACGAATTCTATACACATATTAGGCTATGTTGATATGGTCTAAGTCAGCAGCTGAGTTCCAAAGCAGCATAAGGTATCAGATTTACTTCTCCATAGTATTTCTAAATGAATTTTTAATTTTGCAATTTGCACGATTTGGAATTATATATGGAGGCTTATACGACCCTCCATGTTTTCTCATTCCCCTATATAGTATCTTTTGATTTGTAGTGCTAATGCTAGTAAACCTGGAAGCGTACATAATCAGATCCCTAGTATCTATTCAATACTGTACTCTGTCTGATACATAAATTATGCTTTAGTGTAAACAGCCTGAACTGGAATATTAATGAACTTCTAAAATAATGTTAATGGTGAATTGTAATTTTAATGAATCTATGGATTTTATGTTATGGTTAACAAAGGAATAAAAGAACAAGAACAAAAATAAATTATTGTTACGATCTGAAATAGTTGAAAGGCTGAACATGTGACATCTTTATCAAAAGCCAGTAATATTTAAAAGCATGTATAACAATAGCACTATGGAAATGACACGAATTCTGTCCTATCTTTGCTTTGGATGCAATATATTATTGAACAATAATGTTTTTCCTTTTCTATGTTTCATTCCTGTATTACTGGCATTGGTAGGTCTATAATTGGTAGGTCTATAAGGTCTAAAAGAGCATGTGACGGCCGTGGCCAGGGGGGCTTTTTATCAGGTTCGCCTGATCTGCCAGTTGCGGCCCTTTTTGAATCGGGACTCCCTACGCACGGTCACTCACGCCCTCATTGCTTTCTGCCTGAAATACTGTAATGCTCTCTCCCATGCCCCTACATGGGGCTCCCCTTGAAGAGCACCCGGAGGCTCCAACTGGTCCAGAATGTGGCCGCGCGGGTGATTATGGGAACGACATGGCGCTCCCATGTAACACCTCTCCTGCATGAGCTGCACTGGCTCCCGGTGATCTTCCGGGTGCGATTCAAGGTGTTGGTTACTATCTTCAGAGCGCTCCATGGCTTAGGACCTGGGTACTTACGAGATCGCCTTCTGCTACCGATAGCCTCCCACCAGCCAGTACGTTCCCACAGAGAGGGACTCCTCAGGGTGCCATCGGTCAAACTATGTCGACTGGCGACTCCCAGGGGGAGATCCTTCTCTGTGGGGGCACCTGCCCTTTGGAACGAATTGCCCCGGGATTTACAGATGATCCCTGACCTACACACCTTTTGTCGTGCCCTCAAGATGCTGTTGTTTCAACAAGCTGGGCTGGCCTGAATACCAAGATCAATTTTAAGTTATATGGGTTGTCTTTGTCTTAATTGAAATGGGTCAAATTATTTAATTCCTTTAAACTGTTTTAAATTTTATATGTGTTTATTTTTATTTTTGGCTGTGCACCGCCCTGAGTCCTTCGGGAGAAGGGCAGTATAAAAATTAAATAAATAAATATAAATAAATAAATAAATTGCTATTAATAGTAGATCTATTAGCACTGTCTATCTCCTACTACTGAATTAGTACAATGATTTGTACTCGAGTTCTAATACTCCACGTGCACATTCTCACATTTTCAGTCCGCTCAAACCAGTGGTAAAATGATGTGAAACCCACCTCTGCCCCTAGTCATCTTTGTTGCTCTTCTCTGCCCTCTTTCTAGAGACTCCACATCTTTTTTACATTGTGGCGACCAAAACTGGATGCAGTATTCCAAGCGTGGCCTTACTAAGGGATTATAAAGTGGTATTAACACTTCATGTGATCTTGATTCTATCCCTCTGTTTATGCAGCCTAGAACTGTGCTGGCTTTTTTGGCAGCTGCTGCACACTGCTGGCTCATATCTAAAGGGTTGTCCACTAGGACTCCAAAGTCCCTCTCACAGTTATTACTGTTGAGTGAGGTATCACATATCCTGTACCTGTGCATTTTGTTTTTCTTCCCTAAATGTAGAGCCTTACTTTTTTTCACCATTGAATTTCATTTCATTAGATAGTGCCCAATGTTCAAGCCTGTCAAGATCCTTCTGTATCTTAAGCCTACCTTCTGGAGTGTTGGCTATTCCTGCTACCTTGGTGTCGTCTGCAAATTTGATGAGTTCCCCATCTATCCCCTTGTCCAATTCATTGATGAAGATGTTGAAGACTACTGGCCCTAAAACAGAGCCTTGGGGTACCCCACTGCATACCTCCTCCATGTAGATGCAGTTCCATTGAGGACTACATGTTGAGTGCAATTGTCAACCAGTTACAAATCCATCTGGTGGTAATGCTGTCTAACCCACATTTTTCTATTTTATCAAGTAGTTGGTTATGGTGTACTTTGACAAATGTCTTACTGAAGTTCAAGTAAATTATATCGACAGCATTCCTCTGGTCCACCAATTTTGTCACTTTGTCAAAGAATGCAATAAGATTAGTCTGGCATGATCTGTTTTTGACAAACTCATGTTGGCTTTTGGTTATTACTTTGTTTGCTTCTAGGTATTCGCTTATTCATTGCTTGATTATCTTTTCCAGAATCTTCCCTGTTATTGAGGTTAGGCTGATAGGTCTGTAGTTTCCTGGATCTATCTTTTTTTCCATATTTTGTTCTGAACTCACAAACTATTAATACTTTATGGCAGGGGCCCCAACCCCCAGGCTGCAGACCAGTACCAGTCAGTGGCCTGTTGGGAACCAGGCCATGCAAGCAGTGGTGAGCGCACAAAGCTTCATTTGTACATGCACAGGAGCTAGGTTGCACATGTGAAACCATCCCCTTCCCCTACTGCTGCTGTTGCTGCCGATCTGTGGAGCCAGAAGGATTGGAGACCACTGCTTTATGGGAAACATAACTGCTCTGTCATAAACCTGTTACAGTGTTGGCTTAACTATCAATGGAGGGGTTTGACTTTTCAAATTACTTAGATTCATCCATATCTTAGATCAGTGTCTATGGAGATACTCAGTCATTCAGGCCATAGTTGTCCCAAAGGTGATTTTTCAAGAGGCAACTAGACTTTCCTGTTTTTGTTTGAAGACGTTTTGTTTGAAGACGTTTTACTTCTCATCCAAGAAGCTTCTTCAGCTTCTTCAGAATGGTGGGGAATGGAAGGATTTATATTCCTTGCAGACAGCTGGTCATTTGCAATCTTTTAGAGAATCGTTGAGGCCACCTGGAGGTTTGTGTGTGCCCCAGGGTCACCTGGGTAGTTCAAATGGGTGTGGAGACTTCAAACGGCAAATGACCAGCTGTCTGCAAGGAGTATAAATCCTTCCATTTGTCACCATCCAGTCAGAGCTGAAGAAGCTTCTTGGATGAGAAGCGAAACATCTTCAAAGAAAAACAAGAAAGTCCGTTTGCCTTTTGAAAAAGCACCTTTGAGACACCTTAGAGCAGTGTCTTTAAATCTTGGCAACTTTAAGATGTGTGGACTTCAACTCCCAGAATTCTCAGATTGGGGAATTCTGGGAGTTGAAGTCCATATATCTTAAAGTTCCAAGGCCGAGAAACACTGCCTCAGATTTTATGTAAGATTTCAATGCTTTCAAGCCTTGCAAGATAGAGATAAGCCTCAAGAATCACAGTTTGAAAGGAATTAACACTGTTGCTTACCTGCTAAAGCACAATGTACTATCACAACTGAGCCCAAAATTTCTGTTATTAAGTGAGACATTCGTAAAGTATGTTTTGCTCCATTTTACAATCTTTCTTGCCACAGTTGTTAAGTGAATCATTGCAGTTGTTAAGTTAGAAACACGGTTGTTAAATGAATCTGGCTTCCCCATTGACTTTGCTTGTCAGGAGGTTGCAAAAGGTGATCACGTGACCCTGGGATACTGCCATGGTCATAAATATGAATCTTATGCCAAGCATCTGACTTTTGATCACATGAACATGGGGATGCTACAACGGTCGTATAAGGGTCATAAGTCACATTTTTCAGTGCTGTTGTAACTTCAAATGGTCACTTAATGAACTGTGGTACGTCAAGGACTACCTGTGTCCATTTGCCAAGGCTCTTCAAGTCAATATATGTCTGACTATGCTACCCTGAAAGCCACACTCACCCATTTACCAAAAATAGATAAATAGTGTCTTAAATCTTTTGTTTACACTAAAAACTGAGAAAACTGAGGTGGCATGATTGAAGCTCAGAGGTTATAAATCACAATAGCATAACATGAATGCAGCATTTCCCCAAACAAAGAGGCACAAGATGCAAAGAGAGCTTATTGGAAGGTTTCTGAGTCACAACAATAACAACACAGAACAACAACAACATTCCCCACTGCTTATATTAGATTATTAGTACAGACAATCTGTAATCATATGCGAAATTTTCGTAACTGTTTTATACCAGGTTCCACCTCTAGATTCTGCCTGATCTTAATTCTGCCTGAACTTCCAAGCCCTTATAAAATTTAAGTAGCTATTAAAGGGGTGGATTAAATAGTCATGTAAAAAGAAAAAAGTTACAGATTGGGAGAAAGGAAATACACATTTCCTTGATTCGCAATATATCCACTCACTATAGGTTCAATATAGATTTTCACATTTTCTGAGAATGTCAATAAGATTATGCCCAACACTCAATTATTTCATAATTCTGGAATTTAATTACGGTATTTTAGTTTTTCTGCAGTCTGAGACAGAGAAGAGACCAAGAGTTGAACTTTGGAACTGGAAACATCTGACAGAAAAAAGAACAAAGGGTTCATATTCAGGAATCCAGTACTGTGGTATCCTGCAGTGTTAGTGAAAAATAAGAAAAAATGAAAGTATTTTTATGGGATGGCAAAAAAAAAAAAAAGCATTAAGAAGAATAGAAAAGCTCATGCTACATGAAGGAGTTAGCATATTACAAGCTTTTTCTAAAAGTTACTCATACCCCCATGGGATAAACTGAATTATTTTCTTCGTAAATTGATTATAAATGGGATTGTTTATTTGTTCCATTTTATCTTCTGCTGAGCAATTCATGTTCTGTGATAGAAAATGATTTGTTTTTTTCAAGATTTGTAATATGTAACCAACTCAGTCAAGGACTCCTGGTGTGATTGCTTTATTTTAAAAACACAAAATAAAATAATACATACTGTAGCTTTAAAAGGCTGTGCTTACAGAAAATGACTGAATATTTTAGCACACACTTTACCAGTGGTGGGTTGCCCCCGGTTCGCACCGGTTCTATAGAACCAGTAGTAAAACTGCGGGAGGCTCCGCCCACCGACCCTGACGTCATCAAAACGCTTCTGTGCATGTGCAGAAGCTTCTGCGCTTGTGCGCGGCCCCGCCACAAACCAGTAATAAAGGAAAGTAGAACCCACCCCTGCACTCCATACCAGAACATTAAAATCCAGGAAGATTGGTTGACATAACATAGAGTATAACTATATAACTAATTGAATTAAAGAGTAGGAAGGCTCTATAGGTATCAGCTAAAATGATGGACAGCTCTTTATAGGTTCTGCAATGTTGGAGAAGCTGACAGCCATAGTGACAAATGGCTATTCAGTTTCTATTTAAAAAGCCCCTGTGCTTTTCTTGCTACATTCATCTGTTGGTTTCTATTTCTGCTTTCTTGATTCTTCTTTGACAGTCTTTAGCAGGTTCTGACCAGTTCTGGAGAACCGATAGCAGAAATTTTGAGTAGTTCGGTGAACCGGTAGTAAAAATTCTGACTGGCCCCGCCCCATCTATTCTCTGCCGCCCAAGTCCCAGCTGATCAGGAAGAAATGGGGATTTTGCAGCATCCTTCCCCTGGATTGGGGAGGGAATGGAGATTTTACAGTATCCTTCCCCTGCCATGCCCATCAAGCCACGCCCACCAAGCCATGCCATGCCACGCCCACCAAGCCATGCCCACAGAACCGGTAGTAAAAAAATTTGAAACCCACTACTGGTCTTCAGATTTTTGAAATTTTCTTTCACAATTCTTTTGAACCTTTACTTGTTTAGACTAAATATATTGAGCTAGACTTCTCAGCATTCTGTCACTTTTCCTAAGACCTTGTTTGTTAATGTCCTTAAAAACATGTTACCAAACTTTTCAAAGTATAAGATACACTTCCCCACACCCCCCAAAAGAGGGTGGAAATGTTGGTGCATCTTATACACCAAATACAGCCATTTTTGGCCTCCCAAAGCCCCGCCCCATGGGTCCTATTTTTGTGAAAAATGAGTCCATTTTTTGCAAAAACAGGGCGCGCAGAGGCTTTGGGAGGCCTGCAGAGTGCTCCTGGGGGCTGGGGAGGGCAAAACCGTTTTTTTCTTGCTTACCTCTTCGAAATCTTGGTGCGTCTTATAACTGGTGTGTCTTATAGTCTGAAAAATAAGGTATTTGTTTTCTCCAGGTAGAATCTACTCCTTTTCCATAGTCTAACCAGGAGATGATGTTGGAAAATCAAGTATCAGAAGATGCCTTCCTTAATGGTCACCCTCACTCAATAGCTTGCTCCCTGATACTAGATGAGCTCTACCTTTTATCCTTCTGGATATTGATTCTTTTAAATAGAAACCTAGAACCACTCAATGGATGTAGACCATACTATCTTTAATTTGAGGGATAGTATTTATGGCATTTAAATTTTTTGAGAGACAGAAGCGTGGGTGTAATACCGTAATTGAATTTTTAGCATATTATGTTTGTATGTACATGGACTTGTAAAAATATATTTCCCTGGAATACAAAGGTATCAGTATAAAACTGATAACAATTATTCTTTTTCTTTAGCAATAAAAAATACATTATTCTGGGCTACCTCTCTTGAACACTGTTACAAAAACAAAAGCTTATAAAGTAGGGTCTAAATTTCTGTCTGAATTTCAACTACAAGCTTCTCAACCTCTGACCCTATTTTAAAGCCCAAAGAAGAGGTAAAAAACACTGCAGTGTGAAATCTATTTTAAATACTGAAATATTGGAATGAAAATTTTATTCTTTAAAGTAGGGGAAGAAGTATGCAAAATACACTGCTAGATAAACCAAAGCATCTCAACCCCAGTAAGCTTTATTCTGTTTGAATGGGCCTCATGGAAAGCTTTTGCATCAGAAGGAAAAATGGAAATAAATATTACTCTGCATTGTTTAGCACTAGTATGTTGGTGAAAGGGAGGCATTACTGATATTTATTTATTTATTTTATTTTATTTCTATACTGCCCTACTCCCGAAGGACTCAGGGCGGTGAACAGCCAACAATAAAATCCATACATACAAAATTTAAAAGCAGAATTAAAATCAAATTAAATAGTTTAGGCCCAGACAAATTAAAACCCCAATCAATTTAAAACCAATTTTAAAATTTGAATATATAAAATACTAAAAAATATTAAAAATTAAAAATTGTTTTATAAAAGAGGGAGAAAATTAGGCCAGGCCCGCCTGGTGAAATAAAAAGGTCTTTAGAGCGCGGCGGAAGGTGCGCAGGTCCGGGATCCTCCGTATCTCTGGGGGAGCTCGTTCCAGATAGTAGGTGCTTCCACAGAGAAGGCTCTCCCCCTGGGGGCCGCCAGTTGGCAATCCCCAGCATTTTTCAGGGAAATCCTGTAATTCAGTAGCAATTTTGCATGAGTATGCTTGATTAACTCTTTTCCCCCAAAATTAAATTCTGGATTCAATTTTAAATATGCAGTATTCAGGAAAAGCACCTTCCATTTAAAATTTCTAATGATGACTAGCCAAAGGGCAAGAGGCATACTATCCTTTTATTTTGTTGGGTTTGATTCTTCTCCATCAGACAGGAAGCATGAACACACACAGACAAATAAATATGGTGGTGACGACTAGAATTCTGTGTCCCACACCTGATACATTTAGTAAATTCACAAGCATTTGGACAGCTGATAATTTTCTTCCACTACTGCCCACTGACAGCTAGTATTTAAGACATGGTGATGATGATTCAGAATGTGGCAGACAATTATCAAAACTGCTAATCACTGATAGCGTAATGTTCCCATAGTCCCTTCACAAAACCAGCTAAATTAGGGTACTAACTACCACATTCATTGTCAATGAATTCATAGTTTAAGGTAAAGATATGCTATCTCACAGAACTAAAAAGGGAAACAGACAAGGACCATGGTACATTCACATGACTTTGCAGGCCTGATGGGAAAAATTACAACCACAGGAACTGGCAAAGAGCCTGCTGTTAAAAAGAGTTATCTGGAGAAACTTTCAATGTTGCAGTTTTAATATAGTACAGTTTTGTTGGGTATGGCTCAGAGGAATAGGGAAGAACGCTGATATTTTTATGTTCTTCAGTCTAAATGTTCTGACCCTTTTACATACACATCTGCTTTTCTTTATGTTTCATGTTGAGTTATTTCAAAGTACTCTGAAGAGTGAGGTCCCGAGATTTTTTTTTAAGTGTTTGGATCTGTAGATTAAAACTTGTTAAGAACATAGAAGACATTACTTGGCCAGAGGTTTTGGTCTGTGGAGTGGAAGCAATAAACAATTACACTGAATATACTCCAGGAAGAGAAAAGATATAGCATATCCTACAGCCTACAAAAACACCAGCTCAGCAGCCATAGATGATATGGAATAGCATGTTGATGAATTTAACATTATTATTCTTAAGAGCGAGGACTGTGTTAGGTGTCAAGGGCTGATTGGAACAGAAAAATCCAGAATTAGGCATGCTGGGGGAAAAAAACTTACGTAGGTTGCATTTGCTGTTTTTTGTTTCAAACCAGGGGTTAAATTCAGCAGGTTCTGGAGCACCGGTACCAGAAATTTTGAGTAGTTCAGAGAACCGGCAAATGCCACCTCTGGCTGGCCCCAGAATGGGGTGGGAATGGAGATTTTGCAGTATCCTTCCCCTGCCAAGCCCACAGAACCGGTAGAGAAAAAATTTGAATTTCACCCCTGTTCCAAACCTATCTACCACTGTCAAATCCAATCAAGATAATTGTTTCACCAGAAGTATTGAAGTAAGATTCAACTGCCAGTTCAATTACTTTTTGTACATAGAATGGGGCGGTAGTTGCATCTTGATCTTCAGTTCAGGCAGCAAAATGTCTTTGAGCTGCTTCTGTCAGCAAGTTAATTAGAAATACTGAAAGATTATAACTTTATAGGTTTGTTTACAAGGATGATGCAAATCCATAAAACATCACATTATTAATTGGGCCTAATTCCAATTTTAATGACTATGTAGAACCGTGATGGCAAACCTATGGCATGTGTGCCAGAGATGGCACGCAGCACCTTCTCTGTGGGCATGCAAGCTATCACCCAGTTCAATTCCATCGTGCATACGCATGCTCCATCTGCCAGCCAGCTGGTCTTCGGATCTGTGCCACACATGCATGGGGCACGTGTGGGGAGGCACGCATGCATGCACATGGGGCGGAGCATGTGGGGGGGCTGCGTGTGCATGCCCGGGGCGTGTGCATGGGCATGTGTGCATGCGCAGGGTTGGAGTGTGTATCGGGGCACACGTGCATGCGCAGGGGGTGCACTTTGGGCACTCAGTCTGAAAAAGATTAGCCATCACTGATGTAGAGTTACACAATTTAAAAATAAGCATCTACTATGTGTAAGAAACTGATCACCTATAACAAGAGTTTGTGAACCATCCAGATATTTATTCAAGATGGATGGCTATATAAATGTTTTAATGAAGTAAAAAAATATAGAACTGCACCAGGATAGATACATGGTTTGAAACTCATAAGACTGCACATACTGTGGTAGAGCTCAAAGGTAAACAATTTTTAAATTTCATTTCAGCAGAGAGCATAAATTGGGACGTTCATTTCTTTGCAAATGTAGAGCTGTCTTCTCCACTGAAGCAAAAATAATGGATATGTTGTCAGGACTGGAAATAGCTAAAACTGATTTGCAATCTTAAGGGATCACATAAATTGCTTGCTGACAATCTGATGCTTGCAAAAAGAATGTATGCACCTTGCCATTTATAATCTGTTTATAGAGAGTATATAAAGCCAGATATTACAAGATCTGCATCATTATAAGACATTAGTATTTGCTCTTAGCTACTGGATATATACTGGATATACTGCGCTAGTTGGAGGCACCAACTGGAGCAGAGTGCGGCTGCACGGGTAGTTATGGGAGCGACATGGCATTCCCATGTAACACCTCTCCTGCGCAAGCTGCATTGGCTTCCAGTGGTCTTCCAGGTGCGCTTCAAGGTTTTGGTTACCACCTTTAGAGCGCTCCATGGCTTAGGACCTGGTTACCTACGGGACCGCCTGCTGCCACCAAAAGCCTCTCACTGGCCAGTAGAGAGGGGCTCCTCCGGGTGTCGTCGGCCAAACAATGTCGACTGGCGGCCCCCGGGGGGAGGGCCTTCTCTGTGAGGGCATCTACTACCTGGAATGAGCTCCCCCCGGAGATACAGAGGATCCCGGAGCTGCGCACCTTCCGCCGCGCTCTTAAAACCTTTTTATTCCATCAGGCTGGCCTGGCCTAATCTTTTCCCTTTTCCCCCTTTTTAAAATGTAAATTTTAATCTGTTTTAAATTATTGAGGTGTTTTAAATCTGTCTTGGGCCAAATTGTTTAATTCGGTTTTATTTTGCTTTTAAATTTTGTATTTATGTGTTTTATCTGTGGCTGTTCACCACCCTGAGTCCTTTGGGAATAGGGCGGTATATAAATCAAATAAAAATGAAAAAAAATGAAAAAATATATAACAGTGTCCTGTCAAATTAAAATATCAGGAAATAAATATTCTTTTGACATAGATGTCATTGCTATTATTTCTTTATTATTTTAATCCTGCTTATTTTGTTTGCAGTGCCGAGGAAGTCAGCTAAATTGAAGAAATGAGTTAGTTAGATTTACTGTGGTGAAGTACATGCGAAGTCCAGTGCTGGATTCCTGGCATTCCAGTGCCCACAGATAATGGAAAACCTAGATAATGTGAATGCTATATCCTGCTCATGCTTTGGAATGAAAAAACAAAACAAAACAAATTTTTAAAAAAGGTAAGAGGAGAAAACTGGCAGGTGTCTGAGTGGAAAGTCCTTGAAAAGAGTTCAAGGGGTACTCTGGAAATTATCACATCCCTCCTTCCCTGCCATCTGTACTATCTTTCACGAAACAATCACATAAAGATTAAATATTGATATGGCAAGCCATCTTTCTTCAAAACTTTATAAAAAGAGATAGTTGCTCTTGGACATGGCTCAAAAAACTGACTTTTTTTCATCCATCCTTGTAAAATTTGTGCAAGAGCAGAAGGCTGAAACATGAAAGTCACTTAGGAAGAGCTCAAAGTGAAAAGGTTGCTCTCTCTCCATACTCTCAGGAGAATACCAAAATTAATAGACCACTGCATTGTGTCTGGATGATTGGGGACTGTCCATCAAAGTGCCAGGAATATGAAGGTTATTTGATTATTTTTCCTAAGAGCTACTTTTGCTATGAGGTAGGCACTGCCTTATACTTCCTACCAGAGGTGGGTTTCAGCAGGTTCTAACCAGTTCTGGAGAACCGGTAGCAGAAAGTTTGAGTAGTTCGGAGAACGAGTAAATACCACCTCTGACTGGCCCCACCTCCATCTATTCTCTGCCTCCTGAGTCCCAGCTGATCGGGAAGAAATGGAGATTTTTCAGTAACCTTCCCCTGGATTGGGGAGGGAATGGAGATTTTACAGTATCCTTGCTCCTGGATTGGGGAGGAAATGGAGATTTTACAGTATCCTTTCCCCTGGAGTGGGGTGGGAATGGAGATTTTATAGTACCCTTCCCCTGCCATGCCCACCATGCCACGCCCCCCCAAGCCACACCCACAGAAACGATAGTAAAAAATTTTGAAACCCACCATTGCTTCCTACTATACTTCCGTAGGTTTGTAGTTAAAAACAAAATAGAGGAGCTATATATTTCTGGTGTTTTCAGTATTCTTGCCACAAAAAAAGCCATGATTACTTACAAAGCCTATCTAGGCACTTTGGTTGGTCATGACTGCCTTTGAGTTCTTATGCTGACATACGCTGCTCTTCTATTGGTATGGGCAACACTTTACAATGGGTTTAAGAGTTCCTTCTCCAAATATTTTAAGCTAGGACTCATAATTGTAGTCACTCAAAATTGCATGGCGTTGCTGAAATCTAATATGTAAGTTGGTAAAATCACATGACTATAATAATTTGATTAATAATAAATAAATTTGACTATTATATCGTAGAAGAAGTTCTCATGCAAGATCTCATGAAGTTTGGAAAAACAGTATTTTATGACAATGTTAAAATCTGGTGAGAATTAGTAACCTGCTGTCTTAATTTTTTTAAAAAACAGATCTTTTTAAATAGGATTATGTTGTTGACCTTTGCCTTAAGCCATTTTTTAAACTGAATTCTTTCACTCAGCATATATATAAAAAGGAAGAAACAGATAACACAGAGTAAGGGCTCCTTTTTTTAAAGATCACCAACCTATTTTACATCTTACAGTCACTATCTTTCCAATCTTTCCAATTAGGTCTACATTTTAATTTATTTATTTATTTATTTATTTATTGCTTTTTATTAAAGATCTTATAGAAGAAAAAATATACGTAGAACCATCACAGCACCTGCTCTTTTCAAACAGTCATTCACAATAGCTCCAATCACTGCACTAAACTGAACAATGTGTCTTGGACCAATTTCAATTCACCTACACAATCGGTCGCTTCAGTGCTACTCCAACTCCATTAAGCACAAACTCATTTTGTTTGGTCTTTATTCCGTCAAAAGTCATTGAATTGACTTCAAACTGCTTCATTTTTCCAGACTCATGTGAAAGCCTGAAAATAAAAAGGACAGTGCTTCTTTAATGAAGAGCTGTGCTTGCATGAAGTTCAAAGGATTTCCTTTGAATCATTTTGAAAGCAGACAGCTCTATAAAACATATCAATTAAAATATAGCCCCAAGAGTTGTTTCATTACTTAGGATTGACAATTCCACTCCTGTTTCCCAGGCCAGTGACTTCAATGGCCAACAACATAGTGGTGTCTATGGAGATTCTCAGTCCTCCAGATCATGGTTGTCCCAAAGGTGTTTTCTTTCAAAAGTCAACTGGACTTTCTTCTTTTGCTAGCACAGGGGGCTCCAACCTTGGCAACTTTAAGACTGGAGGGCTTCAACTCCCAGAATTCCCCAGACAGCAGGGTTCTGGGTGTTGAAGTCATCCAGGCTTAAAGTTGCCAAGGTTGGAGACCCCTGTGCTAGAAGATGCTTCACTTCTTAGATGAGAGAAAGTCTAGTTGCCTTTTGAAAGAAAGCACCTTTGGGACAAAATAGCAGAGCCATATGAAACAGTAGAAAGAAGGTGAGGAGGTGGCGAATGAGAGGTAAAATGAATATTTTATGTCTTAAACATCTTGATATGCCTCCTCCGTCCAGTTAGCATAGATGGAAATCTAAGTATATTTACTTGGAAAGAGGACTGTCAATTTGCTTGGTACACATTTCTTTGCAAAGTTATCAAAAATGCACTTCACAAACCATTACGCAAACTGGAATGGAATACAATCCCTTTCCCAATGTCTACACAGGTAGTCCTCGCCCTACGACCACAATTGAGCCCAACATTTCTGTTCCTAAGCAACACTTTTGTTAAGTGAGTTTTGCCCCATTTTACCACCTTTCTTGCCACAGTTATTAAGTGAATCACTGCAGTGAAGTTAATGACATGATTGTTAAGTGAATCTGGCTATCTGGTTATCTTGGCATGTCAGAAGGTCTCAAAAGGGGATTACGTGATCCTGGGGACACTGGAACCATCATAAATATGATCCAGTTGCCAAGCATCTAAATTTTGATCACATGATTACTGGGATGCTGCAACGGTCCTAAGTGTGAAAAATGGTCATAAGTAACTTTTTTTCAGTGCTGTTGTAACTTTGAATGGTCACGAAATGAACTTGTAAGTCAAGGACTCCCCTTATTAAATTGGGAAACACATAAAGATACATTTATTAAGTTAAAGCAAGTAGAAATATGCATAAGAGTAGGGGATATTACTTTCAAAACATGTATACTTAGAAAGGTCCATGCATAAATGTATTATGTATTAGATATATATACATTTTTATAGGGAAGTTTGTGCAGCATTCGCATTCTGAAACAGAAATGGGAATTTACAGAACTTGCAGGCAGGAAAATAAGCATTACTCTCCAAAAAATACAGTATGTGGTGCAACTGTTGTCTCAAAAGATTGCGAGTCTCTACAGTAGGAAGAGTACTTAGGACTGTAATTTTAATATACACTTTGCATAAGGTTGTACTGCATATCTCATTTCATTAATTTTGTTAAACTGCCGCAATGATATATCACTATTTGAATGGACTACTGAATTGTTACACTGAGGCAATTGCACAAAAAAGTGGTGACTGTGAAGACAGCAGTCAGTTCAGATAAATCAAGAGCAAGCAACATTGGCCAATTTCTTAACTATCAGATATTGACAATAGCTGTTAATTTTCTGAAATAAATATATGAAGCATAAATTTCAGTGAAAAACAATGACAAAATGGGATGATAATAACCCAGGAAAACACTGAACATTTAGGCATAACCTAAATCTGGCAATAGTCCTGTGATGTTGCTATCATATATAATACATATCATATATTTCTATATGGCATGATGCATATATATGATGTAGGTATGGCAGAAGGCACAATATTTGTCATAATTTCTGAGAGCTAGTGAAAGACATGTAATGCACTAGACCAGGGGTGTCAAACCTGCATCGTCACGGTGGCATATCGTGACTTTTCCCCCCTTCACTAAACCAGGCGTGGGCGTGGACTTGCGGGCCTTGAGTTTGACAGCCTTGTGCTAGACTCTAAAAATTAAGCAAGGTAGGACAAGATAGTAGATTGGGCAAATTATTTTTTTAAATGTAATTGAATTAAAATTAAATTTACAGTTTGAAAGTACAGGTAGTCCTCGACTTACAACAGTTCATTTAATAACCATTCAGTTACAATGGCACTGAAAAAAGTGACTTATGCAATTCTTCACACCTGCAACTGTTGTAGCATCCCTATGGTCACGTGGTCAAAATTCAGACACTTGGCAACTGATTCATATTTATGATGACTGCAGTGTCATGTGGTCATCTTTTGTGACCTTTTGACAACCAAAGTCAATGGGGAAACCAAATTCACTTAACAACCTTGTGACTAATTTAACAAATGCAGTGATTCACTTAACTATGGCAAGAAAGGTTGTAAAATCACTTATCAAATGTCTCACTTAGCAACAGAAATTTTGGGCTCAATTGTGGTTGTAAGTCGAGCATCATCTGTAGTTAAATGATAATTTCCCATGCAACAAAATTACCTCACATCAAAATTATAGTTTTTGGCAACCACTGAAGGGCATATGGCACTGGAGCCTCAGATTAAACATGCCTGATATAAAGGAATATATCACTCAAAAAAATTATGCTTCCATGATGACATGAGTTGTTGTTAGTTATTTCCATCAATTGCCCAGTTCACACATTGTTTTAGTCCATATTCATGCAGGCATGCTGAAATGTGGCAGGAAGAATGAAACACAGCTAAGAACAGATGGACAAATTCTTATGGGAACTGAACCATCTTGTTTTCATTGTTGTGTGTCCCCAAAGGCCCATCAGAAAACAAGATAATATTTCACTGCTAAACAAATGGGAGAAATAAGATTGGCTTGCAGATCCTACTGTTATTCTTTCCAGAAACAATGGCCTACATGTTTCCAAGAGACAATCTACCAAAAAATAATTCCAAATAATGTTCACCTTTGATTTGCTTGTATTATGTTCAGCTTCTTTAGTAGCTCTCAGAAATTTCAGGACATTATTAAAAGGGTGTTTCATTTCACATTAAATCATCTAAAGTTTTCTGTAATTTTTAATATTCTTTGCAAGTATCTTGTTTCAAATGTTGTTGCTATCCTTCATTTGTCTTTCTAATTTTTCCCACGTTATTCTTGAACTCGGTTGTTCTCACTGCTGTAGAATCCAATTGCAGCAAAATCATTCAAGTTTCTCCAGGATGCCATGACGTAACGTCTGATTTCATGATGCCTCAAAGACATGGAAAGTTTTATAGATGCTATAACCATCCAGGCCAATTACCATGCAGGCAAGAACAGATGATGGCAGTGAGGACAAAAATGGTGCCAAAAATAGCTTCTGTTTCCGAACATAACATGACATGACAGACTTTATTTTATTCATAACTTGCAGAAAACTGCTGGGAATCCTATTATGACACAGGTAGGTGGGCGGGTGGATAGGTAGGTAAATAACAGAGGTGTATATTTCTCTTAATGAGTAGAATTATGGAATTAAGGATGTCTGCTATAGTTGTCACTTGACTAATTCTGATTTGCAGGTAGTCCTTAACTTACATTCACCATTGGGGCCAGAACCAGGGGTAGGTTCTAAAATTTTTTACTACCGGTTCTGTGGGCATGGCTTACTTTGTGGGCGTGGCTTGATGGTCATGTGACAATTATTTAGGATTTAGCAGAGGTACTGGTCTAATAGGCTTTTAACTGCTTGCAGATCTACCCATTTATTTTTGGCAGGCACTGGTCTACTGATTTGTTTTCTTTTACCACTGATCAGCTGTAGGGCGGCCCTTTGAAGCCCCACCGCAAGAGTTTAAACAGTTTTGTTCCCTCTAGCCATCAGCTGGGACTCAGGAGGCAGCAATAGACTGGGGTGAGGCCAAATAAAAGGTAAGAATAACGTGGGTGGGGTGGGGTGGGAGAAGCGGGGGTGGGGGTGGGGGTGGGCACTGGGTGGGCAGAACCAGTTCGGTGACGTCATATCGTCACCGCTACCGGCTTGGGAGAACCGTGCTGAACTGGGAGGAACCCACCACTGGCCAGAACGTCCGTTGCTAAGAAAGATGGTGGCTAAGTGAGGTGCACCCAATAAGGTTTTGTTTCCACATCTTTGAGGTATCATGAAATCAGACATTATTTTTTCCCATGGTTGTTATGCAAGTCATTGTATTTAAGTGAATCACATGATTGTTGAGTGAATCTGGTTTCTCTCACTGACTGCACTTGTTGGAAGCCAGCTAGGGAAGTTGCAAATGGTGATCACATGACCCCAGGACACTGCAACCACCATAAAAACATGCCGATCGCCAAGCACTCAGATTTTGATCATATGACTGTGTGGGGATGCTAGATGTAAGTGTGAGGACTGGTCATAAGTCACTTGTTTCAGTGCTGTTGTAATTTCGAGCAATCACTAAATGAATGATTGTAAGTTGAGGACAAACTGTGCTGGAAAAGAATTAGCTTCCTTGACATTAGTACTACTGCATAAAAGAGGGGGATAGCGTCCATTAAAAAAGCATTAGAAATCAGGGGTGTCAAACTGGCGACCGGTGGGCTGGATGTGTCATGCACAGGCCATGCCTACTCCAGCTCCACAAAGGGGGAAAATGTTGGCAAAGTCATATGACGGCAACATGACGGGGCAAGTTTGACACCCATGTATTAAATGGTATCAACAGCTACCAAAAATTATATTTCAGCCAATGTGGTCACAAACTGGGGTGTACCTAGCATATTTGTCACCCAGAGGATATGGTTTTTTTTAAAAAAAACACCCTTCCTTTTTTACTAAGAGCCAGTTTGGTGTAGTGCTTAAAGGCACCAAGCTAGAAACTAGGAGATGAAGCCACTGCTTAGAAGAAGGCAATGGCAAACCATTGGTACTATGAAAACAGCAGGGGATAGTGATCAAAATCTTTTCCTCTGTCATAGCTGCACTGGGCCACCAACTACCAACAGCTAATACCAGTAGCAGTGACCCAGCTCTGCTAGCCTCTACATCATGTTCAATAGCAGCCCCTTATTGTCTGTACCTAGGAAACAGACTGTTCCTGCCTGGTACACCACAGGGCACATGATTAACACGTTATGTATGTATGTATTTACGTATGTATGTATGTATATGTGTGTATTGATTGATTGCCTTTATTATTCTTACAAATAGTCAATGAAACAAACATATCTAACATATCTTCCACTTCCTATTTTTCCCCCAACCACCTTGTGAAGTACATTGGGCCAAGAGAGTGACTAGCCCAAGGTCACCAACTGCTTTCAGGGCTAAGGAGGCACTTAAATTCATGGTGTTCCATTTTCTAGCCTGGTGTCTTTAACCACTAGACCAAACTGGTTCTCATATACTTACGTATTCATATTGTATTTATTTATTAGATATTTAAATATAATTTATTTAAATACTTAATAAATAAATCCATTATTTTCAGAATAGAAAAGGGGATGTATGTTAAAAGAGTCTTCTCAAAAATTCCCAAAGCAGAACATTTTATTTATTATCTTTGTCACATTTTACCAAGATATAATGGGTGATACACAAAGGAAGTTATCTCACACTATAAGGACAATCACTAGTATTCATCACAATTCATGGGGGAGGTTAGAGTGAGATATTCTGGCTGAGCTAAGAACACATGGGCTAAGGAGGTATGTTGTGGCTCAGTATAATGTATGGACTTCTGTGGCATAAGAAACTGAGTAGGGCTTGAAGACTTAATAAATAAATCAGATGATAAAAGCACACAAACTCTCTTAAGCCCCAAACTCAGAATCAAGATGCTATACCAAAGCTAGCATGCATCTTTCCACAATACTATATAGTCCTTGAGTTATGACCATTTGTTCAATGACCATCCAAAATTATGATGGTGCTGAAAGTTTGGGTAGCAAAATTTGGGTGGCAATCAACTTGCACTTAAGATACTTAAGTTGCAGCATCCCACAATCACATGATCACTATTTGCTACCTTGATGCTGGCTTCCCCCAAGCAAAGTCAATAGGAAGCCAGGAAGGAAGATCACAAGCCATTGGAGTGAGTCTCTCTCCCCCTGCCCCGCAACTTTATTTTTCTAACATCCAATATAGAATCATTGGCAAAAGAGCTCAAGGACCTACTGTGCCATAACCAAGGAGATACAAGAAGCAATACCAGAGTTTTCCTTGGAAAAGCCTTCAGTGCCATTATTCTAACAAGCTGTTTGGAATCTCCATTCTGTGGAAATGTCACAAGCAGTATTTGTACTACCAGTTCTATCACTGGTAGTCAGAGTACTACCAATCTTACTTGAAGTGAAACTTACTAGGAGTTTTCCTTCCCCCATAGTGATCTGCAAAACTGCAACTTGAGGCCTCTCCTGGAGACTGGAGCACTTACATGTAGCCTCTGATTTTCTTCTGCTCACTGAAGTAGTCTCATTTGAACAGGAAAGGTTAAAAAGCTATTTGGTTTTGACCTAGGACCTTGCCTGGATAACAGTGGTATAACTTGCTCTGATGTACTTCATCCTGGTCTTAGATTCTGATTCCCAGCTTTAGTTCCTGACTTCCCTTTTCATGGCTATCCGGACAGGTCCTAACCATTTGGCAGAGGGAGAGGGAGATATACAGTACAGAATTGGTAAAGTATTATATGTAGAGCAGAGGCCCCCAGCCTTTTGGGCACCAGGGACTGGTTCCGTGGAGACAGGTTTTTCCAGACCAGAGGGGGTGTGGTTTTGCATGCTGCCTGCATCTGACAGATGGGCTTTACTTGATTGTGTGGCCCAGTTTCAGGCATGCTGTGGCCCGGTGCCAGTCCATGGACCGGGGGTTGGGGACCCCTGTGATAGAGGATGCTGACCCAGGGTGAAAAAAATTCATCTGCCAGTTCAGTTGTTTTTATATGTGGAATGGCCTGAGGATATCATCCTTGCCTCAAGTAGCAAAATAATTCATCAAGTACTCAAACTGTCTAATACTTGGATCTGATACATTTAATTTTAACTCATCTGATATTATTCAAAAATGTAGTTCTATGAAGAAGAACTGGGGATTACGTCATAATCCTCAATTTCTCTTCATAGAACTACATTTTTCAAAGTTCTCTGAGAAACGGAAATGGCTATGTTGAAAGAAACATCCTTCTAGGTTCTGCTCCAAGTGGGGAAACAGACACTGGAAACATGGAGACTGCTTGGAAAGATGGTTTAATGGTGGACAGGATCACATGGCTTGAGTTCCTGAACAGAAAAAGGGGCTGATACAGTAAATCTTTGGGTTTTTATGCTCTCTCTGGCTCTGCATTTGTTGGGGCCCCGAAAGAGTATCCTGATTGGTTGTCAGACTCCCAGGGGGTGGGGGCCTTGCTGGATGATGGTCACATGTGCTTCCCAGGTCACATGTGGTGAGTTTTTGCTGCTATTGTGTAGAGGGCTAATCCTATCTTTGGCAATTCCTACTATGGCTCTGCCTGAAGGAGGCAGATCTTTGTTATGTAGAATAGACTGGCCCAGGCCTTAATGGCCCATTGACAAAGGGTGGGGGGGCAGGAAGGTGGGAGCTGCTTTGTCTGTAAAATATGCTTCTCATATTTCTCATCCAGGGAAATATAATATTCTGCCCTTTTCATATTTCTTAAAATATTTCACTCTTCCAGGAAAGGGGTGGGTGCTAACTTCCTACAGCTAGTAATAATTTGACTCTAACATGGATTTATGCTTAATAATTTGCAATTTCAAATACATTAGATAAGAGATTTTTGCTTTCTTTTTAAAGATATGTTACCCACAAAAATGATACACTACTGTGCTGGTTATATCAAAGAACACGGAGGATGGGCTTGTTTATTTGAAATAGACATGTCATGGCCTTAATTAAATCCAAGTCTTAAGAATATTTTAAACACATAATATGATTCTTCCAGGGTTCTTCAAGAAAGGCTATAGTTTGGAACAAGTGGAAGCTGAATGGAACCTGATACGGCAACAAATATATTCTGAATTAGGATGCCAGTCTTAAAAGCTCCAATTAATCCTTTATTTTGTAGACTTTTCAGAAGGCCCTGTCTGATGTTTGTCTGAAGAATTGGATGAAAGAACAATCTAGAATGTGACAAATATAATGCAGCATCTAGTCGACAGTGCTGGAAGACTGACATCTAGTGTTGCAATACAAAACAGCAGGTTTTGGGTAAAATAATCCATATTACATACACATCACAGAATCACGAATAAAAGCAATGATTTTCTTTCACATTTATATTATATAACTACCTTGTTTATTATTGTGCACTGACTTAGATATTGACTATTGCAATGTTTTGTGACTCATTTTGATGAGAGCAATAGGAAAAGAAGTTATTTTATAATCTTAAAAATGTAAATAAAAATAAACCAGAACAACTTCCTTATGTGGTCACAGTGGCTATTTTCTGCTGAGATAGAAACTAGTGAAAGCAACGCTATAATAATCCTCTCACTCCTTACACTATCAGTTCAGTTCTAAGGCTCCTTGTTTATATTTGGTTGTATGATGTCATAGGCATTAATCTTCAACATGGTCATCTCCTTTATCATCATCTCCTGCTGTCCCACTCTACTTTTTATAACTTTATAATTTTTAAAGAGGATTTAAATTCTAAGCAATTTTTTAAAAAAATGTTTTTATTATTCCAATTCCTTTTATTTTTTTATTCCTAGATATCGCATATAATCTAGAAAATAAAAGTGATTCATAATGGAGTCCCCTTCACCATCTTCCCCCCACTGCTGATGAGGTGCTGATGAGCCTAGCCCTATGTGAAGTAGCTGCTGACTGTGCTAGGCTTTCTTACCAAGTCTGCTCCTGCCATTCTCCAAATAACATGCACTGTTCTCCAAATTGCACACGCCATGCTCATAATGCTTTGGAAAACCTTCAGGAAGCTCCTGAGAGTTTCCAAATCAATGCAAGAATGGCATTTACAATTTGGAAAACAGTGGGTTGAGGCAGGAATTCTCCATAGCAAGTGGCACTGGGGCTGAAGTAGAGGCAAAGGGTGACTGACTGAGATTACTGAAACTCCCAGGTCTCTACCCTAGTGCTACTGTCACTGCCAAAGAGTGACAGTAGGGCAGCTATGCAGGGCAGATAAAAGGGCAGAGATTGGGGGGGAGGGGAGAGATAGGTGGGTGGGGAGAGTTAAAGTACCCTATGGTCAAAAGTGTGGATGGCTGCCAACTGCCCAAATTTTGATCTGGTGGCTGCAAGGGTACTGCAATCATTGTAACTTCAAAGACTGGGAGTTCACCATTCATCCAATGCCACCATAACTTTTTTTTTTAATTTGATTTATATGCCGCCCTTCTCCGGAGACTCAGGATGGCTTACAGTGCCTTAAGCAATAGCCTTCATACTTTTGTATATTTTATACAAAGTCAGCTTATTGCCCCCACAAACTGGGTCCTCAATTTACCTACCTTAGAAAGGATGGAAGGCTGAGTCAACCTTGAGCCTGGCAAGATTCGAACTTACTTTAATTGCAGACAGCTGATGTTAAATTACAGTGCCTTGTCCACAGAGCTATCCAGGCTCCTGGAATTTTGAATGGTCGCTGAACAAAAGGGACCACAACTTCCATTGCCAATAATGAGGTTAAGTGAGTCATGCCCAACTTTACACTCTTTTTTGCCATGGTCATTAAATGAATGATTGTTAAGCAAATCATGTCATCATTAAGTAAATCATGCCATCATTAAGCAAATTCAGTTTTCCCCATTGACGTTGCTTGTCAGAAGTCTCCTGGAAAGATTACAAATGGCAATCATATGACCCCAAGATGCTGCAACTGTCATAAATACATGCTGGTTCTCAAGCACCTGTGCTGGAATATAATCTGGAGTCCGAGGAGGGATAGACTGCTTCCCAGACAGCAAAGAGGCAACAGAGCTTGGAAAGCCTGGTAAGCAGGAAAAGAGCGAAGATGACCCCTAGCAGTTCACAGGGTATGTATATCTACAGTTATGTTGCTTTAGCCTGGCAAGATTCTGTCTGTAGGTCAAAATATTAAAGAACCTACTCAAAAGTAACTCCACATGTTGTTCTTGTGGTCTGACAGCACCTTAATTTTGATCATGTGACTGCAGGAACACTGCAGAGGTCGTGTGAGGACACTTTAGAAGTGACATTTTTCAGTGCTGTCAAACTGAGTGGTCATAAGTCGAGAATTACCTGTAGTCTGTATTCACTGGGAGAATTTACAATCCATCTGAGACCCTGAATTTTCTTAGGTTTCTTCTGCTAAAGTGATTTGACCAATCTGAAATATCTTTCAAGAAGTTTTCTTATATCCAGTTATTAGTATTATTATTTATTTAGTGTATGAGGAGTACATGACATACACTAAATAAATACTACTAATAATAACTGGATATAAAAAAACTACTTGAAAGATATTTCAAATTGGTGAAAGTCAGTTTAGGGTTATATATCCAGTTCCATTGCTTTATTTAAATCTCTAAGATTCTTCTCCCCTGAATGAGCACCAAGATACACTTTAAAACACAGCTATGTTTTGGTGGATATACAAGAACTTGACCTCTCCTTTAGTCTTTGCATATCTGATACGTTTTGTATATACTTTCCTTATATCCAATTCCGCTGCCTGATAAATCTTTGCCACCTGGAAATCTCCAGGATTACTTGTTCCACAAGTAGACACGGGTGAGAAGCATTTTAAGAAGCTTGTTATTGTGGATGTTTGACAGCAGGTTGCTAAATTTAACTGTAGATTCACATTTGTGCTTGTCACAACTAAGAAACAGGCTTCTTAGTCACTATTTATATTCTCTACTGCAGACCTCAGAACTCTGGTTAATGGAAATAAAGGCTTAAGTTGCAACTGTGCATTGTATTAAAATAATATTTAAGAGGGCTTACAGTAAAGAAATAAGCACAAAGTGAGTTTTTGCTGTGAGAGGTCTTGCTGAATCTTCCAGTTCTACCAAATAGTATGATCAGTGATGAAGGATATAAATTTGGCAACATCTGAAGGCCAGGTCTTATCAGGTCTTGGGTTTCTAAAAAATATATTAATATTGTATGCTATATGTTAGCAAACTATGTTAGTTTGTTAATATTGTATGCTATACAATATTACAAAACTTATTAATTACACAATAATTAATTAATTATTAAATGCTTCTTTGTCACCCAAAGGATGCTATTTCATCAGTAGTATCTATCCATACTGCTTCTATGAATTCCTGTAAGTTCACCCTATTATCATTATCTGTGATAATAAATAGACAATATTTATTATAATTGATTAATAGAAATTGTTTCCTGTTGGCCTCTTTTTCCAATTGACTTTGATTTTCCCAAGTATTGGGGTCATTCTTTATGACTCTTGCCTTCACATAGTGTATAACATATTTTATTTAAGATTTAGTTTCATTATTAGTGCTTACAATGAGCAAGCTGCTACTAAATACTTGTAGTGGTCTAGTGATAATTTTCTCCATCACCACAATTCAAAAATGAAAATAATTCATTTTTGTTTGCTTAGTATTTCTGATGGCTCTGTTTTCAAACCCATAATACAACTGGAAAAACAAGGGTTTGATGATATATGTTATCAGTGTGATATTGCTGTCCTTTAATGTTTTATTAAGAGCTGCCATAGCTTTTCCCCCAAACAGATGTTTCTTTGTTTTATGGCTACATCATTCTTGAGAATCTTTGAGTTAAAACAACAGAGTCTGTACCACTGTAAAATCACCTTCATATAATTGAATTATATATGCTTTGGCTGTTGACATTTGTTTAAATACTGAGTAGTAGACCGGCTTTTGAGTGCTCTCTGGCTTGGTTGCCTAGGTAACATCATAAGTACTAGCACTGATGATGTTACCTAGTTTAGGTAATAAAATATCTGCAAGAAAACAACTAATCTCAGAGAGCACCAAGGTCCCATCATTTCAACCCTGAGCTATAAATATTCCCCTTTATTGAGAGAGGATTTTGCATCTTACTTTCAGAAGTTATGGGTGCTCTATCACTGGACGCTTTCAGAAAAAGACTGGACAATCGTTTATCTGAAATGATATATTATTATTATTTAAATTTATTATTTAAATGTTTATACCGCTCTTCTCCCGAGGGACTCAGGGTGGTGCACAGCACAATAAAACACATATATCCATAAAGTTTAAAAGCAGTTTAAAACATATTAAATAACTTGGCCCTTATATTAAAAAACTAAAACACCCATTAAAATTTGTTATTTAAGCCAGCCCAGCCTGTTGAAACAGTAAGGTCTTAAGGGCACGGCGAAAGGTACGTAGGTCAGGGATCATACGTATCTCCGGGGGCAATTCATTCCAGAGGGCAGGTGTCCCCACAGAGAAGGCTATATAGAGTTTTCTGCTTGAGCAAGGGTTGGATTAGAGACCTCCAAGGTCCCTTCCAACTCTATTATTCTATTCTATTCTATTCTATTCTATTCTATTCTATTCTATTCTATTCTATTCTATTCTATTCTATTCTATTCTATTCTAAAGCAAACTGTCATACAAAAATCAGAGGCAAATTTCTGAACTCTTTTCAATATTCATGATTTCTGCATAAATCTCTTCTTTCACATTAAAAAGAAATTCTGAGGTAAATAGCTTTCCAGCAATTTTTATTCAAATTTCACTTGCTTTTAATCTAGCACTTTCTATTACATAGTCTTCACATACATTAAATAAACAGAATGTTGGTGCATTCTTTTCACATTTTGAATGTGAAATCTGCTAGTTCCTCTATATTCTGTTCTAACTATTGCTTCCTGGACATCATAAAATTTCTACAATAAGCAGATGATTTGCTGTGATCCACAGACTTAAAAGCTTTGTTTAATCAATAAACATCTAGCTGTCATCAGTAGGCCACACCCATCTCCTCCCTGTAAAGGCATAGTATCAATTTTCTTACTTCTTCGTAGGGTCTATGTGTGTTTTTCTTCTAGCCAGGGTTTCCCTACGTAGCCAAGGTTTTTTTGTAGCTCCAAAAAGCCCAGAACCGAGTAGATGAGATTCTACTGAGCTGGAGCTACAAAAAAACCTTGGCTACGTAGGGAAAACCTGGCTAGAAGAAAAACACACATAGACCCTACGAAGAAGTAAGAAAATTGATACTATGCCTTTACAGGGAGGAGATGGGTGTGGCCTACTGATGACAGCTAACGAGCTAGAAATGGATCTATTTAGGTCTCCCACCTAGCAGTTACAGCTTGCTAGGTGTTAGAAAGGAAAAAAGCCCAGAACCGAGTAGATGAGATTCTACTGAGCTGGAGCTACAAAAAAACCTTGGCTACGTAGGGAAAACCTGGCTAGAAGAAAAACACACACAGACCCTACGAAGAAGTAAGAAAATTGATACTATGCCTTTACAGGGAGGAGATGGGTGTGGCCTACTGATGACAGCTAACGAGCTAGAAATGGATCTATTTAGGTCTCCCACCTAGCAGTTACAGCTTGCTAGGTGTTAGAAAGGAAAAAAGCCCAGAACCGAGTAGATGAGATTCTACTGAGCTGGAGCTACAAAAAAACCTTGGCTACGTAGGGAAAACCTGGCTAGAAGAAAAACACACATAGACCCTACGAAGAAGTAAGAAAATTGATACTATGCCTTTACAGGGAGGAGATGGGTGTGGCCTACTGATGACAGCTAACGAGCTAGAAATGGATCTATTTAGGTCTCCCACCTAGCAGTTACAGCTTGCTAGGTGTTAGAAAGGAAAAAAGCCCAGAACCGAGTAGATGAGATTCTACTGAGCTGGAGCTACAAAAAAACCTTGGCTACGTAGGGAAAACCTGGCTAGAAGAAAAACACACATAGACCCTACGAAGAAGTAAGAAAATTGATACTATGCCTTTACAGGGAGGAGATGGGTGTGGCCTACTGATGACAGCTAACGAGCTAGAAATGGATCTATTTAGGTCTCCCACCTAGCAGTTACAGCTTGCTAGGTGTTAGAAAGGAAAAAAGCCCAGAACCGAGTAGATGAGATTCTACTGAGCTGGAGCTACAAAAAAACCTTGGCTACGTAGGGAAAACCTGGCTAGAAGAAAAACACACATAGACCCTACGAAGAAGTAAGAAAATTGATACTATGCCTTTACAGGGAGGAGATGGGTGTGGCCTACTGATGACAGCTAACGAGCTAGAAATGGATCTATTTAGGTCTCCCACCTAGCAGTTACAGCTTGCTAGGTGTTAGAAAGGAAAAAAGCCCAGAACCGAGTAGATGAGATTCTACTGAGCTGGAGCTACAAAAAAACCTTGGCTACGTAGGGAAAACCTGGCTAGAAGAAAAACACACATAGACCCTACGAAGAAGTAAGAAAATTGATACTATGCTTTTACAGGGAGGAGATGTGTGTGGCCTACTGATGACAGCTAACGAGCTAGAAATGGATCTATTTAGGTCTCCCACCTAGAAGTTACAGCTTGCTAGGTGTTAGAAAGGAAAAAAGCCCAGAACCGAGTAGATGAGATTCTCCTGAGCTGGAGCTACAAAAAAACCTTGGCTACGTAGGGAAAACCTGGCTAGAAGAAAAACACACATAGACCCTACGAAGAAGTAAGAAAATTGATACTATGCCTTTACAGGGAGGAGATGGGTGTGGCCTACTGATGACAGCTAACGAGCTAGAAATGGATCTATTTAGGTCTCCCACCTAGCAGTTACAGCTTGCTAGGTGTTAGAAAGGAAAAAAGCCCAGAACCGAGTAGATGAGATTCTACTGAGCTGGAGCTACAAAAAAACCTTGGCTACGTAGGGAAAACCTGGCTAGAAGAAAAACACACATAGACCCTACGGAGAAGTAAGAAAATTGATACTATGCTTTTACAGGGAGGAGATGGGGGTGGCCTACTGATGACAGCTAACGAGCTAGAAATGGATCTATTTAGGTCTCCCACCTAGCAGTTACAGCTTGCTAGGTGTTAGAAAGGAAAAAAGCCCAGAACCGAGTAGATGAGATTCTACTGAGCTGGAGCTACAAAAAAACCTTGGCTACGTAGGGAAAACCTGGCTAGAAGAAAAACACACATAGACCCTACGAAGAAGTAAGAAAATTGATACTATGCCTTTACAGGGAGGAGATGGGTGTGGCCTACTGATGACAGCTAACGAGCTAGAAATGGATCTATTTAGGTCTCCCACCTAGCAGTTACAGCTTGCTAGGTGTTAGAAAGGAAAAAAGCCCAGAACCGAGTAGATGAGATTCTACTGAGCTGGAGCTACAAAAAAACCTTGGCTACGTAGGGAAAACCTGGCTAGAAGAAAAACACACACAGACCCTACGAAGAAGTAAGAAAATTGATACTATGCCTTTACAGGGAGGAGATGGGTGTGGCCTACTGATGACAGCTAACGAGCTAGAAATGGATCTATTTAGGTCTCCCACCTAGCAGTTACAGCTTGCTAGGTGTTAGAAAGGAAAAAAGCCCAGAACCGAGTAGATGAGATTCTACTGAGCTGGAGCTACAAAAAAACCTTGGCTACGTAGGGAAAACCTGGCTAGAAGAAAAACACACATAGACCCTACGAAGAAGTAAGAAAATTGATACTATGCCTTTACAGGGAGGAGATGGGTGTGGCCTACTGATGACAGCTAACGAGCTAGAAATGGATCTATTTAGGTCTCCCACCTAGCAGTTACAGCTTGCTAGGTGTTAGAAAGGAAAAAAGCCCAGAACCGAGTAGATGAGATTCTACTGAGCTGGAGCTACAAAAAAACCTTGGCTACGTAGGGAAAACCTGGCTAGAAGAAAAACACACATAGACCCTACGAAGAAGTAAGAAAATTGATACTATGCCTTTACAGGGAGGAGATGGGTGTGGCCTACTGATGACAGCTAACGAGCTAGAAATGGATCTATTTAGGTCTCCCACCTAGCAGTTACAGCTTGCTAGGTGTTAGAAAGGAAAAAAGCCCAGAACCGAGTAGATGAGATTCTACTGAGCTGGAGCTACAAAAAAACCTTGGCTACGTAGGGAAAACCTGGCTAGAAGAAAAACACACATAGACCCTACGAAGAAGTAAGAAAATTGATACTATGCTTTTACAGGGAGGAGATGGGTGTGGCCTACTGATGACAGCTAACGAGCTAGAAATGGATCTATTTAGGTCTCCCACCTAGAAGTTACAGCTTGCTAGGTGTTAGAAAGGAGAAAAGCCCAGAACCGAGTAGATGAGATTCTACTGAGCTGGAGCTACAAAAAAACCTTGGCTACGTAGGGAAAACCTGGCTAGAAGAAAAACACACATAGACCCTACGAAGAAGTAAGAAAATTGATACTATGCCTTTACAGGGAGGAGATGGGTGTGGCCTACTGATGACAGCTAACGAGCTAGAAATGGATCTATTTAGGTCTCCCACCTAGCAGTTACAGCTTGCTAGGTGTTAGAAAGGAAAAAAGCCCAGAACCGAGTAGATGAGATTCTACTGAGCTGGAGCTACAAAAAAACCTTGGCTACGTAGGGAAAACCTGGCTAGAAGAAAAACACACATAGACCCTACGGAGAAGTAAGAAAATTGATACTATGCTTTTACAGGGAGGAGATGGGGGTGGCCTACTGATGACAGCTAACGAGCTAGAAATGGATCTATTTAGGTCTCCCACCTAGCAGTTACAGCTTGCTAGGTGTTAGAAAGGAAAAAAGCCCAGAACCGAGTAGATGAGATTCTACTGAGCTGGAGCTACAAAAAAACCTTGGCTACGTAGGGAAAACCTGGCTAGAAGAAAAACACACATAGACCCTACGAAGAAGTAAGAAAATTGATACTATGCCTTTACAGGGAGGAGATGGGTGTGGCCTACTGATGACAGCTAACGAGCTAGAAATGGATCTATTTAGGTCTCCCACCTAGCAGTTACAGCTTGCTAGGTGTTAGAAAGGAAAAAAGCCCAGAACCGAGTAGATGAGATTCTACTGAGCTGGAGCTACAAAAAAACCTTGGCTACGTAGGGAAAACCTGGCTAGAAGAAAAACACACATAGACCCTATGAAGAAGTAAGAAAATTGATATATATATATATATATATATATATATATATATATATATATATATATATATATATATATATATATATATAATTTCTCCATATGGTTCTATCAGATGCCATGAGGACTCAATCACTTTTTAAATCAAGCTCTTGTATTTTGAATGAAAGCTGCAAGGCTATACTATAAAGAACTCCCTAACTATCCAACAAACAAACAAACAAACAGCCTAAGTAAAGTAAAAAAGTATCACATGGGATAGCTGATTTCATGCCATTTTACTTTACTGCCCTTCCCAATCTTCCTGTTGAGTTAAAGCCCTCTGAATAGAGCATCCTTTCTCTTTTTACTGAAGCTAGAAGCCATTTATTATCTAAACAGCTCCAAAATACTTTTGAGTGCCTTTGAGTGTGGGGAGGGTGACGAGAGAAAGAAGCCCTGTTTTAAATAAGCTTTGTTGATAGTATTTCTCCAGCAAGCACCTAAAATGGAAGGAGTAGAAATAGGCAAGGCCTACTATAAATAAGAATGTGAAATTACAAATCTGCATTAGTTATTATAATTCTAATGGTGGCTTGTGCCATTTCAACTGGAGTGATGGTATAATGGGTACATACATGACCCAAATGCATTTTCAGCGTTGAACTATAACACGAAAGACATTTTGTATGTTAAGATTCATGCACATAACTAAGTGCAGCTAAGTGCAATGATGCTTTCTCTCTCCTTTATCATCAATGCAAACTTTAGGGGTAGAGCATTATAGTATAAACTGCTATTCATGTGATTGTGTGATACAAACATATAGACACTTGACAGTGATTTTTTATTAAAAAAAACTATACTCAGTCTGCATATTTACATACATAAGCTTTATATCACACCCCACTTTTTCAGACATGTTCTTCCAATAGAACAAAAATTCATTACATGTCTACTAATTAACAAACCAGCAGGTATGGCCCTCCTCTTGTCATGCTTATGCCATCCATCTGATTATTCTCTGCATGTTGCATTCTGAAGTATTCCACATTTTGTAGTCAATAAAGAGCCATGAATTTGTTTGATACTTAGGATTAAAAATGAAAACCTTTAAGAGAATGGTTCTTAGCCTTAAGAGCCATGAAATTACAGGAAATGGCTGTGAAATTTTTAAAGGATGTTTACTATTCCAGCCTTTCACTTCTTCAGCTAAATGGGAAATTAACAGTAGTAATGGGAAACAGAAGGCCTGTGGGTGGATTGAGATAGAAGCCAACGCCTGCAAAAAAAATATTTCAGGATTTTGTGGAGAAGTAATTATTTTTACTGTTTTTTTCAAACAATAGCTATCTATTTTACCCTATGAACTTTAATTTACCTATATCTTGCGTTCCACTTTGAGCTATCTTCATCACTTCTTTAAATAGCTGAATATACATCTTGCTGTAATTAATGTTTAACTGTTCCAATATTAACAATTCCATTCTTGGAATTATTCATAATGAAAATTAATGGCATAGATTGCTACAATAGCCAGTTAAACATTGTGATTCCAAGGTTGCAGTAATAAAATCCAGACGTTTAAATAATTTGGGAGGCAAAATAGAAAAATTACACATGAACACACACCCATTTTCTTTCTCTATTTTTCTCTCTCCAAGAGAGAGGTGGAGGGTAGCAGTGGTGGTGGTTGGAGAAGATCCAATCCCTTTTACATTTACAGACTTTATACAGCTTAACCACTGAATGTGATCTAATTGTATGACCACTCTGTCAAGGATATCATTGCCACATTTATAAAAAGTTGAATACACATGAATGATGGATTGCATGATTGGGCTCCTTGGGGAGTATAGCAACCTTGGAATCCGGATCATATAGGTAGTAATATTTCAGAGTGTACTTTTTGATAGAGCACTCTCAATATTGACCAAGATCCAAAAGACATATACATCTCTCTTTGTGTGCTCAAAATGATTTTGCATTTTTTGTAATAATGAGTTTTCCCAACTATTTTCAGAATAATCAGTTTCTTTATATACTTCCACAAGCTGCAGCAAATCCAAAATTCCCTTTCCATAAAATGTTGAGAGGAAAAAACTAAGCATGGAATGAGGGAAAGGCAGGATGGCTTCTTTATTATTTCAGAGGGACCTGGATTTAATTGATTTAAATTAAGGAGGATGAAATGTTAGACAATTTCTAAAGAAGCATTGTAATAGTTTGATAACAATGCCAGCTTGAAGTATAGGGAGTCAAGCAAGCAATTGGAAAGGTGGGATTAAATTCTCCACAGGGGTAAGACTTTATTGTCCTTTCAGATTGTGCTGTCCAGTGTAATTGTTTGAATTTATGAAGAGAATATCTGTTTCTTAGTTGATAATATTAATACTAATACAACACACTTCTTTTGGGTTAAAAATAAAACCGATTTATAAATGGTTATTATTTTAAAATCCAAGAATTAGGGAAACATACAATCTGGGCAATCATTAGTTCAAATCTCAATTCAACAAGAAAATGTAAAAAGAGATTCATTTCTAAATGAGATTTGAAATGTGGAAATTGCCACTGGCTATCAATAATGTAATCTTCCGCATCCCTCAATATTTCTAGCACAGCCAAACAGAGTATGTAAGTCCAGAAAGGTTGCACATTCACTCGCATACATATAAGAATCAATGATAAAATGACCAAATGGAAAAAGGGGCTGGGCTCCTTTGCTTTTAACATGCCTTAACAACTTTCTGAGAATGTGCATCCTGGATCAAGGCCACAATAGCTGGGTAGAACTAAAGATTGAGTGAAAGATCAAACCATTGCTATAAATAGCATCTGTGCTGAAGTCTCTTTCTGTAGTATGTAATCACTTGCTTCATATTCTGGTGCCAGGCATTATATTTTCCATTACTGCTGCCGTGCATTGATATGGAGCAGAGATAGCGAAAGGCACAAATAGATGACACAAAGGCATGAACCCCACAACCGCAACACATGCAAACATGTTTATTTAGGTTTCAGTGGCCTAGAATCTAGCTTTAGGAATACTACATCTCCTAAACAACTGTTACTGTTCTTGTCATTGGGACGCTTGCAGATTAAGGTATCTCTATTTTAAAAAATTGAAAAAAAACCTAAAATGTAGTTTGAGTTTGAAAAATGCTGACAGCAAGCTTCCTTTTTATTACATTTAAAACAATACATGACATAATTTAAGCAACCATCTACTTTAATCAATCTGCTGCAACCATACCTTCATAATGCATACACATCTTTTGTATTTCCAGGAGAGCTATTTTAGGCATGATGTATGTCAGCTACGGCCACAGCTGTTGCATCTGTTAGATTAGATGCAAATTTCCAATTTCCATCTTTCCAATTATAGAAAGAAAAAAAAATATTCGTTCTTATTAAGGTAGGATAGTAAGAATACAAAGATATCTGGCCATGTAAACAAATTCATCAGTGGTAAGGCCAATGAGAGGATGCTGAAATGATTCATGAAATAAAATATAAGATCTGCTCAAGAGTAATGAGTTGTTATTCTTTTTATACAAACTCTTGCTGCAGGACAATTGAGCAGAATATATTTCTGAGGGTTGTGAGAAGATGAAGCACAACAGGTATGTAACAAATGGTAAGAGGCAAAGTTGTGCCCTCTTTCTGGAATCATTTTTGTAGGCATTTCCGTTTTAGTGGGCTTTTGAAGCTTGTAATTCTGTTTTGCTAATTTGCCAGCAGTGGACAAAAGGACAAAAGGAAAAGAAATTTTTGGTGTGATTATGAAGATTCTTGCCTGTTGTTCAGCAGATGAGTTTTCCATTGGACACAGCAGTTGATTCTTGCTCTGATCTTGCTGCCAAGGCTGTTGGCAGACCCTCCACTGTTACTGAGAGCTAAAATTTGACTTAAGAAAATGAAAATGATGGGTTTCCCCAGTTTTAAGTCAATATTCTAACCCTAGAGTAGTTCCATACTGACTCCCTTGAGTATTTGATCTTTCTAGTCTAATGTCATTATATGCATTAAAGTGGTTGTATAGACCCAGAGCTAGCACATGATTGCAGTAATATAGCGTTGTTACAAGAAATGGAAATGAGGAACAGTTTGATATTGATTTAAAGACTTTTTATGTTGCTCTGACTTTTTAAAATCAAAAGGTTAAAAAAAAAATCAATACACATGCACGTTTGCACTAAAAGCATATACATATACAAGCATGATTATGGTGCTTTCCCATCACTGCATTTATTAAGGGAAAAGAATTCCCAGAATTGTTTTCAACTGGAGTTGGCAAATATAGATTCCTAAAGTTTGGAAACTGGATTTTGTATAGGACTTTTATTTTCTACAATTAGAAAAAAAACAGGGCCTTAACAATATTACCATTATTGTCAGTATGATGCCTGTACAGTACACTATTCTTTTTAGATCTGTCCCAGTTTTACATTCAAGTAGTAGGCATCTCTTTATGAGTTAGAGACCATTCTTTTTTTTTTATTATTGAAAAAGTTTTTCAAATACAGACTTTTCCCCCTTTTTTCTCTCCCCCCTCCTCCCTAACCCCCCCTCACCACCCTTCCCCCTGTGACTTCTTCAAAGTAAGATCCAGATTCATAACAGATTATATAATACTTTACCATCCCCTTACTCCATCCCCCTAATACTGACCCTTTCTTTCTAATAATATTATTACATCCCCCTTTTACTATACATTTCAAAATAACATTCTACTATAACATTGTATAATCACTTATGATTTAGCATAGTAATATTATTATAACTCCCAATTTAGCAATAATCTACCCTTTTTCTCCTCCCCCATACATATATCTGTATATTAATATAACATTTCAAAACAACCTTCCACTTTAAGACTATATAATGAATCTTAATTTAACATTTAATCTTTTGTGTATATTAATATAACATTTCAAAGCAGCCTTCCACTATAAAACTATATAATAAATCCTAATTTAACATTTATTCAACTCATAGTCTATCCATTTCCTCCACTCCCATAAATATATCTCTTAAACATCCCTTTTCTTAAACTAAACAATCAATAAACTAGCCTGTCTCCACCCACTTTCCTACAAAATTACCATACATAACAATTCTTAATATCTTTATTCTTCTGCCCACCCTACTAAAAAAATATTCCCTTATATAGATAAAATCAATAACTTTAAATTTATAATCCATATAATGTCTTCTTTGATGTCTTTCCACTGGATTGTTAACTCCATCACCCATATTAGGGTAACGTAACATCCTGATTGCAACAGAATGTTCAAAATCCTCAGTTATCATCTGCCCCCATCAGTAGTAAATATCTTCATGTATATAAAAAAAGAAAACAACCACCCGAGTGACATTATAATTGTATTCCATATAATATCTGTAGTAGTGGATTTCTTCAGGATTATTAATTCCCACCATCCTAATGGGGTAACAACCAGATCTTCTGCATGCCCCAGCATAGCTCTCTTGCCATGTAGCTCAGCATAAACATGATATATTTATCAAAAAAAGAGTCCAAAATAGATAATTCCAATCCAACAATTTAAGGCCCTTTTCACATCCCAAAATTACAGCATTGCAGAGGTCTGTCACTCTCCTCAGGATAATATTAACCAATACTTCGCCTCAACTATCTTTTCATGTATTCAGTCATCTTTTAAATAACTGGCTTCACTGTTGCCTAATTTAGAAATTTTTCTTTTTGCGAGATCTATTTCTTTTTTTCTTGACTTTTTGTGGGTTTGTTCTCCATCCTAATCTCCTTTCTACAAGTTGTATATCGACTGATCAGTTTTCATTCTGATTTATAACTTGATCTTGTTGGTTTTGCTTTTGTGACTCATATTTCTTTTCTATAAGTTGTGTATCAACTAATTGATTTCCAGGCTTGTCTGTGACTTGATGAATCATCACGTTAGAATCCGATACCACACCTCTCTTATTTATAGATAATCCAGCTGAAGTGTCTAAAAAATCCAAAGGCGATTCATCTACAAAGGCCTCTGTAACTCGATGTTCTTCCTTTATTTCCAACTCCTTCTGCTTATCTTGTGTTGTGCATAAAGATGTTGAGTTCATTTTCAAAAGTTTTTGGTGAAATTCTTCCGCTTTTTCAACAGTATTTAATTGGTATCTTTCTCCTTGATATCTCAATATTATACCAACTGGAGCATCCCACCTGAATAAAATATTTCGTTTTTTAAGCTCAGTCACCAGAAAACCAAATTTCTTTCTTTCCAATAACATCTTAGGCGGTAGCTCTTTGTATATCCAAATCTTTCTTCCAAACAATTGCAAAGTAGTATTAAAAGATTTTTGCACAATATTATTTCTTATTTCTTTATCTGTAAAATAAATCACCACATCTCTAGGCAGTTGCCTTTGCTTTGCAGTCCAGGAATTTATTCTATAAACTCTGTCAATCCTACAAAATACTTCCTCAGGGTGAACCTTTAAGATCCCAGCCAGAATTTCAGAATATATTTTCCTTAAATCATCTCTGTTGTTTTCCTGTAATCCTCTCAGTCTAATCGCATATTCTGTGAGATTGTATTGCATCATTAAAGCTTCTTTTTCAATCCGTTGTTTTATGTTTTCTGCATTACAAGTCTTTTGATCAGCTTCCATTTTAGGTTTTTCTTCTAAGCTATTGTCTTGAGTGTTTATCAAATCATTTTCAATTCTTTGTATTTTATTGTCCAAATTATCCTCAATTTCCTCCATTTTAGACTCTAATAAATTAATATTTGTATCCAACTTCATAATAATTTCTGAAAAACCATTAGTCACTTTTGCAATCTTTCGTTGCAAAATATCAAACTTTAATTGCACCAATTCTTTAATTTCCTGCTTAAATTTTTCAAAGTTCTGATTCACAATCTCATCCCTTCTTACAATCTCCTCCAAGAGAAATTCAATTATATTAAAATCAGTTTTCTGAGTCTGTAGGTTTAGAACTTGTTCATATAATTTATAGATGGGGGAATCCCCCCCCCACTGCTTGTTTGTCTGGCTTTGTAAGTCTAAACGCCATATTTCCACGCAGACAAACTCTCTTAAAAAAGAAAAGAAAAGCAAAGAAAGAGAAAAAAAGCTTTCCAGACAAGATCAATATCAAATCTCCAGGAAAAAGAAGATATAAAAGTAGAACTTTTTCTTCAGTTGTAACCAGCAGTGTTTATTCCGCTACTTTGTAGCTTATTAAGAAACGGATGGACTTTCCCTTTCAGCCCCTTCTCAAGCCTCGAGAGTCGCCATTTTAAAAATTCTTTTTTCCTTCTTCAGTAACTTTCAGTAACTTTTATAAAATAAATGAAAATACTTGCGATTCAGGGTCACAGGTCCAGATCTCATCCTCTTTAATTAATCTGTTAGTTTTCTTTAATAGGCTTGTTCTCGTCGCCTAGCTCTGCATTCGGCAGAGGTCTCCCAAAGCCCGGAGTGGCGGCAAGGGAAATAGGGAGCCTCATTTGCTTCGTCCCCAAAAGTAAAAAAAAACTTTTGGGGCTTCGCAGAGAGCTCTACCTGCCCTCGCCGGCTCTATCTCGCATTTCCTCATGGAAATGGAGTTTTTCGAGCCGCCTTTCCGTTGTAAAGGCAGCTCTTTACAGGCGATGGGGCTGGCGGTCCCAAGGGACCATCTGGCAGCGATGAGGAGCAAACTGGAAGTCCCAGCTAGAGACCATTCTTATGGAAAGTATCATCATCTGCTCCTCTACCTATTATTGGCTGGCATTGACTATTCACATTTTTTAAAAAATAGTCAGAAAAATCAGACAGGCTTTTACAGAGTTTTTCACTTTCACAAGAGACACCTTAAATCTTCCTCATTTCTGACCTGCAAGTGATATCATCAGCATGTCTAAAATTGTTGATGTTTCTTCCCATGGTTTTAATTCCATTTTTTCTTTTGGCACTTTTCATTTTTTCCGTATATATAAAGAAGGTGATAGGATAGAATCTGGGCACATCGCTTTCCCAATTTTGAACCATATATGGTATTTCCTCCTCACGCCACTAAAATAGTTGGTTGGTTCCTTATACAGTATGAGGCTATCTTTTTTTTTTTAACCTTTCCTTAGCTTTCATGTAGCTACAGAAGCAGCCAATCCAATGTACTGCATTGTAGACAAAAAAAAAAAAAAAGAAAAGAAAAAAGAAAAGAAAATAAAAGAAATTCTATCATCTCCCCAAAGTCAACTGCTTGGCACTTGTTCCATCATGCTAATCATTTCATGCCAACTAATTATTATAAGAATTGTAATGTTAAAAAGGAATGTCCGGCCTTGTTTGTTTCCCCCTTCTTCCCCAGATTTATATACGCCTGGAGACAGGAATGATCTTACTACAGTTTTGGGGAGGCTGGTCAGAATAAAATTGTGTTAAATTGATAAATACTTTCGGTATCTCTTACATGGAAATTAAATCACCTTGTCCAGATTGTGCAAATTAAATGTGAATGAAAAAGATGTGCTAAGTATACATAATATTTAGACATTTTGGAAAGTGAAATAGTTAATGGATTCTGGCAGATGCACTGAAGTTGAGAACAATGCTGCTATAATTCAGAAAAAAAGGAGCAGTGGGGAAGAAGCTAATACAGTACTTACTAACTTGTGGCATTTCCATTCAAAATGACCTTACAAAACCAAGAAAAATGTTGTGATTCAGATTCTCTAAGACACATTCTGAAAATTCTAATTAAACGATTATGTTAAGTCTTCAGCTGGCATATAGCATTTGTCACTTTTATTCAAATGAGGAAAAATAGCCCTGGTGGAATATCTGTATCCTGGAATCACAATCTTTATAATGTCTGCACTGGCTAAAACTACCAGATCCAGACTGGTTAAAAATACAGCCAGCAAGTATACAGCAGCAAAGAATCATGAGAGAGGGAGGGAGGGAGGGAGGGAGGAAGGAAGGAAGGAAGGAAGGAAGGAAGGAAGGAAGGAAGGAAGAATCACTTGCTGCTATCAATTGGACATTGGGATTTTTGCTAAAGAGAGCACTGTCTGGTTCCAAAATCTGATCCAAATAATGTTGAACTCAGGACATTCCAACTTTGAATTGGTATGCTAAATAGTTCTGATGGATATAACATATTCAAGAGATCAAATAAAGATGGAAGTATACTGAAATACTGTACACTAAGGGTGTCCATATCCAAGATACCTTAGAAGATATTGCATACATTCAAGAACTTCTAGTACTAGAAGATAAAGTTAGGTCAACACTCCAGCCATTACCAAATTGGAAGTCTACAGGAAGAGATTGAATACCCACTGAAATATGGCAGGCAATAAAAAAAGAATCAGTAAAGGTTCTAACCAAGCTCTACCAGCAATTCTGAGGAATGCCAACTGTTTGAAAGAGGCCAGTTTACATTCCAATACCCACCCCCTCAAAAAGACTGAACAGGATATACAATCTATCATACAATATCCTTAATCTCACATGCTAACAAAATAATGCTTAGGATCATCTAATGTAGATTAGAGCCCCACACAGAAAAAGATGTTTAAGTTGGCTGTAAAAAAGGCTGAAGAACACAAGACAGTAATCTGATGCATGGAGAATAATTGAGAAGCCAAAGAATACCAAAAAGAAGTCAGTACGTGTTTTATCAATTAGAGAAAAAAAAAGTACTCAGTTTTTTCTGAGTACTTCTGGAAAGTACTCAGAAAAATAGGATTCCAGAACATCTCGTTGTCTTTATGAGAAATTTATATACGGGTCAGGAAGCCACAGTACAGACAGAACATGGTGAAACAGTCTGGCTCCAGGTTGGCAAAGGTGCAATACAATTATTTATTCAACCTAAATATTGAATAAATATTAAGGGAAGTTGTATCAGAAGAAGCTGAATATTTTATAACTGGATGAATATACATCAATAACCTGAGCTATGATGAAACTACCCTGATAGACGAAAATGCAAAGGATCAGCAAGCCCAAGTAATAAAAGTCAAGAAGCAAAGTGAAAAAAATGGGACTAAAATTAAATATCAGCAGTACTTCAATTATGAAAGCAATTGGATCCAGAAGTTGCATTATTAAGCCAAGTGGTCATAAAGCGCAATGTCATGTGACTACATCACTTAGCTATGAGAAATCCCAGCAGTTCTAATTGCCATTGCACTATCGTAACCTCAAGACTTCGAAGATTGTTAAGAGAGAAGAGATGGGAATCACAGGCAAGGAATGTGGTGTGTGTGTGTGTGTGTGTGTGGCACAGGGAAGCAGGGGGGTGCTGCAAGCAGTTACTAGGAAACATGGGACAGGCTGATGGGGCTACAGGCAGAATAGCAGAATGAGGGGTGCTACAGGGTACTAGAAAGTGCGTATAGTCAAGGCTATGTTTTTCCCAGTTGCAATGTATGGCTGTGAAAGTTGGACCATAAGAAAGGCTGAGCACCAAAGAATTGAGGCCTTTGAACTATGGTGCTGGAAAAGACTCCTACAAGACCCTTAGACTGCATTGGGCAGCTACCGCCCACCTTAAGCTGGGCAGCCCCCAGCCAGTAAGGTGCTGCCCCGCCACAGTCTGTTAACCTCACAGTGTGCGTGGGGTTTAGGGTCAAAGCTGACAAGCAGATCAATAACTTTGCATCATGCAACAAACATAAGAAAACTTTAGCCCTAAAGTTGGGCACCTGGAATGTTCGGACAATGACCCCCGGCCTTTCTGACAATTTACAAGAGATAGATGACGTACATAAGACAGCTGCCATTGACATGGAGTTGAGCAGACTGCAGATGGACATCATTGCCCTTCAAGAGACAAGATGTTCGACTCGGGATCTATTAAAGAGAAAAACTTCTTGTTCTTCTGGCAGGGAAAACCATCAAATGAGTCTAGGGAATATGGGGTTGGCTTCGCGGTCAGGAACTCCCTACTAGGATCCATTACTCCACCTGCTGCAGGAAGTGAAAGAATTCTGTCTTTGCAGCTCCACTCATCAGCAGGGCTGGTTACTCTTATTAGCGCATACACTCTGACATTATCATCTTCAGTAGAATCCAAAGACAAATTCTACGATGATCTGACTGCTACTATCAAGAAAATCCCTAAGAAAGAACCACTGTTTATCCTTGGCGATTTTAATGCCAGAGTTGGAGCTGATTATAGTTCTTGGCCCACTTGTTTAGGTCAGTTCGGCGTCAGAAAGATGAATGAAAATGGCCAACGACTACTGGAGTTTTGCAGCTACTATGGTCTTTGTGTTAGCAATACATACTTTAAAACAAAGCCTCAACACAGAGTCTCTTGGAGACATCCAAGATCGAAGCATTGGCACCAGCTCGACTTGATTTTTACCAGGCGCTCCAACCTCCCCAATATTACAATCACACACAACTATCAGGGTGCTGATTGCGATACAGACCACTCCTTGGTGTGCAGCAGAATAAAACTGCAAACAAAGAAATTGCATCACTCGAAGAAGGAAGGAAGACCACGAATTGACATCAACAAGACTCGCAATCAGGGCAAAGTGGAGGAATTTGCATAAGCACTCAAGGAAATTCTCCCAGGCCCAGCTGAAGTAAATGCATCTGAACAATATTTCAAGAATGCTGTTTATAATACCGCCTTATCAGTATTTGGTAAGGAGATCAGAAAGACAGCATATTGGTTTGAAGCCCATTCGGAGGAGTTGACGCCAGCCATCGAGGAAAAAAGGAGCGCTCTAATTGCATATAAAGCCTGTTTCAGTGAGCGCAACCTACAGGTTCTGCGAGCTGCTCGTAGCGAAGTCCAACAGACCGCCAGGAGATGCGCTAATGATTATTGGCTGCAGCTTTGCTCTCGGATCCAGATAGCAGCTGACACAGGCAATATCAAGGGGATGTATGATAGCATCAAGCAGGCCTTAGGTCCAACACAGAAGAAATTTGCCCCTCTGAAGTCTGCTACAAGTGAGGTTATCCAGGACCGAGCACAGCAGATGGCACGCTGGGTGCAGCACTACACTGAGTTATATTCCAGAGAAAATGTGGTAACTGAAGAAGCATTAAATAACACTGAGTGCCTGCCTGTCTTGGAGGAGCTTGACAGTGAACCAACTTTAAAAGAACTAAATGCGGCCCTGGACTCCCTTGCCTCTGGCAAGGCACCCGGGAAAGATAACATTCCTGCCGAAGTTCTGAAGTGCTGCAAAGAGAACATCTTCACTGAACTGCATGAAATCTTCTGTCTTTGTTGAAGGGAAGATGGAGTACCACAGGACATGAAGGATGCAAATATTGTCACACTGTACAAGAACAAAGGTGACAGGGGTGACTAACTACTGTGGCATCTTTCTTCTAAGTGTTGTAGGGAAGCTGCTTGCCCGTGTCGTACTGAAGAGGCTCCAGGTGCTTGCAGAGAGAGTCTATCCAGAATCACAGTGTGGATTTCAAGCCAACAGGTCCACTACTGACATGGTATTTTCCCTTAGACAGTTGCAGGAGAAATTCAGGGAACAAAAACAGACACTTTTTGTAGCCTTCATAGATCTTACGAAGGCTTTTGACTTGGTTAGCAGGGATGGCCTATATAAAATTCTCCCCAAGATTGGATGTCCACCTCAGCTCCTCAACATCATCAGGTTCTTTCATGAGGAAATGAAGGGCACTGTAGTTTTTGATGGCTTAACTTCAGATTCCCTTGATATTCTAAGTGGAGTGAAACAGGGCTGTGTTTTGGGATTTTGGGATCTTTTTTGCTGTCATGCTTTTGGAACTGCAACAGAGGGTATTTACCTCCAGACCAGATCAGACGGAAAACTCTTTAATCTCTCTAGATTGAGAGCAAAGTCTAAAGTCCAGCTGAAATGCTTACGGGATTTCCTCTTCGCTGATGCTGATGCTGTCACTGCTTACTCTGCTGAAGACCTTCAATAACTTATGGACAGTTTTAGCAAGGCCTGTCAAGACTTTGGACTAACAATCAGCCTGAAAAAAACACAAGTCATGGGTCAGGACGTGGATTCACCTCCCTGTATTACAATCTCTGCACAAGAACTGGAGGTCGTCCATGACTTTGTGTACCTCGACTCAACTATCTCTGACATTCTCTCTTTAGACACTGAGCTGAATGAACGTATTGGTAAAGCGGCCACCACATTTTCCAGACTTACAAAGAGAATATGTTTTAATAAGAAGCTGACAGAACATACAAAGATCCAGGTCTATAGAGCCTGCGTCCTGAGCACACTCTTGTACTGCAGTGAGTCTTGGACCCTCTATGCATGGCAGGAGAAAAAGTTGAACACCTTTCATATGCACTGTCTCCAACGAATTCTTGGCATCACCTGGCAGGACAAAGTTCCAAATAGCGCAGCCTTGGAACGTGCTGGAATTTCTAGCATGTATACACTATTGAAACAGCGACATCTACACTGGCTGGGGCATGTCGTGAGAATGGCTGATGGTCGGATTCTGAAAGATCTCCTGTATGGAGAATTAGTGCAGGGAAAGCGCCTCAGAGGGAGACCACAGCTGCGATATAAGGATATCTGCAAGAGGGACCTAAAGGCCCTGGGAATGGACATTAACAACTGGGAAACCTTGATCTCCGATCATTCAGCTTGGATGCTAAAGATGCAGCATGGCCTTCTCCAATTCGAAGAGACATTTGTTCAGCAGGCTGAGGCAAAGAGGCAGTCCCGGAACCAGTGAAATCTGGGGGCTGGGCAGGGGACAGAATGTATCTGCCCTCAGTGTGGAAGGGATTGCCACTCAAATTGGCCTTTTTAGTCACACTAGATGCTGTTTTAGGACCTCTTTTCAGAGCAGGATACCATAGTCTCTTGAGACTGAAGGGTGCCAATGATGTAGAGATACACAACTTTCACTGTCTTGAGTGCTGTACTGAGGTTTGCATTACATAATTAGGACCATGTTCTAGAAATGAGAGGATGCATAACTAAAAGTGATCTGATTTGAGTGGATAATGGCATATTCTAAGAAATAGAGTCATAAAGCTCAGTTTGTACATTAACTTTGCCCTCAAGATAGAAAATCAAACATTTTTTCCTAAGCTGTTTTGGGGGTTGACAAAGGCAAGATACTTTATTGGCAAATATACTGAAATAATTGTTGGAAAGCCCAATCTATCACAAAAGAAGGAATACTGGCCACATTTAACAGTACTTTACTAGGTTATGCAAATCCAACCTATATGGTAAAGTTTCAATATACACATACACATTCTAAAATATTAGATTAACTGAATTAAGTCAACCATTGTTAAGGCAGCACCATGCAAAGACAGACAACAGTTTTAATTCTATTGAAATGCAGTATTTATCAAGAATGGCTCTATTCAAATTGTTCATCAGGTGCAACACTCTTCAGGAGTACATTTATTCTTTTCAGCCCCTGTCAGCTCCCTAAAATCATGTCTGAATTTGGTTCCTGGTCTATGAGATAAATTTACCCCCACCTCCAGCAAACACCCTGTGTCTTCCAATGAATTATGTTGCAATGTAAATGTAAGGAAAACTCATACCAAAAAAGGTATGCCTGTCAAACGTCTGCAGGTTGCTATAGCAATAAGTGCAACAGTTCCTTTTTTTTTGCTAAGGATTATAGCCGTGACTTAAGAATATCATGGAAAAACTCAATTTTTACAGTAAAAATATTGAAGCAATTTTAAAATGATGTTATAAATACATGTGTTTGTGGTCATATGGGATATTGTTGTTTTTTTTTAGCAAAAAGATGGTCTTTTGTAACAGGTAATATTCCTCAATGAGCACAAGTGACTGGAAGGCATTTCTTCCCAATGGTTTTGAATGATAAATATTAGCTATGAAACATATCCTGCCAGCATGGGGAGTGAGAATACCGTAAATAGTGAGAATAAATGTTTATAAACTACCAAAAAGTAAAACATTGTTTAGTACTATTTTTGTATTCTTATGTGTGCTAAAATAAATTGACCTTGGATACTATGTATGGTTGTTGTGGAAACAAATATTATTCCACACACATTTTGTAAGTACTCCTATAAAAATATACATTTAAATATTTATAGTTTTGTGTGAACTGCTAAGCATAGTGTTATAAAGAAGAATGCTATACGCTTTCTTTGCTCAATGTTTCAGTTAAAATAAATCAAAGGAGAAGGATGAAAAGGGATAGGTCAGTACTAGTAATCCTTGTTTAATGGGACCAGAAACTCATTCATTAACCTAAGTGGACACTAAGGAAAAAATCACATGACTGTGACTGTGCATACAATCTTACTTCAACTTTGCTTTGCTTTAGAGACCTGCGAAGTTTGTAAATGTGGGCATTGGTCACATTCACAAGGTTACTGTTACTTTTTCATCACCTTCATAATTGCATAGAGTTTCTGTCTGAGGCAGTCACTAAGCAAGGTTACTAGCATTTGCAGCTCAGGGCTTTGTTTTGAAGTGTCCCCAAGCATTTGGAAAAAAACAGAAACTCAGGCTGGGAGCAGGGATTCTGGGAAGAGCTACAGGTTAGGAATTACATTGTAAAAGACGATGGCAAGGTGGTAGAGACAAAGGTGTTCTTTAGAGTGGGCATTTTAGCTGATTTGTTTGCCTTGTCATGCTTTTCGCTCTCAGAATCTAGATCTTGCCTCAGTCTTAACTGGTAGAGTGTCTTTCTATAAAGATAGTGCAGGAATAAGAGAAAAGGGGTCTCGTGTTGAAAAAAGAGACAAAGCTCACTGCAGAGCTGTTTAAAATGCATACATAGGCATCTAAAGGAGACTGCAGTTCAGAAGTTACTATTATCCATCAAACAGCTCCATCTAGAGATCTGTTAGCAAGTTTAAAAATAAAACCCATAACCCTAAGAGCATAATCAATCCAGTGCATTCAATGCATTTCTTTTCATTAACTGTATATGGCAATAAACTGCTAAATATTTGGGATGCCAGGTACTGTAATAAAACCTAGAATAATGCTTTTAGTGCATAGCTTCATATACTGTATGCTTCATATGTATCTACAGCATTCAGTTACCAAAACTGCATCATCAATGCCATAGACAGAAATATGGAAAACTGATGGCAGAAAAAGACCCAGTGATCCATCATGTTTGCCCTTTGAGGTTTGTCTGTCTGTCTGTTTATCTATTATTTTCAATTATTAATTTGTATTAATATTTTATTAGTATAATGGTTTGTCGCAGTTAGCCAGATGTTCGAACTGGATTTGGATATTTTTATCCAACTTCCCAGGGGCCTGAGATAGGCAAATGTCAGTGTTTTGTGGTTTTAGAGGTATGGCCGCAGGATGTAAGCTGTTCTGAGTAATGCTGCCTTTTGCACTTTACAGTATTGATGGTGAAATTGTTGGATTCAAAAATATCTTCTTGTATTCTCATAGAACATCAAATAAGTGTTTATTTCTTTACTCTAATAGTCCTTGCCTAAACTTTATCTGAGGCTGATGAAAAAAGGTAAAACCTCTTTGAAATTGGGATCGACTTCTCATGACCAATGGACATGTCCATACTATTTTCTTGTTAACAGTGTAAGACTTATTTGTCACTGGTTTTTCTCAGATTTTTTTTCATACCTCCATCTAGTCTAAGCCCTGGGTATTCTTAGTAGTTCCCCATCCAAAAACTAACCATATCTGACTTTTCTATAACATCAGCCGTGGTTGGCTAGGAGATGCTTCCCTGCTATGACAACTGAAGCTGATGTTACGGTCCAAATATCATTATAGTATTAAGTCATGTTTTCAATGATAGCAAAGAATGGTAAGAAGTGAAGGGCATATGTTTGAGAGCATTTGAATTCTCTATCTGTCAATTCTTTTCAGGTCTTCATTGATAGAAATGCACAAATCTGACTAAGCACAGGCACCAGCTCACATCTGAACTATAAAGTGGCAGTAATAACAGTGAAGTGCTCATACTTTTCTACTTGTCAGAGGGGTGTTATACAGTAGCCTTGTGTAAGACTGCCAGCTCATTTTAGAGAGCAAGAAGAGAGGCTGTCTAGTTGTGGTAACTTCTTGTCACAGCATTTTGCTGATATTCACCATAGTTTTAATACATCAGGGGCAGAGTCTAAAGTGGTGCCACCTCTTGCAGTTTATATGACAGTCCTCAACCTATCGATTCCAGTGGAGTGAGCAGAAGCTAAATGTGCTTTCACACAGATGGCTTGTATTCATTCCCATCCAGACTCCTTGAGGTGGCTGGGGTAATAGAGATGAGCTGAGTTTGGAAGATAATCAATAGTTCTCTGATATAGGGTGATGGCAACCGTCCTTAAAGAAGTGGTGGTGCCCTGACTCCAACTTTCTTTTGGGGAAAAATAGTGTTATAGTATATATTGAAATTTATCATTTAAACCAGAGGGGAACATGCAGTCTACAACAGCCTAGTTCAGAGTTCCCCAATGTTTCAGGCTTTGCGGACCAGTGGGCGGTGTGGTGGGGAGAGGGGGATGGTTCCACGTAAGCGGCCAACAAGCGTGCGCACAGCAGTTCCATTTGCACGAGTGGTGTGCATGCGGGCCTGCCATTCACACAAATGGAGCATGCACACACCCACTCGCACACTCCTTCTGCAAGTGAAGATGCGCATGTGCGCTCATCAGCCATTTCTGGTTGCAATCGCCTCATGCCCCACTAGTGAGCCATGGCCTAGTGTGGCTCAAGTCAGATTTACATGCAATTAGGGAATATTTAACAAAATAATATACACATAAATAATATTACATTTTAAAGCGAAATAATAATACATTTTGTCATCAATTACCAAAACTCTGGGCTCGTGATTCATGAAGAGTCCTGCACAAACTCATACCCTCAGTTTAATTGCAGCAGCAAAGATTGCTTGAAGCTACCTTGGTCTGGGTTAAGAAGGAGCACCTTGTGATAGAAATTCTCCTTCAGAGGGTCTTAAAGTTGCTGCTATAAGTTCATAGGTTCAGTTCAAAGTGCTGTTTTAGTCCATAAATCTCAAACATAAATTGACCTTCAGGATCACACTTTCTTTGTAGAAATAATACATCCAGTGCATGTCCCCCAACAAATCCCCCCACTGCTGACAGTTTAAGAGGACGGGGATAGTGATGGTTTTGTTCCTGCTTCGTCTGTGGTTTCCAAATTCTACAGTAGAAGAGCCTCCCCAAAAAGTCAGATCAGCACACACAAATCCATTGGTCTTCTAGAAACTAGGTAAAGCTTTTTCAGAGCCATTGAGGAATGATGAGGGGTACTATCTATATTATTGCAATGTACTGTTTATGTATTCTTTATTATTGCTTTAGTATTCATAGTTTATTCTGCTAAACATTTGGGAATCCATGCAGATTTTGGTGGCATATAAAAACAAATATTAATATTCTAGTGCAGGGGTGGGTAACTATGGCCCTTTTATGACTTGTGGACTTCAATTCCCAGAATTCCTGAGCCAGCCATGTTAGCTCAGGAATTCTGGGAACTGAAATCCACAAGTCATAAAAGGGCCATAATTGCCTACCTCTGTAGAATCTAGTCCTTTTTGGAAGGTTCACAGAATGAGATTGGACAAAGTTGACTGGAAACAATTACACTGTTATCTAACATACCTGAAGAATATCAGACTGATAAAAATATAATTATTCTGATTTTTAATCCTAATTGTACATTCCTGGAAAAATCCTAAAACCAGGTCACCAAATATATGTTCACATGAGTTATTATACATCAGTGATCCTAGCATAACTATACCATTTCTCCAGTGTTGTAATTGCTTCTCATCAGTCTCATATAACAAATTGCTTTGATTTATTGTTTTGTTTTCTCAGTACTTAATGCTCCAATTTCTTTCTTTCAGGAACTAGACTAACAAGCCTCCATTCTGCCCTCATCCATTTCCTCTTGGCAACTGGCCAGATCTAAAATTTGGCTTTTAAAATACTTACATTTGACAAGCATGGTTTACAATAAAATTTTACAGCATATTTTCTCTTCAGCAAAAGAAAAATGTTTTATTTTGGGGCTATGATAGATAATCATGCCCTCTCTAGAATATTATCAAATGTAAAGGGCTCAAGAAGGGTGCGGCCCACACTATCCTATTTCAAACTTCTGCATTCCCCACCCCCACCCCATTGACTCAATTTGAATTAGGCTGGATTCCTTCTTGTTTGATTGGGAGGCTTTAGTTTACATTTATAAAAATCTAAGTTTGGGTATACAGTTAACATAAGTCTTCAAACAACCAAAGCAATGTCTGTATATACACGGAGTACACTGAAACCCAATTGATTCTATTATTGGTTCAAGGAGGTAGAAGAGCTCAGGTAGCAAAAGGATTAACCATAGATTACACAATGCTCATTTTCAGGGTCCAAACTGCAAATTGCTTTGAAGTCCTGAACTACGGATAGGGAATCAGAGCAACTCTGGAATGAAATCATGTTTTTAACAATGGATATAAAAAAAGACTAACAAAGATAATGAGAAAAAAGCAAACTTGAAGTCGGAACAAATGGTGGAAACTGCCCAGAAGAGAAGCCAAACCTAGAAAAGAGCAATATTATAATGGCATCTATAAAAAACATAAAATATGGAAAAACAAAGGAAGTCTTCCAAAAGTTCTCTGAACTCAGAAATCCCAGATCAGTTTGTTAAAGGATGCTAATGCACAGATTAACTGGTTCAAAGAAGATCAAACAAGGATGAAAGGAGTATTTTTAAAGTCTGACAGAAAAGATGTCAACATCCAAGAGTCTTAGGAGATATTCCCAACTTTCAAGAAACATTATTAATAGAATATGAAGTTGGATCAGCACTTCAATCATTACCAAAGTGGAAAGCTACAGGAACCGACAATTCCTCTTGGAAATATAGAAAGCAACTGAAGAATTGATAAAGGTTCTAACCAAATTATGCCAGGAGATCTGGAGAACATCACAATGGCCCATCAATCAGAAGAAGTCAATCTACATTCCAATACAAAAAAGAAACTTAGAGCATGCAAACTATTATACAACACACTTAATTTCACATGACAGCAAAACAATGCTTAGGATCACCCAACCCAAATTAAAGCTCACATGAAAAGGGAAAAGACAGATGTTCAAACTACCGTAGCTTTAGAAAAGGTCAAGCAAACAATATAAGATATTATTGCTGATGCATGCTGGATAATTGAGAAATTAATTACCACTAAAAATACCAAAAAAGAAGTCAGTGTGTGCTTTGATGGTTATCCTTTCATTGTGTCAACCATATCAACCTGTGCAATGTCTTTAGGAAAACAGGAATCCGGTAACACCTTTTTTAATTAGAATTTTTTAATGTAATAAAATACACCTAAGAACTAAGATAGAAAATAAGAAATAAAGAAGAAATTGAAAACAAAAACATAAAGCCTTCCGCCATTCTTTATATCAAACAACTGTATATCAAACTTGTCCCAACCGCTTCATTTCAAACATCTGATTACCTCACTGTCCCCATGCAAAATATATATCCAGGTCAGGAAGCACCGTACAGTCAGAATATGGCAAAAACAGACTGGCTGCAGATTGGCAAAGAAGTGAACAAGGCTGTTTGCTCTCCCCTTATATGTTTTCTCTAAATACCGAGAGTGTTCCAATTAAGTTATGGTAAAAACAACGGAGCAAGATTGAATGCTTTGATATGTACATAAGGTTTTTATACAAAAATATATTCCTAATGTATTAAATTATATATTACATTTACAAATGATAACATGATTATATCTTTAACGAAGTTACAATTTCCCTTTTATCCTGTGTCCTTAATTACCCACCTTTTCTAGAGTAAAAGCAGAATTACTATGGTTCTTTCCTCATCTTCATTTTAAAGCACTGAGAATTCTGTTCCTTTTACTCAGGCTTAATGTCCTTTTATCTTACATTTAATCCTATCCTATTCTCCACTTTTAGCAGTTAAGTCCTACTGAAGTTTGAATTAGCATGGTAAGTGTTTCCTTTTGCTGAGTTGCTTCTCCATCTCTCAGTCCTCATTAGATTGTAAGAAGGATAACAATTATGTCTTGCTAGCTGATTGTAGCTGGTCTGCATTTCTGGAAAGATTGTAAAGTTGTCCTTCTACTTCTTTCATAGCTATAATTTCAAGACCTTGTTGCTCATTCCAACTACTTTAGTTTCACCTCCTTCACAGATAATTGGCTTTAATTTTTCCAGCACAATTGCCAGCCACTCCAGGTAAACCAGACAGGAAACCCAACTAGATGAGCTAATTCTACTTTACCATGTTATATTAATAGGCTCTTGCAAATCTGAAGATACAGACTTCCCACCCCACTTTTAATTGATCAATTAGAGTGGGTCTTTCCTAAGTTTCTTTATCTGACCACTAAGCCACTGGGAGCTCCTACCTCTCTTGTCTGATTGTTTCCTAGTTAGCATCTGTTCTCCCTGTCCCCCAAGGTCTTTCACACATTCCATTACAACAATTTCCTTTCTCTCTTCCACCACCAGCATACCCTGTGCCTTCAGCATTTCTCTTGTATCTCCCTTCAGTACAGGTGTGGTCCTTTTCTCTCTTAAAGTACCAGGGACCACAAACTATAAGGAGGAAAAAAATCACACTATCAGCCTTGAGTCTTTCTTTATGTACACACACACAAATATACATGTGTGTATATATCTCTGCACAATCTAACTGTCTCCTGTCTATCTAGAAGCCGGATTAGAAGGCAAGCATGGTTTTAAAATTGGAGGAAGAAATATCAGTAGCCTGCATTATATTGATAATATTACTCTAATAGCAGAAAATGCAAAAGATTTAAAAGCTCTAATAATAAAAATCAGAAGCACTGTAGAAAATATATGATTAAGATTAAATATAAAGAAAACACAATGAATGACAAGTACAGCAACTAGCTGTATTAGAAAAATAAGGTGCCAACAAGGTAGATGTACTTCCCTTCTGAAAGGTTTTAGATTATGAGGGAAACCTATGACCTTTCAAGCTTGTTTTTTATTAATTAGTAGCAGCACTTGAATCAAATTTAGCAATTTAGTGAAGCTAGCCAGCACACCAAGGAAAAAGTGTACTTACATCTCATTCACTTTCTCTTCTGGACCCTGCACTTGTCCTTTAACCGTTCCTTGACTGGTATTTTTAATCCAGCCAACTATACCCACTTTCCTAGCTTTTTCCTCTGTGTACTGGTTTGGAAAACAAACAGAAGATATAGTCAGAGTGCATTCAAGATTTAAAACTGTGACAATACATGCAGTCTGCGACTTATGACCAAAACTGAGCCCAAAGTTTATATAGCTAGGTGAAATACTTGAGTTTTGCCCCATTTTGCGACCTTTTTTGCCACTATTAAGTGAATCACTGCAGTTAAGTTAGTAACATGGTTGGCAGGTTCACATTAAGTGAATCTGATTTCCCCATTGATTTTGCTGGTCAGAAGGTTGCAAACAGTGATCACATGATCCCAATTGTCATAAATATGTGTCAGTTGCCAGGCATCCAAATTTTATCATATGACCACTGGGATGCTGTAACAGTCATAAGTATGAAAAATAGTTATGTCACTTTTTCAGTGCAGTTGTAACTTTAAATGGTCATTAAATGAATGGTTATAAGTCAAGGACTACCTGTACAGTTCAGTCTCAAAACTTCAGTTTTATTTAATGACTTGCTTTTCAATGGCCTAGTCTTCTTCTAAAAGACCAACAATGTTGTCTTAAATTTGTTTCTGCTACTTCTAGATTTGGCAGTAGAATTAACCTCATGTTCTCAGTTGCATATATATAGAGCACAGAATCATAGGGTTGGAAGGGATCTTGGAGGTGTGTGAGGTGGTTTTCTAAAATTATATTCAGAACATTTTCCAAAAATAAGAGATATGATTATGTTAAAGAGTAACTTCAAAGGCAAGAATCAAAACAGATTGAAATAAATTTTAATAGCAACATCATTAATATAACTAAAACAAAACAAAACAAAAAAATAGTATTAAGTAGGTGTCAGACTTCCCCCTAACAATTTGGATTGAAAGCAGTTTACACAAAGAACAAGTCTTTCAGAATACTTATTAGTAATATTTATTTAGAAGAATCGCAACACAGAAATTCCAGGGAATACTTTATTTTCCATGAGAAATCTATATACAAGCATTCTAATGTAGCAATCCTATGGTCTGTATTCTTTTGTTTTGTTTTGTTTAATTGGTTATTTATTTAAGGAATTGTAAAGTCATGCAACTAAAAATATGATTCTGGGCAGTTCATTACAAAGGTAAACAACTATGTATTATAAAGCAAACAGGATATAAAGCATAGAATATAAAATGGAAACTAAATCGGGTATTTGAACAACCTAAAGGGGATTCCACTCAATTGGATGCAAATATATGGAGAAAAACTCAGGACTTAATGGCTTTTTTATAGGCAAGCGGAGTTGGAGACTGTAATATATCTTCCTAGGTCCCATAATATAACTGTGTTTAAATTAAGGCCCCTTGAATATGGCGGCAGGTATTTTGGCAGAAAGATGTGGTAGAATCTGGGCCAGAATTACAGAACAAAGGGCTCTTTCCAGCAAGCAAAGAGTCAAAGAAGTTTGGAATATTTGATATGTAGAAAAAAAGTGAAGGTGGACTCCCCTTAGCATTTTGCAGGATATATTAAGTAGTTATGCAGATAAATGCTTTAGTCTGGCATGACTGCTGTCTATAGGCAAGCAACAATAAGGAAATGACTCAGAAGTAACTCCTTACGCCACTCTTGGTTCCTTGGGCCTAACATAAGCTAACCCACAAGTACCTTGGTCATAAGCCATGTATGGCTTTAAAGGTGATAACCAGCACTTTGAATCACATCTTCTGGGCCTGTACCCATAACTACTTGAACTGCTGCATTCTGGACAAACTAAAGATTCCAGATAATCTTCAAGGCCTCATTACACTAATTCAATCAGGAAGTGACTAAGACAAAAGTGACCCTGAACAAATCCCCTTTTATCTGCAACTGGAAGATAAAATTCAATTGTGCAAAGGCCCCTCTGGCAACAGTGCCATCTGCTCTTTGAGCAGGAGCTAAGAATCTAGAAGGACTCCCAGCTTGCCCACCAAGATCCAATGATAGAAACATTCCAATTCCTGGATCTGGAGGACCTAAAGTCCATAGCTACTTCACCTTTGCAGGGTTAAGCCTCAACTTTTTTTCTTGCAGCCTCTGCACACCTGAAAGAATATCAACAGCTTTACTTGGAAGGCTGGGAGATAGAGATATTCAATGATGAATCATAAATGTATTGGAGATACTTCACTCACTATCAACAGATGATATTGCCCAGTGGCTTCATGTATTGTATATATTAAAAAGGAGGCAAGAGAAGGTAGTGCCCGAAGTACCATCCTAAAGGTGAAGTTTATTGCTCCATGTTCTCTGTCAACCAACATTTTTATTTTATTTTATTTTATTTTATTTTAAATTTATATACCGCCCTTCTCCCTGAGGACTCAGGGCGGTGTACAGCCAGAATTAAAAAACATGAAATACAAATATTAAAAACAATTAAAATATATATAAATCTGGCCCAAAATTAAAAATACAAACCAATTAAAACATTGGTCTGGGATCTGTCCTGAAGGAAGAACTACTGCAAAATGAGGTTTCCCTCTTCCAATAATGATACAAAAAAGATGCTGAGGCACTAGAAAGAATGCAGAGAACAGCCACAAAAATGATAAGGGGCCTGGAGGCTAAATCATACAATAAACAGCTAAGGGAAGTAGATATGGGCAGTCTTAATGAAGAGAAGGTTTAGGGAGATATGATAGCAGTCTTCCAATATTTGAAGGGGTGTTACAAGGAAGAGGGCATCAACTTATTCATAGCACCTGAAAGAAGGACAAAAAGCAATGAGTGAAAGCTTGTCAGAGGAAGATTCAACCTGGAAATAAGGAAGAATTCTTGACAGTGAGAACTATTAATCAATGGAGCAGTTTGCCTCTCAGGGTCAGGTGCCTTATCACTTTGTTTTCAAGAAAAGATTGGACAATCATATGTCCAGGATGGTATAAAGACTTCTGCCTTGGGCAAGGTATTGGATAAGACCTCCGACATCCTTTTCAGCCCTATAATGCGGTATTCAAATATTTTATTAATTTATCAAAATATAAAATACAAAAATACAAAGAAAAATAAAGATAATGGGAAAATAAGGGAGGAAAAAGGAAAGAGAGAAAAGTGTAGGGCAAAAGGGAAAAGAAAAAGAAAAACATTGACTTCCAAGTTCTTTTGATGCAGTAGAATAAGGTAATAACATAAAACCTCAACTTTTTACTTAGACAAATTTCTGAAGAAAAACTGAAGCAAGTAAGGAAAAAAACCCTTTTAATTAATTAATACACAGCCTCGCCCCATCTTGTAACTGCTTAGAAATGTGTCTGCTTAAAAAAAAGGTTTGTGTGTAGCACAGCACAGATAACTACTATAAATGCTATTCAGTTTAGGCCATCAAGAATATGACAAGTCATTTGCAACTATGCTCTTAATTTCTCGAGACGCTCTGCCCCAATCAAAGTCCTCTAATGAAGCATTTCACATGAATGCTGCAAATGTTGTTATGAAGTTTAGGCTCTGAGCTATGGTTTGTACTTGCTTCAAGATACAATAAGTGCCAGGCTTTAAGATAAGTTTGTTCTGAGCCTGGCAGTGGCACTTACAGTTTCAAGATAAGACAGAAAGGATGCTTCTATGGTAGGAGAGAGAAAATTCATACACTGAACAAATATTCTCATCTGGATTTATTTTTTTAAGTGAGAACCAAATAACTGTATAATCTGCACTCTGTGCCCAAAAGAATGATTATGTCCATTCAGATGGTTATACTGCATTTTTTAAAATAATGTTCTGAAATATTTTTTTTTTGTTTGAGATAATTAGTTATCTTTTTTGCAGCCAAATCCTGTAGGAACAGTACAACATCTCAGTCCTGTCGATCTTGTAGCCACTGCAAAGCAATTTCTAATGCACTACATACTTCAGAGTGGAAGGGCCCAGAAATAATAACAGTGTTATAAATATTTTCAGCATTAAAGTTCTCATTTTTGAAATCTGTGAATTTCTGTCTCAGGCACTGAGTATCTGTCTGATTAGCTCATAAATTTTACTTAATGAATGCCAAAATGATGAATCCCATGGAGAAACCTGATTTGTGCTAACCTTCCTCAGTTTGGCTTAAAGTCAGGATTACCATTTAATTTCTTGTTCATTTCCAAGGCTTCTTCACACAGAAATGGGCTTGACACTTGTTCACCAAGACTACTCACTGGGAAAAAAACTTGCATAGACAGTATTTTATAATGCTGATTTTTTTCATATTTCATTGTTTCCCATTGCCTTTTTCATTTCCACTCTCCATTGCTGAAAATGTAAGAAGGTGTCTTTTTTTAACCTTTGGTTGTAAAATTGTAGATATCCCAATTTGAAATGCCTCTGCTAATACTGTTTCAGCTAATACTGCTAATAATGTTTCACCTTTCCAAATCTTTCAATAATCTCTACTTTGCTTTGGAAAGTGAACAAAGTCCCCTTGTATTTCTTGATTATTGTGAAAGATGGGCTTTCCCATGTTTCCAGGTTGCACAATCTTAAATATGGATAATGGGAAATGCAAGATTTCCATGTAACTTGGGACGCTTGTACATTGCTTACATTTGTCCACAGGTACCTTTTTTCTTATGTGGCTAAGTAAAATACTAAAATTAGGGTATTTATATAACTAATGGTCATAAAATCAGGGTTCTACTGTAAAAGGATTTCCACTAAAGCACACATTATAGTTATATGATACTTAACTCTCCAGATTAACACAGAAACTTGGCATTGCAGATTTCTGAAGTCTCTGCTCAGGCTTTCTATTTTACTCTCAAAAAAGTTACAGAGAAGTGATGCAAAGATGATATACTTCATGGTCCCTTACCATTCTGAAACAAACCCCTGAGAAAGAAGAATGCAAAGAAAATAAAACTATAAATATATGCTCAATGGAACAACATTTCATTTGTATTTATAAAACAGCATTATAACAACCAATAAAAGATTTCCAGACAATTTTTATTTTGATAGAAGGTTTGGTAGAATGAAAAGTGATTAAAAGTAACACCTTTTGGGAAACAAAGAAAAGAATCATTTTCTGTTGTGTTGAGAGTTGACAATGGCTGAAGCACCAAGGGTGTGAAAGCCACACAACATGGACTTTGTAATACCAACGACATGGACTTTGCAGTATAACAATATACCATATTTTTCGCTCCATAAGTCGCACTGGACCATAAGACGCACCTAGGTTTAGAGGAAGAAAACAAGACAAAAAATATCAGGCGGACCACAGATAGGTGTCCTTTCATATGCCAGCTCTGCCTATTGACTCCTGCACTGGGGAAAAGAGACAGAAGAGGTGGGCAATGACAAAGACAGAAGAGGCAGGATTCAAGCACTGTAAAAGGACCTGCCGCCGTGGCCTAGCTGCTATTCACCAAAGGACTGGCACCGTCCACCTTTTTTTGGGGAGGGGGGGAAGTCCCTCTTATGGAGCGAAAAATACGGTATATAGATTCATCATATACAAAGAGAGAGTGCATATCATTTTACAAGATTCATCCAAATAGTATAGCAATTCAGAAATACTGATGTATGTACAGAAGTATAGCTTTTATTTACATGTACAGTAAGTAGAGACGTACTCTCCATTCCACATCTTTTAGATGTGGAACTAAGCTATGTACTGTCATGTTTTTACAGTGCTGAATTCCTAACTGTGGTATGTCCTACATGGAAACCCAGCTGGTGTCTATTTTTATATTATTTTCCTACCAGGAATATATTTTATTATTTTATTATGGTTCTATTATTGCACTCAATTTTAATCCTCCGCTCTTTGTTTTAAATTAGTTGTCATATATTTTAACTCTTTTGTTTTAAATTGAGGATATTGCATTTTTAATTCTATTTTTATAATTATGGTTTTAACTGTCTGCTCTCTACAGCTGAGAGGGCCATATTTTGGTGGGAAAGGCCACACTTGGTTCTTTTAGAGAGAAAGAGATGTAGGATGGTTTATATAAATAACCATTTCTTTTTTCTTTCCTGGTTTATTTGCATGTGCAGTCATTTTAGCGACAAATCTACAATCATTTTACCCAGAAAGACTGGTTTTGAGCTGAGGAGGAGTTCTATGAAAACAAGCAGAAGATTGAACTATCCCTGAAAATATGTGGCCAAAGCATTGAGGACACGCTCACAGTCATCATCCATAATCACTGCTCAAATATGATGTTTACCATGCCTTCCCTGAAGAGAGAATACATATATTGGTCAAAGTTGCTGCTGTTTCCTACTGCACCTTCGTATTTCACAGAAGTGTGTTTGTGCAGTTTTGAAAGATGGCAGATGTGGATAAATCCCTTGTGTATAAAAAGTATTAAGAAAAAAGACTGTTCTCTCTGATGATTAGTTTTGACATGAAGGAGGGTTTAATAATGTAATCTTTCACTGCCAGTTTAAAATGAAATTTTATCTTCCCAGTTTTTAAAACAAGTGCTAATCCCAGTGAGCAGTTGAACAGCTCTCCTGCGAAGGTAGCATAGGAGGTAATAGTAACTTGTAACTGGGGCAGCATTAGTGGAGCTAGGGGCATGGAAACAGTGAGTGCCCCTTCCTGCACTTGCCGCGCACGTCTATTATTAACATTAAGACCCTTGCCGGCTCTTCAATTCACTTTTAAGACTAACTGAGCACAGAACTGTTTTGAGCCAGCACGGCCGGCATGATCTGGCAATTAAATTCGCTTTATATAAACGGTTCTCCCTGCCAGCTTTTCTTTGTAACCCGAGAGGGCAGTTGCTGCGCTCTGAAGCTATTTTTGCCAGCGCGGTTTCCTTCCCCACGGCCCCTTTCCTAATATTTAGCCTTCGCATCTTTCTCCGCTGCTCACCTTGAACCCGGCCGAATACCTCGTAATCCACCGATTTGAGGATCCGGGACATAATGGTTGCAGGGAAAGAAGAGTCACTCAGGGTAGAGAAGGAGTGAGAGGAGCAAGCGCTGATCAGTCTAACGCAGAAACTCAGCCAGCAGAGGCTGCGACGGGTACTCGCAAGGCTCAAGATTCACTAGAGGGCGATAGCCCAACAGGCTAATCCCAGCCAATTCGATAGGCTCAATCCACCTTGGGTAGGGAGGGAACTTTAAAGGGCTTGGATCGATGTAGCTGTTCCCTTCCTTAAACTCTTTTTAGAATTTGGGTTAAGGAAGTGAAATAATCACTCGAACTAAGAACAATTGAGATCCCCGTGCACTTTGCAGTGCTTGCATTCCTTCTCCACTTTCCCCTTTTGAATGCTACATATTAAATTGGACGTTTAATACATGTACTATCTTTTTATGTATTATCATGTGTAAATCCTCAAAAATTTGAAGGGTTGGATCAAGGCCTAGTATGTATAAAAGCTTTCTGTGCTTTTATATTATATTATAATATATAAAATGTAGAAAACCTTCATGGGGGAGATCTATAAGGTATTCCTACAATATAAAACCTGGGACAGAAGGACCAGAATTCACATGGTGTATTAACAGTAGAATGTGATAGAGAGATGAGACTAAAAATGGTATCTTTCTCTAAAGTTACACCTGTATGAACCATTTAGCAGCCAACATCAGTCAAAACAAATTCCCAGGTGATGTGTAACTAGGAGATATGATGGGGGAAGAGACAAAACATAGAAATAGAATAGAAATACAAAAGAAATTTAACTGAGTTGGAAGGGACCTTGGAGGTCTTCTAGTCCAACCTCCTGCTTAGGCAGGAAACCCTATACCATTTCAGACAATTAGTTGTCCAATCTCTTCTTTAAAACGTCCATTGTTGGAGCATTCACAACTTCTGGAGGCAAGCTGTTCCACTGATTAATCTATAGGAATGTTGTTCTATTAGCAGGGCAAAAATTTGTGTATTTTGAAAGTAACTTGGAATTAACTAAAATTAAAATCTACACCAGCTACGCATTATTGGAAATCTTTGAGTCAATAGGAATGATAGAAATCATGTTCTAGACAAAAGTCCATTTTGGAAACCACCTAGATACTCACTTCCCAAACAACCCAATCAATTAAATCTCACCAATCACTGATGAATAGTAGGTTTTTTTTCATAAAAATGTTAATTTCCCAGCCAGCAAAACCAAATTGCCAATCACATATAAATTAGCAGGTAAGATCTGAAACATTCTGGTAAAATCTGATTATAGCAAAATCTGAAACATTCATGGGGACAGTTCTGTTTCTTCTTTTATACCATCCTGCTGGTAATTTTATCAAATCACTAAGAGTTTGAAGATAAAAACATTATCATAATACTATGGTAGAAGTTATCTGTACACTGTGCATGTTTTAGCTGTTGTGCATAAGCAATAGCATTTAGACTTATATACCACTTCACAGAGCTTCACAGAGCTTCACAGCCCTCTCTAAGCAGTTTACAGAGTCAGCATATTGCCCCCAACAATCTGGGTCCTCATAAGACTTTGGTCAGTGATAAAGAGATTTTATCAAACACAATTAAGAGTATTTTTTTTTAAAAAAAAATCCAGTTTCTTACACTATTATTCCTCTAAACCAGGGATGTCAAACTTGTATTGTCACGTGACATATCACAACGTTTTCCCCCTTTGCTAAACTGGGCATGGGCATGGCCAGTGCATGACGCATCTGATCCGCGGGCCATGAGTTTGACAGCCCTGCTCTAAGCAGTATCTTTTGGCCCCCCAAATATTTAATTCAAACAATTGTTCATTTAGAAGAAGTCTAATTTTAACAAAGAACAACCTTCATTTTTAACTTCACTTATACTCCACTAAAGTTGCCTCATTCTTGGCAAAGATGGAAATAAAAAGTGGGACTGTAATGTTTTCTTAATCAAATTCTTTAGATTATTTAACATAAAACACCTTCAATTAATTTCAAAGATTTGGAACTTTTAATAAACATTATAAAATAGGGCAGCAATTACAGTTTAGAAGAGTATTTCCTATTATCTCACTTAAGAAGTGCTTTTTCCAAAAGGGCATATATTATAATCAAACATCTATCCTCTAAAAATGAAATATACAATTTTTTAAATTCTAAACATGTTTGCATATGCTAATTAATAAAGATTGAAAAATTAACAGATAATTATAACTTACATTTCTTTAAATCAGACAATATCCTCAGTTAAATGAACATCTAGACAATGTTTCAAAGAGGACAAAGTGTTACATTGAGAAGAAACAGAAGGTCTTAGATAAAATTAGAAGCAAAGCAGAACAAATAACTAGCATGCAAAGAGAATTTTAGGCATACTGGTGTGTCAAAGGCACTTAGAGGATTGTACTTTGCAAACTTTACTAGATATCCAGTCAATAACTTTATTAGATATCCAGTTTCTTCATCAAAAAAATACAGGGTAAGGCTCTCTTCTGTCTTTCTGAGTAGAAAATAATGCCCTGCAGAAGCCTTCTGGCCCATACAGCTGAGGTGTGAGAGAATGCTCAAAGATGTACTGTATACTAACAGATCTTATCCACACTTTCTATTCAATTTCTGGATGGAGGTTTGTTCTGTATTTTTTAAAGTCTGGTGGTGCTGAGGAAGAAACAATTAAGGAGCAGCAAGCAGTGATGGAAGGCAATTACTTTCAATAATATTCTACAGCAGTACCATGTAATAACTGAAATAAATAACCATTAGCATAGATTGGCATTTGAAATACTGTGTTAGGACAGGTGTCAATAGGAAGGATTTTGATAGGAAAGGTTTTGATAGGCAGTTAAAATGATAGATATTGATCTAATTTCTAACAATAAAGATTTTGTGGCTATTTTATGGCTATTGCCATATGCTCCTCTACTTCTCTCGTCAATAAGAGTTCAGTGTTAGGCAGTTTTCAGCAAAAGTTACCTATTCTTATTCAGATGCACATATATTGTACTGTAGTGCTCAGGGTAGCCAAAACATACTAGAACCAGCAAGCCTCTTTTTTCCTAGGCCAAGCTTACACACAGTCTTGAACAGACTAAATTTAGAGAACTTTCTTCTCATGATCAGAACTAAATCGAATATACCTTTTTACCTAGAAGATACAAAATCAGCTTTACTGGCTTACTACAGAAGATAGCTACATATAGAAACAAGGTATTCTATCTCTAGTCTTACCTTTTCTCATTACAAATGGCATTTTTCTAAAATTTGATTCTGTTCTGTAATGTCTATTTCCTTTCACCTCTCAATTCTTTCTGCTTGGTTTAGCCTTATTTATTAAACTTATAAGGCTGTACTGTACTTGATAGTACAGTGGTTTGGTGCACCCTGTCATTAACACAGCTGCCTGCAATTTTTACTGGTTCGAATCTCTCCAAGGCTCAAGGTTGACTCAGCCTTCCATCCTTTCTAAGGTAGATGAAATGAGGACCCAGTTTGTGGGGGCAATAAGCTGACTTTGTATAAAATATACAAAAGAATGAAGGCTATTGCTTAACGCATTGTAAGCCGCCCTGAGTCTCTGGAGAAGGGCGGCATATAAATCAAATTTATATATATATATATATATATATATATATATATATATATATATATATATATATATATATATATATATATATATACACACACGTTAAAATAACTCAAAAATACAAATAAAAAAACAGGCTTTCCTTCCTCCTTCCCACAAAGTGCATGGTATAAAGGGGGGCAAAATCACTCTAGAATCTGGGGTTTAATTAATTATGAATAATCTTTTATTAGAACAATTATTTTAAAATATTAAAATATTTTAAAATATTAAAATATTTTAAAACTCATTTCAAATGTATCTAACAGAAACAAAAAGGTTTAAAATAAGTAGACATAATGTCTCTTCTTGACTTTAATTCTCCTTTTCAGTTTTTGAGAAAAAAATTTTCTTGACTAAAAAAAGAGGTAAAATTAAGGGAAAAAGTGTAAAAGCTGTAGATTATATTGTCACAGGCTAAACAGGACTTATTTAAAATCACTTCAACTGACACGTAGTAGTCACTGTTGTTTCCTAGGAAACAGGGGAATTAATTCTTGCCCTTTTCATCCAATAATGGCAACCATGTGGCTGCCCAGGACAGCATGAAAGAATTTAAGCAACAGGGAAGTGTGTGGGTTGTCCTTGACTTGAAATTTGAAGGTGATGGTTTGCCATCAATTACATCAACCAGAAGCATGAATCAGTTTAATGCATTTTCAGTAACAACCAACTGTTTCTGACAGCAAAAGAAGCTGTCATTAACAATTCAGGATTCTGAGGAGATTCTTTTTTTTCCCCAAGCAGGCTTTTCAGTTCAATTTTGCTGGATAGATTCACATCACAATCAGGTTTCACTTAAGACAGTCACTTTCATTGGATGATGAGTCAAACATTCAAAGAGCATATACTATACCTAATTTACAGAAACTAAGGAAAATTCTCCACAATTTTTTTCTAAAACTGCCAATGCATAGACATATTTTTAACGCATAGTCTTTCAGCAACTTATAACACATTTATTAGTATATTAATTTCTTTTATCTTTTTCAATAATCTACATTTGCACTGAATTTATATTTACTGACAAAGAAATAAAGGTTTGTCATGAAAGCGACTGCCTGCGAAGGCTCCTGGATTGGGGCTGAAAGGCGAAAGTAGTATGCTCCATCCCATATTTGGGTACACCAGGTTGCCCTGATAGACCAGTCTAAGCAGAAAAACACTTAATTTACATTTTAGTCCTTATTGTCCAGTTAATATTAGGCCATGTCTCATTGGACAGAAGTGATTATAAGATCATCTCAAGTGATGAAAATATGCCGGTCTAATTTCTAATTGTCATTGTAGAGATATTCCCCAAACAGCATATTTGCTTCTCTCCATTTCTTCTCTGAATCTGGAATTTAGTATTACAGATGTCTAATGTGCAACTAAATTTACATCAAATCAAACTATGACAAACATAACAGCTGATTCATGCTTAATTCTTATGCCATAAATTATAAATAATATAATAGCCACCATACAATAAATTAAAAACAAACAAATGTTATGGTTTAGGGTTCTCTCAAGACACTTTTATTTAACCTTGATTATCTCAGGCAAAAAAAACACATTGCCCATACTTAAAAACTGATGATGCTGGTGTTAGTTGATTGAAAACAGAAGGCTGTGGGGTACAAAAGTGCGTCAGCAGTTTGCAGTTGATAACCACAGCAGTAGCAATTCTCTTCAATGGAGCAAATGTATTTCTTTCAGTTTTAAAATTTGGACCTCTTCATTTGTTCTCCAGCTGAGTACCAGGAAATGACAGGTGGTAATGGTGCTGTTTTGAATACTCTCAGTCAGTATTCCTCCCACTTAACAAGAAAGAAAAAGTTAGTGTTACAAGCTGTGCAAATAGAATTTTAGACTCAAGATATTAAAGTACCCATTATGTGAGTCAGGAACCGACTGTGCCCTTTTCACGTTCAATGACAACTAAAATGTTGCAAAAACTGAACAGATGGATTTAGCTCTGATTCATAGCCTATAAATGTTTGTTATAAAAGTATTGTCTTTCTGGCTCAATTAAAGAAACATATTAGAAAGTAAAATGTTTCAATTATTTCTTTTTTTAGAAACAAAAATGCAGGTCTCACATCAATGATAGACTGTTGAAATAGCCACTTCAGTTATTGTGAAAACTCCTAGTTTTCCTATTTCAAACTTTTCAGGTGAAAATCACTCTGAATTGTTCCGCAACAAATGCAGCACTGGCAACATTTGTGGTATATGTAAGAAGTGACTTTTACATACTAACACCTGGGCTGTTACATTTTATACGAACTGCGGTTTCTGTTTAGACTTCAAAGGATACCCATGCAACATGCTCTTTAGTAATCTAATCAAGAGGTAATAAAAGTGTGAGACATTGTAACCAGAACCTCCTTCCCCAAAAAGACTATAAATGGCATATCAACCAAAGATCTGGACAAAGATCTTCAAAGTAATATTCTTTGCATGTCTATTCAATGATTGCTTTAAGTCTAGAAGGGCTCCAACCTAGAGATCTACTTTTTAAGTGCTACTCCATCTAGAGCAGGGTTGTCAAACTCACAGCTCGTAGGCTGAATACATCATGCCCATTTTAGTGAAGGGAGGGGGGAAAGTCACAATACATCACGTGACACGGCCATGATGACATGTGTTTGACACCCCTGATCTAGAGTAACCAGTAGAGCAGAGAGAGAAAGAGAAAGAGAAAAAGAAGTTGTGGGTGCTTCATCACTGGAAGTTTTTAAGAAGAGGAGAATACATGGAAAAACAATATGGGTAATACATTGTGAAATAATTTGAAGCTAACAGATTGAATAAGAGAAGTTGGAAGGGAGCAAAATGCAAGCAAGATAATAATTAAAACAAAATATTATTAATTAATTAAATATGTGAAACTAGGAGTAATGTGAAATATGATTTTGGAAATTAGCTAAAGTAGAGTTTTGCTCCAGGTTAATAAATATGGTAGGAGTGGAGGAAGGTATTATATTAGAAAACAGTTGAAACAAAGCTTGGAATTAGTTAAAAATTAAAATAAGAGTTAGGAGTGGAGGTAAACATGAGCTGGAAAACAGTGAAAGCAACGCTGTGGACCAGCCAATAAACAGAGTTAGGAGTGGAGGAAAGCATACATTGGGTAACAGTTTATATGAACTGTGAGCCAGTTAAAAATAAAAAGGTAGGAGTGGAGGAGACTATACCTGGGGATCAATTGAAATATAATTGTGAACCAGTTAAAAATAAGGGTAGGACCAGTCTTAATCCTTATAGCCTCTGAACAATGTCAGGATTTCCACCCTTTCTGGTATTCTGGTCATATGCATACATTGAATTCCACCTGGGCAAGTATAGCACCTGATGTGAATAAACAATATATGTTAGTGATGGGTAGCTCAAGTAGATATTTGGGAACTTGTGGCTCTCCTGATGAATTTGTAGCACAGTTTCAATCATTTCATATCTCAAGCCATTGTAATTCTTTTTTAAGATTCTGGATTCCCAGCTAACTTAACCTAACGTTTTAATGAATAACCTCAAAATAATTTCTCTAGTCCTAATAACTTAGGCAGCAGAATGGTCTGTATGATTCATTGATGGTTGGATGATTTTGCAGATATAATGAGTAAACAGTGAGTACTTTTGGATAATATTCCATGTATATAATTCAAACTTTCATCTTCCTGTTTAATCATTTTCCTGGTCATTTAAAAACCAGAGAAACCTTTTGGTTCTTCTCGGTGTGAGAAGGTAATCAGGTATGATGTTTTCAAGTGACTAGAACGTTTCTCAATTCTAGAAAGCCAGAGAGTTTAATAGAATTAATAATTGAGGATAATAGGAAAATCTTGAAAGGTGACTGAATGTGCTTTTGACACATTAGTCTAACAAGACTGCCTATTCCTATAGATACTCTGTACTCCAATACGTCAAAATCTCACCAGAAACTGAGAATAAAACCTGTATTTTCACATATGTCAATCAAGTCAATATTCATTGTCATCATCAGCTGTGTCTAACCCTTGGCCACTCCATGGATCAAGATTCTCCATGTTCTTCTGTCTCACATTGCCTCCTTCAGCTCCGCCATGGTCATCTTGGTGTCATAATCTTTTATAGTGTCCAGCCAGCAGGTGCTAGGGATAAGTCAATAACAGGCTTTGGAAACAAATATCTATTGTGTAAAATAACAGATTTTACACCATGGTGGATTTGATTTAAATCAAATCGATTTAAATCATGATTTAAATCACTAGTAAAAAGGCTTGATTTAAATCATAATTTTTAAAGAGCAACTGTCAACTCTGTCCTGCAGCAGCTCCTCCTCTGATCCGCTGTTGACTCACCAACAGTCCCAATATTGCAGAATATACAGTCTCATGCTACATAACTAAGCTCCTTTTATATACATTTTTACTCCAAAAGTATATTAAAATAAATTTGATTAAAAAAAATCTGATTTAAATTTTTAAAAAATCCATTAATTAAAAAAAATAATAATCGATTTTTATCTACCCGGTTTTATAGGATTGTGTTTAAATGCTGTCTGTGAAAATATAGAAAGTTTTCTTTTCTGTATTTCACTTGTCATCCAAAGTGTTTTTTGCTTCAAATAACAATAATTTATGTTATGAAAAAATATTTTGTAAGTAGAACTAAACCAGGAATTTGAATTTTATTTGTTACTGTTATTTTACTATTATATTAGGTTGCAGCTGTTGCCTGATTACTAGGTGGTTTTGGAAGAGAATATCAGTTAATAATATGTAAGAGATAGTTGGAGATAACCACCCATCATTATTATCAACATACACGATGAACTGATGTTCTATATACAGTGGGGCAAAAAAGTATTTAGTCAGCCACCAATTGTGCAAGTTCTCCCGCTTAAAAGGATGAGACAGGCCTGTAATTGACATCATAGGTAGACCTCAACTATGAGAGACAAAATGAGAAAACAAACCCAGACAATCGCATCAGCACCAATCTCTCCAATTTTTAAAATCTCTCCAAACTTTTTAAAAAATTGAAATGAGGGAACATCATCTTGTGGTCTATATATTTAGAACAGATGGATGTTATGGTGCTATGGTGAGAAACATAATGTTTCTTGTATGGGTGACATGATTATTGCTGATCTTTTGTGGGTTGCCTAGGTTGATTGCATATAAGGCAGCCATATACAGTTTTAAATAAATATTTTAAAGCCCCAATTATATACTGAATCATAAAGCATCTGGTTGGGTGACTTTGGGCCACTCACCTTCAGCAAAACCAACCTCACAGGTTATTGTGGAGAAAATTGGAGGAAAGGTATTAGGTATGTTTGATGCCTAGAGATGACCAAAATATATTTTAATAAGCATAATAAAAATATAATAGTAATATGTCTAGTAATACTATTATTGTGTCATGCAAATATTGTCAGAGATGAGATTTTTCTTCCTTCAACGCATGTCAAATGATGGTAGTAATAAGGCTATTTTTTGGAAGGGAGATGAAAAAAGTGCTATTGATCTTTTTGTTCTGTGGTGGGGGGGGGAAGCAGATCTTTTTCCTAGGAGGGAAGAAATGTAATTTCTTCTCAGCCTATTTTTAAATCAGCAATTTAATATGCAATTACTAATATTAGTTAATGTGCTTCTAACTCTTGGGATGGAAAATAGCCAGTTGTAGAACAAAAGAAATGCAGGAAGGACTGTGGTCAAACTAGACCCGTGATGGCGAACCTATGGCACGCGTACCCGAAGTGGCACGTGGAGCCATGTCGCCTGGCACGTGTGGCATTGCCCGTTCCTCTTACAGGTTTCTGACGCACATGAGCAAGTGACGATCAGCTGGCCTTTTTGCATGCAGCAGGGCTGGAAACTGGAAGAGCTGGTCTTCCGTTTTCTTGCGTGAGCATGCGCACCGGCCAGCTGATCATCATGCATTCATGTGCACCAAAAACCCAGAAGGGTAGCTGGCTGAAACAGTAAGTTCATTTTCGGATGTGTGCATGGGCCCTGGGCAGCTCCTTTTCCGGGTTGCGGCCCAGATGTGCGCTTGGTGTCGAAAAGGTTCGCCATCACTGAACTAGACCTTCACCTTTTGTCCTAATGAATCACAGACTTTTTATTGTCCATACAATTTCTAGCGTATGCAACATAATTACCATTTATGAATTCATAGAGCTTAAAGTTTGCCTTTATTTTTCTACAAGTAAACAAAGATTTGAAAACAATAGGATTTACCATTATAAGAATGAATCTGTGATCAACCCACCACAATAATGTACCACCTTTCTTTCATTTCTATCAGTTTTCTTGTGATCAGAAGGAACAAGATGGGGACAGAACATCCTGAGATATGCAGTCGCTTACAATGAACACAAATTTGATGGCACATAATCAGGTGACTGGGATCCAGTAATAACCAATTGTGTAAACCCAACTAATAAGATAGCATCTTTTATAAATCAATTGGATTCAATGGAAGCAAAAGAAAAAATATTTGTATTTCATGCTCAGACTGTTGTATAGGTTGGCTTAGCTTAACACTAACTCATGCTTCATCTCAATGTGTGGCCTGAATATGACCAATAGTGTCTTATTCAACAAATCATAGTTTAGTGTTAATTATTTATTTATTTATTTATTTATTTATTTATTTATTTATTTATTTATTAAATTTTTATACCACCCTTCTCCCGAAGGACTCAGGGCAGTAAACAGCCAGGATTAAAATACATACAGTATGAAAATTAAAATAATTTAAAAATAATTAAATCAGCTTGGCTCCCAATTTTGAAACCCCTTACCCATAAAATTAATCAATTAAAATTTTAAGCCAGCCCGGCTCGCTGAAACAAGAAGGTCTTCAGAGCCGGGCGGAAAGTACGGAGGTCCGGGATCAGTCGTATCCCTGGGGGTAGTTCATTCCAGAGGGCGGGTGCCTCCACAGAGAAGGCTCTCCCCCTGGGGGTCGCCAGTCGACATTGCTCATGGCACTCTGAGGAGACCCTCTCTGTGGGAGTGTATTGGCCGGTGGGAGGTTATCGGTGGCAGAAGGTGGTCTCGTAGATATCCAGGCCCTAAGCCATGGAGCGCTTTAAAGGTGAGATCCAAAACCTTGAAGCGCACCCAGAAGACCACCGGAAGCCAGTGCAGCTCGCGCAGGAGAGGTGTTACATGGGAGCGCCATGTTGCCCCCATAATCACCCGCGCAGCCGCATTCTGCACCAGTTGGAGCCTCCGGGTGCTCCTCAAGGGGAGCCCCATGTAGAGAGCATTACAGTAGTCCAGGCGGGAAGTAATGAGGGCATGAGTGACTGTGCAGAAGGAATCCTGATCCAGAAAAGGGCGCAACTGGCGTATCAGGTGAACCTGATAAAAAGCCCCCCTGGCCATGGCCGTCATATGCTCTTCTAAAGACAGCCGTGCATCCAGGACGACGCCCAAGTTGCGAGCCCTCTCCATGGGGGCCAATGACTCGCCCCCAATAGCCAGCGATGGCACCAGCTGGCTATATCAGGACGCCGGCAACCACAGCCACTTGGTCTTGGAGGGGATGAGTCGGAGCCTGTTCTTCCCCATCCAGACAAGCACGGTCTCCAGGCACCGGGACATCACTTCAAGGGCATCATTGGGGTGGTCTGGGGTGGAGATGTAAACTGAGTGTTGTCAGCGTACAGATGGCACTGCACCCCAAAACCACAGATGATCTCACCCAGCCGCTTCACATAAATGTTGAACAGGAGAGACGAGAGGACCGACCCTTGCGGCACCCCACAAACAAGGTGCCTTGAGGTCAACCTCTGCCCCCCTGCTAGAGGTTGATGGCTGTTAAAATGATATCCTGCTGAAACAGTTTATTCAAAGTTACATTTGCTGCATTCATAAAACATCATAAAATATCAAAACATTTATGGATTGGGCAATGGGTGAATCATATTCCATACTCATGAAGGTTCCCCACCCTACAACGTATTAAAGCTATGCAGCACTTTAATTCAAGGGGAAAGATATTTCAAAGTACATAGGATCTGTCTGCCACTCCTCAAACCTAATGTGCCTTTTCCTAGGTTTGCATTGCAGCTGCAAAGGACAGGCCCAGGATCTTGGGGAAAGAAGCAGATGACTCAAAGAATGGCAGGCTGGTGCTACCTAGTGACAGTGCCCCTACCCACTTCAAAATACTTTTCTCCTTTCAAATCTCTACAAGTTTACAGTACAGGTAGTCCTTGACTTACAACCACAATTGAGCTCAAAATTACTGTTGTTAAGTGAGACATTTGTTAAGTGAATTTTGCCTCACTTTACAAACTTTCTTGCCACAGTTATTAAGTGAATCATGTAGCTGTTAAATTAGTAACACAATTATTAAGTGAATCTGGCTTCCCCATTGACTTTGCCTGTCAGAAGGTCCCAAAAGGTGATCACATGACCTTGGGACACAGTAATGGTCATAAATATGAACCAGTTGCCAAGCATCTGAATTTTGATCACACGATCATGGGGTTGCTGCAAAGGTCATAACTTTGAAAAAGTCATAAATCACATTTTTCAGTGCCGTTGCAACTTTGAATGGTCACTAAATGAACTGTTGTAAATCAAGGACTACCTGTACACCTTTTCTTCGTTATCCCTAATCCAAGTTCTCTGATCCACAAAGCCTAGGTTCCCTTCTCATCTCTCTTCATATAATAAGCCCCTTTCCTCTATTCAACACTTTCTTACAAACCCCTTTTTCTGCCCTTTGCCTTCCACCCTCTCTTTATTTCCTGCTTCTGTCAAGCTTTATTTATTTTCCCCCTCAATAAACACCCCCCTGGAAGCTTCTCTGTTCTCCCCCAATCGGCATTCATCCTCCTACCGGTTCAATCCACCTCCTTTCTCTTGCTTTCTCCTGCTGCCCTCGGGATGCCTTCGTTTACCTGCTCCACGCGAAGTTAATTTGGCTGCCTGCCTTTTAAAAGCGTCACCCCACCCCAGGCGGCTAATTTTCTGTAGCCTCTCCCTCCGCGAGTCATACCTACGATCTCCTTAGGAGCCAGGTTTTTTTCCCCCACCCCTCCCTATCACTGTACTATCACTGTACTTTGGCCAGGCTCATCTCCACGGTTGAAAGGCGTTTTAAAACCATCACCCTCGCAGCCGCTAAGGATGCGCCAGGACCGCTATGTCCGTTGGAGCGGGGGGGGGGGGGGAGCTCGAGAGCCGCTGCCTCCTCAGAGACAGCGCGGGGAGGGAAGGCGCCGCCGACCGCCTTCAGGACTGGGCCGGCCGCTTTGGCTTCGCGCCCCCGCCCCCTTCTCTCTCTCTCTCTCTCTCTCTCTCTCTCTCTCTCTCTCTCTCTCTCTCTCTCTCTCCGGCCTCGCGGCTCCTCAGTCTCGCGGTTCTCCTTCCAGGGAGCTCATCCTCGTCTCCTCCCCCTCCCTCGCAGCGGAAGTGACCTCCGCGTCGCCCGCCTGCTCTGCCAGCAGTGTTGGGCGGCAGCCGCGGGAGACGGCGACAAGGTCGGCGGCGCTGCTTGGTTCGTTCGCTCTGTTGCTTCGTCACCAGGAGCCGCTGTGTGACAGACGCTCGAGGCAGTCGGGTTCGGTAGCCGGGGCTAGCCAACAGCCGGGGCCGATCCGGCGGGCGACGCAAAGAAGCCGCAGCGGCAGCAAGCCGAGTCCTCGGGGCGGCGGGAGACAGGCGGTTATCCAACGGGACAGGAAGGAGGCGGCCATGGCTAAGGCCGGCGTCGGTGCCGAGCCGCCGCCTCCCTTACCGCCACCCCTACCGCCTCCAGCCGTACAGAAGGAACTGGTGTACAATAAGCTGCTACCCTACGGCGACAAGCTAGAAGCCGAGGCCAGCTACCTCCTTGCCCAGATCAAACTGAACCTCAGCCGCGCTGTTCAGCTTCAGGAGCTTTGGCCCGGCGGCCTCTTCTGGACGAGAAAGCTTTCCACGTGAGCTTGGCTGGAGATGGGGTGGAACGGGCTGCGAATTTGGGTAGAGAAAGACGGGTGATCCATAAAAGGCGAACCCTTCTCTTCTCCTTTGATTCAGAGTGTGGTATTGTCTCGACTCCTTCTTTTTAATAAAGCCCGGGGCCAATACTCGAATCCAACCCCCCCCCCCCAAAGACCACCCTGGCTAAGAAGCCCACCTTAACCCTCCAACCAATACTTCCTATCCCTCTTGAGTCTGGATGCTTTTGCATCAAACCAGTATTTTCTTTCATTCCCCCCTCCCCCCCCACCCTTGTTAGGGGGTCTTCCACTCACAGTGAACAAAACAGAAGGGGAAACAGGAATTTAGGACCTGTCTCTTAAATAATTTAATGCTCTCTCAAAAGTAATAAACTAACAAAAGGTCATGAGCTTGGTTTCTTGAGAACAGTTTGAATTTCTATTGAATTGGGCTTAAGACTAAGTAGCTGAAGGTACTCCTTATTTTGGTAGGCATGAGCATTTATTCTTAGGAAAAAATTATGTGTGTGTGTGTGTGCGTGCGTGCGTGCGCCTGTATGTATGTGTGCGTATATGTATATGAGAGAGAAAAGTGCATGGATGTCTTCATTATTACTGTTTCTAAATAAGAAGACAGTAGAGATTGGTCTGGTACATATGGAAAGATTGTACAACTGAACCATTCCACCTTTGTCGATGTTTTGCCAGATCTATATATCTACAACCCTATCCCTGGAGAGCTTGAGATGGTTTATTTTTTTAAAGAATAAGTACTTCTAATCCATTCTATAAACAAAAGTTTACTTCACAGACATCTTGGGAAATTGTAGTTAAATACTTATAAAAACAGCTGATCTGACCAAATGAAAAGTGTGAATAGTTATGGCTAGAAACAGTAACTTTCTGTTGAAGATGACTCAAAGGGTGCTTGATCCTCTCTTTCCAGGAGCTCTATTTAGCTTTTGGTTCCTACTGAAAATTTGTAACTTAAAATAACATTAATGGACTCTGCCACATTTTGATTATAAAGCTTTATTTCCCTAAACTGAACAAAAAATGTAATTTGTTTTACATTTGGCACCTAAGGCAATGGGCAGCATTATTTTAATTAGAACAAAATTGTATGACACTGATATTATAGAGCTTGTATTAAGGCTTATGTTGTGCTAATGTCTTTAAGTAGTGAACTTACTTCCATGCTTCATGTCTTTTTGTCTGCATTACTTGAGCATCTTCAGAGCTTTGTTTGGTGGAATTTATGTAAGTGACATGATCAACCAGGGGAGAGGTTATAAGTAGTTGTAAGGTTGCAACTTGGCTCTTGCAGTGACCTTCTGACTGGGGCATGTGCTGGAACCTTTTCATGGGAATAAATTGCCCTCACCTCAGCATGTGCAACTACCCGTACTTGAGCGGGCTAATGTTTGTTAAGTGTCATCTTTCAATGCTGGTAAGCCTCATTTGGACTTAAAAGAAAAAGTTTGTTAGCTTACAGTATTAAGTAAATTAATAGTTTATTGCACCTTCTAGTACACAGTTCTTCAAACTGTTCTGCATCCTTCCTATTGGCAGTAGAAGAGATGAGTTATAGTAGTCACCTGCTACTTATGAAGAAAATTAGCATTATTCCATTATTTGTTTATTATTCCATTGGCTGTATAGTCCATATAGTATAGTCAAGACTGGCTTATGATGTAACTGATTTCTGTACTAAATTAATAAAATATATTTATTTACAAAAACTAGCATTTAGGAAAAAACAGTTGTCAAGATAGCAATGTTTATTGTGCACTCGAACAACAATATGGAATTACATCCAAAAGTTTACAATCTATTCAAAGGCCCACTATACATTTGGGCATAAATATTAGATAGATTGTATGTAATAGATTGCCACTCTGAATTCTGTTTATTATAGTGCTACAATGATATTTTACAAGCAACAGAAAATTCAGGTATGGACAAAAGACTGAATTTATCTATGAAACTTACATTGTGCATTCAAAAGTGTAAAACTGATGTCTTTAACTAGACTATTGTTCTTAATCTGTCCAGATGAAATGATTTTAGCCTTTATATCAAAGGTTTAAGAATAAAGAAAGATGCTTTGAATCTTCCTGCCAAAAGCCTAGAAATATGAAACTTAAATAATGTTATGGAAATCCTAAAACCTAAGGGATCTATATAGGGTAAAGGTTCCCCTGCACATGCGTGCTAGTCGTTTCCCGCTCTACGGGCGGTGCTCATCTCCTTTCAAAGCCGAAGAGCCAGTGCTGTCGGAAGACATCTCCGTGGTCATGTGGCTGGCATGACTAAACGCCAAAGGTGCATGGAGTGCTGTTACCTTCCCACCAAAGTGGTCCCTATTTTTCTACTTGCATTTTTTACCTGCTTTCGAACTGCTAGGTTGGCAGAAGCTGGGACAAGTAATGGGAGCTCACTCCATTATGCAGCATAGGGATTCAAACCGCTGAACTGGCGATCTTCGGATCGATAAGCTCAGCGTCTTAGCCACTGAGCCACCACACCCCTTTAAGGGATCTATATACTGTACTACTAAAGGTCTTGTATCTGTTTGACACTTTGTAATCTTCAATTGGGCAAAACGCTGCATCATATGGCAAAACTTTGTCAACTAAACTAACTTAAATAACGTTGAGACCCATTGCCTCCCCATGGAACAAATTTTGGGAAATTTTTTGCTGCTTTGCTGCTGCTGCTTAGTGATTACTGTTAAATGATCATTTTCAATATTTCTTGACAGCTTCCCATAAGTTACTACGGACCCCCTCAAAAGATACTTTCGATTCTGTTTCTAAGTTATGGCTGCTGCAGCACCTCCATGTTATTTGCCCTTATAATTGACCACTGGAAAGTTGTAACATCCCCCGCCTATCTCCCCCCACCGTTCTATCCCACTGGGTCCCTGCAGACCCTGGTCCTGTTTCCATCCAACCCCCCATTGGGTCCCTGCAGGACTTGGTCCTCCTCCCCCTCCCATCACCTATCGCTCACTTACCTTTTGAAGATATCCTGGACCTCATGTTGGGTAAGGAAGAAAGGCCATTCCATTCCTGGGATACAGAAAAAGCCTCAAATACTGCAAAGACTGTGTTAAGAAATCAGAGCGGATTGCTCTATCCCTGGACTGTGTGGCCCTATCATAGAAGTGGCCACCATTTGAGTGCAGATTTCATGACATGGCCGCATGGCCCAAGAACATTGAGGGATGGAGTGGTGTGATCTCCTTTCCCAATGTGAGGTCTGGAGCTCTGGAGGTCTTCAAAAGATAAATATGCAATGGGTGACAGGTGATGGTGGTGAGGAGTCCCAAGTCCTGTGGTGAGCTGCTGGGAAGGGAAAGAGGACCTGATATTGGGGAGTGGGGGGTGGGTGGGTGGGAAGCAAGCCCAAGGGCTGTGGGAACACCAAGTGGCAGGAAGTGGAGCATGGGATATCTCAGAGTGGGGAAGACCTTAAGACACTCAATTCTTAACTACCACATCAGCAGGTGTGGGTGTTTTTAAGCAAAGAAATCTCACTTAACAGCCGTCACAACATACAAGCATAATGGGCAGGCTCATTAGTCACAGGACATCTGTACACTTCATGTAGATCAAATAATTGTTTAAAAGCAAGTTACACCATGCCATCATAATAATGAAGTTGTGTATAGAAGAGGGGATTTCTTTGTTGCCTGGGTTAGTTTCTAGTCCACTGTGCTCTTAATAATGGTAAAAAAAAAGGTTAGGGTATGCTGGAGAAATTAATATTTTGTATAAATCTTAAACGTCATTGTAAGTGACTTTGTTTACAAGAAAGATTCTTAGAGTTACATTGATAAATATAAATTACTCACATGGTTGCCTTACAAAGATGTTTTGAACTTGAGTAGATATAGCATGACATTACTTCTCCAGTAACCAGGGGGTTCTCCCTGACTGTGTTTACAGCAGAATGTGTTTTCATTCTAATATGAGTTATGGACTAATTCTGTCACAACGTGCTGAAATGGTGCCCAAATATTTGGTTTGGCTTCTGAAATGTCCTGTGACTATAGAAGATAACCATATTAACACATCCTAGTATGTTGTAATTATATTTTAGTTGTCATTATGTTTATTAATTTTTTATTTATCTTTCTAAGATGAAGTAATGGAATTATTGAATTTTCAGTGTTTGAAAAAATAGATTTACTATATAAGATTATTCATATCAGTTTCAATTTCCAATGTCAGTTTGTGGTCAAATATTTGAAATCTGAAGCATAATATTCATGAATTTTATGTTGTGATGATAAAAGTCCTGACTGGTACATGGGCAGTAGATAACAGCCTGTGGTCAGTAAAGAGTACTTGTTACAGTTAGTTGGCAAAGTGAAGTCATGATGCATAGCAAGGAGTTGTAAGGTCAATAAAATGGCCTGGTCTGGATATTTGAATGTCAGGGCCTTGGAATATAGGAGCCGATTCATGAGAGCTTATACAAAATCTGCTTGAATCTACAACAAGCACATTTCTTAAAAGTGAGTCTTACAGGACATACAACTTTTACTTCACATGCTGGCTGCACTGAGAGTAGGTACGATAAGTATAGTCTTATTCTCTGCTTCTGTATAGAATTTGATGCTATACAGATCTCCCATACAGCATTCCTGACCTGAGGTGTTTTTAATTTCCAATACTCTACTAAAGCATTAGAATCAAGATGGATTATGCTCTTTTATAGTTCTTTAACATCCAGAATGATTTGTACTTGTCTTCCTTATTTCAGTTTGGATATTATAAATATTGAAGCTACCTCTTAAGGTTATTTATTGAACTTAATTATATACTTTATATAAGTAAGTACTTTATAATATGAATGAGGGTAAATGATAGATTTGTGTATTCTTTATGATAAAACTAGTACACATAATAGTAATGTGTGCACCAAATTACCAATTTAGCATCAAATAGTTACCGTATTTTGTTCTTTATCTTCTTTGTGATCAGAGTCAGAGCCCAGTCAGTAGATGGTTTCACAGCTGGTTTATTCATCCAGAGCAGGATTGGGTTCTTGTAGGGCTCAGAGAATGTTGCATTAAGTTTTGGGGTGCCCTGTCCCCAAGATACAGAACCAATCCTGCATTGCCTGGCTGAGAAGAATGTGTTTAGTGAGGAAACATGGCTGAATTTGAAGAAAAAGAGACTGGAGGATGGAATCTGGTGGAATGTAGTTTGGATTCCCAGGAGGGAGGGGCTGCATTCCAGGGGGCCAAGAGGCTGAGGTGTTTAGATAGTTTGGTTGGGAGAAAGGGAGGTAAGAAGATTTCTATATAGCAATTGTCAAAGTATATCTTGAATGCAAATAGCTGCTTTAGTTTGGCAAGATAACTGTCCATAAGTCAGGGACAATAAAGAAAACTGCTCAGAAATAATTCTGTGTGCCTTTCTTGGTTCTTGGGGCCTGCAAGAATACCAGTTCTGGGTAGGCTATAAGTAAATTGGAGAAATTGATGTGCAAGCACCTGACACCCCCCTCCCCCCGCCAATTCCCAAAAAATATTCTGACTCTCCCTGATCAAAGTTAGATCACTGTCAACTCAATCCCACTTTGCCTGTTCAAGCCTTCTATGAGATCCTCTGTACTGCTTCAGTTAACCTTTAATCCTGATCCCAAGCCTTGCTGCTATAATAGTATGTGGGAATGATCTTGAGGGAGGAAGGGAAGAGAAGCTGCCTAGGGAAGAGACGGGGAGGAGCCCACAATTCCTTAATGGTCAGAGAAGAATCTTTGATACAATCCTGCCCTAAATTGATCAGGCTATAAAAAGAGAGGGGGAATCTATATTTTCAGATTTGTAAGATTTTGTTAATATAACACTACAATAAAGTAGAATTAGCTTATCTAGTCATGTTTCCTATCTGATTTACCAGGGAGGGTTGACAACTGCTGACATTGAATCTAGCTTTACAATGGCCTTGTTAGTTTGCCTCCAGCTCTGCAACCTGCACAACCCCCTGCTCACTTTGTGGGCCCGTTATCTGGCTTTGTGATCCTAATTTGCTCATGAGTTTCTAGAGATACTTAAGTCATAATTAGAAACCTCTTGCCGTGGTATATATCAGAGGTGAAGATTCTCTTTGGAAGCGAGATAAAAATCCAACTTTGTACTTCATGGATATATCCATGTAATTCTCTTGGCAGCATATGGAAATAGTTTACTGCTTTGTTGTTCAAGCCTATTACTTACAAATCTCTATCTATATACCTGTCCACTTAACTACCATGTAAATCATCCAGTCCATCCATCCATCCATCCCATCCATCTTTCCTTTTACTATACCACTTATCTCACCTGAGTGACTGGTTGGTTAGAAATATCAGTTTAGGTATATCTTGATCATTAATTCTTATGCACACAGGTTGAATTGGCAGTATAGTACTTCAGAGAAGAGAATGTATCTAAATTTTTAAAAAATTACACTTAAGGTTGTAATTTTTTAATAATTATTTTTAATTATTTTTAAATAATTAGCTAACAATTCTTGTTAGAATAAAAAAGTTCTTATTAATTAAAAACATAGCTAGGAATGCGAATTGACTTGCAGTGTTTTTTGAATGTTGAAATTCTAGTTAGAAACTACTCCGTCTTGCTCTTCCAATTCACTTTTTGATGTGACAGAATAAAGAACAAAAAAAACTGCCTACAGGGAAAAGCAATTTGACACCACATTTAAATGCTGACATTCCTAGTCAACACCTTTGTATAAGGGTTCACTGCTTGTTTAACATGATGATCCCTGAAGGAAAATATTTGCTAGAGAGCATGAACATAAAGTCTTTTATTAACATGATACTAAAGAAAGTTAAAAACTGAGTCAAATATTTATTTCTTCACAAACTTGCTGACAATAAAAAGTTGGTTTTCCATTTTTTGACTTATAAACAAAAATGTGCTTCAAAATGAAGTCACATATTTAGGATAAGCTATAAGTCAGAGACGGCTAACCTTTTTTTCCTAGGGTGCCGAAAGCGTGCGCATGAGTGTGATAGTGTGTGCACGTGTGCCCACACCCATAATGTAATGCCCCCCAGTGCCCCCACCCCCTCTGCATGTGCACATGCCCCCTGCACTCCCCCACCCCCTGTACATGCATGCGTAAACCCCCCACATCCCTGAAGCCTCCTGGGACCAAAAACGGGGCGCGGGGGAGGCGTGCCGCACCCCACCTGTGCATGTGTGTGTGACACCCCCCTATGCATGCAAGCATGTGTCCCGCATGTGTGGCACAGACCCGAAAATCAGCTGGCCGGTGGAAGGTGCGTGTGCATGCGCAGTGGAGCTGACCTAGGGCGATGGCTTGCGTGCCCGTAGAGATGGCTCCGCGTGCCACCGGTGGCACGCATGCCATATGTTTGCCATCATGGCTATAAACTGTTGTTTTAAAGCATGTTTTGAAATATTTCATAACTTTTATGTTGATTTCCAATGAATATAATAGTTCAACTTATTTTTTTAGACAAGAATATTCAGGTATATAATAAGTATTTCATTACTGTTTGTCATCCAAGATTCTTTTTCATGGGTTCTTTCTTGCCTTAGATAAGTGACTGGGGAAAATCCCCTCCACATTTTCTGTGGTAGCACACTCATTTCATTTGGTGTGTCATCTTTCTGTCACTTAATAAAGATATTTTTGTTTGGTCTTATTGCTGGAGCATCTTGAATGTTTCTCAGTACATTACCCTATACCTCCCAATTGATAGGCTGTGGTTAACAGTATTTTGCTTTCAAGGTGGATTCTAGATTAGGGATCCTAGGTTGCATAGAATAGCGTGACTGTTCTTGGAGCAAATGTGGACTTCTGTTTGTGCTAAAACTGATCAGCATCATTAGTAAAGGAAATCTGCCTGTAGCATGGGTGTTCCTAAAAGCTGGTAAGTAGGCCACACCTTTTTATTTTACTAAGAAGTGGTACATGAAAAACTTCACTGATATAGCCAATATGGATGGCGGAGTTTAATAACTATGAGTCCATCTGATGATGACCGGGACATATGAAATAATGCCATTTGCAATGTAAGAGAGTATATAATAATGTTATTGAACAAATTAATAAAATTAAAAAGTATTGTGTAACCATGAAACCTAAACTGAAACGCAATATGTACTAGATCTGGATGAAGGTAATCAATCTCTTGAGAAATTAAATTAATACATACAGGGAAGTTAAATACTCTCTGGAATGTATATGATGTACTAGACCTGGATTAAGGTAATCAGTCTCTTGAGAAATGAGATTGATTAATACATCCAGGAAAGTTAAATACACTCTGGAATGTGTATATGGTAGCATCAGAATTGCTGTGATTGTGTATGGAAGCAGGAGTTCATAGGTTAGTGATAATTGGCTGTTATACTATTTTGAATGATGATACTGGAAGAACCAGGGATGAGTAGTTGGAAATAGTATTCAGTATTCTGAATTAATGCAATGCAGGGTATGGTTTTGGTTTTGATTGTGGATTTGATTTGACTGTGACATGCAGTACTGAAAATATATTGAACAATTCAGAAACTCAAAGATGAATGAGAATCCTGGTACTCCCAATTACAATTAAGGGGTTTCCTAGTTTATTAAGCGGACAGAGTCATAGGTAACGAGTGTGGGGTATCTCAGAGGGATAGGGGAAACTCTGGAAGGCCACATGTATGTTTCTCCTCTCTGGTGGCTGAAAATCCTCCCTGCTGAAATCCAAGCAGGATTTTCAGCTGAGTGGAGAGCAGATTCTCCCTGAACAGAGAGACACTTGCTCATGGCCTATGCCAGGCCTCCCAGGGCCTCCTGCATCTCCTTGAGCCACTTCACACTTCTTACCATACCACATTGCCTCTTTGCTCAGGGGCCGGGCAAATTTTCCACCTCCTTTCAGTTGCCTTTGCAATCCTTTTTGCTGCCTTTCCTGCTCCTTTTTGCTGCCTTTGTGCTCCTTTCGCCAGCTCCTTTTCTCTGCTTTTGCATCCATCTCTTTCCGTCTCCTTTTTGCTCCCTGTTTTCCACTGCATTTGCTCTCCTTTTCACTCTTTTTGCCACCTCCTTTCCTCTGCTTTTGTACATTTTTGATCACTTTGCCACCTTCTTTTTAGACCCAGCTTCTCCAGTTACAATTTCCTATACACATGGCTAAAGAGATTGCTTATATGTATAGGAAATATTCACTGGAGAAGCCGCAAAGGGAATGAAAAGGAGCAAAGGCATCAGAAAGAGGACAGCAAAAGGAGCAAAAAGGAGGACATTCTGTTTGCTGCTAGTGCTGTTCCTGCTGCCACTGCTCTTTGGATTTCAGGGTCATTGGGGATGTGAAAGGGCATGTAAAATAAGTAAGTGTGCAATGGGGAGGGAAGAGAAAAGGGGGAGGGGGGAGAAGAGAAAGAGTATAAAAAGAGGGATACAGGGAGGCAAATCAGCATGATAGCTACCTAGGCAGGTGTTGTGAACTAGGCTTACTGAGTCATTACAAGACACAATTAGTCCCAAATAAACCTATTTTATTGTAACAGCTGAGAAAGGCCCAAGTGCCTTTGTTTCTCTTTTAAGCCTTATAGGAGGCCATCTCCTGGCCTTACTCCCAAGTTGTCCCTTTTCCTTTAGTTGCTCTTGCCTTCTGGCAGCTCTGTGCATGTGTGCACTAGGAACAGGCTCCTCCTATTCCTCTGCCTCTCTGCTGTCTGCCTCTGGGGGCTCCGGAGTCTGCACATCACTCCCAGATGGCCCTGGCCCCATCTCTGCCTCTGACGCAGAGCCCTCATCCAGACCTTCCCCTGACTCCAGGACTGGCTCATGTTCCTCCCCAACTTCCTCAGTATCCGACTCCGCTGCCAGCTCCTAAGGCTTCGGACCACAACAAAAGGAGTGGAAGGGAGATTAAAGGAAAAGAAGAAGCTGAAGAAGGATCATCTCTGTTCAGGAGGGTGGTATGAGCATACACATGCATGTAGAAGGGAGAAAGGGCAGAAATGAGGAAAAGGAGAATGTTCATATGTGTGAGGGTGTATAAAAGGTAGGGGACGGGTTATTGTGAGATTGATTGAGAACAGCAGAAAAAGGCAGAGGGAGAGGGGGAGAGGGAGACCAGCTGGAGGGCAAAGAGTAAAAGATAGGGGAGGAAAAGGAAGAGAGAGTGTGGTCGCTCTTTTCCTCCCTCCTGCTCCACCATGCCTTTCCCAGAGCCATCGCCACTCTGTGAGCCGCATTCCCCATACACAGATAGGGCACAACAACCTGGAGAAGAGTTAGCATGCACACGACAAACCTCTGGAGTGCATGGACCCTGCTGGAGCAGATCAAAGGCCTCTCCATCTTGACATCTGTAGGGGAAGCCTGAAAATCCTTCCTACTGAAATCCAAGAGGAGAACATTGACTTTTTTGGAAGCCGTCATTAATTTGAACTGTTGTTAAGTGAACAGTCATAAATTGAGGACCACTTGTATTGCTTTCACACAAGAAAATCCTGTGTGTGAAAGTATTAGAAGAGAAACAATTTCACAACACAGTGAACTTCTGTTGCTTGTATTGCATGTATTGTATGTACCATTAGTTTTGTTTTTGCTGTATATTCTCCAGGTTTAAGTTCCCAATCAGATATTGTTGGGATTGTGACTTTTTCCAGGGTTGAGCAAAGTTTATTCTTGCTACATAAGCATATATCACATTAAATTATTTTATTATTTTTTCCTAAGATTGTATCTAATAACAATTGTAGTTTCATATCAAGTTTAAATTCCAAAATTTTCTGTTTTATGCTATGTTGGTCTTTCTGGCACCTTTGAGTTCTTTTATATGTCCACCACGTGTGATAAAATGTGCCTCTTGTCTCATAGCATTTCCAGCGTTTATTACTGTATGATATGTCCATCTTAGAATATTGTTAATGGAGTTGGGTACCTTTAAGTTGTAACGTGCGAATTTTACAATTAAGTCTGTATTTTCCTATTGTTTTATTGTAACAGTTTCTGTTCTGATCTAGGTTTCCCCAAAAAGCACGAAGCAGAATCTTGGTCCCGATAAAACTCACTTTATTAAACAAACAGTGAATTCCTCTCATTCGCCTTCAGCAAAGTCTTTCAAGGGAGAATTTACAATCACAGAGCTTAACTGGCTTGGAGAGCTGCCAGGCCGATATCTTTAAAACTTGGCAAAGAGTCTCAGAGAGTCACAAACCAATTAGGCGAACTAATTGTCTCCTGCAAACTCCACTCCCCTTTCGCTCCTTTTTTATTCCCTTTGAGCTAATTTTGACTCCAGATTCATCGTCCACCTGTGGCCTTACTCCTAAATTGATAGCTGATAACTGGCATCTGGCCCTGGTCCCCTCTCTGCCTCTGATGCAGAGCCCTCATCAGAGCCTTCCGTAGACTCCAGGACTGGCCCATATTCCTCCCCAACCTCCTCACTGGCTGCTGGCGGGCCACAACAGTTTCTTTGAAACTTTGCATCCATTTTGTGATTCAATTTTCTTCTGTTTCTATATCATATTTAAGTAAGAGTTTATATATATGCCCTAATAGGTGTTACTAATTTTGCTGATAAATTACATTAATTTTTCATAAAGCAGAAGTATTATATGCAGTCTCCAGGCACAGGGATAGGACCTTGGCAGCCTCACTGTCAGCGTTCCAGAAAACCCCCAACTCCCAGTAAAGATGTGGAAGCAGGCATTTTCCAAAGTTTTCTTTACTAGAATAGGTAAACTGGCACATCTGGGAAATCCCAAATCTGAAAAGCCCGGGCTTTCCTTCATTAATTCAAAGCTCCCAAAACCATTCCCCTTCTCCCCAGTCGATCACATGCTCCAATCAACATCCGTTCCACCTCGACCCAGCCCCTGACCTTGACTGATGAGAAGAATGCTATTATGTCTACTAATTCCTGTCTCCTAAATCCCCCCTCCTACTTTCCCACACATGAGGTGGCAGCATTGAAGCTTCCGGCCTAATATGGCTTCCAAGGCTGACACTCACTTGACCAGACTAGGATCAAAAGATATAATTGGCTATCAACATAGTGATATCAAACCCCCAATAGGTCGATGACCTCACCCAGCAGTTTCATGTAGATGTGAAAAGGAGGAGAGAGAAGAGAACCCTGCAATACCTCACAACGGGGCAGCGATGGGACTACCTCTTCCTTTCAACTAACACTAATTGGAATCAGCCCCATGGAAAGAAAGAGAATCACCATGAAACAGTGTCCCCAATTCCCAGCACATGGAGCTATCATTGATATTGAAATCAAGGACCACAGGAATGAATGTACTACTTCCATTCTGACTATCACAAGTCATCTATAAGCATGACCAAAGCTATCTCATTATTAAATCCTAGTCTGAAAACTGAGTAAAGCAAGTCTAGATAATCTGTTTCATAAGAGTTCTCATCAGCTGCAGACCATCTTCTCAACAAACTTCCCTCAAAAAGGAAGGTGGGAATCAGTTGATAGTTATCAAAAACTGCAATGGGCTACGGGAATCACCTTGAGAGATGGGAGGAAGAGATGCAATCCAAATAACTTTCCTAGGAGAGAAATCTGAATCCAGAGCAGGAATGGGGCTGGAGAACTTGTTTCAGAATTGACTCTCACTAGTTATCTGGGACATAAAGGTGGTGGTGGTGGGAGATGCTTTCAGATCTGCAAGATTCTGTTATTGTCTCCTTACAATAAAAGTAATTTTAGTATTCTTGGTTTTGGTTTCCTGACCTGGACTACTTTGAAGAGCTAACAAAAACCATTGGCTTCAAGGAGGGGCTACACCTTGTCTCTTTGAAGGCAGGAAGAAGACTGACACCACACCACGGGCTCAACTGTAGACTTAACCTTAACCATTTTTGTCACCCAGGAGTGGGTCAGATCAAGAAACACATGGCCAAATTAACAGCATAGAGAACCCTCTCTACTTCCTTAGGCGTCACCAGCTCAGATTCATCCCAGATAATACCAATAGACCAGTGGTGGGTTGCAGGAGGTGGTGGCGGAGATACAACGCACGCGCATGCACACCTACGAGTGGTAGCAATGGGTTTTGAAATCCGCCCCTGCAATAGACCATGCTCCAGCTACTGTACCTTGACTCATACTGCTCAGTAAGAGTCTAACTTGAAGCAAACCTGAACAGTTTTATCCAACAGATAGCCTGAATAGTCCTCTTGGCTTATCAGTAATCTGAACTCTTCCCAATCTAATAGGGAATAGTAAACAGAACCACTGGACAGCTATCAATGGATAAAATATGGGCAAAGAAGTATTGATGTTTTTTTGTGCTTATTGCTATAAAGTAATCCCTAATACAGGCTCATAACCATACCAGAGTCAGAGTCATGTGAGTCTTTCTCCCACAGCACTCTAGACAACACTTGTGGCACTTCATCTAGAATGATTGAATTTCTTCCTGCAGAAAGAAGTAACACCAGTGAGTTGAAAGGCAACCAGAGATAGATCTATCCATAGCATTAGAATGATGTTAATGACTCCCATCATTTTCCACCAAGGAAGTGATCCACAGCCCTCCTTGCTGCCTCCACAATATCTGTAGCCTTTGCAGATGCCAGACCTTACACGAGTAGAGTCTCTCTCTCCCTCTCTCCCTCCCTCCTTCCCTCTTTCCCTCTCTCTCTCCCTTCCCCCTCCCTCACTTCATGCACTGCAGCAACCATCGAGACTTTGGCTGTACTTAGGGCTTTGCTGTAGGCCAGGGAGCTGGTAGGTACCATGCTGTCCCCCACCCCCGAAAAGTTCTTTAATGGAGGATTCCCACAACACTCGAGTGGATGAAGGGGGGATAAAAGAAATCAACAACAAAACTCAAAGCATCCATACAGCTCACTCAACACACTGCCCATCTGGTCACTATCTTGACATTACAAATACAAGGCAGGGGTATATAGTTTGAATAGTTTCTACAGACCTTTGATATGTGTATGAATGTGAGAAAGTTTTTTTATTATGTTTGTTGACTTAAAGAAAGCCAATGATAAAATAGAAAATGAATTGTGAAATGTTTTGCTTGAATATGCAGATCAATAGCTGGAAGCTGAACATGATAGGAACAGTACACAGTAGAAATAAATCATGATAGTTAATGGAATGCTTAGTGAATGGTTCAACATTGAACAAGGAGTGAAAGAAGGATATGCAATTTCCTCTTGATTATTTAATATATTTATGAATAAATGCAAAAAGCATACTCATGGTAACTTTAGGGGATCTGTTGACTACTGATGCAAATGTAAGAGTCATAGTAGATGAAATCGATGAAATCCTGAAAAGAGTGTAAATAAAAGGCAATATATGAGGTGGTGTATGAGTATGGAGAAGTAAGGATGGTTTGTATGAATAGTATATCAATAACATAATATAATGAATAACAAGATAAATTAGATATAGGTATACTTTCTTCTTTCCTCCTTTTTAATTCTTTTGGCTTGCTATTACTATTTTTCAGTGGTTTGCATATTGCATCACCCCAAAAGGAATACCTGAATAGGTCTGCGTTTAGATACCATTTGTAAGCTGTCTTGACCTGAATTCACTATGAATAAATTTATTATACTTAGTGTTTGTTTACTTTTTTTGCATTGAATACACTAACATGCCGATGTTGATAAAATGAAATACCTTACCTTACCTACAGTATTTTAAATTTTCTTTTTTACAGGTATCTCCGGCTGTATGGGAGAAATTTTAGTAAAGAAGATCATGTTCTTTTCATTAAGCTGTTGTATGAACTAGTAACTATTCCAAAATTGGAGATCAGCATGATGCAAGGTTTTGCTCGACTTTTAATAAACTTGCTGAAGTAAGTTTTGCTTTACCTGATTTTTCTATCTGTATCAGGGGTGTCAAACTGGCAGCCCACGGGCCGGATGTGTCACGCGCAGGCCACACCCAGCTCTGCGAAGGGAAAAACGTTGCAAAACATCATGTGACAGCAACGTGATGCCACAAGTTTGACACCCATGATCTATATCAATTATGATCCAAAGTTGGAGATACGGATAATTGTTAAAACTAGGAGGTTCAACTGATTTGTCAGGTTTGATTGGTATTTTGTTTCATGCTGGCCTTATATAGGCCAGCATGAAATAGCAAAACCTAGCCAGACTAAAGCAGCAAGTGCCCTTACTTTTTTCCTAAGTTTGGGGAAAGATTAGAGACTTGGTCATATAGCGGTTCAGCCTTGCATTTTCAAAATGCATTAGAAACCAACCACTATATATCTCCAATTTTTGCATTTATCATGCTTAGATGTATATGTTCCACATTGTAATTTCTGTTGTCCCAAATTACACTGGTTTACACTAGTTTAAGGATAGAAAAGGATTTTGCTAGGCAAGGCTCTATATCAATGAAAATATTGAGTGCCAGTTTTGATGTAATATTGATATCTCAATGAGAAATACTGTAAATGAATAGTTGGATAATGTTGTAGTTTTCTAGCATTATGTTTCTCCTTTCTCTCCCCCCATTCCTCCCATATATAAATCTAGATGTAATTAATTTATTTGAAACTTTGATTAACAGGTAATCCTGATTAAAATAATCATTTTTATACCATTGTAAGAATTAGATCTATATCTACAATTTTATGCAGTTACTCAAAGAGATTTTCTTAGAATATTTTAGGTTGTCAGCTTAATTGTCAGTGAGTAATGATTCATATTCAATTCCTGTCTGTATGCGTGTTTTTTAACTTAGAAAAAAAGAACTTTTGTCAAGAGATGATTTAGAATTGCCCTGGAGACCACTTTATGAAATGCTGGAACGTATATTGTATTCTAAAACAGAACATCTTGGATTAAATTGGTTTCCAAAGTAAGTTTTTAAAGGTTTTGTTTTATTTTCACAATATCCTCACATTGTTTTTAGGTTGAATTTTGTTGCTTGTGATTTATATGTTTTCTTTCACTGATCTGAATCTAAAATACATTTTAAACAGTTTTATTTTTCTTTTACAGCAGATGTTCATTTTTCTTCTGGTGTTTTTTTTTCCCATTTATAATTTGTGGTTCACAAATAAGCAACATGGTCATATTTTATTAAAGGAATACTTTAGCTATTAAAAAAAATGTTTAGTCCTCCCGGATCTGAGTTCCAAAAATCCAAGGAGTCATTAAGGGCAGCAAAAACTTAAAGTTCTTTGTGGATTTTTATAGTCCAGGTATGATAGCCTATTTTGGAGAAAAATATTTTTCAGACTTTATAAGATATGAAATGAAAACTGACCATTCACATTCCCAGCCTTGATAGCACAGTGGTCTAAGCACCCTGTCATTAACACAGCTGCCTGCAATTACTGCTGGTTCGAATCTCTCCAAGGCTCAAGGTTGACTCAGCCTTCCATCCTTTCTAAGGTAGGTAAATTGAGGACCCAGTTTGTGGGGGCAATAAGCTGACTTTGTATAAATATACAAAAGTATGAAGGCTATTGCTTAACGCATTGTAAGCCGCCCTGAGTCTCCGGAGAAGGGCGGCATATAAATCAAATTAAAAAAAATAAAAATAGAAAAGTACATAAACCTTATGTCAACACTTTGTAGGTTTACTGGAGAGTTTAATGTACTAGGAAATATAAGCATGTAAATACTATCCCAGTAAATAAAAACTTCCTTTGTGTTTTTTATTCAGTGTAGATAGGTCATAGATTTGAGGAATGGGAACTTTTGAGAGTTGGGAATGCATTTGTTCATATTCCTTCCCTGTTTTTAGCCCTTGTATGAGTAGACTGAATGCCTGCACAAAACTATAGTCTATCCACTTTTGGAAACTAATGCTTTAGTAGAAACAAGGCATATCTTAGATGGTCTATGGCTGTGTGATGATCAGATTTTAATCTATTGAATTTTCAGGTAACAACATTATGGATTATAAATCCTTTACTTTAAGCCGATGCCATCAAAACAGATGTTACTGGTTTTATTTGATTTAACATGTAACATTGCTTCTATCTACCTCCATGAGGAAAATTCCTTTCTCAACTTCGAATGGCAGGGGTTTATCCTATACAGTATAGTAATTTTATTCTTAGAATATTTAGCTATTTAATGCTAAGGGGCAGTGTTTGAAACAAATACATTTCTAGCCTTGCTGCTGCTTGAATTTTTAACTTATTTGATAAGATGTGTACTTACTTCCATGTTATTTCTAGATTAATAATTTTGCCCTCAAGGCAGGCAAACTGAATTAAGAAATATTTAATAATATTTTTGATGCTTTTTTGAACAACAGATTCCCAGATAAAAATAGAAAAGGAACTAAAGTGAAAGCAATAAATGCCAAAGCAACCTTTCCTTTTTTCAGGCAGGCTGGTTTTGAAATTAAATGGTGCAGTGCGACTTTTTCTTTCATGGTGTTCTGACAACATTGCTTGCAATTTATATTTCACTTTGATAAATTTGGAAGAATGAATTAAAAATAAAAGGAATATGAATAATGATTTTTGTGGCTTTAACATTACTTGGTTTAAATGCTACAATTGCTTTTTTCATTATTTTGTTTTAAAATCTTTTTTTCTTTATGTTCAGTTCATGTCGACCAGGCTTGTCTTCACCTAAAACATTTGTGCTTAATGTTTTACATAGGTGGTAAGGACAATTATTTTGCTTTTATGTAGCTCTGGCCTATGTGTTTTCTTTGTGCATGGCCTGTTCAGTTGTAACATTTGTCATGTACCTGTAACTTCCTGCATATAAAACTGAAAAATCCAATGTTAACATGACACCACAATTTATGGGAATGTCGCACTGTATTTAAATTGAATTACAATAAAAGATATGTGTGTGAAGTGGCTGAAAATTATAGCTACTTGCTAATTGCCTGTTAACAAATAAGTTATAGTTAAGGTGCCTAACATTCTTGATTTTAGGCATAATTTGTAGAATATTCTAGAAATGCATGAATTTAATTTCACTACATAGGTTGATAGAATGACTAAAAATGTAGAATAAGTGTTATTTGAATTTAAAATAATGTTAGCCTATACCTGCAGTTCAGTTTGTGATAACAATACACACTAACTTAAGTATTTTTAGGATTCCAGTTTTAAAATGTAATTAATTGCCATTATATAGTATAACAGGTTATTTGCTATGAAAAAAAATTAACAGTTTAGACAAATGCTCATTCACTGCATTCACTCAGCTTGCTTAACCTTGTCAGCCACTAACTAACCCAGTCATACCTTCTTACTACTGAAATTTGTATGACACAATGACATCTGAATCTAGGATTTGAGAATTCAGTGACCGTTGCCAGGTATCCAGGAGAATATTGGCAAGGCTTTACTACATCAGTGGCTTCTTCAATTCAGCAGGCGATATTGGGCATGGCTTGGATGCTTCAACCAATCATTTTTGGAAGCTTGGCAGCAGGTTATATAATGGAGTGCCTTGCATTTTCAGCCACTCACACTCCCTTCCCTTCTACTATCTTTCCTTGGAAGATTAAGTAGATGGATCTTGAACACAGCCCCTTGATGGACTAGGTTTTTGGAGCTGTACAATGATGAACTTGGGAAAAAATAGTGGGATTTAACAATCCCCTTAGGAAAGCAACATGGCTTATTTATCATATACAGTTTGTTCTTGCTTAACATCTGCCCTGTTTAGCAATCATTCAAAATTACACTGGGTTGAAAAATAATTTTATGACCAGTTGTGATACTTAAAACAGTTATAGCATCTCCAGTGATTGGATCTTTTGCAACCGGTGGGCATTTATGACTGTCTCTAGAATCTGCAATATACTTTGTTTTAGCAATGTTCTGTGACTTCAGAAACAGAACTGCCTCTTGATTTATCAGGTATTTATGATTTTTTTTTTTTAAAAAAAGAGGTTGGATAGCAAGGGCTTTACAGTTAGCTTTTGTTTCGCTTCTTGCTTCTACATTTTTGCCTCTTAGGTGATTTAACTCCTAGAATCCTTCTAGCTGTAGGATATTATTTTGTAGGCAGAAAACTGTTACTGAGTTTCTATTTTAGTCAAAACTGTTTCTTTTTCAGATCAGCTAGTCTGAATGAAAATGGCTTTTATACTGGACAGAATTTAATACTACTAGAAGTTTCACTCTCCTGAGTGCAGTGCAGTATAGATTTGAATATTAATCTTATTATTATTGTGCCAGGAGAATGTTGCTTATTTTTGTACTGTTACTTAACTCTAGTAAGTCATAGGTATTACTCAGGACTAAGATTGTTAAAATAAAAAAAAGAAATGGCATGTATATGATTTTTAAAAATAAAATCAATCTTCTAAAATATACCACTATTTCTGCTTAAAAACCTTAAAGAAATGAGTGCATGAAAAATCAGTAAAGAATGATTTTATTTATTTTTTCTTATTTTTAAATGTTTCTACCGATCCTTTCTTGTTGGAGAACTTTTTAAATAATTCAATATTAGAAGCTCCCAAATAACTGTGAAATGTAGTAAGAAAGCAGTAGCAACTATATACACAGCCAGAAAGAGAGAATATCTAAGGAAAAATATTTTTAAATTACAGTTATTGTAATACAGTCTGCATTTCTGGGGAGGCCACTTCAGAGATATGACACTATGGTAATGAAGGTCCATCAACACAGCTTACTATATTTATGAAGATAGGAACCTGTCTTAGTTACTCTCTGAGATAGGCAGTTTAATAAAGGAAAAGTGAATTGTTAAAATGTTTTGATCCTTTACTATTTAGATCTTCAAAACTCCGATTGCAGAGATATTTTTAGTTAACAGCATGTTTTTTGTTTAATACTCGCTAATGTAATGAGATCTAGGAAATGTGATTGTGAATGATATCACTTTATTTGAAGATTACAAATAGATGAAGATTTCACCTTTGCAGAGGTAGACTTATGGTTTACAATAGAACCATTATTTTCCAGAAGCATGAATTAATATGGCAGAGTCATTTTTATCATCATCATCATCATCATCATCATCATCATCATCATCATTTTATTTCTATACTGCCCTTCTCCCGAAGGACTCAGGGCGGTGTACAGCCTATTAAAAGCACAAAGACAAACAACAATTAAAATAATTTAAAATTATTAAATAATTTCGGCTCAATATTAAAAACCCCCAAAATTTAAAACATCCAATTTAAAATCATTACATTGATAGCCCGGCCTGGCGGAACAGCAGGGGCTTAAGGACACAGCGAAATACCCTGAGGTTGGAGATCTTACACATTTCCGGGGGCAATTCATTCCACAGAGCTGGGGCTCCCACAGAGAAGGCCCTCCCCCTGTGTGTCGCCAGCTGACATAACTTGGCCGATGGCACCCTGAGGAGACCCTTTCTGTGTGAGCGAACTGGCCGGTGGGAGGCTACTGGTGGCAGAAGTCGGTCTCGAAGGTGCCCGGGTCCTATGCCATGGAGCGCTTTAAAGGTGGTAACCAACACCTTGAATCGCACCCGGAAGACCACTGGAAGCCAGTGCAGCTTGCGCAGAAGGGGTGTCACGTGGGCACAACGGGTTGCGCCCATAACCACCTGCGCGGCCGCATTCTGGACCAGTTGGAGCCTCCAAGTGCTCTTCAAGGGGAGCCCCATGTAGAGAGCATTACAATAGTCCAGCCGGGAGGTGACAAGGGCATGAGTGACCGTGCACAAGGCATCCCGGTCCAGAAAGGACTGCAACTGGCGAATCAGGCGAACCTGATAAAAAGCCCCCCTGGCCATGGCCATCATATGCTCTTCAAGAGACAGCCGTGCATCCAGGAGGACACCAAGATTGTGAGCCCTCTCTGTGGGGGGCAGCGATAAACCCCCAATAGTCAGCGATGGCACCAGCTGACTATATTGGGACGCCGGAAGCCACAGCCACTCGGTCTTGGAAGGGTTGAGTCTGAGTCTATTTCTCCTCATCCAGACCCGCATGGCCTCCAGGCAGTGAGACATCACATCAAGGGCATCGTTGGGGTGGTCTGGGGTGGAGATGTACAGCTGAGTGTCATCAGCGTACTGATGGACTCTCACCCCAAAACCATGGATGATCTCACCCAGTGGCTTCACATAAATGTTGAACAGAAGGGGCGAGAGGACTGACCCCTGCGGCACTCCCCATGCGAGGCGCCTTGAGGTCGACCTCTGCCCCCCTGCCAACACAAACTGTGAGCGGTCGGAGAGGAAGGAGGAGAACCACCGCAAAACGGTGCCCCCTATTCCTAACCCCCTCAATCGCTCAGCATGATACCATGGTCGATGGTATCAAAAGCCGCTGAGAGATCTAATAGGACCAGGACAGAGGAGCAACTCCTGTCCTGAGCCCTCCAGAGATCATCCACCAACGCGACCAATGCCGTTTCTGTGCTGTACCCCTTCCTGAAGCCTGACTGGTACGGGTCCAGATAGATAGCTTCATCCAGGTGCCGGGGAAGCTGTCGTGCCACCATGCTCTCAACAACCTTCGCCACAAAATGAAGGTTGGAGACCGGACGGTAGTTAGCTAATTCAGCTGGGTCCAGGGAAGGCTTCTTGAGGAGGGGCCTCACCACTGCCTCTTTCAAGGCGGCGGGAAAGGCACCCTCACTCAGAGAAGCACTTATAATCCCCTGGAGCCAGCCTCATGTAACCTCCCGGGAGGCCAGTATCAACCAGGAGAGATATATGCTGCTGATACCTCAAAAGATCTGATAGGAGACATTCTGAAATGCATGTGCCATTTTAATTCTTGACAAAAACATACTCTATTTAAATGTATTCCTTTTATGTGAATTGCAACAACATACTGTATAACTGAGCTGTCATGTCTGAACTAGATAGGAGGAAAAATCTGATTGCTACAAAGATATTGATAATTCTATACTCCAAATTTCTAGACTTATTTTTCTAATTGCTAGGGTGTTAGAATTCACGGAAAACAAATAGAGCAGTGTGGAACTCTGTAGCAAAATTATTTTGTGAAAAAAATCAGATTAGTTCCCCAATACTTTTTGAAACATATGCATCAGATGAGATCAGAATCATGTAAACCATTTATCTCAGTGTAGGTAATCAGTCCAGAAGACAATTTGACAAACTATTAAGAGGTTTCCGTGCCAAAAGTGCATCAGAAAACAGCTTGAAATAAGACTAGATAATCCGTATTATAGAGCATTTTGAAATAAGCCATTGCTTGAGTGGCCTTGAATGCTCTTGTCAATAGACACAACAATTGTCCCAGGATACTTCCCTTGGAAATAATAAGATAAGGCTTTTAAAAACTATGTAGCATCTCAAAATATGTTAACAATGAAAATAGGCAAGTAAGTTTGTGTGTGTGATGCAGTTTACTCAATTATAGTTTTAAACCTGATTTACTGTTATGTGACTTTTTGTTTTTAAAGACTGAAACACACTCAATGTAGTATTTGGGATACAAGTAAAAATGATTCCATATGTGGCCCAAGCAGTACTCTAGGGGGAAATAGAAACAAAGTCAAAAATCAAGTGTAATACTTGTAATTAAGTATGTTATCTTTAAGTAAAATTAACTGCTGCATGTACATAGATAATGGGAAATTGCATCAATACCATCTTAGGCTTTGCATAACTATATTCTTCTTATAAAGTAGCATACTGTAATTTATTTCTCTTTTTTCCCTTTTTTGCTCTTCTTTTAGCTCAGTAGAAAGTGTTTTGAAGACTCTTGTGAAAAATTGTCGACTGTAAGTACTTTAACCATTTTCAATTTTTATGTACTTTTTAAACTTTTTTGCTAGTGATACTACCTTGCATATATGTAGCTGTCTTCTTTATGAAATTGAAAAAACTATGCATTCATAGGGCCTTGTTGCCAGTAACAGGAGTCCTCTGGTTAAGTTGTACCTTTAGTGGTGGAGTAGAAAATTGTGTCAAATAAATATGTTGCTTAGAATGCTAACAAGATTTAGCTAAAAAAAGTTTGGAAATCTCCCATTACTGAAAATTATCCCTACTTTATATATGAGGGGCAACAAGGGGCCGGATAAAATGACTATTTGACCTTTACATTTCCATGATTAAATTTCAAGATATCTTTTGCATTATTTTAAAGTGTTTTAAAATTTGCAAAATTGCAGAAATTACAATGCATGTATCTTAAATTAATTATCATGCCTGCATTAGATAATCTTATAGAACTGTGATGGCAAACCTATGGCACGCATGCCAGAGGTGGCACGCAGAGCCCTTTCTGTGGGCATGCGTGCTGTCACTAACTGGTCTTCTGGTTTCCATCGCACACATATGCACTGGCCAGCTGGTCTTCCCATGCGCTGGAGTGCCAGCCAGCTGGTCTATGGGTTTCCGATACTCCGGTGCACATGTTCCAATTTGGGCACTTGGTGCCAAAAAGGTTCACCATCATTGTTATAGAAGATAGCACTTCGGTGATTTCAGTGTGTTTATTTGAACTGGAGAAATTCTGATTCCTAGGAGTTGCCCTGAAATACCATAGATGGTTCACAAAGTTATTTCAAAGGATTATGCAAAATACAATGAGAACGTTTCTATTAAGAAATTAGAGTTCTGAGCTATACAATGCTTTAGATTTTATTTCAGAAAACTGCTCAGAGAACAAGGAGCGTGAACGTAGGACATATTTTTGACTCATTTAATTGTAACAGACCTATAAAAGAGAATATTTGTAGCTCAGAATTGAAATGTGGGGCCTTGGTTCTCTCTGAGGTTAGTTGTTTTCTTGCAGGTGTTTCATAAGCCAAACTACAGTAGATAACATTATCAGTGAAATGTCTCCAAGAAAACAACCAGACTCAGAGAGCACCAAGGACCCCTCATTTAAACTCTGAGCTACAAATATTCTCCTTTATTGGGAGTGGATTCTCTTGGATATAGAAGTCTAATTATGAAATGCCCTACTGTATGAGACAAACCTGGCAAGTGCAGTGATTTTATTTCCATGCTGTGAATATCTAGCTAGTATATCTTTGTCTCAGAAACATGTTTAACTTGTACTTTTTATTGTTATATTGTATCTCAGATTTATTGATAGGGATTACTTATAAGTAAGTAATACATGTTGATGCAAAAATCCTTTTTCTTGTTAGTTATTTCCCAGAAAGTGCCACAGCAGAGATGTTAGACGAATGGCGGCCATTAATGTGCCCTTTTGATGTTACCATGCAAAAAGCTATCACTTATTTTGAACTGTTTCTACCTACCACTCTTCCTCCAGAGTGCCATCACAAAGGTTTTAAGTAAGTTGCTTTGCAGCATTTTATATAATGTTCTATTTCATTTAAAGCTGATGTTTGTGAACATGTTTGTTTGCTTTACTATCACATGTAATAATTACTATTGTACTGTCTTGATACTTTTTGTTTTGAATGCTAAATTTTAAGGGACAAGATTTTATCAATTCACCTAAACATTGCTTTTCTATAAATAGTAGTCTAGTGTTTTTTTTCCCAGTTAAAATTATTTATTCAGTGAACCAGTACCATTCTATCAGTATTGTTGCTTAATTCAGTTCTTGATAAAATTCTGATGCTAGGAATTCTGAAAGTTTATTAATTTGTTGTACCAACTATAATAAAAACTCTGAAGCAAAATTATATTGAAATTCTGAGCCTTAACAAGCCAGTCCTCTTAGTGTCCTGCTTTTGGTTCAAGTTCCAGGGCCTATGTCCAGATGCTGCGAGGTTGCTCAATTGTCAGAACCTCATGAAGAGAAAAAAACATATTGTTCTAATAATGCCTTGCATTTTACATTTATACAAATACAAATAGCCTTCAAATATCTTCTAAGCTTAAGGGGCCTTTTGGAATGCTTTGCCATGTGCAGAAATCTGACTAATTAAGTTCCTGTCACTGATGTGGTTGAATAAATTTGGCATCTTTGGTACACTTAGTGTAATGTGTGACTTGTTAATAATGTAATATTAAATTTCAAAGTTTAAAAATAATACAGTGAATTCAAGTTTTTTAATTTCCTTGTGACAGCTCGGATTCAGTCAAGGCTTCTTACTAACACTTCACATATCCATGAAGAAACCCTAACAGACAGTTCGTTCTAGCAAGCAAATAAACAGAAGTGATAGTTTGGTTTTCCATAAGAAAATGTTGTAGGAGAAGGAGCTGTTGAGCTAGATTTCAGGGGACTTCCAGAGGAGATTGCTAAAAAAAGTAAATTTATTTAATTTATTTATTTATTTATTTTTATCATATTTGTATACTGCCCTACTCCCGAAGGACTCAGGGTGGTGAACAGCCAAAATAAAATACAGAGACATACAAAAGTTAAAAAACTATTAAAAACAGATTAAATAATTTAGGCTCAAAAAACAAATTAAAAACATCCAATTTATCTAAAAAACATTTAAAACCCATAATTGAGTGAAAGTCAGAAGACGACTCACTGAAGACTTAAAAAGGCAACTGTGCTATGGATCTGCTACTCAACTTCCAACTTCCAAGGATTATAGGTAGATGAAAGAGGCCACGTACTGCCAATCAGAGTCAAGAGACGTAGCTGTGCCAGACTGTACCAGAAACAATGCCAACAATATCCTTAGAGTAGAATATAGGGCAGGTGTTAAAAACAGCCATGTAGATGTACTGGTTAGGTTAACATAACTTGAAAATGCAGTAGGAGGAAATTGAGGCTGCAATTTTGAATACAGACAAAATATGTTGCAATGCCCTTTTAATCTCAAATTGCAAATATCTTGAGAAAGACAGTCTTGAGAAAGAGTTGGAACAGAAGTTATCGTGTCTTGTTTACTAGTAAATAATCTTAGCTAAACAATATGGTGAAATCAACAGGAGCTTGCTTACTTGGATGTGTTTCCTAAATAAATGGAAAAAAGTTCCAAAGTTATAGCACTATGTTCTTCATCAAATACTGAGAATTTCCAAAAGTCCCAGTGATATTATTTTTGTTAGTAAAGTATGCTAAGAGAGACTGGACAGGACTGTATGACAAGTGCCCAAGAAAACTAGGCTGATGAGGCAAGGCACATTTTTCTCTGTTTAAGTTTAAGTGGGTATTGCCAAATCATGGCAAATTTTTATTAAGGTTCATATTTAAAACTTTTATTTATATTTAGTTACTCAACACAAATGTCAACATAAATGTCAACTTTTTCCTAACCAACTTCTAAAATTGTTACGAAAAAATTGAAATGTCAAGGAGCCTCAAGTGTTTTAATCATTACAAAGAATATTAAAATATAGACTGTATTTACAGAGTGCTTAATATGAAATTGATGTACTTCTTTTGTGTGTGTACATGAAGGTTGAAGTTTTCTTTTGTCTTTTTGAACAATTAAGGCAATTTTAGCATGTTGCACTTCTCATGTGTTGTTTGCTTCAAAATTGAGGAAAACCAAGTCACTGATTATCTGTAATTCACTGATGAAATTTGATGGTGTGGTCCAGTGGTGGGTTGCTCCTGGTTTGCACCGGTTCCTGCGAGGCGGTAGCAGTGACAATATGACATCACCAAACTGGTTCTCTCCCCCCCCGCCTCTCCACCTCTCCACCCCACCCCGCGTTATTCTTACCCTTTATTTGGCCCCACTCCCAATCTATTGCTGCTTCCTGAGTCCCAACTGATGGCTAGAGGGAAAAAAACTGTTTAAACTCCTGCTGCAGGGCTTCAAAGGACCGCCCTATAGCTGATCAGTGTTAAAAGAAAACAAATGAGTAGCTATGCTAGGGAAAAAAACAAACTGAAATTAAAGCAGACTCTGCTGCAACGTGACAAAATGAGGCAGAGAGAGATTTCTTTTTCTTTTTGTTCACCAAAAAAGGTAGGTGCAAACAATGGGAACTTTAGGGCAAAAGATGAGAGTTCAAGATTTTAAAACACAAAAGAAAAGAAGCTCTATTTAACTAGGGAATTGTAATAATTGAGATACTATTAATTGTATATTGTGTTGAAAGCAGAAATGGTTAAGTTGCGGTTTGGAGGAATATATGGGGGAAATTATTTGGTTTATTATTATTGGTAAATATAATTAATTGATTTGTAAGAAATTGGATTGCATGGAAATAATTGGAGTATTCATGTTCATATTGATTAATATACAAAAAAGATAGTTATATAACTAATTGATTTATATTAAAATGTTGAATTTGTATTAAACAACTGTAATATTACACAATTAACCAATGTGAGGATGGTTATAAAAATAGATGACAATGGGAAGGGGTATAATATAGAATAGAAGGGAAAAATTGAATTTGATTAAGATTAGAGATGAGGATGAAGGGTAATATTGTTTTTTTAAAAAAATAGATGAGGAATAAATATAGCAAAAAGGAAATATAGAAATTTTAAATTTAATTGAAATGACTAAACACTCCTTAAATTTGTGAACCGGCCAAATAGTCTGTTCAAAGAAAATACATTGTATGTTTTTTTTTTTAAATTTGATTTATATGCCGCCCTTCTCCGGAGACTCAGGGCAGCGTACAATGTGCTCAGCAATGTTTGTATGTGTGTTTCTAATTATTGCTATTTATTCATATTTGTTCTCTTTTATTCTTTAAAGTTTAACAATTCATTCTTTATTTTAATATCTTTATATTTGTTTGGGGTTGCCTTTTTTTTCCCTTTCATCTTTTTTATTGTACAGCAATCTTTCTCCTCAAACCTACCACCTCTCTCTTTTCTTTCCTTCTTACTTTCTCTTCCCCCCCTCTTCTTCTCCTCCCTACTTCCTCTTCCTTTCTCCTTCTCCTCCTCTCTTCCTCCCTCTCTTACCCTCACTCCTACTCTAATTTCCCTTCCCTTCCTTCCTCCCTTCTCTTCCTTTCCTCTCTTCCTTTCTTCATCCCTCTCTATTGCTGTATCCTTTTGTTTATATGGATTACTCAGAGGGCTGAAAAAGTTATTTTTGACTGGTCCTTGCACTTTTGACCAGTCCTCGAACTTACAACTGTCCTCACATTTTACGTTTTTCGCCCTATCTTGTCACCATGGTGAAGAGAAGCAGTTGTGAAATGAGTGACACGGTTGTTAAGAATGCTACAATGGGCATAAATGATGACCAGTCATAAGTGCGAGGACCGGTCAAAAATGCAAAGACCTGTCAGAAATCACTTTTTTCAGCCCTCTGAGTAGTCCCTATACACAGCCATGGTCACCCGGTCACATGATCAGCTAGCCATGCCTACCCAGTCACATGACCTCCAAGCCACACCCACAAAATAAGCCACACCCACAGAACCGGTAGTAAAAAATTTTAGAACCCACCCCTGGTGGGGTCTAAGGGATATCTGGAATCACAAAAAAGGGGCTTGTGGATTGCAGGTTACCCATCCCAATATAAACTATGCTCTTGGAAGCCTGTGCTATAGGACTTTCAGAGAAGACTCAGCAGACAACTGTTGCAGCATGAAGAGCCCGCGAGTAGACCATTGCATTTCCTCTCCAGACAAGAAAAGGACTTGAGATCACTCAAGAATGAAATTGATCTGAAAGTGATTTAAAAATTATGGACTACAAAAATGATATGGAAAAAGATGCTGCACTGAACATGCAAATGAAAGTAGCTGATGTCTTAATAATTAAAAGAGATTTACAAATAACAAATCAACAGTGGTCTAGTGATTAAGGCACCGGGCTAGAAAACAAGGGATCATGAGTTCAAGTCCCACCTTAACCATGAGAGCCAGTTGGGTGACCTTGGGCTAGTCATTCTCTCTCAGCCCAATGCACCTCACAGGGTTGTTGTGGGAAAAAACAGGAAGAAAAAGGTCTGTTGAATATGTTTGCTGCCTTGAATTGTTTATATAAATAAATAAAACTTCTCCATAGTGGATTTACAAAAGAGACTTGAAGACTGAGTCAGCCTTGAGCCGGTCACAATCGAACTCCTGGCTATGGGCAGAGTCAGCCTGCAATACTGCGTTCTACGGCTATGCCACAATGGCTCATGAAAAAAATCAAATTCCTAGGACATTATTTGAAGGGATTAAGGGATTAAGATTGTTAAAAATCAAAGAAGGAAACACAAAGTTGGTTTTTTGCATCAAGATTAAGATAGATATATTATTATATCTTGTTAACCTTAATGGACTTTGGCTGATCAGGACTGAATATATGAGGTTTTTTTTTTTTTTTTTTTAAAAAAATTGATTTATATGCCGCCCTTCTCCGGAGACTCAGGGCGGCTTACAAGGCGTTAAGCAATAGCCTTCATCCTTTTGTATATTTTATACAAAGTCAGCTTATTGCCCCCACAAACTGGGTCCTCATTTCACCTACCTTAGAAAGGATGGAAGGCTGAGTCAACCTTGAGCCTTGGAGAGATTCGAACCAGCAGAAATTGCAGGCAGCTGTGTTAATAACAGGGTGCACTAAACCACTGTACTATCAAGGTTTTGAGGATTTGTTTATAGATAAGAGATGGGATAAAGGAAGAAGAGATCATTTGTTCTATTTTAAGAGAAGGTGATAGCTTACTACATTTGTTTATTCTTGTGATGAAGGGTGAAGTCATTTCATTATAAATTTCTTATCTTTTTATTTACTTTATTTTATTTTTCTTTTCTGGTTTTCTTTTCTACACCTTCTATTTTCTTTTTTTAGTTTGTATTTTTATTTTTAATTATGATTTTTAATAAAATTACTATTAAAAATTTGTACTGTAAAGATCGTTTCCTTTCTCAAATTCTACAATCAGCAGTATGGCTGGAGATTTGTCAGATGGAGGAAATCTAATTGTGTGACCTTAAATGCGCTTAATTTTGAACATCATTTTTCTTCACTATGCATAATAAAAATCACTTTCGTAGATAAGGTTATACCCACACACTTTGTTTTTGAAATCTATAATGTACTAATAATGTATTATTAGATATTGGGAACAAATTGTTTTCACATATTAAAATTCTGTTGGTGGGATTTCATTGTCTTTCAGGCTCTGGCTTGATGAATTTCTAGGCCTTTGGGTTTCAGTTCAAAATCTTCCACAATGGGAAGGGGTAAGTAATGTGCCCCACCTATTTTCCCCACTTCTTTTTACTACAAAGATGGTATGTAGATAATTGGACTAGAAATAATGGTGCCTTGAAAGATTGAAATAATTTTAAGGTTTTTAATCTATTGTACAATTATAGGTTTTGGATATTAATTGTCATGCTGTGCAGGAGTTATTTTTTGTTTGAATGCTAGGGTTCCTTTAGGCTGAAAATCCAAACCCAAGCCTAATTATTATAAATCTCTCAAATCACACCAATATATATTATATCTGCATGAATATTGTGCAGGTACAATATTATTTATCATTATCTTTATAATGACTACAATGATTTATATCCATAATGGCCATCTTGGACATTTTTGCCTTTATGAAGTTTTATAATGTCATAAACTTATAATTAATTTTTTTTAATCTTAAATTAATTTCAATATTTTAATGTTGGTTTTATACATGGTTTTATATGTTGCTTATATTGAAAACTGTCCAGAGCCCCTCTTTGCGGTAGATGGATGGTTTAGAAACATGAAATATATATAAATAAATAATTCTGTAATGATAAATAATAAACATTTACTTCTTGATTCAAGACTGTAATTTTGCCCAGAATCATTCATAAGTCATTGCAGTCAATAAGCAGGTCACCATATGACCAGATCTAATTTGATTACAATTTTGTGGCAGTTGTTAAGCAAGCGTGATGGTCCTTAAGCGAATCCATTTTTACCCAGTGGGTGGTTTTTGCTGGATACCAGAAGCAAATATTTTTATAAAAACTAGCAAAAAAAATATCTTAGGAACTTCTTGAGCTGCAGTTCAATCCTCTTCTCAAACCTTCTCCAAAAAGGGAAGATTGGAGATAGTAAGAAAATTATCCAATAGGCTGGAAACTAGTGATGACCTCTTAGGAAGAGGGCGAACTACAGCCTCCTTAAAAATTTGGGTCACTACCTCTTCTTGCAGAGAAACATTAATCACTGCCAGAACCCACCTGCATGTGACCTCCTGTGTGACAAGAGAAGAGAAATTCCTCTTTCTCATAATCTTTCTCAATTTGTATCAGTTGATGAGGTTAGGTCTTTGTAAACCTTGGCCTTGATGAATCTGGGTTTTCGTCTGACAAATGGGACAGCTAGTAGGTATTTTAGCAGTGCAGTATAGAACCCTAACCAAGGCCTACCCTAATTGAAATTTGTCTATTTTTTTAAAAAAAATTGATTTATATGCCGCCCTTCTCTGGAGACTCAGGGCGGCTTACAATGCGCTAAGCAATAGCCTTCATTCTTTTGTATATTTATACAAAGTCAGCTTATTGCCCCCACAACTGGGTCCTAAATTTACCTACCTTAGAAAGGATGGAAAGCTGAGTCAAGCTTGAGCCTTGGCGAGATTTGAACCTGCAGTAATTGCAGGCAGCTGGTCTTAACCAGCTTAATAACAGGGTGCCTTAGACCACTGTACTACCAAGGCCCTAATATTGCAAATTTATCTGGGAGAAATCTGTTAAGAGAATTCATTGTTATTACTTTCTGGTTCTATATTCTCTTGCTTTTGTGAGAAATCTGTGGCTTTCTTGATGTTGCAGAATGGTAGCTCCCCATAGCTTCAAGTCAGGATTCAGCAACCCCTGGAAAGCCATATGTTCATCATCTTTACTATATTATCACTAACCCAGGATCTATTATTTTAGTTTCCAATAAACCAAAAGGCCTTCTCATCCTGTTTATGCATCTCAATATTATAGTTATTCCTTTTGTAAACATTCTTTATAATTATATTTCTTTTTTCTTATTCACTCGTGTCCCACCTGCTATCCTTTATGATCCCATGGTGTATGATGAATATCCGGTCCTACGTCTTGAGAAAACTACAGAAAAAAGCAGGAATAAACCTTATTGCTATACTAATGTTGTTGTATCATGAAAATGTGGTCTGTGCTTTTTTCTCTCTAGCATCTAGTCAACCTTTTTGCACGTTTGGCCACTGATAACATAGGCTACGTCAACTGGGATCCCTATATTCCAAAGGTAATATTTAATATGAAAATACTGCAAATGTTAACAAGAAAACCTTGCAAGTGCTTTCTCTGTTGATAAAACATGCAGTTTTAATTCATTCTGTTTCTGTCTGTCTCTTTCTCTCATTATTTTAGCTCTGAAGATAAAAATTGTGTACCCTAGCTTAAATATATTTATTACATTTAAAATCATTTATCTGGTCAATATAGTTGAAAAGTTGTAATTTATAACTTTTTGTGATTAATATTGAACTTATTATTAGAAGGGCAGGGTTTTTTAAATTCTCTGTCTTACCCTATCTGTAAATTTCTCTTAACTACAGTATGTTTAAGTCTTAACTATATTTTAAGGATTTTTGTTTATGTAAAAGAAAAAAAAAACGTAAGAGTGTTATTTCTACTGATCTATTCCCTTTAAAGTATGGCAAACAAAATTTTCACACTGGGGCCTTGAATTTTAATCTACTGTCATGATATTTGCTGGGATTCCGGTTTCTTGCTATAAAGAATAAAACTTTTGAAGAATTAATGGAGTTCTAAGCTGCAGGAATGTGATTGTAATGGAGAAAACAGGACCGTGTTATTTTTATATTTTTTTAGCAGCCATGGCATCTGTCATGTTTTATAATTTAATTTCTGTGAAGTGAAGCTAATCCATTCCTTAATTACAACATTTTGTTGCAGTTTTAAAATTCATTGTGACTATGATTAGCTTCTCTTCTCTCTCTAAACAGTAATGTTGAGAGCTGGGTCATCAGATTTAGTGTCCAGACCAGAAATTGATTTTGCAATACTGAATACTTGGTTCACTTTAAAGGAAATATCGAGTGGGCTAATTGAATTTCTT